>CM051626.1:34402828-35000230 GCA_028020825.1 Podargus strigoides | reverse complement strand
TCTTCTCTCTAATTTGCTCCGTTTGTGTTATATTGCCTGTTTCTGTGTTTCTCTTTGTAACTCAGCCTTGGGTCAAGGCCAGTGTTAAGCATGGTTGAGCCTCCAAAGGAGCCTGTTGATATCTTGTGTTGGGTCTAGCATAGGAGTGGATTTTATCCCTGGATCACGCTGACCTGGAATTTAAAAGGCTGAGGAGAGCCTTGCAATGTAGCTCTGCCCAGGCTGGATGCTCACACCAGCTCTGGCTCTTCTGGCCTGTGGTGAGGTCAAGGCTCAGAGCCAGAGCATGAAAAGGAGAGTCATGTTTTGCTGAGTTTGTTATCTTATGATGCAAAGCTCTTCAGAGCATCTCACACCCTCTTCAAGGATGCTCAGTGCTTCCTCCCGGACCATCTTCTCTGGGGTGGTCCAAGGTCTCCTCCCAGCATTCCCTGCCCCCCCATGCTTCTTGGAAGGGGAGGATTTACCCTGATTTTGCTTGGGTATATGATTTAGGAGCTCTTTCACCTTTTCTCAGCATCAGCAGAGTTGTAGAAAAACTAAAACCTGGGCTTCAAATTAAAAATGAAGACTAATAACATTCCTATATGTGCCATTAAAAAACTGCTGGGTTAAACAAGTACAGCACATCTCCATGCACCCAAGAGTGCTATCCTAGGTCTAATAAAACCTCTTCCTCTAATGTAGAAAAGTATGAATATTTCTCCAAAGCACTCTCTTGAATAAATTGATCTCTGCTGTAAATTGCTATTGGGGTCAGTCATGTTTCCAGCCTTCCTTTGCTGCTCAGCTGCGTGGAGGCAAGCTGGGATGGGTTATCACCTGAGGCCATTTCATTGAGTGGACCCATCTGCTGGGGGATTAAAAGGAAAGAGCTAAACAGCACTGGGTTAGTGAGGGGCTACTGAGATGGTGGGGGCTCTTGAGATGTGTAGATGTGGAGCTGAGGGACATGGGGTAGTGGTGACTTGGCAGTGCTGGGTTAATGGTTGGACTTGGAGGTCTTTTCCAACCAAGGCTGTTCTATGAATCTATGATCTCTGCTACTAGATTTCTACAGAAAGAGCTCCAGGTCTGCTGTATTTAAGGCTAGTGGTTACTAACCCACTAAACTTTTCTTCTTCCTTTCCCCCCCCCCCCCCCCCCACGAGCTAAAAGGCTTTCTGGCCGTGCCACTATTTGCTTTCTGTGCCTTTTCTTTTGTGGCATAGTAGAAGGTTTTGGGGAGGCAGAGTCTGTCTTTTCATCAGCTGTTAATACATTCAAGGGCACCATCTTCTCCTTCTTTTTGATGCTTGAATTTCTTTATCTTGTAGTGCTTGGAACAGCCTTCTGGTTTATGAAAGCTGTGTGTGGGAATGCCTGGGAAGTCAGGAAGTATGCAGGCTGTGAATGTCTTGGTCTGTGTGTAGTAACAGCAGCAATCCTTCATATGGGAAGAAAAAATAGTGGAGGAGCATAGGGGCTGCGATATGTGCTGATGCTGTGTGTGTAATAGCTGTGATGTGGATAAAACCCCAGCTGTGTTTAGCCTTAGTTTTATATTACTTTGGTTGGGTGAACCGGAAAAGGAAAGAAATGGAAAAAAGAAGCCATACATGCATAAAAATTAGAGGTGGAAGGACCTAGGTCAGCTACTCAGTACTTTCTTGCCACCAGATAATTGTTCCTGGACTGAAATCTCGGCTCAGAGTTGTGGTTGGGAATACATTAACCTTTAAAACAAAGAAAATATATAACATTCTAATACTATTAACCCAGATGCTGAAAACCTGGTAAATGTGAAGTGCAGGTTGTGTCTGAGTGAGTGGTCCTCCAGGGAATGGGTTTTTGGGGGGCTTTCTTTTCTCTGTGTAGTTCACTGTGGCATTGACCTGGCGGACAGCTGGCCAGCCCCAGACCTGGGGGTGGTTCTGTGTCCTGCCCAGGTGTTGTGAGCACCAGAGCAGTGAAGTCAAAGCCATCAGAGTCCTTGCAGCAGCCATCCTGTGGTTGCACTGGTCCTGTCGTACCCAGGACTGCTCTCTGCTCCATCCACAGGAGTCCCAGCTTCAGCTGCAGGAGCAACTCAGGAGAGCAAAAGGAGAGGAGGAAGTGTTGCCTTGGAGGTATGCAGTTGGTTTGTTAACATCCTATGCAGGGTAACTAAATGCTCTGGAGCTGAGCTGCAGAGGTCCTGGGTAACCTCAGCTCCTGCTTCTGTGGCTCTTTCCTGGAGGTGGATGGCAGGGAAGCCTTTCTTTATCTCTCCTCATTTTGAAGCAGGATAGAAAATATCAAGAGGATGCATCTCCTTGAGTTTTGTCAGTACCCAGGAAGGCACTTCAATAGCAATGATTTGCCTATGGTGTTCAAAGTGATGCTCTCCAGTTTCCGTCAGTGTTTTTGCCTATGCTTCATAGGCAAGGGGTCTGGGATGGCAAATTAGAGGAACTCTGGTGCCTTATTTGCTGAGCATCTCTTCCCTTCCTGACCCTCTGCTGCTGACTTCTTATGGGCTGAGATGATGCCCCAGTTTTAAGTGGCTGGAAGCTTTTTCCAAAGGCGACAGGTTGGTAGATCAGGTCTGATTTGGAAACCACTATTTAATATTTTTTTTTCTGTCTTCTGTTTGGACTGTTGTCTGCTGCTTTTCTGAGTTGTTCAGTAAGTTGCGACACAAAGACACAAAGAGAGATGTACTGTTATTATCGGTGGTTGTTGTTCCTAAGTCTTTATTGATTTTTGTGAAAGAAATAATAACAATGTGCATGAAGTATCCAGCTAACAAAAGAGATCCTACAGTACTCATCTCAAATTAAATATATAGAAGCAGAATCCAACTGGGATATTGACAGGCAAATACAAAGCTTTGTGGTTCAGCATAGTGCTGGAGTGAAAGCAGGACTCTGCCTTGCCACAGCCCACCTTGGTGAGGAGAGAGACAGCACTGTTCTTCTCCGCAGCTCATCAAGAAACATGTCCAAAACATCTTTGCCTGAAGCCAGAAATAAATGTGATATCAGTAGGAGGGAGCTGCTACCTGAGACCCAGCATTGGGCTGATCTGTGCTAGCTGGGGGGGTGACTGAGATGCCGCCACGGCAGCAGGAGTGGGGTTTGAACCCATCCCCTGGTAATGCAAGGAGGTAATTCAATCAAACTGCTGTGCTTGAGCTCACCCTGGGTAAGAAGATCTGTTTCTGTAGAGGGTTTGACAGCCATTTGTTGTTTGTCTGGTTTTCTGGTGTACATCAGCTCAGGGCATCCTGCCTCTTGGCAATAAAAAGTCCACAAGGAAGGAAAGCAAAGAGAAGAAGCTGTAAATCTGTTCCTCACAGTTGGTCTTTTCTTCCTACCGGATTAACTTGCCAGCTCTTAGTCGATGGTTGATGCATCCCAAGTAGGGAAGGATGTTGAGGAGCCATCTCTGACGACATTGCAACTGCTCTGAACTCCATCTGCTTTATCCTGACCCAGAGAGAAGGCTTGGAAAAGCTCATTCTCCTTTTTTTCCCCTTTTCTATGTTCCCATGTGGGTCAGGATACAACCCACAGAAAGACCATGTTGCTGCTGTTCTACTTGGGAGCAGAAACTCCCAGGCACAACGTGAAAAGGTGTCATGGTCTTTGTAGATTTGTTGCCTCATTCTCACCCCAGAAAGACTCTGAGAAATTCGAAAGTGGCTCAGGTAATCCCGTAATGTCAGAATTTGTCTCTCCCTTGACTTTACAAGGAATTCCTGAGCGTGATATTGAATCACAACCATATCTCTACTCTTAAATCATTTCCTCTAGCAAAACATCACCCCATAGAGGAAGTCCTTTCAGCGAAGACAAAAATGAAAGCATTTATCGGTTTGAAAAGATCCCTCTGTGTGCCAGAATCACTGAGAGAGAGAATGGAAGTGTTAGTGCCTCTGGCAATGCCTTCACGAGGCTGTTTGTCATCCCAGCACAAGAAGGAGCTGAGCACACACAAATATTAAACTAATATTTTTGGCGCTTGGTGAATTTTGATCGTCAGTTCATGGTGCCTGAGGCAACAAACAGGAATGAGATGCAGTGTCCTTAAGCTTGGTATTCATGGCTGAATTGATGCTCCTTTTATATTTATTTATAAGGATGTATGACTCTTTGTATTGCTATTTATCTGTTGTGTGAGAGAGAGATGCTAATGATAGCCAGTAGCAGGACCCAACCAAGACTGCCAAGTCAGGGAAGAAAAGAGCAAAATAAACTGTTTCTTGGTCCTCGAGGTGCTGCCTACGCTAAATTGATGACATGGCAATTTTCTGCTCAAATGTGAATGGAGAGATGGCTGAGGATATGCAGGATCACTGGAACAGGCTCTACACTTCCCAGCTACCTGCAGGTCGGTGTCAAAATCCTTCATCCTGCCTAGATGGAGGACAAAAAAAAAGAAAAGGAAGCCACAGAGCTGGTTAATCACCAGAAGGTCAAGGTTAGTAGTGAGGCTTTTGCACAACTGTGAGATGGAGATGTGTCCTCTTCTTCCAGACGTGCCCTAAATTGGTGCTACCAGACTTGACTTTGAGGAGCTGGGATGTTTCTGTTTTGTTTCTTTTTTTTTTTTTCTTGGACCAACAGAGGAAAATAAATGAAGTTGTCAACCCAGGACCCTTGTGAAAAGCTGAGGCCACCCTTTGCGCTCCAAATAGCCACGCTGTTGGTTGAGATGTACTTTGTGGAGAGCGTGCCAATTATGTGGGCTTTTTCAGAGCCTGGGAGCGGCGTGAGCTGTTATTTTCTTGAGTGAACAAGGAAGAGGCTGAGAGGTACTAGAGGTGATAGACAGCTTTGCAAGGAAACAGCAGTTAGCCCAGAGTTAACTTTAACTCCCTGGGAACAGCAGGAGCCAAAGCCAATCTTTGTGTGTCGCAGCGCATGAGGACAAGCACCCTCCCATCTCACTGCATGTGGCCTCACAGAGGGAACTTGCTTGGCTCCACGCTTCTTCCTATGGGGAGATGCAAGAAAATTCCCATATTGTGCTCCTTGCTCAAACCTGGGACAAAAATGAGCTGAATGATGAAGAGAAAGCACAAGAGATTCTCTCTCCATTTCTCTTCTCAGCCATCTTTGAGGGTGATTCATCCTCCCCAAATTCCTGGCATTTTCTCTCAGTGACCAGCAGCTCTATCTTGCTTCGCTGACTCATAACTGCTGGAAGCTTCTTTGGCTGAATTCAGAGTGAGGAAAATTTATGCGTTGCCTTTGATCTTGCATGAAGTTGTTTTATAGAGGGCAAGGGGCAACCCAAGAGAGAGGAGGAACAAAAGAGGTAGTGAGGAAGAGGTGAAGATGAAGGAAAAGGAGGTAAAACCCAAGAAAGGAAAGACGTATGTGGATTTTGAGCAAGGGGGAAAAACATTCAGCGGATCCGAAGCCAAACAAGTGAACAGCGTGATGAATGATGCAAAACTATGCACTGCGGTTGATTTCTTATTGCAGCAGTGATATTAGTAATAAAATCAATACCAGTAGTTAGCTAGGCCTAATAACTACACAGATCGGATCAGATCGGATTAGGTTGATATTACTTCTCCTAATAACCCGCTGTTGTTGCTCTTGCACACTAGATAGGAAGAGGTATCATGTCCTTTAATTAAAACAGGGGCTCCAGCACTTTTATTCACTTGTGTCATAACTGGAAATGGCTAGTCCATACCTCAGCAATTGAATATGTCCTGAAGGCTCTTATAAATGAAAATAAAGCGAGAATCCATTGAGAATCCTCTGTCTGGCACTATGGGCATGTGTGAGAACCAAGTGAAAGGCATGGAGAAAATCAAGGCAATTAAAACCAGGCTTGCTCTCAGCTTTGGACCCTTCAAAATCCCCAAAATAGGCTTTGCAGCAGTTTTTCAGGTTCTGACATCAGGTTTTGAGGCTACGTTTCGTGCTGGAGCACAACCCAAGCCCTTCAGGTGTTTATCAAAGAAGGCTGTGTTGAAATGTCTGCCTCCTGATGAGGCAAGTCAGGCTGTGGGTCACCACCTCCCCCTGACTCGAGGTGACCACCGTGCCCAGCATCTCACCTCGGAAACCTCCCCGGCGAACTCCTGGCCCCAATCAATGCACTTCCATGAAAAAAATGCCAGCTTAGAGAAAACAGCATATTTAAAAGCAAAAGGCACGCCGGGCTTTATTGAATTTGTTCCAAACAGTTCTACATTCAATCACCCAGAAACTGTCTCCCTGCAGGCGACAATATCTTTTACTAACGAGTGTTTGCTGTACAAAATAACCCATCTTGTACTTCACAGGTTCTTTGCTCCAGCTCTGCACCTGCCCTGTGTTAGGGTCCTTCCTGCTTTTCCTGGCTTTTGGGGCTTCTTCATGTTAATGAAAACATCTGCAAAGGGGGAAGGAAGGAAAAAAAAACCCAGGACAGGAGTTCACTTCAGGTCTGAAATGTGGTGAGAAAGGTGGTGTGTTCACCTCGGATCCTGGCCCTGAGGCTGGAGTTGGGTTGTTCTCCTGATCTCCAAGTGGAGCACGTCATAGTACAGCACTTCTGCAGCCTCATGCTGTGCTGCAAGGATGCTCTTCCACTGGTTGCTCTCTTGGTTTTGGTTTGGTTTTTTTTTTGCTTTCTTCAAATTTATTGTTTTTTTTAAAAAAACAGGCAACTGAAATATTTCTTGAGGATGAAGTTTGCTCTCCTATCTCTTCTCCCCAGTCTTTCCACACCCCAGTTATGGCCACTGTGTGGTGTTGCACCCAGGGGACTGTTGTGTATCCCAGCTGCACTGGGGCAGGGATTTAACTCCAACCTTGGGGCAGCTTTGCTAAAGCAAGATGAAAAACCTGACTGAGCCATCCAGTGAGCTGAGTGTGGGTTAAGTGAGATGTCTGCCTTGTATCTCTCAGGTGCCACCTGCAGAGGGGAGAGCTGCTTTTCTCCCTGCCCCCTTCAAACCTCTGCTTTCAGAAACAACAGGAGCTTTGGGGTTTGTGTCTCACAGAGCTGGAAAAGGATAAAACTCTCCAGCTGCCCAGGAGGGAAAGAGAGACAGAGAGTTTGAATGTCTTCCCTTAAATCCTAAGTCACTCTAATTGTTTTCTTCTTAATTTTTCTGCTTTTTCTCACCCACCTTCCTTTTAATTGAGGATTTATCTTCTCTGGCACATGTACACAGGGCTATGGCAGTGTTGTCTAGCAAAACACCCGCAGACTGAGTCGGTGCTACACTGCTGCCCAGCTGCTCTCCCTACCTCCAGGACCCTCCCTTCCCACCCACACCACCAGCATTCCCACCTCCCTCCCAGCAATCGAGGTGCAAGAATTTATTAGCAAAACTGCTCAGACAAGAGCAAAATGCGCTGAAGAGGCTGGGAGGCAGGAGTTGACTAACCCAAAGCCAAGGAGGAAAGCCCTGTGCAAGGAGACAGGTACCCCACAGTGTGCCCCCTCCCTGCTGCCTTGCTGCTGCCTCGTTTCAGCAGCCCGCTGGCAGTGCATCCAGCCTAAAAATAAAAAGACAGATTGTCTACTTCAGCTGTAATTACTGACTGAAGAGACCCAGTGGGGAAAAGAAGGGGTGGGGGATGTGGAAGAGAGGACAGTGAAGGCAAAGAAGGAAAGGGAGAAAGCAAGAAAGGAACACAGCCTTGAACAGGTTCTATCAATCATCCAAGCTGCTGCCTGTGCAAGGTCCTTCTCTGGTTCCCGGGAGGGAGAACTGGGTCCTGCAATGAGGAAGCATCGCTTGAGTGATCAGCTGGAGCCATGGCTTCCTCGGGGTGCAGAGGGAGGGGTTCCACCCTGAATTATCCATCCACCCCATCCCCATGCCCCAAGGCCAAGCCAGGCTTGCTTTCAGGCAGCGTTGAGCTCTGTGGAGTGCTCAGCTTGTCTTTGCTCAGCCCTGGCCTGTGCCCATATACAGAGCTCTTGGTGAGGGCTGTTTCCACTTCTCAGGGACCAGGACTAAACCACATAGGAACACCAGATCCACAAGAAATTTTGTTTGGGCTACTTTTGCCACCCTCCCCACCCCATATATATCCAATTTGCTTGTGTCTCCATTTCTCTGAAGCATTTAAGTATTATCTACCCCACCAACTGGGTCCTATTTGTAGAGCTGTGGTTTGGCTTATATTTGTTTCTTTGTTTTTAAGTGCATCTGCCTCGTCAGTTGGAGAAGCTGATGCTCTTTGCACCAAACAGGAGGGAAGCACAACGCTGGTGCTCCCAGCAGCCCTGCCAGCCCCGTGTCGTCTTCTCACCCCAGCCCTGGTGAGTAATGATGAATCCTGAGTGTCAGAGGGGGTGGGTGATTAATTAGCTGGGGAAGCAGAAAGCAGTTTGGTTGACATTCCCAGAGTCACCGATGTTTCTCAGCACTGCAGCAAGGTGTTGGAGGCAAGGGTGGGTGCTGGGGGAGAAGTGACACGGGTCACCCAAAGGGTCAGCAAGGAAAAGACGGCAATGACCCACGGTAGGGAAGCCTTGAGGTTGCAGCATACGGGCTCCCGTGCCTGCCGCAAGATGGGTGCGATGCAGCTGCTCCCGCATGGCTCCATGAGCCAGAAATGCACCCTGGGGATGGTCACCTTGCCACCTTCCAGCTTCCCACCCCCTCAAGCCTTCTCCAGCATCCAGCAAGGCTTGAGGGACCATGTAAGAGTGTCTCCCTGGGAGACCAGAGAAGCACTACAGCTGGCCAGAGACAGCATGACAGATGGAGAGGCACACGCACACCCAAGCCTATGGCTCAGGCTATGCCTGTGCACGCTGTCTCTCTTTAAAATGCCAGCAATGTCCTGTCATTATCAGCTAATGCCCTCTAATGGGTCCATTAAACAGCTCTGTCTTTGCCTTGGCTTCCCATTCCCCCTCCCCTACTCATAATCGGGCGGCATTACCTGCTTCGGAAGATACGATTACACTACTTAATTCTTTCTAAATGACGGCGCTGAGCCAGCAGCAAAGAGCTGTTCACCCTTAGTTGGCCAAGCAAGGCCCCTGGATGCCAGACCAGTGGCAGTGGTGGCAGGGGAGACCCTGTTTCACACCCAGCTTTCCCCTTCACTGCTGTGGCAGTGGTGCGGGTGTCCCTGAGGGCACCTGCCTTTAATTATAGCAGATTTATAGCTAATAGTTCCTCCAGCCACATCTCCATCCCTGTGGAGCAAAGGGCTCTTTGCCTTATCTCTGTCTAAGGCAAGTCTTAGCAACCTGCTCTGGACCACAAGGCTTGCTGCCCTTCCAGCCATGCCAACCCAGATCTTTGCTTGCTGCCAGGGCAGAATCTTCCCCAGACCCCAGGAGGACATCCAGATGCCCATGGCCATCTCTGTGCATCTTCATGTACCCATCTCTTCAAATACCAGAGGAGTGGGGACCGGAGTGACTAATTTTTGCTCAGTACTTGGCTGGCTTTCTCTGGAGTTTGGGGAAATTTTTAATAGTGCTGACTATTGATAATATGTCACTGGGAATTTGCTTAGCACTTCACGGCACAAGCACTGAAAATACAAGGTCCTGCTCCCCAGGGTGCTTGGAAACATCGAGAGAAAGCAAACTCGGAGAAGCAGTAGGGTCATGGAGAGATGGGGAGGTCTCGGGGGCCCAGCCAACTGAGAAGGCTGCCAGGGGCAGGGCCTGAGCAAGGTTTCTGGGGGACCCAGACGTGAAAAGGGAGAGAAATGTGGGTCTGCTGCAAGCTCAGTGTCTGCACTGAAGGGCTGATGGAGCATCGTGATTTCAGGCTCTACCACCACCACATGACCTTGGGTCAAGTTGTTTGCTTTTCTCTACTCCCCTTTCCCTGAAGATGGGGGAAATGGGGCTCTAGGGGCTCTTTGAGATGCACAGGTGGAAACCACAGTGATACTAATTTTGGTCATTATAGAGGAAGATGTAGACAAGAGGAGCCACAGACCTAGAGGGATGGTGAAACGTGTGCACCGTTCTGTGTCCTATAGCAGGAGGTTATCTGTAGCAGAAGGCAAAGACAGAAATAGCCTTTAAGGCAATATGGCCCTTCCTGCAAACTTACTGTGCATTTTACTCCTGGTTTTACACGTCAGTTTTATTCCTAACGACCTCTGATATGGCAGGCGGGCCTTCATCTTCTGTGCTTCGTGCTGGGCTGTACGCTTCTGGAGGTTTGTTGTGGTTTTATTTTCCCCCTCCCCGTGTTGCTCTGTTCCAATGTCATGCTGAGCTGCTAAACCCAGCTGCAGTTTTGACAGATGATGCACTCGCTCCCTCCGCTTTGGATTTGACATTTTCACGAGCACTGAACGCACGAGCTTACAAATTTCAAAAGGGAAAAGAACCACCCCCCCCACACACACCCCACCACACTCTCCTGTTTTTTGGTTTGGTTTCATTCTGGAGTTGATGAAAGATGCCAGGTTGATCGCCCTTGAAACTGGAACCCTCTATTTAGCCACTGAAGGAGCGGGGTGAGGGAAGCCACTGCACAAGCTACTCCTCTACTGCTTCTGCATCACCCTGATGGCAGCGCCGTCCCTGGCACCCTCACGCCGTGGCTTTCTGCCTCGGCTGCTATGATGATGCCAGTCCATGCCATTAGCCTCTCTCCAGTCGCTCTGATTTAGCACACAAAGCTCTAAATATTTCAAGGCCGTGCTGTTAGCTGCAGCGACTCCTCCTTTCTTTGCAGCCAAGGCAGTGGTGCACAACCGCTTTGATAGAGATGATCCTCTGGAGGATGGGAGGGAGAGAGGGTTAACCCCAGAAGGAAGCCTGAACTTGAAGCCTGGTCTCCTGGCAGAGAAAGTACAGAGGGGGAAAAAGGTGGGGAGAAATTTAAAACTGTCAGCCCATGCTGATATTGTGGGAGCTTTTGTGCTGCAGCAGAAGCAGCCGAAGGGATTTTTTTTTCCTTCCACGATGATGGAAGTGGGATCAGGCTATTTCTCTTTGATGAAATGCCAAGAAATGGTTGATTGTGTTTAGAAGCAGCAAAAAGGTATAATAAATAGTGCTTCCTGCACCGAGACAGGACGAGAAGCAGCAGTGAGGAGGCCAGATCTGATAACCGTCTGCGCACGTCCTTTTTTGTGCTGTGACTGATGTGACTCCAGTACCCACAGTGGATCTTGGGCTAGAGAAGACATTGAGGTCTCTCGACATTCCTGCCACCTGAAGAGCTGACTGAGCTTGCATTGGGATGTTACAGACCGGGGAGCGCTCTGACATGGCAGATCATAGAGGTCCCATTTCCACAGGGTAGCTCTGGATAACGCAGAGGTAGATGCTGTGGGTCAGTTACTGCACAAAAGAAAGGCAACCCAACTTCTGAGGATGGTGGGGCTCACTGGAGCTGGTGAAGAAGGTCTTCAAACTCCAGTCAAGACAGAGAGGAGCCTTAGGCTGCTGTTTCTTCTTTGAAAGTGCTATGAAAGGACAGCACCAAGGGTTTGCAGTGCTGCCAACTGTCAAATCAAGGGCAACTGAAGGAAGAGAAGGAGAACCTTAACACAAGTAAAGGAAATCCATCTGACTCCATGCTCAGCACCCTCCCAACTTTTGTCTAATGAAGTGCTGAACCTATTACTGGTGGAGCTGAAGCAGTGTGAGATGTAAGAGGCTGGTGTAGACAATCATGAAGTTGCCCATGTGGAGGCTGGGTCAAATCCTCTGGTGGGCTGCACCTGGATGCATGGTGTTGGGGCTGCTGGTGCTGTGGAGGAGTTGGCATTTTGGTCCTCTGCTGGCATCTCGCAGAGATTTGGTCTTCAGAAACAGGAGGCACAGAGTAGAAGCTTTCCTTTTCATAATTTTTTTACTTAAAACCCAAACAGGTGAAAAATAAATCTTTTTTTCTTTCAGGGAAAGTAAATGCTTTCTTGAAACATCTTAATTTTTAATGCAAGAGGAAGAGGATTTTCCTTGTTTTAAGCCCATTATCAACCCATCACAGTTAGACTTCATCAACTGTACTTTGAGTTTAGGCTGTGAGCTCCTGGGGCCAGGACTGCCTCTCGTACACAAACCAGTGGTGAAAATAACTGGGAAAATAACCAGCCTTGCAGGGAGAAGTGGGCACCAGTTTTGTGTCGGTGCTCCTTCGGGCACTTGTGGAGTGAAAAAGCTTTGCACCCTGGGTCAGCTCTCCACCAGCTGGCATGCAGATGTTGACCTGCTTGCTGCCACCTCAAGGAGAAGGCAGGTGCATCGTTCACTCATTCATATTTTGCACTGAAATCCTGAATGCTTTTATTGTTTGGTTTTGTTATTATAATAGAGCCAGAGGAGCAGCAGCGAGCGGGAGCAGCGCACTCTGCCCATTCGCAGACATCGCAGCATCTTGTCGAGAAGATGGGTTTGGCTGTGCTGGCCACCCGCTTTCGCTTGCAGAGGTGGCCTAGTGGGACCCCAGCTGGGTCGGAGGCAGTGGGCAGAGATGTGGCCATTCATTTCCCTCCAAGGCATCCTGCCAGTCGTACACAGCAACCCTTTGCACGGGGAAATTATCAGGGACCAAACCAAGCTCCTCTTCTGCACCCACGGGACGGCTCCTCCTGGCATCCCCAGGTCCCCACACTGCAAGTGATGCCAGGGAGAGCATCAGAGGAACCAGCCCTGCATCAAGCAACAAGCAAAGGGCACAGGTACGTAACAGCTACCCAGATGCTGCTGCTTTTTTTTTCTAGTGCTGGTGATCTGGGGGAAATGCATTTGTTTGGGAGATCTGAACAGAAGTAGCAACAGATGCAGTGTGTAATAAAAACATGAAAGCTACTATTATGTTTTCAGGAAGAGAACAGAGAGGAGAAAACCTGCAGGCATCAGAGATGAACACACACACACAGGATTATGGAAAGGCAATGTTTAGTAGTTCACCAATCATTCTCATTTCTGAGGTATGATGTTACCTGTACAGCTGAATTAAATATAGAATCTATTTCTATTTTTTTTAAAAAAATAAACCCACACCAAATCAAGCACCTACCACTACCAAAATTTAAAATGTTTGCTGCTGCCCCTCCATTAGGAGAGCTTTCCTATTCCTCACACCTGCACCAGTGCATCCCCCACTTTTAGACATCCTGGGTTGGTTCTCGTTTGGCATCACTGGGCAGCCCCTTCCCCGTGGCCGTGCCTGGGGTAAGTCACCCTGCTGCTTGCAGGGGCTATATGCTGTGTACCCCCCAAGAGAAATCAGGCAGCCTTTTATTTTTTTTGGAGCCTCTCCATAAGGACTGTGTTTTACCCTTTGCACCTGAGTGCTTTCACTAGCACAACCCCAAAGTCTAGAGAAACCAATGCAACTTGTTGGAAAGTGGGAAGAAGCAGTAAAGGGGAAAGGGCAGTTCTGGGAGCTTCTTGCACCAGCTTCACCTCTAAAGGCTGTAACAGGGTGAAAGCAAGGTCTGTCTAGCTTGGTACCTTCTCTCCTACATTTGCTAAAGGCATATTTTCAGGGAAGAATAAAAGCAGGCAAGCTGATATGACAAGTCCTGATCTTGTCATCCTCATGTCCCTGTGCCATCACTTGTTTTCTCCTTCAGCAGTGGAGGTTATTGGTTATTCCCACATCCCACTGATGTGCTAAGGCTGCTAGGGATCAGATGGACCACGGGTCTCATTCTCCTTTGGCTATCCGTATCTATCTGGTGGCTCTTGTCTTATACCTCCACTGTGGGACCCTTTTGTTCTGCACTAATATCCCACCAAGTACAATAGGAATTGTGAATGGGCCTTTTAAGGCACATAAAAAAGGACTAACTGCCCCTAAGTGGAACAGCTCTTTCAAAGTGGTATTACCTTTAATAATTTCTAAATTTGTGGAAGGCAACTTGGAATTACCTACAAAGGACATTCTATAAAGCCAGATTGTATTGCATTTAATGCCTATGCTTTTAGCCTTCTCTTTCCTTATGTTCTTGTACTTAGATAGATTTTCCTTTAGAGGACTTTGTTTTTTCTTTCCGAGTGTCTGTGCTGGCTCAGAAGTGACTCAGTACTTGATCGATACCTCTGGTGGCTGTTGGTACAGCCAGTGAGGGGAAGCCAGCAGAGAATTATTCAGGTGAAAGCCTCCAAGAAAAATCCATCAGGGGAAGGTGGGTTAGTTTGCTTGGTTTAAATCTTCATTGTTTTCAGAAAGGGGGAAGACCAGAGACACAGCCAGAAAAGAGATTTTGGAGAATGCCAATGGAAGGAGGTGGGAGTTTACAGCAACAAAACATGTTACCAATACCATTGCACTTTGCAATGGGGAAAAGCCTGCAAGGAGATAGGAAAGGCCTGTCTGGTTCAGCTGAGGAGCGCATCTGTACTTACCACAAAGGCTGTCCTGACCTCCAACTGTTTTCCTCTCTGGGGAATCCCACAATCTGATGTGATTTCTCTGCCTAGTAACACCCAGCAGATTTTCCTCCCTGCCTCCGCTCCATCCCCCCGTGAGCCTACACAAACAGCTTCCTCCCAAAGATGTTAAAGGCGCAGAGCGAAGGTGTTGAAGTTTGTGGATGGGCATAGGGGAGGAAAAAAAGAGTCAAAAATTCCTTAAAGGGCCACATTTCCTTGTAGCCTTTCACCTTGGTATGTGCTGCTGTCCTCCAGCACAAAGCCTCAGCCTGGAGTCAGCAGGAGGACCCTCCACGCCTTTCCCCTGTTGTCCTTGGGAATGAAGTTTATTCCTGATGCTTGCAGGATGTTAAACCCCCTGAGAAACATCTGCTGCTGCCAAGTGATGCAGGGAGCCGTCCCACTCCTATGGGACCCTGAAAAAGTGCTGCTTTCCACCTGGGACTGACCCAGTTCACACCATGCTGCAGACCCTTCGACGCTCTGCACGAGGGATCCTTCACTGTCAAAATCCTCCCCAGGGACTCTCCACTCCAGCAGAGCATCCTGACCTTGCAGCACTGAAGGTACTTGAGAAAAGACCTGCATGACTTCCGCATCTGGTTTTCGGCAGCTGAAGGGAAGAGCAGGAGCTCCTTAGTGGCCGGCAGACATCTCTGCAGATATCTCAGCCCCTACAGCAATGCCTTCTCCAAGAGTCTCGCTTTCCTTCCCTCTTGCTCCAGCCCCGTGCGATGGATGCTGTGCTACACGCTGCATCTGCCATCCATCTTTCCAACCATGCACTGCCAAGTCTTGTAGGAAGGGGCAGATTAACAAATTAGTCTGGAAGAGGTTTATTCATTAAAGGGAAACCATTTTGGTGGGACAACAGCAACCTCTGTCCCTCACCGGTCTCTGACCACTTCCAGGTGATGTTTTACACTCGGGCAAAAAGGTGTGGGGCTGAAGTTTAGGGAGTTAAAGCATTTGCAGCACATCGCTGCATCGGCCCGTAAAAATGCGACTGTCACCCTGAGGCTAAACCCAGCGCTGAGAAACCTGACAGCCTGGGTGAAACCAGCCACAAGTGACTTCTCCCGTCCTCCTCGGGAGGGAAGATAAATGTCATAAGTCATCAGCCGTCACGGTTTGTACAAGGCACATTTTTCTCTTCCCCGGTGCTGAGCTGAAACAGCTCTGGGTGGAGGGAGGATGAGGAGCAAAGGGGAGCCGTGAATCCTACTAAACTCCTCCTGTCCCTTGGGTGGGTCTGTCAGCACTGATAGAAAAATGCGTGCGTAAAACTGAGGGAAACAAGGCGTGCGAGCACCCGGGCACTGAGGTGCACCCGAAGCAGATAGATGGATGGGTGTCTGGATGGAGAGGCATCTGGGTGATGCTGGATCCTGCGCAGACTGAGCATAAACTCTCAGCACCCACCGCCTCTGTGGAACAAACGCTCTCTCAGCAAGGCGCTGCTGAGTGCAAGTGGCAGTGGACCGCAGGGGCCAGGAGTAGCTCGAGGGGCTGGAAGCTCTCCACCCCTTCCCAGGAGCTGCCTGCTTGTTTCTGGCATGGGTACCTGGGCTGAGCAAGCCCGTCCTCCACAAGTCTTCTTTGGCTGAAGTTGCACCTCAACTGCCCATCAGATGGACACCCGTCCTCCTCACACCCACCCGCCCCAGCTCCTTCTGTGCAGCACGAAGGCCATGGACCACGTTCTTCTCTCCATGCATGGGAATGAGTGCAAGGGAAATGTTTTCAGTGCTGACAAGTCCATTTTCTTCCTTTTTACTGTCTTCAAGAAACTCACATACCCCAGCAGAGCCGCCTTATTCTTAGCATGGAGGTGCCAGCTCTGCTTTCTACAAAGCAAAAGTCAGCTGAGCAGCTCACGGGCAAGGTGGCTGTAAGAAAGCACCGGAGTGGCAAGGGTTAGAGTACAGGGAGGAGATACGCTGGGAAACCCAGCTTCTCGCCCAGCTTCCATGTAGTTTAAACTTAATGGTGAGTAACAATTCCCATAAAACAGTCAATTTCCCATCGCTGCTCTTTCACACTGCAAAGGCCAAGAAAATATTTTCAGTGTAGCAGGCAGTGCTGGGCTGCACAGGCTGGGCAGGACCAGGTGGGAATGGGGATATTCATCGCAAGAGGCACGTGCATTTACTGTGAGCCAAATTCTGAGTTGAGTGATGCCCCCTCCTGACTCAAATTTGGATGAGGGATGAAATTATGGGTGTTCTCTTCCCTGAAACCCTGGTTGCTGCTGCTTGATCTCACTTGTCAGGGCAAGAGGAGGCAATTCCCATCATCAGCCCATGGTAGACGCTTTCCTTAGGGATGCCTGGAGCCAAACACAACTTCTGTGTATTTAATAGTCTGTATAGAATCATCTTGTAGAATCATAAAAGGGTTTGGGTTGGAAGGGACCTCAAAGCTCATCTCGTTCCAACCTCCCCTGCCATGGCAGGGACACCTCCCACCAGACCAGGTTGCTCCAAGCCCCATCCAACCTGGCCTGGAACACTGCCAGGGAGGGGGCAGCCACAACTTCCCTGGGCAATCTTGTCCAGTCTCTCCTGGAGCCCATGCAACCTCTCGGCATCTGTGGTATCCCATAACAAGCAGTCTCATGCTCCAGTACCCTCTGTTGCATGAAGAATCACTTATCCTCTTCTGACAGCATCCCTAAGACATGGGCTCTACCAAAACACCTCAACCCCGGATGAGGACCACTGTGGTATTTCTGTTCTCAATTCACCCCAGGCTGAACAGGACAAATCTTGCCAAATCCAAGATGACTTTGGGTCATGCAGATAAAACTCCCCTACTAAACTTTGCTGGGTGATGAGTAGAGCCTGGCAAATCATTCCATGCAAATAACTTGCTAAGTGAATCGAGCTTGTCTTGCCTCTCGCAAACCTCCTGTGAACACGCTGTGACCCACAATGTCCTCGGGTAAACCAGTTATTGGAAATCGTTCGCCACTTCAGAATTTGTTCTTGGGCTTGTGGCGTTCAATAAGCGAGCTGTGCAGATTGGCAGCGGCTGCTCACGTAAATCACGAGGTGTTTTCTTCCCATTCCTAAACACACCAGAAGTCAGTGGGGTGGGATGTGTCCTGGAGAGAGACGGTGGACACACAGGACGACCAAATTTTGGAGTATTTCAAACCTTTGCCTCCCCGAGCAATCAAGCCTTGTGTAACACATCACTCCAAAGGAAAATGGACCCTGGCAGAGAACATAGTTCAGATTTAATCTTGCTGTATTGAGTTCACACATAAATAATTACCTGTGAACTTGCTGCTTCGATCTGCCCCACTGACTGGCCTCTGTCGAGGCCCGGGAAATTCTCCTTACTTAGATGTTTTGCATAAGATGAGCCAGAGGAGAGGTGCCAAGGAGAAGAATGATTTTTTAACGTGAACACATCAGGCAGCATTTGCAACATTTGCCCAGAGGATATTCATTCCCGGTATCGCTATTTTAGTGGTGGCTCTTTGCAATGATTAATTTAAAGTGCCAGCATCAGGAATCATGGGAACATATGAGAAACTCAGTTTTTGTTTTAAAATAGAAGTAAGTTTCCTTCCCAATGTAACAGAGGAAACCTGGTAAAAGGTCATCCTTAAAGACATGTAAAACACCCCTCTGCTTCTCGTCTAATCTCGTAGTTTTTCATTCCATTTCTTAATTTGGAGAAGAAACCCTCTCGTTTGGAGTGCACCATATGGTTGCAGATCACCAAAATGGAAAAGCCAATCTCATCCAACCTTTTGCAGCAGATGCCCCGATTTCCCAGGGTGCTCCTCAGCAGAAACGCCAGCCACCACCTTACATACATCTTTCGAGAGCTTTCACGACAAAGCTGGTCTTGTGGTTCCCAAAGCAGTAAGTGAGATGTCTGGGCTGGGGATGATGTCTCCATCCATCACTTCCCTGGGTATAAATTGAATCTTCCTCCTTCCCAGTCACCGCTCTGTCCCTGTGCAAGGAGGAGAATCACTGCCAGCCCTGGGGTGCCTTGTCGTGCATTATTTCCCTGCCTTGGTGACACAGCCTGCTTCTGCAGGCCATCTGACAATGTCACCTTTTAGGGACCTTCACCATGACCATGAGCTTGTCTTTTCTTACACTTCCTAGCTTTTGGCCTCTTTATGTCTGCTGTGTAGCGCTGAGAAAAGCGTAGCCCGTGGCTGGGCATGTGAAGGAATCTAATCTCCACGTCCCTCTGTGCTCCATCTCAGAAGATGGGACCTCTTGACCAAGAGACTTTTTTCTTGTTTGTTTTTTCCCAGTCTTATATTTTGAAGCAACGTTTTATTGCCTGACAAGACCAGGAAAAGTCTTTCCTGCAAATTTGCAGCCTGCTTCCCTGCAGCTGTACTTCAGGTACAGCCCCATGGTGGCAGGTGACCCCAGCGTTCCCCTCCCCTTGCTGTACACGTGCCTCTCCATCCCAGGTGGCCCCATGGGCATTTCTCATCTCACTGCTTCCTAATGGGATGTTCTGTGTCCGTCTGGGCTCCCAGGGCTACCACTGCTCTCGGTCAGGCAGAAGAAAACCCACCTTCCTCCAAACCAACCCGGACACGTGCTAGTGCGGGGGGAGAGCTGCTCAGGCATTTGAGTGGCCGGGGTTTGATACAGCAGGTCAAGTGTGCTCAGAGCATCCAGCTGGATGCAGAGCTGCTGCTTTGTCTAACGTGCCAGGTCACCTTCATGCCAGGTCTTCTCTGCCTGAGCATCTTCCCACGGAGGCAGTGGGCCAGACCTCTGGGTGCCAGCCCGGCAGCAGGAGAGGGTCATACACCCCACATTTCACTTTGTTCCCCTGTGTGGGGTGTGGGATCTCACCCATCAGTTAGATCTGGGATTTCTGAAGCATTTCTGCCACATCCTTAACCCCAAACCCATCCGCTTTCGCGCTCTGCATCATCCCCAGTGACTCTTCCCCACCTCCACATGTGACCAAACAAGTCACCTCCATGTGTCCCCATGCCTGTTTCAAAGCTCCTCCATCTTCTTCTGTAGTGTCACCTTGCACATCTCTCCCCTCTCTTCCCATCCCCTTGTGTTAGGCACCCTGGGGTGAATCCCATCCCTTACACCAAACCCCTTGCCTTCAGCAAGCAGAGGGCTTGCAGTTATTTACCGGGGAAAGGATAAGCTACGGCGTTTATATAAAACATATTAATAATTTCACCCTTTCCCTCCACATTTACCAAATTGATTTTTGAACTGCTAGCAGGCGTATTGCAATAAATATAGTTGGAATCCATCGCACGTAATGGTTTATAAATTGTGAGTCATAATTCAGTGGGAGCCTTGGGTTTGGTTTGCTGGCATCTGTCGGTGCGTGCGTGCGCGCCCGTGTTTTCCTTTCTCCAGACCCTTCAGCCTGCACTACTCTCCAATGGAGTAATAAATTGGGAATAATAGAAGCTCTGCTAACTGAATTTCACTTGTCAGTTGGAAGATTTCATGCTGTGCGTTAAGTTCTTGCAAATAGCACGAGGTAAAAAATAAAAGTAAAATAACTGGCCCCTCCTCAGCTCCCTGGTCTGTGTTACTGGTGTGTCCGGATGGGAGGAGAGCTCCTGTTTCCCACTCCAAGCAGCAGCGTTGGTTTATCCCCATCATGACACTGGTCCCTCCCGGCAGTGTCCGTGCCGTGGGATGGTGTAAGCTGCAGTTGTTTTGTGGTGGGGGTCTCTTGGGGGGGCTGCCAGTCCCCCTGCCACAGCCGAGGTGGAGAGGGCTGAGTGCTGCC
This sequence comes from Podargus strigoides, assembly GCA_028020825.1. Lineage (NCBI taxonomy): Eukaryota > Metazoa > Chordata > Aves > Caprimulgiformes > Podargidae > Podargus > Podargus strigoides. The sequence continues at coordinate 34,980,172 of CM051626.1, read as the reverse complement.
CCAGCATGCAGTAGCAGCAGCTTCAGGTTGTATATTCAGTTCACAGCATGGGGTCTTTCCTCCAAAACATGTTCAATTGTTGCCCAAGCAACTGATTGTTTTCAGTACATCCCTGGATCTGCACGGGGCATCAAGTGCAGGAAGGTCCCTGGGGTGGGAGCTGCTGTCCCCTGGCTAATCCCCCAAAAGCTTGGCCCCAGCTGCTTGGGAAGAAGGAGCATCCAACAGTGAAGCGATGCCCCCCGCTGCCTCCACCAAAACCACCTTTGCACAACCACGCATGAGACACCATCCCTGCGGCCACTTGTCCCCAAAAAACACAGTGGCAAAGGCACTGGGCAAGGGAAGCAGGAGGTTATTGCACAGGTGCTGAGATCCCTCCAGGGTGCAGAGACTGAGCTGGAGCTCAGTGCAGCGGCCGGGCAGGAAAATCCATACCTGCCACAGATTTATTATCTGTTGGGTGAAATGTAGCACAGATATTTTTAAAACACGGCGCCATTACACTCTCCAAATGGGCCAGCTCACCTGCTATTTTAACAACACGTTGTGACACCATCTTATTTTATAGGTATTCCTCCCGGACTTATTAACTCTAAGCTGTCGCATTGCATTTTGAGGGAGGTAAATGCCACCGAGATGACCACTCCGGTCACACTGAAACTGTTTAATGAGGTTTTATGGGGCTCAGGAAATTTAAGCACCAGTTCAGGACTTTGGAGAGGGGGGAAAAATGGATCAGTTAGGAATGGTGTTGTTTAAATTGCTTTTCATTTTCCTGTTCTTTTCTCCGCGTGTTTATTGTGGGATGGGGGGACAAGAGTTTGTGGACTTTGGGTCCCAGTGATAAAGAGGATGAGAATATTTAATGCACCACCCCAGCAACACAAAGTGTCTGCAACAGTGGCACAGACCCATTTTTTGTGCCAAAAAAACCCTTCTTGTGAAAAAATACACACACACAAACATCCCCCAGTGCTGCTGGTGGCCAGTGCGTGCCCTTGGGCAAGGGCTTGGGGAGAGGCAGCGCCAAGAGAAACGGGGGTGAGGTCATGGAAAAGGGAAAATAAACTACATGTTGCATCTGAGAATTGGCTGCCAGCATAGAAGAAGGGCAGAAAAAGGGACTTTGAGGCTTCCCAGCCCTTTGCTGGTGGTGGAAGGCTCAGGGCAGCCCCAGGTGGTGGTGGGGGGAGGTGGCATGCTCAGCTCTTTTTGCCCAAATGAGTTTAATTTTGAGAAAATAAATAAATAAAAAAGAAAATATTTGGATAAAAACACTCTGGGTTTGCTTATCTTGTAATGAGATGCTGGGAAGCTGGGGAGTTTGGGGGATGCTTGCAGCACCACTGCTCCATCACACCCAGCTGAGCTCGTGTTGACAGGGGACTGACACAGGAAGCTGCCACTTGGTGCAGGACAGTGGCCCCCCCTTCCAAGCCCTGCTGTCTGCATGCAAAGCCAGCTGGAGGGCTGTGAGCAGGGGCTTGGCCATGCTATGCCCTTGATGCACGCAGGGGTGTCAGGGTGGGGTCCTTGGCACCCACTTCGCCCCTTCCTCAGAGCAAAGCTTTCCAGCAGGAGCTGAGTGCTGGCACTGGCGGTTGGAGGAGCAAGCCAAGGAGAAGTATGACACATCCCAGAAAAACAGCACAGAAATGACTGTGAGGAGCCGGATTTGGAGGGGAGGAATGACAGCATTTAACCCTTGGCTGGACTCACTGCTCTCAGAGACAGTGCATGGGATGGACCAGCTGCAGCAAGGCAGGTGGATTTGGGGCAAAGAGCCCAGTGCCCCAGAAAGGCACTGGTGACCCTCCACCCCCACTGAGCCGTGCCACGCCAGGTTGATGCAGGAGGAGAGCAGGAGCTATAGGGTTACATGCAGGAGGCTGAGAAATCAGCAAGGTGGTAATGTGGGGCTGCTTAACAAAAATGGGGCCCAGGTTCCTCTCCTGAGGTGCATTAGGGATAACCACATCCACCTGTGGAGGTCTCAGCCACGCCAGGGCTATGATCCCTTCACCTGTGTCCCAGCCCTGCTGTTGGCTTTAAAGGGGGCTGCTGGTTGGTCTGGGGTCTGGTGGGTGGGAGGTGTCAGCCCTGGGGGGCTGGGGTAGGGTCATGGAGCTGCTGGGAGAAGAAGCTGCTGTGGGATGCACAGGCAGGAGCTCTTGCAGCTATGGCCTGGCTGTGAGGGTTGAATGCATGTTGCAGAGGGGCTTGGGTTGGGTTTGTTTTTTACAACTAGTCCTTAATAACCATTTACTGAGGACTGTACTCTGCTCCCAATGCTGCTCCAGGCAGAGCTGTGTGAGCACCTTCTGGTTTTCACCTTTAGGAATGAAAATGGAAACCTTGGTCCCAATTCCTGGCAGATTATTCTTCAAACTGCTTGTGCTCTGCCTAGCTCCTTTTAATTTGTTTTTTTTAAGTGTTCCAATCACAGCAGAGCTTTGCTTGGAAAAAATGAAAAAGTAGCCAAGAAGAATGCACACAACTGCCCGGGAGAGATAATCAGTTGTTAAAACATACTTGCTGCTCTAATTAGAAAGGAAATTAAATTGGGTTTCAAGTGGAATTAATTGGTGGGTCCCTTATCCTGCCCATCTATCGTGCTCTCCCAGCCCTTCTGGACAAATGTGATGGAAAGGAAAAAGAAAGCTGATCCTTCCTGAAGCCCCCATCCCTTGGAGAACCCTGCAGAGCCTGGATCTGAGGAAGACACCCAGTCCCTTCTGCCCAGCCGAAATGTGCCTTTAGCTTCAGCATCACCAGGTAGATGGGCTCATGCAGAACTTGTGTTTCCCTGCTGTCTTGTGCTATACGTTGGCAGCCAGGGAATAAGGCAGAAGTAGACTGGCTGTGCTTAATAGGTGGTTTAAGCTGTTAGAAATGATTTTCTGCTTATTAAATCTCAGTCAGTACCATAATACCTTCCACTTCTCTGGGTGAGGGGTTAAAAGCCTGTGTTATGGATGCTAATATAATGGCAATAATGCTGATAGACTTCACCTCTCCTTTGAAAGGAGCAGCACTCCAGCCCTTAAATCTGTTCCCTTAGGAGGAAAGGGTGTGAACTGGTACACTGTGTTATGTGGTCAACATGCCTTTGTTGTCTGCTTTGTGATCCTTCCCCTCTTGACCACAGGGTGATCCATCCTTTGGTCTTCTCTGGAAAGGTCCTCTATCTCTGCACACTTGTCAGTGCTCTGCTCTGTTTGGGGAATGACTCTGGGTTTCCCTACACGTGGCTGAGGATTCCCAAGATGCTAGCAGCTCTTAAAAGTGGGTAAAGTGAAAGATTTGAAATGATAAAAAGAAATGGTAAGGTATTGATGTGACTTGTAGCATTGGTGAGGACACTTCTCGCAGCGCCTCGTCACCCTGCCTGACACCTTTCTCAGTAAAACACCTTCTCTCTGCCTTCACTTGAAATCTGGCTTTGCAGATCTAGAGGAGGAACAACAAGGTGTTAGCGCTGTGTCAGCAGTTTACCTGCAGAACCAGGAAAGACAGCTCTAGAATTGGCTGGGGGTGGTGCTGGGGAGCTCCGGGGCTGGGGGCAGTGAGGATCTCCAGCAGTGTGCTCTTTGCAGGTGTCGGTGGGAGAAGCCCATGGAGCAAGAGGAGAAGCAAATCCTGGCCTTTGGGAAGACTTTGCCAACATGAATGTGACATTGAAGTTTGAACCACAAGTCCCAGCAGGGAAGGCCTTATCTGGATACCAGCTTGCATGGCAGTAGCTATGCCAGTTTTCCTTCCTGTTGGCTGATTTGAATGTATTTATTGGCAGAAGTCAATGTTTGGAGATATTTGCCGATTTCAATGTTTCTAGGCAAGATCTTTTGCAGCCATCTCATGTCATGCATCCTTCGCCTCTGAGCCTGAATGCCAAGGGCAGGACCCTTCCAACCAGACCTGACAAAGAGCTCAGACTTTGGTTAGGCATTGAAGAGATGCTTCACCACATCGTGCATCTTAAATTTGGCTGCTCATCCTCTCCCCATCATCCTCCCAACATCTCTCTGTTCACATTTAATACCTTTGTAACTCCAGGAGTTAGCAAGGTAGGAGCAGTCATGCTAGGGCTGGCAAGAGGTCCACATATGAAGCCACCAAGGTTGGTGCAAGATGGTGTAATGGGGCACTGCTCCCTGAGGCAGTGAGTCCCAGCAGTAAATCATCACCCCCACTCAAAAAAAAGCATATTTTCCCTTTTAAATTGAAATCAAGCTCCCACCCCCACATGTTTTCAGGCTGTGAGAAAGGGGAAATACCATCCTGGGACCATTACTTATGTCTGTGCTCTATTATGGCCCTCGTATTCAGCTGCTTTCTGAAACTGCCAGTCCCTGACCCATCAATCTCTCCTTGTCTCTGCTGGTTTCTATTACTTGTCTCAGAGCCTCTTGTGTTTCTGCCATGTCTTTTCTTGGATTAAAAATGCAGCTGTATATTATACACCCTCTGAGGAGTTGGGGGAATCTGAGTGGGCTCTTTGGAAACGCTAACGCTCAGGACTAAGGAGCTCAAGTTCATATTGATGCACTGCTAGACACGTACCAGCGTGTTTTGAAATGACACATCCACAGTGTATTGGAGATCCTCAGCTGGGCCGTGCACAAAGGAAGGAAGCCCCTTCTGGCTTTTCCCTTGGAGCCAGTTCCTCTAGATGCCAGCCATCCGCCCAACTCTCGTGGCTCGCTCCGAGACCCTCGCTGATAAATGAGCAAATTGCTGGATGGCTGAAAAATGTGCACTCTGTGTCCTCTGTAATTTGTACTGTCACACAACTGTTTGTGGAAGTGAAATGCAATTGATGGATCAGAGCAGAAGGCTCCGATTTAATCTCTGCAAACACTGAAGAGTCAAGATTTTTCTCTTGTTATCTTTTTTTTTTTTTTTTTCAGTGCCACCAGAGCCCCATCCCATCACACTTGGACAAAATCCCCAGGTAATTTCATACCTTTGCACTTTCTGTTTCCTTTTGTTAGATGAAACTCCCTCCTTGCCCAGAGGGTCAGCAGATATACCATCTAAATCTAACTGGCCTCACGTTCTCCTGGTTGGGGGATTAGCAGATATGACCAAGTGGGGTTTATCTCTCATCTAATTCACCCAGCTGTCTTGGGACCTTTTGCTGAGAGGACAATCTCTCTGATGGGTTCTGTCTCTTCTTCCATTCATGACTGAATTGTGACACTGCTCCCCTTGAGTCCAGACCCAGCTTGTCCCCATTGTGCTTGGCTGCCTGGTTATGGGATGGTTTGGGACCATGATCTTTGCTCTGAAGGGTTTCTGGAGGCATCTAATTTGGCTCAAGCCTGAGCCATGGCACAGCCCTTTGAGCCAGTGTTATGTGTCCCAAGGAGATGTCATTCACCCATTGTCTGTCCCCTCCTACCTGCAGAGCTGCAGGAAAGTCCACTGCATAGCAGCTGTGAGATGGCTGATCTGCATAATTTTGTGTTTTACTTGTTTCTGGGTATTTTAATCTGTTGCAATTAGCTAGCAAGCCTTGTTTTCTTTATGATCATTTGTAGTGCTGATTGTTTGCCATGTATTTTTGGGCCTGAGTCAGAGAGAGTGACAGTCTGGAAACCAGCTGGTACCTGAAGCTGGTCAAAGCACTGGACTGATGCACAGATTATTTTATGATGACTTATTTTGATTCAGAGCCATGAAGAGGTGAAGGTTTGATCTTTACCGGCCTGGAGTATCATTCCCCTAAAAAACAAAACCCAAAACCCCCCACAAATCTGCCCCACCCCCACCCCCCCAAAAAAAACCCCAACCAAACCCCTCCAAGCCTCTACTCATTGACTCAAATGTCTAGTTCCTTCTTCTGGGCCAAGAAAGGGGCTCCATCAGGACCCAGAAGATGCCCACCCGTGTCTTTTCACTGATGAGGTTGTCCTTCACCATGTCCCTGTGTCTTGGCTGTGAGACACAAGAAGTCCCCAGGGCATAACTGGAGCAGAAGGGAGGCTGGGGAGGGTCAGCAGCCTTCAGGTATCCCCGTCACCACTGGGATGCACCTGTTTCCCAGGTGCAGCTATGGGGTGGGGACACCTGCCCCCCCTTCCCTCTTCCCTCCTAGGTATTTGGGGTGTCTGTCTGGGAGCTGGGGCTGCTCAGGTTTCCTGCTCTGCAAGATGTTGTGTGGAGTCAGCCTGGGATCACAGGTGCTACTGGGTTAGAAAAATAATAATTCATGTCTCTGTTCCTGGGTCACACTTGAAATTAATGAATGGCTTTGAAAAAATGGGCAAGTTTCCTTTTATTAATACATTTTTGGACTCTTTCTTTGCCCTCGGGTGTCCAGGCACAGTCAGGTCACGCTTTCATGCTCTCTTCCAACCTAGAAAATACAGCGTTTTCTTTTGTAATGAGAACAGAGATGCTCTGCTAATCACACGACTCCTGAAAGCAGGGTCTTCAGGGTGGGGGGGGAAAGCAAATGTAGTAAGCAGCCTGTGATAAAATCATGACCTGGTGTGACTGGCACGTGTAGATATCCTTCAGTAAGAGACATAAAATCCCATGCCAGGATTCACAGGGCTGTAATGAAGTCACTGCAAAGCATTTGCTGCCAGCTGGCTTCCTGGGTCTAGCTCTTGACGGGTCTTAATGGGCCAAAAAATGGGTGACTGTGAGGCCCTGATTGCGAGGCAGCGTGGTGTAAGTGGTTCAGTGCCTGACCAAGCGCTGAGCTTGTTGTTACAAATAGGTGAGAGGCATGAGAGAAGTGGTGTTGCTCTGAGACGGCAGTGAAGATGGGTGTTTGACAGATACCTTGTCAGGAAGGGTTGCTTTGTGGGCAGAGATGCTGGAGGAGAGGAATATTAAGCAGAGTTTGCAGATTTTTCTTTTTTGGGGGACTTAGAGGGGTGTGTGCATGTTGCTGTGAAAAGGAAAAGCCCCCCAAAAAAAGCTGCTGTGGCTTGAGCATCTCTCTTGTGGAGCACAGCCTTCTTGGCATGGGTTCCCTCCTGCAGCCCATTGGGGACCCCAAACCACCATTCCTTTTCCAGCATCACCCATCTCACCTTTCTCGTGCATTTAAGATGTTAAAATGTTAACTTGGGGGATTTGGGGAGGATTTGGATGCTAGGCTGGCTCCCCAACCTGTTCCACCCACAGTGATGGGCACTGGGGTCTGGGTACCCTGGGGCTGCATGTACAGGTGGTGGTGACCACAAAACAAGACGGGGGGGGAAAAGAAACCACATGCACAGGAGGGGAAAATAATCAAGCCAAGGGGAAGAGGGAAAAACAACTTCTCTTATAAAAGCCCTCCTCCCTGTGAAAGAAATAAAAGCCAGAGTGAAATGAAGGTAAATGCCAGAGGTTTAAGTACCACGCTGCCGAGTGTGTTTTAAAGGTTACCTTTCAGGGGGCTGAAGGGAGCGTGAGCGACAGGAAGGGAAGGAGTTGGAGCACTTCCCATTGCGAGGACCACTCCAGCTCTTAATGGATTTTTATGTCCCTGTCTATTTTTTTTTTTTGGTGACATTATTAAAATTGTTTATTTTTAATTTCTTATTCTTTCTTCAGCTGGGGGAAGGGGTCGGGGAGTGGGGCAGAAGGATAAACTGTTGCCATGGTGATAACCAGCTACATGGTGCACATCTGCATTGCTGATTTGGAGCAAAAATGAAGTTTTGGGGTAGTTTTTAAAGAGGAGAGAAAGAAGCTGTGTTTGGGAGCGTGTGCATGCATGAACACGGCAGGACAAAAGTCACAGGGTTTAATTACAGGCGTGGGAAGGTGACATTTCCAGTGCTTACCTGACCAGGGTAAAGAAACGAGGAGCCTGAAGCAAGGTAACCACCTATGTGAAATGTGAATGCTGTATGGCAGACACCCCCCTTTTGCCTCATTTGCTAGTCAAAAAGTATGCCAAAATTTCTCTCTGGCTTAGGGTTTGTGCCTTTACCTTTGGTAGGTTGTGTATGTGCCTCCCAGACCTGGGGGATGTGGGTCGCCAGCTTTGAAAAGTGGGGACAAAACTGCTCTTGGATGGTAAGTACTGTCTTTCTGCACTGTGGGGGGCTCCCTGTCATCTGCTCCTGTGCAAAGTAAAAAAACCTGGGTACCACGGGTGGCCTCAGCACCTCACAGGCTGGGGTGCCAAAGCAAGAGGGGCTAACGGCACAGGACCTGCCCAACACACTCACTGGTCCCATTGCAGCCTGCAGCAGGCTCCTTGGCATACCCCCCTTTGCCTTCCCAGCTGGATGGGTGGCAGGAGAGCCACTCAAATACCCTGGCAGAGAGTTTTGCAGCAGGTGAGCATCTCAGCTCCTCCCCAGGCCAGCCGGGGATGCTCTCTGCCTGCTGGCCAGGTCTTGGCGTGGGTTTGCTTCCAGAAGGAGGGAGGTCTGGGGAGCAGCGTGGCTTGGTGACACTTGCCAGCCCCCCTGGCATGGCTCTGAGCTGTCAGGCAAGCTGCTGTAAGATGGCACAGCCCTTCCTTCAGCTCTCCTTGGAAGGGTGATTTCAAAGGCAGCAACAGAGAAAGCAAAGATCTACTCTTCTGAAGGAGGGAAGAAGCCTTCCTCCCAGCCCACATCCAGGCAGAAGGGGGACAAAAGCACATGCTAAAGGTGTCTGCTATACTTTTAAATCCTTTTCCCTTCCACAGCCCTTTGACAGGGTTTGCTCTCTTTAATTTTGTTGTCCTGTCAGAAGGCAAACCTGAGTTATGCACCCAGTGGTATTCACACTCCATCATGGCCAAATGAGCTCAGAATTACTCGGAATGAGTTGCCTGCCCCAAAAGCCCCATCTTCCCTGCCAGCCCAGCCCTTGGGGAGAATCCTATTTCAACACAGCTCCTGAGCATGGCATTGTTACCTGCCTGGATAAGCTCTTTGCCCCTTCTGTCTTAAATACCTCATCCTCATGACACGGTCGTGGAAAAATCCCTCACGTTTTAGGTTTCTGCATGGGCTAAAGGAGTTATGCTGGGACTAAACTTGGATGGGAACCAGCATTTCTGCTGCTCACCTCCCTTTTCCCCTGTGCAACTGAGAGATGTCCAGGGCTGCTTGCTATGAGCAGGGTAGCACCACCCAGTGCTTAAAACACCGGTCCCTGCCAGGGCTCACTGAGTGCAGGTGCTCTGTTTCCTTCAGTGCCTGATAGGTGTGGGATCCTGGGGTGTTCAGCCTGCAGCACCCTTCTTTTCCCAGGGATGGAAAAGGATCTAGGGGTGCTCAGCCTGCTCTGACTCTTGGGCAAGGGAGATGCCTCCTCTCTGCTGCAGATCTCCTCTGCTCACAGATCCAAAGCACACAGAGCAGAGGTGATGTAGGATGTTGCTCTGGCATGGCTTGGGCATGAGCCGATAGCATCCCGCAGCCCCTCCTGGCAGGATGAAGGGATGCAGACCTCCCTGGGATGGCTCAGGAGGTGGCACGAAGGGCAGAGTCCCCAGCAGGATGGCAATCTCCACCTCCACGGGCTCCGTTTCCCCTGCTGGGTGCCCTGACCAGGCTCCTGCCGGGCGTCAGATGGCCTCACGGAAACAAATTATCGCCTTGGCTGGGGAGGCTGATGTGATTTCATTTACTGCTGCTTTTACCGGCCGCGTTCAGTGCCCAGCAGGACCCAGGCAGCACGGCTGTGCCGGCACTGGGGGAAGGTGAGCAGAGATGATAGAGGGTCCCCCCGGCCCTGAGCTCAATTTTAGCCACTCTCACAGCTCCTGTGGAGAGGGATTTGCTGTAATTGCACATGCAGCCGGAGGGAGAGGAGGAAATCCCACGGCACAGGCTGTCCTCTCGGGGTGGCCAGGTAGAGCAGAGTCCTCTCCCACGGGAGATGGGAGCTGCAGGAACCCCCAGCCTTGCATCCATGGAAAAGGCTTCAGCACCAATCCCAGCTCCTGGCATGGGATCAGAAACAGTGAGGGGGTGGCTTTACCTGCAGCCCCCTATGCGGATGCATCCGTCCCCCCACCAAGAGCCAGGGCAGGGACACAGAGACACCCCCCACACCCAGAGCTCTGTCCTGTGGGCAGCACAGCAGCCCCTGGCTTCCTGTCACTGAGTGCCCTTTTGCAGGACCTGCCATCCCACCACCACACCGAGCCACGAGGATGCATGGCCACTTACTCCAGCAGATGGGTGGGAAAAGAGTTAACTTGTTAAAACTTTTCAGCTTCGCATCTGTGGTTTGTCAGCAAACAGGTCATGCATCTAATAAAATGAACCTAATTTTGCCCCAAAGTTGTATTTTTTAATTATTTTTTTGGGGGGTGGTGGTTAGCTCCAGAGGTTCTGGTAACTGCTGCTTTGCTCTTATTTCACCAGAAAAAAAATACAGTGGAAACGCTTGGAGAAAAGTAGTTGTCAAGACAAGCAGGTATGGGAAATACTCGGGGCGACAGAGAAGTCACACAGCAACCGGGCAGTGCAACCCTCTCAGCTCCTCCTGCACCCACACTGGGAAGAGCTCTGCAAGGATGTGCCTTGGCCAGGGATGGGATGAGGCCGGATCCTGCTGCTGCTCCAGCCACAGCTCTCGCTGCAGGGCAGGACTGGAAAGGTATAAACCTTTTTTCTTGCAAGAGCAGGGTTTAGCATCTGCATTTAAGGAGAGCAGCAGCACCTACTTGTGCCATGCTTGGGCTTGTTTATGACGTGGTGGCCATGGAGAAAGAGTGGGATGAATAAAGAGTGAGCTGTGCTGTCAGAAAGAGGGGAAAACCAAACCCTGGTCAGGCTCAGCCCCTCCTGAGACTATGCAATGCATGCCAGTGTACATATTTAGGTTTTGGTTGGCTTTCCTTGCCTCCTAGCTGCCCCAGAGCTGTACCCCAGAGACACAGCCCAGTGCTGCAGGGATGTGGAGGGGTACCTGATGCCCACAGTGATTGCTTAATGTGGACAGCACTCGATTAGGACTTGTGTCTGTTGGTTTGTTTGATAATGCTGCTACAATAATGGGGGGAAAAAACATGAAAGGGAGGGAGAGATGGAAATTTAATTGGATAATTCTCACTGAAGCATCTCCTGGTTAACCAGCCAGAACCCCACCTGCATCTTTACATGATTTTGCATGTTAACAAGGGCTGCGTCCCGTGAAGCGGCTGGTGGGGCGTGAGGGGTTATTAAATCTGGCAGTGCCATTTCCATTTATCCTTCAGGGTAACTAAAGGATGGAACTGGATGTCAGTGCTGCTCTCCAGCAGCCCTCAGGGAGCCAAGTACCCAGTGGGATGGCTGGGCTCTCCCTTAGGATACTCCCATACAGAGTTGGAACAAAACGCTTCTGTTCAGGAGCTTGGGAAGCTTTAATGTGATCGTGAGCAGATGTTATCCACCAGCAGGGAGAGAAATGATGAGGGTTTAACATACAACCTCCATCAGGGTGAGCAAACAGGAGCTCTAGCTTTATTTTGCCTTTTCTCCTGCATTCGACCAATGAGTAATAGCAGAAAGCAGAGTAGTGGGAGCAGAACGGAGCAACCAGGACAACTGAAAATGTCTGGACTTGTTTATTTTTCTCTCCCCAATTATCCAAAACAACCTGAATGGATGGATTTCTTTCTCTCAAGGCTGGGCTGGGCACAGACATTAAGCCGGGTGGGAAAGACCTGCAAGAGACGGTCACAGACAGATGCTTACAAACATAAATACATCACTGGAAATTTCTAGAGCTCTTCCCATCCTAGACATCCTGACCTTCAATTTGTTGGACTTCATCCCACGATTTTAATGGTTGTCAGTGCAAACACAAGCTGGTCGTTCCTGGAAACACTGAGCTGTCCTCCAAACCTTGAGAGAGATTCATGTTGCCCTTGTACCCCTCAGGAGGTTTTGCTCCGAGCGCTTTATTTATCTCAGAAGCATCGTGCTGTTCTCCAGGAGGTTGCCCTCTGCTCCAACCCTCAGAAAACATGTCCTGAAAGATGTCACTCGGTGGGGAAGCAAAGCAGAAATGCGTTTGTCTGAAAAGCTGCAGAATCAGGCTAGGGGAAACAAACACCAGGAAGGTGGAGGAAGGTCTCAAGTTCTCCCCTCACCAGCATCAATAAAAGTCCTAGCACAGAGTGGAAAGCCAGGGAGGAAGCTACTGTAGGACCCACTCCTGCCATAGGACCACCCCCAGTCCGGATATTTTTCATGATGGCTTCTAAGAGGAGAAAAATTTGAATAAACAGCTGATAATCCCAAATTCTCAGAATTACTGTGGGTAGTAAATTAGCAGCAGCAAGTGGAGGACTCAAACTGACTCATAACGAGTCATAGGGAGCATCCTTTTCCCAGAGCGTGGTCACAGCTTGTCTTGATGCAGCCTTTGACAGGTGTCCTTTAACCAGAGGGAATCTCTCTGAATGCCATGAAATGTCATCAGGTTTGCCCACGTCAGCACCGGGTCCTGCTCCAAAGGGAGGTGCTTTTCTGCTAATTAAAATTAATAGGCTCTTACAGCTTGGCTCCATCCAGGTTCTCCCAGGTAAGAGATGCCATGGGAGGATCTGTCACTGCATGAGCTGCTCCCTGAGCTGCATGGCTCAGACCAAGAAGGGACATTAAAATCCCTGATGTTCCCTGTCCAGATGTGTCTTTTAGCCAGGGAGCACAGCTGGTAGTAGACATCAGAGACTCCTCACCAACACCCTCTGCTCCAGAAATACAAATTCCATTCAAACCCAGGCATCTCCAGCCCTGTTACTCACAGAAGGAGACATCAGGCTCTGGCAGCCTCCAAAGCTTTGTACTTTGGATTTAGGTCAATGTAAGCACGGTGTTAATTTAGTGTCAGCAGGAAAGGCTCCAGCCCCTCAAAACTGTTCCTGGTAAACACACAGTGACCTGGTTTTGGGGTGGGGAGGGAGGTAGGTCTTTATGCTGACCAGCAAGGCATGGAACCATCCTTAGTGGCTCACCCAAAAGACCAAGGAGGATGTGTCTGCAGGTGGGGGCAGTGGGCACCTCCGGGCCATCGGGAAGCCACAGCTTTGGTCAACTGTAAGGTCTTTTTCCAGATATCACAATGGTCCCCTTTGCTGCCCTGTAGATTTTTGCCCTCTCTCTTGGCAAAGACAGGGGGAGGCTTTGTGCTAGCCACCCCTCCCTCCTGTGAGCAGGTCTTGTTTTCATCTGATGAGCCCAAAATCAAGCGGCCACCATTCTCCTACGCTTCTCCCCTTTACCCAATGTGGGGCTGTGGAAACCTCAAGTCCCATTTCAGCATGGATGAGAACAGCATTTACAGGGAACTGTTCTTTCTCTTGACTTCACTACCTCTTATTTGTTCTTGCAGGATGCAGCACAAAGCGTGCTGGATTGAGCTGCAAGCCTCTTGCTCGCATGCTTCTAGAGACTCCATTTCCCTGCTTGTAGAGACCCAGGAGCACTCAGTACCTCCAGAGCCACCACAGACCCATCACAGAGCATCACCCCCAAGCGCTGGATGGTTTTGACCAGCTGGAAGACTGGGAGGTGTGATTCAAGGCTTGTTCTAAATAGAAATGCACCGGGACGCATGGCCAGAGGCCCCAGCCCCTCCACCCCATGCCCTTCCCGGATCCAGCCCATCTGGAGGATACCCCCTGCAGCACCCCAGTGCTGGTGCTGTTGGCAGGTATACTGCAGGAGGAAACTGGGCTTTACCGTGGAGAGCACTGGGTGTCATTCAGCAAAGGATGTTCCCAGCGCTGGGCAGTGACATGCATTGTTAGCAAGGCCAGGGTGAATCAAGAAAAACAAGTGAGATGACATTCAGTGATCAGTAATTCCTCCCCCTCACTCATAATTCTGTCAGCCCTTTCAGCTGGACTGTCAAAATACAGAACAATTCCTACTCTTCTTGTTGTTTTTCTTTAATTATTATTTTTTCCCTTTTTTCAGACTCTAGCTGAACTCATCCGTTTGGAACAAAACCCAATATTCATTTCCTCTCCGGACAGTTGATTTTGTTATTGGCTCACCTGCTACTGCAGTCGAAAAGCTATAAGACTAGCTGGGCCTTCAAAATTAAATTCTGTTGGGTTTTGGGTGGTGGCTTTTTTTTTTTCCCTAGTCTCACGTATTCCATGACTGCGGGTTACTGGCAGGGATTTGAAGATGTACTTGGCAAAAGCACTTTCTGTCTGGGATGGAGATGAGCAAAACAGGAAGCCAGCTTCTCTCTAAATCAGCATCTTTCTGAAGGCTCAGACTATTCCAGAGCAGGACAGACCTTGCTTGTGCCTAGCTAGGGGTGAAGTGGAGCTGTGGGCAGTCATGAGATGTTCCACCAGCAAGATGAGGCTAAAAGAGGAAAATGTGGGTTAGTTTGGGCTTTTTGGGGGGGAGGAAGGCTCCTGCTCAGCCCCAGCTTGGCAGCTGGGAGCCCTGCCAGGCTAGGATGGACACGGGATGTTGCTTGGTCTTGGGATCCTTCCCAGGCTCTCTGGTTCCTGCCATGGCAGGATGACTTTTGCTGCTTCAGGGACTGCATTCAGGCTCAGTTTTGCATCGCACTGCCAGCTTTGCTTATGTTACTTACTGATCTTCTCTTCTGGTCTAGTAGCAAAAAGCTCTTGGGACAGGGAGATGTGTGCCCCATTGCATCACTAAGACTGGCTCTCCCAAGCCAGACCCAAACTGCTGCAAGGCTGCTTGGAGAGCTGTGTTTCAGGCTGAGAAACTCCTGATGAGCCACTGCTGGATTCAAGTCTCCACCTTTCTGTGACTAGGTGATGTGATCTTCATCCGCAGCCAGAGGAGCGAGGCCCAAGGGTAGGAACCAACCCCTTTCACCTCCCCAGCAACATCCACTGCCTCAGTTGTCCCTGTGCCTGTTTTCCACACCTTTCTTTTCCGTGGGAATCCTGGCTGAGACGTTTGTTCCCTCGGAGTTCCCTGCATACGCTAAATGAGGTGCTGAAGCCAAAAGCTGACCTCATCGTTTCTCAGCAGGAAATAAGTTTGCCAACAACCAGCATTTTCAGTGACCTCATACCATGAAAGATCTGCGTCCCATCTTACCTGGAAATGCCAGTCACGAGACAGAGCTGGTAGCAGGAGCCAGCGTTTTTACTGGAAGGTGTATTTTTAGCCTGGCAAGGCGTTGCACTGGGAAGCTTATTCCTTCAGACAGTAATACCTCGGTCCATCAGAGCAAGCTCTGCACCCACAGGACCAGGACCATCCCCCTGCATCCCCAGCACCGCTGACAGATCCAGACCTGCCTGCCCACCAGCACAGGTCAAGGCTGGACATGTGTTAGAAAGTGAAAAGCAATCGCAGCTGAAAATGAGAGGAAGGGGAAGTGTGAAGAAAACCTCATGGGTGTCAGACAAGCCCCCCCCAAGCCTGCTCTGAGAGGTCTCCCCATCAGATAACACCCAGGGATGGGGCTGCTCCGACATCCATGCTGGCACTTCTGCTCTGCCCCAGGAAAATGGTGGCCTGGGGAAGCTGAATGCTGCTGTGGTGCGTGGCATCGTGCTGAGCCACTGCATCCCTGAGCTGCCAGGTACTCGCCCACAGCCTTGGAGGGTATGAAAATACGTAAATGGGTTTGGGGATCCACAGGGTGAGAAGGGCCACGCACCACACTCCACCCCCAATAAGCTGGGTGCAGGAGGATGGGGAGCTGCACGAGCTGTCATGCTCTGTACTTGCAGGTTGTCTGAAGAGAGGGAAGGAGCTGGCAGACACTACATGTCCTATCCTGACCCATCCCATCACCCTGCCCAGCATCCCTGACCCAGCCCATCATCCTGTCCAATGTTCCTGACCCAACCCACCACCCTGCCCAGCATCCCTGACCCGTCCCATCACCCTGCCCAGCATCCCTGACCCATCTCACCTCCCTGCCCAGCATCCCTGACCCATCCCACCATCCTGCCCAGCATCCCTGACCCATCCCACCATCCTGCCCAGCATCCCTGACCCATCCCACCTCCCTGCCCAGCATCTGCACCAGCAGATACCACCAAGTAGTTGCTGCCTCTGAACTGGCCTTCCTCCTGCGAGCCTCCTTGCACCGTTCCCCTGTTTGGCAGCTAAGAACTCCAGCCTCCCAGTACCAGCACACCCTTTTCCCAGGCTCTGACCCTCCCTGCTGAGACCTTGCCTGTGCTGTCACGGCGTCTGGCAGCAGCAGGCAGGGATGGGGTGGCAGATGAAGCCAAGGACTCAGAGTACGACCATGCAGGTGATTATTTTACCCTTTTGGGGGAAGGAAGAAGCAATTTCCAATTGGCACTCTCTGGGTATACCTGGAGGGTGCAGCTGATGAGTAGGATTGTTTTACTTGCCGCAGGCTGAGCCACGCAAAGCTCCAGAGAGTTTTTTTCCTGAGCTGCTCCATTAACACAAACAGACAGCAATGCTAGCTGCTGACACCAGGGTTAATTAAATCCATCTCTCCATCAATTCTTATTCAACTATTATCGATGGTCATTAGATCAGCGACAAAGTGACAAGCAAACAGTAATAGACTCATCTTAACCCTTGTGGTGCTGGAGAAGGGTAAGTGGACCAGGTGAGTGGGGAGGTGGCTTCTCTGGTGCTCTGCTCAAGCTGTACTTGCTCTCCCTTAGAGCATTCTACATGCATTTGAATTAGTCCCCTTGCTAGGTCAGGTCACCAGCCCCATTCCTCCGAGAAGCAGAGTCTTTGCCTGTGTCCCTTTGTCCCTTGCCAACAGCTTCATGGCCCAAGGTCCCCACAGGAGCTGCGCTGTTCCTCAGGGATGCTGGGGACAGTGGATGCGGTGCATGGCGTGGTGACATGTGGACTGAAAGCAGAAAGGTCCCACTGCCACATCCTCCTCATCAGGACACAGAGACAACAGGATGCTCTGGGGCAGCTGTGCCTTAGCATTGGTCCACAGGGACAAAAAGTCACCCTTGTCACAAGGTGGCCCTGAGCTGCATGGCAGAGTCATGGGGGTGGATGCCACCATCAGCGGAGAAACCTGCAGAGCTGCTGTGCACACTTCAGCAACTAAACAAACCACAGGAAAACTAGTCACTGGGATAACTCTGTCTGTGAAAGGACTCGGGGAAATGTGTGCTTTTGGCTCCTAGAGCCCTTCCTTCCTGCAGCAAGGCAGAGCTGATTCCCCCCCGCCCCATGCCCATGTCCTGAAGGCCCTTCCAGTGCCACTCACACTTTTACAGTCAGGCTCGCGGGGGAAAGCTGCTGCCGCCGCTCTCCTCCCTCTGCCCCTCTGATTAACAGCTTAAATGAGAACTGAAGGCTGCCCAAGGGCTGCAATGCATTTTCACGCTTCTGCCGCCGCAGCCAACGAGCCAATGTCCAGCTCTCTTCAAGGTCACTCGCAACCTTCAAGTGACTTTCCAGCTTGCTCGGGGAGGGATGCTTGTGTCCCACAGCTTTAACGCACGGAGCAAAGAGACGGGGTGTGTCGGGGCTGGGTCTTGGTGGTGGCTCGGACGAGACACATGATGGTGAAACACCTGAAGTAAGATGAATATGTAATTCCGTGCATACATGCAGGTAGAACATCCACGTGTATTTACCCTGGTCTTTTGCCTGGTTATAGATGAAACCTAGTGACAACATTACCCCTGGTGGTCCCTGCAGGGTAGTCCTTGGAGGTCTTTGATGCAGATGAGGTATCCCCTTGGTTAGGAAGGATGGGAAAGACTACTTGAGGTGACAAGTCACTGCTGTTTCACAGCCCTGGTATTTGGGGTTGCATTAGTGGGTGTGCTGTAGCCCAGAGCCCTCCAGCTTTATGCTTTCTACACCAGCAAAGTTACAAAGTGCCACCAAACACCCCTCTCCAGACTGGTGAGATGGAGCTTTCAGTGCTTGTTGGCTCATGGTGGAGGCTTGCTATGACTGCTTGACGCAGCATGGTGCAGGTAAACTATTAAAAAAAGACATTTATTACCACTTTTCTCCCTCTTCCATTCTTTCTTGTTCTTGTCTCACTGGAGTCGGGCTGGCTGTGGCAGTAGTGCACAGCCAGACTCAGGAATGGGGTGTGATTTTCTGGAGAAGCTGCTTGAACTCCCTCCTTCCAGCCTCTACCTGGAAGATTTCGATGTGAAGACTTCTGAGGGGTGGTACAAGTGCCTCATGATGGCCCATGTGCTCTGCCATGGCAAGTGTTTGTTCAGGATTGCCTGGTGTTCGTGTTTCTGGAAATAGTTAATATTTACGGGGCTGGTTCATCACTCGTCAGCACACACTGCTGCACTGCTTCAGTGTTTTTGCAGGGTTCAGAGATCTCGGTGTGTGCCACAAATAGCTTTCTTTGTGCAGCTCTTTACATTGGCTTTTAACACCTGCAGAAGCTGCAACATGCTTGAGAGAGGGTGAAGAAATGCTTTACGAGTTAGTAAACCTTTCATTGCTAGAGTGGGAAATGGGCACGCACGAAGCAAATGGCCAGGGGGAAAAAAGAGCCAGGCTGTTGCAAGGCATACGTGTGGCAGAGCTCTGCTGCAAAACACAACCCCACCGCTAGAGAAGAACCCTCTGGGTGCTGAGGGAAGGCCTTTCTCAGTGTTGAGCTCTTGTAGGATCCATGTATGGATGGTCTCTCACTGCCTTCTTGTAATGGTGAGAATGGCAGAGCAACAATGACAGGTAGTGTCTGCCTGTGATGGGCTGGTCCTGGTCTCCTGGCCATCATCCCAGTCTGTGGAGAAGGGAGACTTTGGTCCAGGTGGGGAATGGGGCACCGTGAGTCAATGGAGGAACAGAAATGTGGCTTTTCCATGCTTATGTCTGTAACAGGGATAAATAAATCTCCTCTCCCATTGTGCCCACGCCCGAGGCACTGTGGTGCATGGGGTGGTCTGGCAGGTGAGCAAAGCCCAAGAGCAACCTTGCTGAGGGGCAGAAACACAGCTCCGCTCGGCAGCTTAAACCTCACACACATCTCTTGCTTCTCAAAAAGGAAAATAATTGCCATATTCATTTGTGGAGGGAAATAACTGCTTCATTCATGACATGAAGTCAATTTTTGTCCTGAACCAGAGGGAGCCCTGTACTGACAGAGGGAATTTCAGAGAGAGCAAAAAACAAGCCTGGCATTTGTACGCTGCAATTAAAGGCGAGAAGGAGCCAGCAGTGGGTTGGGGTTTTTTTTTTATTCCCCTTCTCCCTCTGGTTTTTTTGCACATCAAATCAGATAATAGCTAAAATGTTCTGGCTTCTCAGGCTCAGGCTGGGTGGAGAGGAAAGGTCTCCCTTAACTTCATTAACTGCTGAAATGTTGCAGTTCAAAGGATGCCTGTGGTAAAAGGGGGCTCTTCCCCCCCTTAGTTTGCAGCGGTGGCTGGGCGAGGACTGATGGGCAGATTGAAGGAACCTGTTGGTCATTTAGCTGGGCCAGGAAAGGCACAGGCAGGCACTTAACACAGGTTAAACAATTTACAGGGATTAAAAAGGAAAAGGATAAAAAAAAAAAAAGGCTCTGAGGCCCTTCTGCCTGTGTCAGCGATGGGGTCAAACCTGAACCCTGTTCCTTGGGAAGATCAAAGGCTCAGGCTGGGATTTCTGGGCAAGCAGCACAAATTGCTAACGGACCTGGGCTTGCACACTGCTGCCAGCGTGGGCTTTCCTCTATGGGCTACAAATGGAGGTAGGGCATCCCTGTTGCAGCCTGCTGCCCTGAGCTGGGGTCCCTCGAGGAGCCGGTGCCAGGGTGCATCACTGCCATGGGACCTGGTGTCTGCAGGCTCTCAAGGAGAAATCATAAACCTTTGGTAGGGCTCCTCTGCTGCAGGGTGGCTCTGGCTGTGCTCCTCACTGCAAAGAGGCTTCCCGTGCTCGGTCCAGTTTACCCATCATGTGCCTCTGGTTCCACCCTCAGCTCATCCACTCCTGGGAGGAAGCGGGGGCCACGGCTGGCTCACCCGGAGCAGAGGGGAAGGTGATACCTGCACAGGCTAATTGATACTAAATTATGTGGGAAAAGGGGAAACTGAAGGCGGGTAGTTCAGTAAACATATCTATTTTTCACAGTCTGCACCACCATGATTGAAGCTGGTGTCAAGGGTGATATATGATAGGAAATTGATGAAACATTGATGTCAGGGGATGAATATTTCAGGAGGAGCTGTATACGTTGTACAGGGTTTTTCTTAAATCTTTAAGCAGTGTTGGGTAACCTTGAGAGGGGTGTTTATAAGTTTATTCTATGGCAAGGAGAGTGTGGAGCCCAAGGGGATTCGGGGTGGGCTGCCCCAGGGAGGAGGGCGATACCCTGGTGTGAGGCTCAGCACATCCCATTGCACCAGGGTACTGGGTGTTAAAATGGCACTGCAGGGAAAATCCTCCAGGCTAACACAAGCCAAACCTTTCCCAGCTCCAAAACATGGGATGCAAAGGTCAGCCCTGGCTCCATCTTCCTTCCTGCAGCCCTGGGAGCATCCCAACCCTACGGCTGCCCCGTGCACCAGCTATAGATGCTTCCCAGCAGCTTGACCTGAGCCTGGCCTCAATGTCCTCAGTCGCAGCACCTTCAGATCGATGGAAAACAGGTTTGCAAACTGCTTTCTCCTCCAGCTTGACTTTTAAGCATCAATACCTGGCTTTGGCAGGGTGGTTATCTCCATTTGAGGAAGAGGAACTGAGGGTTTGGGGTCTGCCTGGGGCCAGCAAGCCCGAGCTGTGAGCAGTAACAACACAGAGGAAGTTCAGGGTAGCTCAGAGCTTGGTGAGTGGAAAAGTCCTGCTGGCTCGTAGCTATTTTGAGGTAAGGCATTAATTGAGGACCAGAGGGAAAACAATAAAGCCATCCCCGAAATAGAAGCCGTCAAAATGTCGTTGCTAGGAGTAAAGCTGAACCCAATTTATTTATTTTTTTTCCTATTGCAAAGCCCATTGGCTTCAAAACAACTGCAAGGGGGCCCGAGTTTGGGGTTTTTCTTTGCTCCCCCCATAACCAAACTTCCCAATGTCCCCTGTGCCCGGAGCAGGGGCCGGAGAGGCGGCAGCAGCCGGGCACGCGTGAGGACTAAGGCTTTTCCGTGACATTTAGAAGACGCCTCAGGGACCCCTTGCATTTGCTGCTCCAAAGATTTGCTTCTTTATTTTGGAAATAAGAAGAGTTCAAGCTTTTTTAATAAAACCTCTAAGAAAAAGGTTTTTTTCACACGGAGGGAACATCGTCTGAAGGACGGGGGTTCGGTGGGGTTTTGTTTCCAGGATGGGGAGAGAGAGGAATGATTTGCAAGCAGGAGGGATTTTTAAGGAGCAGTTTTGATGTTCCATGTACAAACCCAGCGTTCTCGTAACACTCAGATGTGCTGTTCTGGAACTTCTGCTGCATCAACCCTGCAGCTCCTCTTTGGGGCTGGCACCTGGGGAAGGGTCACCATCCAACAGGAGCAGCCCCACATGGAAGAGGAGCCGGGTGATTTACGCTTCTCCCCACCCCACCCTGCCTCTCCATGAACAACATTTCACCCAAAGAAAACAGGGTGAGCACGAGTGGGGGAAAAAGGGAGGAAAAAGCCTGCTCTGCTCCTGTCCCATCCCCAGCTGGGCAGGCGTGGTGGCCCTTGGGATCTGTCAGTGCCACTGTGCTCATGCTGCTATTTCCGAGGCTCCATCAGAATAAGTGTTTTCCTGCCATTTATATTATCCCATTGCACTTTCCATCCTTTTTTCCTCCTCTACAAAAAGCTGCAAATCGAGACCCTGAGGCATCTGCGTAGCACCAAGAAGACTCTTGTCTATCCTTTTTTTTTTTTTTTAAAGATTTTTTTTTTCTTTTGCATTGTTCAAACACCATCTGCTGTTTTGTACGGTGGCACTTGAACAGGAGGGGGTCATTTTTAAGTGTAAATTGTTCCTTAAAGTACATATTGACAGTACCAGAGGCTGAAATGGTTGGGAAAACCCTCCAATGAGTATGGAAAGTGCCATGGAAATGGCCACCCTCAAAGCAGGGTAAGGAGATGGGGGTCCCTGGTTAAGCCCCTGAGCACTTGGTGTCTGTTTCAAGGTGAGCAAAACAACAGAAAATATTTGGTGAAGAAAGTCCCTGACCTGTAGCTCTTAAACAAACATGATTAAAATAATTGCTGCAGCCGGGTGGTTGCTCTCCCATTTCTTGTCAGGGAGTGTCACTGGGATGTAATGACTGCAGCAGTGCAGCCCCATGCTATTTCAACATTAATTTGATATCTCATTTCACCTATCACCTTATTTATTTTAGAAGCTTTAATTTACATGGGGCCAGGTATGCCAACTGTCCCAATTATGCAAAGGTTGTAATACAGAGGCACAGCCTCTTCCCTGGGATCTCCTCCTGCCGCACTGGGGTGATGCTGCAGGAGCTCCAGCCCTGGTCCAGGCTCAGGCATGCTCTGTAGACCTAGCACAAGCATCTCCAGCCAAGCACAGGGAAGCAAACAATGTTTTTCATACGTGGTTTTTATTTTTCCTCCCCTTTTTCTATTTCTTTTCTTTTTCTTTTTTCTTTTTTTTTTTTTTTTTTTTTTGCTGTTCTAGCTTCTTTCTAGCAACAACAGACGTTATATTTTGATGAGTTAATAAACATCTCCCCCAGGAGTTAAGGAGCTCCAGCATGCTCTGCTTCACCATGTTTTACGTCTGACTAACAGAGTTTGCAGAGCAAAAGGTGTTTTATCTCATCTGAGAACTCAGTGGCTCATGTTTCAGACATCTCTCCAAAGCTGCTTCGCTCCCCTGTAGGGCTGATATCGTGATGCTTCTGTGTTATCTCCTGCGGTCTAACCCACCACTGCAACCTCCCCCAGCCCTTTCTGCTGCCCCCCACCTGCTCTCAGCCCCACGTCACCTCTTGGATCTTGTGTTATCAAGCCGTTTATCAGCCTCAGATGTTGAGGTACTGCTGTACATCTCACTTCTTGGTATCTCTGGGACCTCCATGCTCCCAGGGCACAGGGTTTCTGTGCCAACAGGAATCCCCTGGCTGCTGGGGGGATGGCTGATGAACACCAGACACTGCTCCAATGAGATGCTGGTGGATGCCAGGTCTCTGCAGCGGGGATGCACCTTGTCTTGCTCCTCCCAAGCACCTCTGTCTATTGTTCTGCTAACACGGAGTCCCCAACCCATGTTTTTTATCAGCCCTACCAAAAATCCAGAGTTCCTCATAATTTTTGAGACCAGCAGGTGAGGAAGCCCTTGGAAACCTGAATGAAGAGCAGGGACAGATGGACACAGCTCCAAAACCTGCCACTTCTAGGCTGCCCCTCATGGCCATATATCAAGCTGGAGGTGGCTGCTGCCTTCCTGACTTCTGGCAAGGAGAAATAAGACCTTGGAGGTGGCACAAGGCAGGCCTGGGAAGACGGCACATGGTCCAGGGAGCCAAATTGCTGGTTCAAACTTGTAGAACATTATTGCTCGTGAATTATGGATAGTTATTGCACCTCCTGGACGATAAATTATTGAGCTGATGTGCTGGATGGGGAGCGAGGAGCCGGTGCTGTGTTTAGGGCAGGCGGATCTGGCACGTGGTGTCTTTGCAGGGAGGGGGGGATGTTTTGCTCCTGTTCCTTCTGAGAAAGAGCATCTCCACATGCAGCTGAGGAAACAGCAGGGCTCTGCCCACCCTAACTCATTGAGACAGCTGTGAGGGCACCCACAGGGGGTAATCTCTGGCAAGGGACCCTGGAGGAGTTTGGGGGGGGGTTCCCCCCAATCCTACAGGTTTTTCTGTTTGCAGTCTTGTTGGGTTTGCACTCTTAGTGGGATTTGGGAATGGATAATACTGGTGTGCAGAAGGAAATGAGACAGATTCCTTAAAAGCCAGGTATAGGGATGCTCCCCCAAAGCAGGAGGAAGGGCAGTGTGTCGGCCCATGGCTGGAGACAGCCGCTTCTCCCCCCTCCATAGCATCAGACACTGCTTTTGCCTGCAGAAGAGAGAAAACTGAGCTTAGTCTTTTCAGCATACAGTCATCTGCATTATATTTGAGTTGGAGATGGAAGATAAAGCGAGCTAACCAATTCTGTAAACGCGAGGGTGCCTTTCAAACACCACTGTGTACACAGACACAGGAAACCAGCTGGCCAGTATCTCAGCAAGAAGGATTTAATGGGGACCGTGGCCATGCTTCGACAGCCTGGGCACTCATCTTTCTTACACGAAGGGTGAGGACTCTGAAGGGGCTACAAGAAAGCTGGAGAGAGACTTTTTACAAGGGCATGGAGTGATAGGACGAGGGGTAATGGCTTTAAACTGGAAGAGCAGAGATTTAGATTAGATATTAGGAAGAAATTCCTTACTGTGAGGGAAGAGTCTGGAAGAGGTTGCCCAGGGAAGCTGTGGCTGCCCCCTCCCTGGCAGTGTTCCAGGCCAGGCTGGATGGGGCTTGGAGCAACCTGGTCTGGTGGGAGGTGTCCCTGCCATGGCAGGGGGGTTGGAATGAGATGAGCTTTGAGGTCCCTTCCAACCCAAACCATTCTATGACTCTGCCCAGGGAGCTGCCTAATTAGCTTGAGCACAGCCTGGTCCCAAAGTTTGCCATGGCCCTGGCTAGCCAGCTCGCCCCCCTTCCTGCCCTATCTCCCTGCAGCAGCCTGCCCAGCAGCTTGGTGGGGAGGGGATTTGGCACCCCGCTGAGGTGGTCATTAATCATCCCCAGCATCTGCTTTGGAGAGGGGCAGGCGTCAGGAGCAGCCACCCCATGGTTTCCCAGCCTGGCTTGGCTCAGCTGGGAAGTGGAGCTGTGGGTTGGTCCCAAAACAGGATGGAGAGACACTTGTTTCACTGCTGCTTTGCTCTCTGGGCCTGCCAGTGCCACCCCAATGCAGCTTTGCAACGCCCAGGGCTTGGTGCCACCCTGCACTGGGACATGGACTTGGACCCTGCGGTCCTGCCACGCCCCTCTCTGCCTATCCAGTAACATCATCCTCATCACTTCCCAGGTCCAATAACCTCCCCCTTGCCCTCAAGAGGATTTGGGGAACAGTTTATTTAGGAGGTGAGACACACTATTTACTTATCTCCCAGGCTGTGCTGGGCCAGCTTCCCTGGCAGGGGATGGCAGCTCCGCTGAGCCCCTTGTCCCACGCATGCTTCCGGCAGCCCCGGGCACAGGGACTCCCTGAGGTGGCTGCTCCATCATGTTTAACAGACCTTGACAGACCTGTGTGCCCCCTGAGTTTGCCTAAATGCTTTCTGGGGCCCATTTAGGCTGTAGGTCTCCATAGCATCCTGTGGCAACGAGTTCCATAATTTAATTGTGAGTGGCGTGGAAAAAGCACTGTCTTTTGTTTGTCCTTAAATCTGCTGCCCGATAACTCGATTTGGACACTCCTAGTTCCTGTGTTGGAAGAAATGGGGAATTATCACTGCCTCTGCACCTGCTCCACAGCACTGGTGCTTTTATACTGGCCCACCGTGGCTTTTCTTTTGCCTCTCCCTCATTCATACCTCCTGGCAATTTCCCACTCCCCTGCCAGCCCGGCATCGCGCGGAGGATGGAGCCAGAAAAGTCTCTGCTTTGCTTCACAGCCATGTTTATCTCTGCTTCTCTCCCACTCTCTTCTTTTATAGGTGTGGGAGAGCTGCTCGGGAGACACTGCTGCCTCCAGTCCCAATGCCAATGGGCTCCCTGTGGAGCAAACCGTGGTCTCTGTGAAAAACCCCAAAGCATCTTCTGGTGTATCTTGGGAACTGGGTTCTGCTTGTTAGGTCCACACATGTACCTGTGGACCTTCCCCCGGCCACCCAGCCTGGCCTGTCACAAGGAGGAGCATTCATAACATGGGTTACTGTCACCTTGGAGTTACTTATCTCCTAACCAGGCTTCCCATCTCCATCCCTCTGTGGGACAGGGATGCTGTGAAGCAGCACCCAGGGTGGGGGAGAGAGGTGACACAAGGGTGTGCAGAGGGGACAGGGAGGGGGGGGTGTTTGTGTCGTCTCTCCCCGCCCAGCAGGGTTTCCATCGCATCTCAAGGAGTCGGTAGAAAGTGAAGCGCTTTCCCTAATCGAATCACACGCCAGTGTCACTCGTAAAGCTCTGCAAAGCAGAAAGGACTTGGGAGCCACTGAACCACAAACACCTCCTTCCTCCCCGGGCGCCTCCACAAAGACCCAGCCTCTCCTTCTCCTTCTCTTGCCCACGAACAGTTTGGGATGGAGCCAGGGCAGGGGTTCAGAGATCCCACCTTGTGCCCCAGGTCTGGTGCAGGTCCATCACACCAGGTATCCTGTAAGCCTGGGGATTTTCAGAGACATATATGGTGTTTCATGGTCTTGGTCTTCACCCTGGGAATGTTCTGCTCTTGCTGGTCATTCTGCCAACAGGGATGTCTCCCTCCATCATGTCTGGCTAGTCCAGTGGGTCTTCTCCATCCTCATGCCACATCTTCTCCTGTGCCTTGCTTGGCTCCTTCATGAGTCCCTGGAGCCCAAGCATGGATGTGCGGCATACAGCCACCCTCTTTGGAGGTGCGGGCAGGAGGACAGTCCCTTGCCTTCACCTCAAGCTGAAAGGGGTAGCCCAGGAACCAGAGGACACCTTTCCAAGCATGGGTTGGGGGAGCCCATGGAGTGGGGGAAGGGTCTGTGCTTGGTATTTCGCCCTCAGAGAGCACAGGAGCTGTGGACGGAGGTGGACATTTCTGAGAAAGCCCTTCATTCAGGTTTTGATGGTGCATCAAGCACTGAGTACATCGCTGCCTCCAAGCATCCCCACAGAGGAAAATTAGCAGGGAGGCTGGAAAATACTGGACTGAGGGGACAGGCTGGCTCCATCCAGGTGCCCACCACCTACCCAGCAAAATACACTGGTCTGCCTGTTTCACAGGAAAACCTGTCCTCTCCTCCTCCAGCCCTTTTCCTGCCCCAGTTCTCCCTGGGAGAGAAGCAAATTCCCTGTCCTTTACAGGCAGCGGCTGGGGCTTTGCCGTGGCAGTAAACACCATCCTTGCAGCAGGTCCTTCAGCAGCAGTTCCCGCAGCCTCCTTCGGTGCACCCCAAGCACGCAGGCGAGGAAATTGTCAGGAGCAGGGATAAAAAAAAATATTAACCACTGACTGCTAAACTCAGCATTTACTTTGCACCGGGGTTTTCTTGGTAACAAGCAGCTCCCTAGAAAAATCCCACTTTAAAAAAAGCAGGAGGATTTCAGCCCGGCTGGATTCCCAGAGGAGGGAAGGGACTATTTGTGGAGTGAGGGATGTGGCACTCCTGGGACTGGCAGATTTCACTGGTGGCTGCTTTCCCCAAGCTGGAACCGAGCAATTTTCCATGTTTGGCCCCTGTTGCTGTGAGTGAGCTGGCGGCGAGCGGATGCCAGGGTGTCCGGGCTCCAGCATCCCAGGGAAACCAAAACTCCATACTGTGCCTTGCCAGGGAAGCCCTTCCCAGCATCAAAACCCCACATTATCTGTAGCTTTGCTGCATATCCCCCCTTCTTCCCCTGTGTGCATGTCTTCAGATGCTCTCTTCTTACTAATGCCTAATTAGGTTGGAGGGAGTGTTTGGCCCGATAGCAGAGTTATGGATAATGCTATGCAAATTGTCTTGAAGACCTATGAGCCCCCAGATAGATAAGTACCTCTGGCTACCCCTGTGCTTAGCTGTTTGTGGCCTTTCCAGCCCATCACGGCTGCCAATAGCACGTGAGGGCTTTAAAGAAAATGTTCTTTAAAAGAAATAAATAAAAATCACCCTTTCACCCCCCAATAGAAAATTCTTTATATCATAAAGATGTCTTGACATCTCAGTGCAGCCTTATCCCAGAGAGCTGAGATGTTTAGTGAGGAGGATGGCCACTGTACAAAAGAAAAAGGCTTTTTTAGAGGACATTTCGGCCCACCTAAAGCCCACTGTGCCTCTAAAGTTTGGGTGAGAAAAGCTACCCACCCCCCCAGTGACAGTGCCATCACAGCTGAAGGGCACCGTGACCTCAAAGCCTGAACAAGCCAGTCTTTGTCTCACCTCCTGATTATGCTTTGGGAGTTTCCTCTGTTTATTATTCATCTGATTGCAATCTTTTTTTAACGCTTTAATGCACCCCCCTCCTGGTTATGCTAAAGACCCAAACACCCAACCCAAGACATGCACCAGAGAGGTCAGAGGGTCCCTGTGCAGATGCTGGGAGTGTCACTGAGTGGGATCAACCCTTCCCTGTGCCCCACACAGAATGCCACAAATCCAGCGTCCCCTCTGACGCTGCCCCTCTCCTGAGCCATGCCCAAACTGGGTGGTGTGGACCCTTTCCCACATGCTGTCTGCTTCCCCTCGACTCCATCCATCCCTGTCACCTCCAGGGCTGGTGACAAAGGCCAGGCCCTGCCAGTCCTGCTGTGGCTGAGTCCTGTGCAACTCATCACACCTCCTGACCGGCTGCTGGGAGCAGTCCTGCTGCGCTGGGGATTTGATTGACCTGTGCATGCCAGGCCATTAGGGGAAAATGAGGGGTAATATGTAAACACCTGGGAGGAAAAACAGCCCTTTGCCTTAATGATAGTTTGTCATGTCCTGTGTTTCTCAAATTGTGAAATAGCGGCAGGCTAACCATTAATTTGCATTGCTTTAATTCATATTTTGAATACCGGACAATGACTTAAAGGCCACCTGACTTAACCCACACGTTCTCACGCATTCTGAGAAAAAAAAAGCCCGTACAAAAGGCACGCTCTGCTTCCAAAAGCAGGTTCCTCCCCTCATTAATACCAACACCCGCACTGGTACCACTGGTACGTGTGTTAGGCTGCCATGAACTGCACGTGAGCCCAACCTGTGGCCTGATCCAGCTGGAAAATAGCCTCTTTTTGCTGATTTATTTTCCCAGATGTCTCCACCGGTCCCTCTCCAATGCCAGTGCTGCTGGGTTTGCATCAGGCACACCCAGCCAGGCTCCTCTCTTACAGCTTTACCCCATCGACAGCAACTGGAAATGAAATTTATTTTTTTTTGCTCTTAAGCCTTTTCTGGCCCGTCTCAGTGCTCTGTAAATACAGGCTGAAGTGCAGCCGAATGTGGGATGCTGGAGGTAGCACTGAAGGCAGCTGTACTGCTGGTGATGTGCAGGTGGCCCAAGCAGCGTGGCACGAGTATCCTCTGGTTTGGGGTCTGGCTGGGGTACCCGCGGGGCTGGCAGAGGGTGCTCTGCAAAGGTGGGAGAAGGCAACAGGGCAGCAAGGAGAGCTCATGACAGCTCTGAAAGGTTTCCAAAGGTGGATTTTCATTTTTGGGTGATGCCCCAAAGCCTATCCCAAGCGTAAAGGCCACCCTTGGTGCTCCTGCATCCCCAAGCAGAACCCCACAGTCTCCCTGCAACACCCTGAGGCACTGAGCAGCTGCCACCCATTAAAAGTAGTTAACAAGTCCCATGCTGCCTTAACCATTCATAGGCAGCAATGGCAGCCCTGTCTCCCTTGGTGGAAGGAAGGAGTTCTTGCTGTCACCCAGCACTTTACAGCCCTCCTTGCGTGGATGTCACTGCAGGAGAAGCAGCACTGCTCTGTCATAATGCTGAACTTGGGGCTGTCCCCTCTCCTGGGCACCACGGAGCCATTTTGCCCCCCTCCAGTGAGCAAGGAGGTGAAGGGGGGTTTAAACCCAGCCTGAGGAGAGACTCACCCTGTGGAAAACTGCAGCCCTGCCACCTAAAGTTCGCCAACCTGTAAGTTTGGGTTTAATTCTTAGCAAAAAGGGCGATGTAGAGATGCTGAGGAGTAGCTGCAGGATACCTCCTCTGATATGCGAATGTTATGGGTTTTATTTATTTGGGGGGCGGGGGGGCGTTATGCTCCTTGCAGGTATATTCTGCAGCCTGAGGTTTCAATCCTGCTTCTTGGGGGGGGGGGGGGGGGGGTATGTAACAGTCCCTACTGTGGTCCTATGGTGCGTTGGCACCAAAAGGACGCGTTGCTTCGCACCTTAAAGAGTTTTTGCTGGTGGGCTTCTCCCCGATATAAGCTTCCTTGGGGGGTACTAAGGCTGCCCGGAGCCCCGCTAGGATGCGGGAGGGGGACCGGGAATGGGGCGGGGGGGGGGAACAGGCAGCGAGCGCGTTGCGGTGCTCCCCCTTGTGCCCGCACATCCCCACTGCAGCGCCGTCCCCGCCGGCTGGGAATTAACGTGGGTTTTCCATCCTTGCCATGGCTTTGTATCACCCTCCCTCCCCGTCTGCGCGGGATGGGGGCAGGAGGTGGGGATGGTGACCGCGATGGGGGGAGGCTGAGGCCGGCAGCAGCTCATGACAGGCTCGGGGCGGTGCCGCCCCCGCTCCGCCCCGCTCCGCCCCGCTGGGCGCCGGGCAGCCCGGCAGTGTGGGGAGGCGGGCGGGCAGGCAACACCGCTCCGCTCCCGGCCCCGCCGCCACCGCCATGCCGCCGCCCGGCCCCCGCCGCCCCGCCGCCCTCCTCCTCCTCAGCCTCCTCCTGCTCCGCCGGGCGCTGGCCGCCGCAGGTAAGGGGGGGATGGAGTGGGGGGAGAAGTTTTTCGGGGCTGGGGGCAGCATCCCCGGCTCCCCCCCCAAAAAAAAAAAGTTCGCTGCGGCTTACCCCTTTTTTTTAGGGGCAGCTCCAGGGGGTTTCCAACCTTGGGGTGTTTATTTCCTTTTTCATTTTTTTTTTAAATTTCTTTAATGTAAAGGTTAAGGGGTGGGTGGGGGGAGCTGAGCCACCCTCGGGGCCGGGGGATGCTCCGGGGGATGCTCCGGGGGGATGCGGACTGGCAGCACCGCTCCCCACCCGCCGCGCCTTTTCCTTATCTATTTTATATGTATATATATATTTATTTTTTCTCGGGAAAAGCAAAACAAACCCAGCCCTGTTTGTAGTGTCGCCGGCTGTGATTCTCCAGCGGGTCAACTAAGTAATTATTCATCCTGGCTATATATACGTGTATTTTACTCGGTGTTTTTATGAAGCGGTGCTATCTATGGGTGGCCGGGCAGCTAAGTGATCTTTTCCTATGGCTCTTCAAAGTTTCCTGTGCGCAACCCAATCTTGTGATTGAGATGCACTTAAATCCAGCCCTTCCGTCGGTAATCCCTGCCACAGACAATAAACAGAGGAGCGTCTCTCCTGCTGCCCTCTCTCGTTAGCACTCCTGTGATCAAATTCAGCTTTTCCGCTATATATTTATTTTTTTTCCTCCCTTACAACTCCTGAACAACCTCTGCATCTCAGGACTTTGTCCTTTGTCATCCTCCGGCGGTGGCAAAGCAAAGGTGCTGGTGTTTATCCTCTCAAGTATAAAAAGATATCCTCGAGTGTAGAGCTTAGAAGTGGAGCCCTATAAAGTTTGATGGCTTTTCGAGGTTGGAAGAGACCGTAACCGTGATGCTGGGCAAGGTCGTCATCCCCGTGGGAACTCGGGAGCAGAGCCCATCGCTCGCATCCCGCAGCTTGTGGCAAGGTTTTGAGGACGCGCTGCAAAGCTGCAAGCAGCACTGATCAGTCTGGGTAGTTAAAAGCTTCTGACAAGCTGATTTTCTAGGAAAATGAACCAAGCCTGCTTTTCTGAAGTGTAATTAAGGTGACAAGGAATTTTAGGGAGGGAGTTTAATTAGATTAATATTTTTTCCGCCTCCGCCGCACAAAGATCCAGTGTGTTTTTGGCAAATGGCAAACACAAATGGCACTATTGACTTATTCAGTGGCCTGGACGTTGCTGCAGCAGCGTGCTCCAGCCAGAAGAAACTCTCCTTTTGCTGGAAAGGGAGAGCTTTGAGAGCTGGCAGCCGGCGTCCTGCTCAGCAGGGACCAGCAGGGTGTGTGCCGGAGGGTCCCGGGCCATGGGAGTGGGCACGGCGGTGGGATGCTGCGGGTTGGGATGGCAGGGGGATGGGAAGGCTGGATTAGCTGGGATGCTCTGGGGCAGGGTTTAGCTGTGGCCAAGCAGGCAGGGATGCTTGGAGGCGATGTTGGCTGGGTCAGTGGTGCAAGACCCCCATGCCTGGCTCTGTCCCGTGCAGTGCTCTTTATTTTTGCATGTGCTAAGTTCATGCAGAGGTTGAAATAAAACTGGGCAGGAGGGAGGGAATGAAGAAGGAAAAAAAAAAAAACCCAAACAAGTTAAACCTGACCAGGCTGGATTGGTTTGAGTCAGGGGAGCTTTCTAAAGGCACTCTGTTAATCTGGCCTATGGAAACGTGTGTGAAGTTTGTAGCTGTAGAGCTATAATTAGTGTTTTGCCAGGAGTGTTGTGTAGAGATTGGATGTGATGACACAGAGGAGGGACCTGAGCTGGGTACTCAGCCCTGCTTATAATCCATTCCCTTCTCCATCCTTGCCTGGCTTTAAGGAGGGAGGGAGAGACATCACCCAGAAAATAATTTTCTCTTTTAGTAACAGATTATGTACATATTATTTGTGCTGGGTTTTGCAGCGGGGTGGAGAGAAGTATTGCTTTGGACTGGGGTTTGGAACCCAGAAGCAGTCAGCCCGCTCGTGCCCAGGACTGCTGCTATGCTGCTGGGGGAACCCCAGCTCCCACGTGTGTCCCCCCTCCCTCCCGGTCCCGGGGCTTTGCTTGCCGGGCTGTTCCCCATGCTTAGCTCTGCTTCTGTGTGCTGCTCTCAATAGGAAAACAACTTGATGGGAGGACTTTTGAGGTTGCTCGGTGGTCTGGAGGTTGCAGAAGGACTGCTGAGATCCAGAGGGTGATGCTGGAGAGGATGGGCTTAGCTGACAAGGGTGTTTGCAGGCTGTGTGACACAGCCATCCTGGTGAAGGACTGTCCTTCTGCTGTACCAGCATCAGGAAAGCCCTTGGGGAAGGAGGGAGGCGGCTTTCACTACCACTGTCCATGGCAATGTGGGTCGTGGGCTCCTGCTCGTTAGTGACAGGAAGCTGCGTGCCTGCCCGCTGCTGTCATCGCGAGCAGATGGCCAGGGCAGAGGTGCTCTGAGACCTGTTGCTCGTCAGCAAAGCCTGCCCTTGCAGGAGGTGGAGGCTTGCTGGAGGCCAGCGGTGTGTGGAAGGGTCTGCTTTGGCTTTCTGTCTCCTCCTTTGTTGGCTTCTTGGCTACAGAGCCTTCTTTCTCAGAAGCAGGTGGTCTCTGTGTGGGGTAGGGGCAGAATGAAATAATGAATAAAAAAAGGAGAGGAATGGAAAAATACTACTTTAAAGAAGGCAGCAGAATCTCTTGGAAATGGTAGTTGGGGGGTAGGGGAGAAACGCAGGTTGCATTTTCTCTGTTTAGAAATCAAAAGTACACCACTACTGACCCAGTAAGCGGCTTGGAGTGTCCTGCTGTGTCCTTTACCTTCTCTCCTCCGTAAGGTCCCGTGGGTCCTTTTGGTGCTGTGCAAGCTGGCTCCCTTTCTGTCCTTGTCCTAGCTGTACAGGAATAAACCACCACAACTCTATTTGGGGTCAGTTAAGCGAGCCAAGATGATGCAAGGAGTTTGGTTTTGCTTCCATTTCTAGCAGCAGCAGTGCTTTCAAGTCCTCAGCCCTGTGGCTTTCTCCGTCCCGGTGTGTTTGGAGTGGTGGGACCAGCCTGCCAGCTCCACAGGTAATGGGGAGAGCTGGGCTCTGCCAGTGCTGGCGAGGGGGCAGGAAGCACCAGGCTGTGAGGTGAGGACGGAAGGGGCTGGATGGAGTCTGTGAGGAGTTCATTATAGCAGATGTTGGTGCCATAAAGCCACAGGTCCCTGCTGTTTCCTATTCACTTATATCCTCCCAGCTTTAGCGATGCTAATGCGAGGGGAAACATTTGCTGGAGCGAGGTGGGGGGGGAGCATAAATCACCAGCCCATTCCCTCAGCCCCCTCCTTCCATCCCACCGAGCATCTGGCCTGGGGAAGTGGGGAGGTTAATATGGGTGCAAGGGGTGCCTGACCCGCTCGCTGGCTGCCATCGGCCCTGCCGTGGCATTTTAAAGCCCGTTGCCTCTGATTTTGGTTTTCCTTAATACGCAAAGCTGTAATTACTGTAATCAGTTGTATTGTGTAAGCCACCCCTGCTCGTGAGTCAGAGTGTGGTGGCACCGGGCTGACACAGCCCTGGCCCTTTGGATGCAGGGCTGGTGGGGGGCTGGCTGGTGGCATGAAGGCTCATTCCTCCTGCTGTTCATCCTGGGGTGAAGGGAGCTTGAGTGATCCTTCCCTGGTGCTGCCAGAGCTCAGGATCTAAAATCAGTGTTGTACAAGATGCTTTTCCCCCCAGAGAAGAGCCTTTGGGTTGCCCCAGGAGCGGTGAGCTCGTAGCTTTTGAGTGATGTGGCTCCGCACATCAAGCGCTGGACAAAATCCTGCGTGACCTGCAGTGGGGTTGCAGCAGGGCTGGGAAACGCAGAGCTTTGACTTGGGAGAGACAGAAAGCCCCATAAAGCTGCTCTGATGTCTGGTTTCACACCCACCCTCCAAAGGACCTCTCTTGGCGAGAGCCTGGAGGCCCCTAGCTGGATGCAGCACCCTCCCTAACACTCCCTCAAATCCTCCGTCTCGCTGTCCCCCGCAGCCCTGCAGCCTTGGCTGATGCTTGGGTTTTTACTGCCGAGGCAGTTTGGGAGTGTGGATTTCTTTTTAGCTTCACGCTGGGGTCCCAGCACGGGGGGTGATGTTGATCTTGAGGGTCCCAGCTGGGGTTTGGTTTAAATCCCTTTTGGTCCTGTTGTGGAGCAAAGCACTAAAAACAGGGGCTGTGTGCCCGGGGGAGGCTGGGGAGCCAGAAGGCAAGCAAAGCATCCCGAGTATTATTTTTGAAGCCTCCTGGTTTTTCGGAGGCCTGACTCACGGTGCAGGAATGCGCTGGGCTGGCAGCCCCAGGCCTGCTCCTTGGTGGAGGGGAAGAGCTGCCGTCTCCTCCTCCGGAGCCCGTTCCCCATCCCCTCTCCTCCCAAACAGCCGGGCTGGGCTGGTAGCAACCACACGTTTGCTGAGCTTGGATTTTTAGGGGATTTTTTGTTTCTTTTTTTTTTTTTTTTCCTTTCTTTCCCTTTGCTATTTGCTTTTCACATAGGGGCTGCTTTTTTGATAGGGCTGGGGCAGCTTGGCAGGTCATAGCAAGGTACCTCTGGGTTGCATTGGCTGGTTGGAGGTGAGGGAAAGGCAGAGCGAGCCCCAAGATCAAACATGAGCCAGGCTGGGAAAGGCTGGGCAAAGCTACACTGGAAAACGAGGAAAGGGAGGCAGGAATTATTTAGCACGGGGCTTGCTCCAGCGTGTCCCTTACGCTGCCTTTAATCTCCTGTGAGTCCCTCCCCACTGCAGCCCATCATGGCCCTGCTCGGATCTCCTCCGCTCCCTGCTGCCTTTGGTGGCTTCCCCCAGACCTGCTGGCTCGGCTCAGCTTTTGGGGGGCTGCTCCCCTTTGCAGCAAGCTCTCCCAGACCCACATGGATGTGTTATATGTGAGTTAGGCTTGTAGTGAAACACCCAGAGTGGTGGGTCCTGGTCGTCATCCCCAAACTGGGTGTCAAGGTGTTGTTCCCCAGTGTAACTTCGGGGATGTTGAAGCTGCAAAGCCTCAGTGGCAGTCCCTTTACATCTGGTAAAGGGACCACGATGACAAGTTTGACTCCCTGTGTTTCTCAGTGTTGGGCTCCATGGAGAAATTCAGGTGGGGAAGGGAGAGAAGCATGCAAGAAAGCAAGCCACCTGCCGCCATGATGCTCAGCAGCAGGCAGGGTGTCTTACAGCTCAAGAGGAAGAAAGTGGTTTTGGTGTGGACTCTGCTTCCCATCCTTCCTCAGCCAGCAGGCCTGGGCTCTGCTAAATCCCTTGCCTTGTCTGCCTGGAGCATCCGTGGAGGCCACTGGGTCTTCCATTCTGCTTCAGCCCTTCTCCTGGAGCTTGTTTTGTGCAGATGAAATATTCATCAGGTCACACATCCTGTCACCTGCCATGCAGGGCTCAGTCTGAGTGGATGGGGCTGGCATAATCCCCCAGGATCTGAAAAACAAATGTTTTG
Source organism: Podargus strigoides (assembly GCA_028020825.1). Lineage (NCBI taxonomy): Eukaryota > Metazoa > Chordata > Aves > Caprimulgiformes > Podargidae > Podargus > Podargus strigoides. The sequence continues at coordinate 34,944,351 of CM051626.1, read as the reverse complement.
AACCAGTTTTCCCCCCTTTAGCTTTGCTTGTTGTTTAAGGCAGTGATTTTTTTTTTTTTTTTTTTCCTTACCCTGGGAGGTGCAGGGCACCAGTTGAGACTGTTATTAAAGAGTAACATACCTAGTTATACAAGGAGCAAACTGAGAAGAGCTCTAGCCTCAGACTCTGAAGCTTTTCTCTGCTTGCATTTGGGGTCTGGGCTGCCCCTTTCCCTGGGAAGGGGGGCAGTGAATCCCTCTGGGTAGGGAAGAAGACCTATATAGATTTGCAGAGCATCTTTGGGCTCTCCTTCCTCACTTCCATCCCTTTGCCCCACAAATCTGATCAGCAGCAATCCATAATATACATACATATATGTGTATAGGACAGCTGCCCTCACTTCTCTCCCACATTCATTCCCATAAAAGCCAGGAGGAGGGAAAGGGCTTGTTTGCACCACAAGTGATGGGCTGTGCTTCTAATCGGTACAAACCCCTCATCGAGCCAGACACAAAAGTCGGATCCTGGCATCTCTCATGCTCCTGGGGGGTCTGTAAAGGTCCCATGAGTAACCTTTGCTGCCCCCCAGCTCCCCTCCTTCACAAGCCTATGCTGACTGCAAAAGCTGAGGGATTGTTTCCCTTTGAAAGAGCGTGGAAAATCTCATTTTGAGACGTTTAATGCGTATTAGATCCATCTGCCTTTCTCTTGAGCAGAGACCACCACAGGAGGAGAGGCAAAGGCCTCTAAGTGCAGATGCCTGGTGCCCAGGCAGACTTTAAGGCTCTGTGGGAGTGATGCTATGGGCAGTATCCTTGGCCGGATGATCTGTGCAGGTGGATTGCATAGGATGCTAGAAAGGGAGGGGGGAACAACACCCCAAAACTCCCCCAAGCTGCTGTAGAGGTGGAAAAATGCTTTTGGTATTGTTGCTGCATGTAGGTGCAGGATGGCTTTGGATGCTTTTGCTTCCCCTAGGGATGGATTCAGCACATCTTGATATATTGAACCAAATGGCTGTCAGGTGCAGGTAAATGATGTGTGAGGGGGTTTGAGCACAGGATGGTGCATGGGGAACGCTCCTGTGAGGCACAGTGATGCTTGTCCCGACCAGGCATCCCTCCCCATTGAAGTTGTATGGAGAGAGATGTGGTGGCTGTGGAACAATAGAAGCCCTGCAAGGGGGTGGCTTGCAGTGGGCAGGGAGGTGAGAGTAGCTGACATGAGAGCAAGCTTTTTCTCCACCCTGACTTTGTCCTGCTGTGCCTTTGTGAGTCTTCCCTTTTGCAGAGCGACTTTCCTCCCTGAGAGCTGCTGCCAGCCTGGAGATTATCCCCAATTGCCTCCTTCTCACCATGTTCCCTCCCTGGTTGGAGGAATTTAAATGCCTATATGTGTCCTCCTCCAGTATGGGCTGCCCACCTGTGTGTGGGTTCCTCAGCATACCTGCATCTCCTGGGGTGGTGGCAGGCTGGAGGGACAAGATGTTGTAAAACAAACCCAGGCTTCCTGGGTTGGGTGAGTGGCTTGCGGGGGCGGGAGGCTATTAAAAGGGTTGTGTTGCATTGTATAGCGTGGGAGTTTTCCTTAGGCAGGAGGTTAGAGAGCCCAGAAACTCCTCGGGACAGATTTAGACAGAAGGGACACGCCTGGGATGCAGTGCTGCCATCTCCTCTTTGTCTGACGTTGCTGTCAGCGAGTGTCCTCAATGCTTTCCAAGCTTTGAGGTTTTGGGTTTATTAATGACCAGTGGCACATATGGGCACAACCACCCAGCAGTGGCTGAACGCACCAAGAAGGTCCTCAGCAGAAGACCTTGCTTCACTGACTGTCCAGTTTTCTGGTGGACTTACATGATGTGCTGGGAAGTTGCTCTTCCTTCTGATGATGGTGACCACTGGTTGGAGGACTGAGAGCAACTGGGATGGAGGAAAGGGGCTTTGGAGGGTTTTATGGAGATGGATAAACAAGGCTTCCTTTCATTAGGGTGATCAGCTTTGCCTCTTTGCCATCTTGAGGGGGTCTTGTTCCCCCTTGCCTGCTCTGTGAGCAGGGGCTGATCGCCTCCATGTGCCTGTTATCCCCCGTGGAGACCTCGCTCGCCATCCTACGCTGTCACCTGGCTGCGTTATTGGCTCTATCTGTTTGGGTTGGCTTGAAGAACAGAAGGAGGGTGTTTTCCAGCAGCCAGAAAGTGGTTGCTATTTAAAACAACCAAAAAAAAAAGTGGTCTGCTGCTTGCTTTTCATCCACATAGCCAAACGGAGCCAAGCAAGCGTCCCCACCCTCACCTGGAGGGGTATCTCAGAAAGCTTTGCAGGGCCTGCAAGTGAAGCTAGTAATTAGTGCTGGTCATGAGGGTGGATCTTGCAATGTGGCCATGCTGTCTGCTGTGGTCTGGCCTGGGGCCATTGCCTCGTTTCGGATGGCCACTGCCCAGATGTGGGATGCCAGCAGCCTCCCTCCACCCCTGTTTATCCCAAGCAGGCTGGGAATGCTGCTCAGGGTGCAGGTACCTTCACCTCCCAGCTTGGTATGGCTGTTTTTACACTTGCTGAATGGTGCTATGGTGTTCCTGCACTGGAATATTACCTTGAAGATTTTTCTCTCCCCCTAGACAGATGTGAAATGTGGAGACGTGCTTAAAATGAAAGCATGGTTCCTAAGTCCTATTACACAGCATTAAAAGTAATCAGTGGTCTAAGTTGCTGTATTGGAGACTAGGCTCGTTGAAAGATTCTCTCTTCCAGCCTAACTTGGAGAAGCTTAAATGTCCCATCCCTTCTGCTTTCTGGGACCTGACCAGAGGACATCTTCCTAGAGGAGGTCAGGTATTACTCAGATTGTACATTAGGCTGGCAGGAAGCTGTTCCTTGTGCTTACGAGCTTCTCGGGATGCTCAGTGGCATCCCTACATGGCTCTGTAGGGTCTCTTCTGAGTTGCACCAGTCTGCTTTGGGGACAAGTGCTTGGTGACAGGTGTTGCTGCTGGGTGCATGCCTTGGTGTTGCTGGGGCTGGGGGCTAATGCTTTTGGCTGGAAGGGAGAAGAGGTGGCAATTTGGGCTCCCCTGTCATCTCCACCATGCATTGCCTCCTGGGTCTACGGTTCCTCTCATCCTCCCCTGGTTTTTAGGAGGAGATGCCTGACTTGGTTGTGGAAGCACGTTTTCCTGGGGGACGTGTCATGCTCGCTGTGCATCATTTTGGCTGCTTTCTGCAGTCAAAGCCCTGCAAACGCCTCCTTCTGTCCTCCGGCATCGGCACTAAAGGGATTTGTTTCAGGAAAGGGGATTTGACTGCATGGCTGTGCAGCACTGAGCTGCTGGGTGACTGGGGGTCCAGAGTGTGATGAAGCCGGGATGCAGGCTGCCAATGATTATAAAACTTTATTTTATTCCCCTTTTACAGTCCCTCTTTTTTTTTTTTTAATGTGTATCTATGCAAAATGAATTGCTACTCATGAATGACTCGTCTGTGCTTGAGTGAAGTGAGCAAGGCTGGGAGGTGTGGCTGTGATGGCTTTCCACATTAAAAATCCTGTGGTGCCATAGCCCAGGGATCCCAGCTTTGCATTGAAGGAGTTAGAGCCACGTGGTTAATCCCTATCTTGGGCTGTGGGTATTTCAGCTACCCTTTACATATATATATAAAACAAGGTATCAAGGCACACTTTTCAGACTCAAAAATTTATACACCAAGATAAAAATGTTGGCTCTGCCCAGATCTGGAAAAGCAAGATCCAAAAGCTGGAAAGAGGGTTGGGTTTTGTTTAGGCTGAACAGTGACTAACAAGAGTTGAGTTTTTAAAACAAATGTTTGGGATAAACTGGTTATGCAAACTGGGGCGAATTGGGCAGGTTCCTTTGTAGTTTGCAACAAAACCCCGGGAGTGTGGGGCGTGTTGGGGCTGGTCCTGCTGGGGATGGAAAAACCCACACGCCGGCTCTGCAGAGGGGGTCCCAGCCAGTCGGGAAGGATCCTGGGGGAATGAGTGGTAGGGAAAGCCACAGGTTACTGCAGCACCTCATCTTTCCAGTTAAAACCTTGAGTAACACTGATCCTAATAACACAATGGGTCAAAAATAGATGATTTTTTTAAAGTGTGGTTTTATAATACCTATAATACCTGCTAAGAGGAATTCATGCTGTGCTTGGCTCCAGCAAATGGTCAGGCTTGCTGGTCCCGTACTGCTGAAGATATATAACTTTGGAGGGTCTTTGGGTTGTTTTGCCACGGCGTTTGTTGGCTGTGCCTGGGAGGATGGTGTGGGGCACACAAGCGTGCCAGCAATGCTCGGTATGCTTTGCAAAGACAGGCGGGCTCGCAGACCGCAAGGCTTCTGGTTTCTATCACAGCCTGCACTGTTTTGGCCAGGGGCATCCATCCATCCCACAGCCCTCTCAGGCTTCGTGAGGCTCCTCTCCAGTGCGGTGCTTTAAGGACACTAGAGTCAAAAAAAAAAAAAAGGCAGGTATGAGGGCCCTCATGAATTTTTAACTTCATCCCGCAGCGCGGGCTGGGGAAGGCGATGCTGTGCTTGTCCGTAAGGCGAAGTAATACTCCGTAAAAATCCCTATCGCCGTTTCCCACTGGATCGGTCCTCTGAGCTGAACAAAAACTGGCTTAGGCTGCTGCCGTCTCTTTGTGGGGAAAAGCCTGGCTGCTGGATGAAGCAGAAAATTAGATAAAAACTGCCTAACAGGAGAAGAAAGATGATTTATGCACACAGAGAAGGGAAAAGAGGAGGCAAAGTTGCTGCTTAGCCCCGGCAGCAGCCAGTGCCTGCCCTTCGAGCATCCTCTGACCACCGGCACCCCGCAGTGCCTTGGCATCGCCGTACCCATTTGCTGTCCCGGCATCCAAAGGGCTTGCTGCTATTTCTGTCTCCTGCTAGTGGAGAGGGATGAAGCTGGAGGCTGGAGCAGGGTGGCTTTTTGGTGGTCCCCAGCTGGCTGGGGAAGGAAAAGCTCTGCTTGCAGAGTGGGGTTTTGTGTGTGTGTGTGTGTGTGTGTGTGTGTGCTTGCTGACTCCCCCTTTCCATCTCTGTATCCCAATGACATACCGGGTCTGTTTTCAGGAGTATTTATGGACTGTCTATAAGGGGACGCAGCAGATCCAAGCAAGCTGTTAATGACCCCTGCATGAAATAGCAAAGCCCACTTAACGGTCTCGGCCGAGGGGTTTTACTGCAGCCTGTCCCAGTCTGCCTGTGCCCATCTCCTTCCGCTAGAGAGTGATAGGGAGGGCTGCCGGTGTGATTTTTTTTGCTTAAAGAGAAAAGGACTTGGATTTTTGTGCCTATGGGAGGTGGGGGAAGGAGAGAGTGTGCAAGTCTATGGAAAGTATAGAGGGGAGAATGCAAACCATATGTTTCTGAGAGGGTCAAGTTGCAGAGCTAAAACCAGCGGGGAAGCAAAAGAAGCTGGAGTCCCGTGGTTTGGCTGTGCTTTGCATCCCAGTAGGTGTGGGGGTGGGTATCCAGCGTGGCCTACCAAAGGATGATTTTTAAAAAATTAACCCACCCTAAAAGATCGTTTGAGTCCCTGCATGGCGCTCTGCCGTGTCACTGCTCTCCTGTGTATTTAGGGCTGGGGTCCGGGACTGTTCCCAAGCCCTTGGGGCTCCTATAAATAAGTGGCAAGGATGCAGGGAAGACGCCTCTCTGTGTTGCCCTGAGTTCATGGTGTTTGCAAGTTTGATAGGAAGTCAAGTGAAGAAACTTTTTGCAGGGAAGGGAGTGCCTGCAGCTTGCTGGAAAAGCAAGGTTGTGTTCGTGCCGTGCACCACAGCTCTCCCTGTGCTCCCCTTCCAGCTATGGAGAGGAGAGCCACATGAAAAGATCCATTTTCCCTTCTCGGAGCGGAAAAAGTTATGTGCAGGCAGCCTGGAGAGCTGTCTAGGCTTCAGACCTAAGCAATGCGAGCTGGACTGAAGTGCTTTTAAAAAGAAATCTGAAAATAGGGGGAGCAGTGAGGTCCCACAGCAAACTTTTTTAGCCGGGAGACATCTTTTGTTTCCAAAACTAAAGGCATGGAGACAATATCTGATTCCCCGACTGGCTCTCCGGAGCTGTTTGCAACCTGTCAGCTTGGTTACCATCTGCTCGCAGCCCGCGGGGACCACACTATATATGGGATGCAGGAGGAGAGAGGCATTGCCATGCCCCTGGGAACAGCTACTGGCTCCAGCCCCTCCCCAGGAGGGACCATGGGGCACAGCATCTCCTTGGCCCATGCGCCAAGAGGAGCTCCTGTGGCTGAGACACCAAAAATCCTGATGGAGTTATTTTTTGGCTAACTGGCTTATTTGATTTTTTTTTTTGGTTTGCTTGGGGGAGACTTCTTTTTTTTTTTTTTCGATTTCCTAAAAAAATCCAGGGTTGTTTTGGGTTTTTTTTTGCAGTTGTGCTGTTTGTGTGTCTGCAGCCATCTTTGGCTCAGAAGTAGATGTCTCACAATTAAGTGACTGCCTGATTAAGCAATTAGTGATAAAGTTTATATCTAGGTGAGGTGGTTGGCCAGGGAGAGGGATCTATTAATATCCCTGGGGGAAAAAAAAAAACCCAAACAGCATAACACTTGCCACCTACTATTGGGGAACACAAACACCACGTGGGCGTGAGTATTTTGAGCAGCAGATTTATAGGAAAGCAGGTTTCATTCTGCTGTTTATGGGACCATGTAGTTTTAGCTGTGATGGGGCTATCTCAAAATACATGAAGAACGAAGGAAAATGTTGGAAAAAACATAGGCAAGGTGAGAGAAGCACTGAAGGATGCCTCCAGGTCATGGCAAAAGACACTTGTTGGCAGATGACCTGTAATTGTTGAGGAAGGAAATGGTCCTTCACTAGTGATGGTTGAGTGGCTGAAGGGGAAGCAGGAGGAGAGTATCCCACGCCTGGGTCAGCCGGGGAGAGATGGGGAGGGAAGGGTAGACTTCCTTGGAGCCTACACACGTGCTTTGGAAGAAAAGTTGGATGTGGCAGTTTCTTGGGGCTGGATTTGCCAGCATGTGTGAAGAAAAAAGAGTTAAAAAGGCATTTATGTAAACTATGGGGTCTAAAGGCTGGAGGAGTTTGGATTATTGTAGATCTTTGGGTCAAGGTTATTCTGCAGCTTTGGCTTTTCCTGTTTTGGGGGAGCAGCAGTCTCTCACCACTCTGAAAATGGAGCATCAAGAGGAAAGATGGGGGAAAAGAGGATCTTCCCATTGGTATGGTACCAGCTGCTTCTGAAGGTCCTGAGGGTCTGTGTGGGATATGATCTCGCTGGCATGTGTCCCTAGATAAGTGCCATGATTAAGCTAGCCCTTGGTTCACTGGCAGGGTGACCTCCTGGCTTGTCTCAACCGAGCTGCCCAGGAGATGCTTTAAGCCAAGAGGTGTTGAGCATGGGGGAGGGCTCCTCTGGGGCTGGGTCACTTGGGTGGTGAAATGAGTCCTTGTCCTATTGCAAAGCTCCATGGGTTTCAAACCATGTTATTTGCAGAGACAGTCTCTTAATGCAGTGTTCAAGAATGCTTGAGAAACCCTGAAGAGGTTCTCAAATAGGTGGTGAAAATGAGAAACTGGAGTCAGGAAAGCAAAAGGGGGTTTTCTTCCAGGACCAGGATGTTTATTCCAGATAAAACACAGATGCAGAGAGATGGCATCCCTTTTAATTTTAAAAAAAAAAAACAAACCTCAAACCAAACCTCTATTTTGAAGCTGCTGAGAATGTGACTGCCCCTTGTGATGTTTCACAGCTGAGATCATTTCTGGCTGAGTTAATCCACTCTGGAGGTTTTAGTCTCAATCTGTCTGTATGGGTGAGCTCAGAATCTGAATTTTTACGGGGGAGGGGGTGGGGGGGGGCATATCAATAATTTTGGACCAAAAAAGTAAAATAAAGCTATGAAGAAGCATCAGGGAAGAAAAGACTTTCAGGTTTTTGGGTGAATCATGATCTGGAGCCGCTGTGCTGTAACTGAAATTTTGCACATACAGATAAGTGAAATGAGGAACACAGAATGTTTGCTAAAAGAACATTAGCAAAAGCTGGAAAGAATTACTCTTCTTTTCAGAAATGGGTAATAGGCATTATTTTTGGAGTAATTAAATTTCACGAGTGCTTATTTAGAAAGAAATTTAGTCCATTCACTGTATTACAGACTTTTGGAGGAGATATTAAGTCCAAGGCAAGCAGGCTGCCTCTGGGAGCAACTGAGATGCAGAGCAGAGCTTTAATTTCAGCGGTGTATCAGTGTAATAGTGTTGTTTATAAGCTTCTCTTGCCACATGAAAGCAACGTTGCATTATCGTGGTTGGTCCTAAAAGCAGCAGAGCAGCCAGAAGAGGCCTGATTACAGAGCAGCAGCTCTTTCTTCCCATCACTACAAAAGGATAGACAATAGAAACCAGGATCCAGTTTTAGCTCCAGTAATGCAATGCCCTCCTTCTAGTGGTCATGTCACATGCTGCCTGAGTAATTCCCATCCTTGTTTTGCCTGGAAAACCAGCCTCAGAGGGAGGGAGCAATGGTTTTGGTTGGGTGACGCTGGGATCAGGCGACCTGCTATGGGTGCAGGCTGGAGGAGACGGTGCTGCGGGGCTTGGATGAGGCCTGGAGCTGCAGGTTTGGGGAAGGTGGTGGCCTTCCCCAAATGTTTGGGGGGGATGGCAGTGCTGCAGAGCTGGTGTGTTGTCAATTGGGGGGGGTCATCACCCCTAAAATGGGGGGCAGTTTGGCTGGAGAATGGGGTTTGCTTGGAAGACTGAGCCTGAGGTGCTGGAAGAGGAGCTTGCAAAAGCATCTCTGTAGTCACCACTTGCTCGTGCCATAAGCTTTTGTCATCCGTGCACAGAGGGTACTGAGGCATGGCAAACATGGATTTTTATTTGTTTACTTCCTTACTCATCCTGTGGGTAGCTGCAGGTCATGGGGGCAGCTGGGATCTGCCCAGCCTCCCTTTCGGATGTGGTTCCTGCCGGTCAGGTTACCATACAGCTGCGTCATGTGCAGCTTCTCGCCTTTCTGAGGTGGTTTGGAAATAGGACAGGGTTTTGTTTTCAGCTTGTTTTGTGTCACTTGACTTCCTCAGCTTGGGGCAATCCTCCTGGGATCTAACAGGTGAATGGAGAGCAGGGGATTGCTATGGAGAATGGTGGACTTTCTCCAAGGTTGTGCTGTAAAATCCATCACTGCACAAGATGTGGGGGAAACTCCAGGGGAGTTATTTCTTAAAAATCGGTTACAGATCACAGCCAGCTTGCTTTGAGATGGGAAATCCACCTCTTTGGGATGGGAAACAGGTACAGAGAAACCCACAGCAGAAACCTCACAGCTCTTTGTGCCCAGGACAAAAAGAGCTGGTTTGGAGTTTCAGGGAAGAAAAGGAGTGGGGTTAGGGGGGAAGGTGTTGTAAGACGGGTATTGGGACAGGGACATAGCAGGGGAGGACAAATGGGGCCGTAATGAGCAAACACATTATTGGGGATGATTGAGGATGCTGGCCAGCGGGGAGAAATCTTTCACCAGCCTGATAGTGGTACAGATACTGATTTTTCCCACTTCTCTGCAGCTTTAAACAAACAGAAGACAAACTTTCCCTGGGTGTCTTGGTAGTAGGAGATGGATACAGAGCATCAGAATCCTCTTCCTTATCCCCTGGGAGTGTGTCCCAGGGATGCTGCCTGTCCCACAGACGAGCCCAGACCTGCTGCTACCCCCCAGCCTTTGGCCTCTGTGGGTTTATTTTATCCTTATTTTCCCCCTGCTCATTCAGTTTGCAGTTAGGAATACCTTTTCTGTGCTGAAGACTTACGGTTCAGCCTGAATATGTTATCAGTGCAGGATTCTGATAAGTTTTCTGCCTCGAAGCCCTGGGGAAGCACCTGTTCAGGGTCGCTGCAATAGATTTTCCTCCTCTTTCCCAGCTGCCTAAGAATAGTGTGATTTTTACTTACTCCTTAACTGAACAGAATTACTTTCATCAGTGGAAAGAAAAATGCACGTCCTAGCCAGTGCTGTCCATAAAGGCTTGTGATGCCTCTCCCCGCTTTCATAAATTCATAAATGGGTGGCAGTATGTGCTGTTAGGAAGGAATAAATCGCTGATTATTCGCATGAGCTTGGACCGTATGAAGAAGGTGGCAGGGACAGAATGAAAGGTTTGTCTCAGTGGGCTGTGGAGCTGGTGGCCTGATCTCGGATGTGGAGATGATTGAGGGTGGTGGCTGTGGAGAGGCGTGTTGATTTTATGTGAATGGTGTAAAGGGGGAGTGGTGGAGGCAGCAGGACACTGGATTTTGCAAGAGGAGAGATGCTGAAAGATCTCTTGAACAGGCTTGTGATGGGGCTTGGCATCCACCATCCTCTGATGCCTGTGAGAGGTGAAGTGCAATGCCCAAAGAGAAGGGTTTTTTCCCCAAGCTGGTATCTTGTCGCTCCCGTTCCTACCCTGCTCCTGTGTCTTGCTGGTGGGATGTGGTTGCACTGCTGGGCTTGAGGAGGGCCTCCCCAGGGCTCGCTGCATGCGGGGCATGGGTTGGTGGGTTGTTTGCTCAGTGATAAATGAATGTCTTGACCACCCTTTGGGATGTGCCTGAGTGTCTGGAGGGATTTACGGTTTAAAATGGTGTCAGGGTGGGGTTTTAGAGAAACTTTGCCTGGGCAAAATGAGTGTAGCACTTAGGGAGCAACCCCTGCCCCAAACCATGGCACTCAAAAGTGAACACGTACATGGTGGGGGATTATGCCACCCTCCTGCACCTACAGGGAGGAAGATACGAGGGTCCCTGCTGCAGTTTGGTAGGCAGCAGGAGGTACCACGTGGCATTGGATGCTCAGCATCTATGGAAGCAGCCTTGTGTGTATTAATCAAAGAGCCTGCAGCTCCCCTTTCAAGCTGTAATAGCCAGAGCTGAGAGAGTCAATCCATATCTATTTAAAGCACTTCAATAAATAAAGATACTAAATAAAATCACAGCGGTCCTGCACTTTTTCCCTGGTTCTAGGATTTCTCTTCCCCCATGCCCTGTGTCCAGAGGTGAAGACATGGAAGGGATGGGGACCACTGGGACTCATTTAGTTTTTTGGGTGGGTGGGTGACCTACACCCCACAGCAGCAGTCTGGAGCCTGATGCCAACTTTTGCCGTTGCCTGTGCCTCTAGCAAGCAGCAGCTCTGTCTGGTGGGCATCTGTGAGGTGATAGCAGTGAGAGGGGTGGGAGGCACTGAGCTTCTTTCATCACCCGAAACAATGACAGTGGAAGGGGGGGACACACGCATTTTCTTACGGATGCTTTACTAAAGGCAGTTCCCCTGCCTTCCCTAGCGCAGCAGAGAAGCTCCAATGGTGTGTGCACTTGCTTTTTTCTGGAGGCAGGGAGGTGACAAAGTAGGAAGCTGTCTTTGCAAGCCCTCTGTAATGCTAATGGGAGCTGCAGGTTGGCGCTCCCAGGAGTTGGGTTTTTTTCCCCTTCCTAAAGACTAGCCAGGGAACACTTGTTGAAGGATAAAATTAAAAAGCCCATGGCGGTTTATTTTGAGGACAGTGTGTTTGCTTTCACATCATGCTGGAGGGAATTGCTCTGCTACTGTCAGCAAATAAATAAAATAAAAGCTTTGTTTTAAATTAGACTTTCTTCTGGTAGCTAATTAGGCGAGCTGGTACCTGCAGTTGCATTACCTAGGCACCAACCGTACTGTGCATATTTGAGGCACATGGTTGGCTTCTAAACTTCATCAGCCCCCGATTTACGATTTTTTTAAAAATTGAATGTGAATTCCTTGGGTGTCTGATAGCATCAATAGCGTCCTGCTTGGTTGGATGTCCATCAGACCCCTGGCCAGGATGGAGCTGAGGGTTGCCAGGACTCGCCTGTCCGTGGCAGCCATGTACCACTGGCACCATGCAGTGAGTACAAATTCACTGCGCGTGCTGGTGTGCAAAGCGGGGAAAGGTCTGGGTTTCTAACTGCAAGAATAACCATTTGCAGCTCTTTTTTGGGTGTGCCCAGAGGGAGCTGAGGGAGCGCCAGGCTGGAGCCATGCTCCGGTCCGGCATGGCAGCAGGCAGGAGGAAAGCCAGCAGCGTGGCTCTGGCCTGCTGTCCTTCCCCTGCTGTTACCAGGCTGCTGGAAGTTCCTGTCTGTCCTGTTGGTAATGGAGGTCAGCCCCCGGGCAGCTCGAGTGCCAGGGTCTGAGCACAGCTCCTCGCAGGGCAGGAAGGCTCTGGGCGGCCAGGCCTCTCCCTCACCACAATGGCTGCTCCTGGAAGGCTCTGGGCGGCCAGGCCTCTCCCTCACCACAATGGCTGCTCCTGGAAGGCTTTGGCGGGCCCGGCCTCCTCTCCCGCCCACCCTAATGGCTGCTCCTGGCTCTGGAGGTCCCCAAGTCAGGTCCTGAAGGTCTTGTGCTTTTTTTGGGTATGGCTCACAGCCCTCACCCTGCTTTGGTGTGGGTGGGAGAGGAGGAGAGCAGCCTGCCAGCCAGGGGGAGAACATGGCTGTCCCAGGCTGTCACCTCATGCCCCCCAGGCCCATGCCCTGGGCTTTTCCAAGGGCATCAGCCCAGCCCTGGCTCCTCACTCACTCTTGGCTTTTATTTGGACTTGACTTTATGAGGAAATGAAGGCGAGCGATTATCCCCGGGATAATTACAAGGCCCTTGCGCAAGGCAGTGGGTGCTTCCTGCCCCTCCGGCCGCCCCTGAGGCGAGCGCTGGCAGCTCCCTCGGGAACATGGCTCCCTGCAAACGGACCAGCAAACCCAGAGGGGTCCCTGCCTCCCTCCCCCTCCCCGCTCCTGTTATCTGTGCGCGGGGGCCAGGGCCAGGGGGGTTTCTTCCTCCCTCCCCCCTTCCTCCTCCTCCCGGAGCTGTCGCAGGGTCTGCCCCCATCCCACATTCCTCCTCGGAGGAGATAAGGATCCTGTCTGGCGCCGGGGTTTCAAATGTGCTCCCTGATTATCAGCAGGCGCCGGGGCAGAGCCCCAGGCAGCAGATAAAGAGGGAAGGGGAGCGGAGGGGAGGGGGCTGCCGCCAGCCCTTCTCGCTCTGCTCCGCACCCCGCAGCCCCCAGCCCCTGTGTCACACCACCACTGTGCTTAGGAAACTCTTACCCTGCTTGAAAGAGTATTTTTAGGTTTTTTTCAATTTATTTTTCTTTGCATCCTCAGGTGGCCCTGTGGCTGCCAGCAAGGAGTTGCAGACAGGGCTTGCGTGGGGACGGAGAGGGAGAAGGGAGATGTCCCAAGCTCGGCAGCTTGGTTCATTGCTTTCCATCTGCGCTCAGCATCACGTGTCCTCCCAGCACAGCGCTTTGCCTCCTGTCCACTGCCGCGTGAGGTTTAGCCGCAAGGATGCTGCCACCAAGCACGCAATAGGGCTCTGTTCCCCGGGAGGAGGGGGACGTGCGTGTCCAACATCAAGTGTAAGGGTGCAGCAAGCACTGTATTGCGTGAGGCACTGCCATGTTGCGTGCATCCCACACCGACCGCTTGCATCGCACGTCTTGGCCTTGCACGTCCCCACCAACTCCTCAACTTGGCCAAGGTGCCCTCCATGTTTCTTGGACTGTAGCACGGGGTCTTTATAAGTTGGGTGAGCCCACGACCAGACAAAAGCTCTTACCATGCTTGTGTCCTGGCTGTGGCATCTCTGTATGCAATTAGACCCCATGTGTCTCCCCTCTGCCAAGGAATCTAGAGGTGAAGGAAGAGGCTTATCTTCCTGCTGGTGGCTGGAATGCTTTTGCACCCTAAAGGCATTTCTCTGCCACACTAATGCTGAGGTCTGGGCAGGAAAAAAAAAAACAGGGAGTTTTGCCTTCTCTTTTCACCATTAAGTTTATAAATAACAGTGCAGCATCCTGGGGAGGGGTAGTGGGTTTTGGTTTCCTTAACTTTTTTCTTCTCCAAGTGCAACTCTGGGCTGATATCCCAGGAATGTGATCTCTCATGCTTGTAAAGCTTTTGCTCTCCTCCTTTCTCCTCCTTCCTTCCCAGGCATTAAAGAGCCAGGCCTTGGAGATGAACTGGTGGGATCTCGCATCCACTGGGATGGCTCCACAACATATGGGGCCTCTGGTTTCTGGTGTGATCTCTCTGAAGCTTCCTGCATTAATATTTGATGCTCTTCCTTGGGGTGAACATTAAAAAGAAATGACCACCAAAAAAAAGATGCTTTTTGTTTTTAGTGGGGAGAGACAAAGAAGGAGCAGGGGAAAAGCTGAAATGCAATCGCTTTTTATGGCTTCCTGGAATGGCTTGGATGTGGGTTGGACGGCAGCGGGTCATGAGCAGAAGGAGCAGATAGCCCCATGATCGTCTGCCTACTTGCATCTTTCCCTTTCAGGTCGTAAATATAAAACCACTACTTGAAAAACAAAAAGCTCATTAAGCTGTCAGCAGGCCCCTTCTTGGAAGGTCGTAAAAGTGTCTCTTAGCAGTGGCTTTTGTTCTTGTCTGGGTTGGGATGTAGTCACCATGTCCCCCACAGGGCTGGAGGGAGGTCACTGCCCCTAGGGGCACGAGGAGCTGGTGGAGGGACTCTTAACTCCACTAATGAGCATGCTCTTCATCCATTCTTAACCGGTGCCTTGGTCTTCCATGTGGACCTTAGGGTGTCATCTCTAGGTATGGTGGTGCTTCAGTGGAGCTGAAGTGAAGCACAAACTGCACAGGCGCTGTCTGCTGGTGTGTTTGTGCAGGGTCCAGGTCACCTCTGCTCACCAGGACCTGCAGAGCATTGGCTTCTCTTATAAAGCTTCTGGTAGGGCTGATAAACGATGGTAAAATATCTGAAATTAGATTAAGTCTTGGGCTAATGGTGAGCTGGGTGTAGGGTGAAGGGGAGAACATTGTGGAGCATGGTGGAGCATCTTGGCTGAGTGATCTTTGAGCACAGTTGGGTTTATGGTGGTGTTAGTAATGAGGAGTGGTGGCCCTTGTTGACTATCCCGTGGCAAGGGCACAGACTCCTCTGCACCATCTCATTGATGTTATTGCAAAGAGCTCAGCTCAGCTCCTTGCAACTTGCTGAGGCGGGTGTTAGAGATGATTCAAATAAACAACCCAGTGAACAGTGGAAAGAAGGAAACGGTGGTGGTGAAGAGCCTTTTCCTGGGAGATGGTCTATAAAGGAGCAGCCAGAAGGGCTGGCTGGTCTTGTGACTGGTGGTTGGCCTAAACACATGGGATATCTTGTTCTGGAGGAGGTTTTCCACTGGTTCTGGCTGCCTTACAACTGGACAAGATAACCTTGGAGAACCTTCCGATGTGCTGGTGAAGAAGTTGGATGTGGGGATGGAGAGGGAGGAGATCTGAAGCAGGCACTGCTCTGACCCACAGGCATCAGGCAGCTACCAGTGGGTGCAGAAGCAGTTCATCCTGATATGGAAAGGATATCAGTGTTTTATGGCCTGTTTTTCTTCCAGAGAGAGCTATTTTCCACATTGAGAATCAGGATGCCCATCCCTGCGATCTGTTTGTCATTTAGGGCCCTGATATTTTTCTCTCTTGGTTACACCATGTGCTGAAAATGCAACCGCTGCTCTCGCATTAACATCTAATTAGCAGCAGCTAGAAAAACGTGCCCGAAACAGGAGAAAGAAAAGGGCGAGAAATTAAAGATGCAAAAGACCTGTTAGATCATCTGGCTCTTCCTTAGGGATTGTTTCAGCCGTGTTTTGTCCAGTCTTGCTCAAAAGTCTCCAGGGCCATTACTGCTTCCCTTGGAGGGCATTTCATTGTGCACTGAGAGAAACCTTTATAAATGTAAAAGCTTCATACAATTGAGGTAAAAGAAACAGATTGAGTCATTGTATTGTTCTTTGTAATCAGCTTTGCTTTTCATTAATTTCCTCCCCAAAGCCTTATTTAGGCTGGGAATTTTAAAGAAAAGCAGGGAAACGGCACATTTGCGAGGGATGGTGGGAATGAGGGATGGTGGGAACGGGCTGCCCGGCTCCGGTGGGTTCCTGTGCATCACCCTCCTCGCCCCAGCAGCCTGGATGTTGTTCAGACATCTTCAGGAGCCGGTCTGCCTGCTCGCTGGGCCAAATTTGGCTGCAGTGTCACACACCTGGGACTTGTACAGTGCTCTCACCACCTCTTGCAATGGGGTCCAACTCGTCTGGGAGGCTGCTTGCTGCTCTAGCCCTTTAATTTTAGCTATTTTTAAAGAAGACAAGTAATAGCACCATAAAAGGCTGCAGGTGGGCATCAGCTAGTGCAAAGATGACAGAAAATCAAGGAGCAAAATAGGACTGGGCTTTTGCAGCACCTATGCTGCTGCAGTGGCTCGGGGTGCTTGGGGTTTGGGAGTTGTGCCCTTTGCTGCAGGGCGTGCAGTGACATGGAACTGGGCACACAGCATCCTGTGTCTCTGTCCTTGACACATCGGATGCTTTTTGCTAGTGGCATGTTTTGGGTGAGGCTTCTTTAACTAGGTCTCTGTATCCTCCGATGTCCCTGTGTTTTCGCTTTTTCGCCCTTGCCAGACTGCTGGATAGTTTTTCCTTTCAAGTGCCTTGGTTCTTTCCCTTCCCAAACCACTGTCCTTCTTCCTCTGATACTTATTTTTCTTTTCTCCTCCCTATTTTTTCTCTCTGACGTCCCCATTCTTATCCCCAATGTCTCCCTTTCACTCCCAAAGTCCCTGAACCTTGTGTTGCCTCTCCAAGGGGAAATGCTCCAAATTCAGGCAGGCTGCCAGCATGGGTGCAAAGCATCCCCAAAAGAAATGTCCTTCCTGCTCTTGTGGGACACCTGAGCCAGGAGCACTATTGCCACTGACCCTCAGCAGCCCTGTATGCTGCTGCCCATGCGTACACGATAAGAAATGAGCAGCGGGTGCCAGATGCCACGCAGCCAGCTGCCTCTTCCTCACCAGCATGGTCCAGCACCGGACCGGCTTTCGTCCTCCCTGCTGGAAAACACAAGATGCTAATCCTGGGCTCTGCCAGAGCAAATGGAAAGTACATCTCTGCCTGCATACGAAATGCAGAGGAGATGTTTTGAGGGGCAGCTGAGGTTTGCTTTGGTTTTATCTGGTGAGCTGGGGGGATCCTATCCTGTGCAAGGAGTGGCTAGTTTGCTCCAGGGAGCTGAGTGAAGCTGGTTCACCAGAAGTTTGATGCTTTGCCCCATGTCCCAGTGCAGCTGGTGTAACAGTGAAGGAGGCAGCGGAGTTGCTCCGTGCGTTTGAGTGTGGGTGTTGCAGTTCCTGGCTGGAAACGCAGCTGGGGGTGCATGGAGATCACAGGAGTGACTCCTGCTGTGATCCAGACCAGTCCTGAGCATCACTGCTCTTTCATTGCAACTCCCTCCTACTATCTAATAGCTCTGGAAGGTTGCTTGCATCCCAGTGCCCCCTTCTTTTCAAACCTCCAGAGCACCCCATCTGCTATGGGCGGGTGGAGAGGGAAGACGTGGGCTGGCAGGTTGGGCTGGCAGCCATTGGGGAATTCCCCTGCACAGAGGGCCTCGGCTGCGAGCCTGCTGAGCCGGCTTTCCTCCCGCGCAGCCAGGCTGGAGCCAGCCCAAGCGCCAGGCTCTGCAACCTCCCGGGGCTTCCCAGGTCTGGGCATGGGGTGGTGTGCCAGGCAGCTCTTTCTGCAGGGCTTTTGGAGGAGAGAGAGCAGGAGGTGGGAAACAGAAAGAACACCTCCATCCTCTGTCTGCTGGGCAGGACCTCCTCTCTCTTGTGGAGAAGGATGTGGGGCATCTCTGAGGGCTGGGAAAGTGTGCCCTGGTGCCAGCTGACCAGCCTGGCTGTCCTGCAGTGCTCAGAGCTCTATACCAGGGTGTCTTGCAGTGCTCAGGGCATCCTTTAATGCTCAGAGCCCTGAACTGAGGTGTCCTATGGTGCTCCAAGCATCCTGCAATGCTCTTAAGTCCTGCACTAGGATGTCCTGCTCAGCAGTGACATGCCCCTGGCTTTTCCCTCCCTCTGGCAGAGGCGCTGCCCATGCACACCGTGTCAGTGGGCTGAGATGCCCATGCATCACTGAGCACCCATGTGGGAATAGCACAAGGGTTTACTCATTTCACCCAGCGCAGAGAGGAACGGGAAGCTCAGGAATTGCATCGCTTAGCAAATGATACAAGCTGAGTAGTGGGCACAGTTTTCCCTAAGGAGTGTCCTTTTGGGGCAAGGGAAGGAGTTTTTGGGTACCTCTGCTCCTGCAGTTCCAAATCAGCAGGTACCAAGAGCTGTGCCGGGGGCTGGGCTTGCAGGATGGCCGGGGCCAGATGTTTCCCAGATGTTACTCACTTCCTGTCTGGCTCCTCCACGTTCAGCTTTTTATGTACTTGTTTGTTTTGGACTACAAACAAAATAAAAAGGGTTTTTATAACCCTGTTCCCATGGGGCTGCGAGTTCAGGATATAATCTGAAGTCTATTCACTATTGTCTTGATCCTTCTCCCTGCCCTCGGTGTCGTCCCTGGGCACGCACAAGCTCACACGCTGCTTTTGTTCAAATGTTGTGGGTTTTCTTTTTCCCACATGACGTCTTTTTCTCAACGGGCCACTGGGCATTTTTCCTTATGACCTCCTCCGGTGCTCAGGGGAGCGGTGGGAATATCCTTAGCCAGTTTGGGATGGAGGCAGGAGGAGGAAACGCTGAGTTTCTCAGTCCTGACCTGCTCCTTGCTGTGGGCTGCACTGTTCAGAGGGTTCTCTGTGTACATCTGAGGATGGGAAACTCATTGCACTGGTGGTATCCAGCATCCTGATAGATCGTTCTTGT
Organism: Podargus strigoides; assembly: GCA_028020825.1. Lineage (NCBI taxonomy): Eukaryota > Metazoa > Chordata > Aves > Caprimulgiformes > Podargidae > Podargus > Podargus strigoides. The sequence goes on along the minus strand of CM051626.1, from coordinate 34,925,635 downwards.
GCAAGCACTTTGCCTTGCTGAGGATGTTTGGAGAGGGATGGGAGGGATTCAGAGAAAAGGAAAAATTAAAACACTTGGATTAAAGGTGTTTGTACTTGATCAGGTGAATACAGGGGTTAAAAAAGAAAAAAAAATCAAAAAGGGATCAGGAATGGGATTGTATAAGGGAGTGCTGTTGGCTTAGGGGTAGACAGGAGGGAAGAAAACTTATCTAAAGGTATTGTATGTTCTGGCATGTCAGGAAGTCCCGGCAGTCACCGTATCCACGAGCTGTTACAAATGCAGCCATGGAGTTTCCCTCTCCTGGAAAGGTCCCGAAGCAGAACTGGTCCCACTGCTCGGCGGGCTGGATCAGGGGATGCTCCCCTGCCTGGCCCCCTGGGTCTCGAGACATCCACTGTAACACCGGGCTCAAACACGTGGGGAAACAAAATGAAGCTGGCAGTGCCTTTGAAATGTGTGTGTTTGGCTCTTTCAGGTCTCCTGTCACTTCTTTATATATATTTATTTTTTTCTACCCACTGGGGTTAAGGCCCCTTTTCCTCTTTCTCCTTCTCTCTTAATTGCCTGTTAAATAATTTAAATATTTAGGACAAAAAGGCTTCAATTATCCATTAATTTACATTAGTAATTTATATATCAGGCTGAATGGACACACTGTTAGGGTAATGGGTCCCTGTGGACGGTGCTGCAGTGCATTTTCCTGGAAGCACAGCCCTTTCTTTACACCTCCCAACCTTTATTTCAAGCGTGCAGGAGGGGAGCCAGGCTGCTACAGAGCCCTGCGCGCTCCCGCACGCTTGCAGGTGGCAAATGCCACCCCTGTCTCCTTGGGAGAGCGTTGCTTGGGTTTGGATGCAGCATGTTTTATTATTTATTTTTTTTTTTGCAGTTTGAGTTGTGTTTGCAAGAGCTTGGCACTGCCCAGTGCAATTCCTGCACTGTATGGAGCACACCTAAATATGCCCCTCTGTCCTTGGCTGCAAGCAATGCTTTCCTTAGCAGGTTCTAGCTTATATGTAACACTAGTTTTGAGACTTTAAATTCTACCAGAAGGGCTGTATCCCTGTGTGGGTCTGCATTTTATGATTGCTGCTGACTGGCACTGAGGAACCCTGGTTGGTGGTTCTTGTAGGCACTGAGCTGCTGAACCGGGGGAGCTCGGTGTGCTTCCAGGAAAACTTGTCTATCTAGGAGTGTGGAGACACCTGTGGGAAGGTGCTGGAGGATGCTCAACCCCGCCAGCCCCCTCCTTGGTGAGCGTGGGCATTGCAAGCCTCAGCTTAAGCCTCACCTATAGACGAGTCGCTTGAACACAGCGCATAGTGGTGGGCACATCCCTGAGCGAGGACAGGGTTAATTTGGGAGACAGCACACAATGGTGGGGGCTTTCTGAGGCTAAGCCCCTTGGCCCTGTCTGTGGGGATGCTGGGAAGTAGATCTGAGCTGGTGGGTGGCTGGTGCTTAGCCTTGAAGGCCACTGTCCCCTGGGTGGTGACAACTGGCTCTTTGCTCCTGTCACCCTGCCCTAGGATGGGGATGGGGCAATGCCTCTTTTCTGCATTTAGAAATACCATTTTGGGGGGGGGGTTGGGTGCTTGTACATGGTTGGTTTGACCCCAACCCAATCACCACCAGCCCTAGGCTCACTGGTAGCCATGGTGGCCAGTTCACAGTGCCAGCAGCTTGCAGGCAGCTAGCCCAGCCAGGCATCATCAGGATCCATCCCTGCCACAGTGCAGACGTCAGGCAGCATCTAGACTCCCTGCTCTGGGGCAGTTGGGAGGCCATTTACTGATTGGGCTCCAGGGATGAGCAAATTGGAGCCAAACTCCATCACTGTGGTATGCTGGGGCTGCGGGAGCGTGCCCCGCTCGGGGGGTGGCTGGCCCGTGGCCCTGGGTGCGGGGCTGTGGAGCAGCTCTGCCTGCCCTCCCGCAGCAGAGGTTACTTAATGACTCTGATTACCCACAGCATGGCCATATTTAAAGCAATTAGTGCAAATTGCTTATGGAAATGCAGCTGCTAGGGGATGGAGAGGAGAAGAGGATAAGTCTGGGGGGCATGGAGCTTTTTTCTCCCTTTTTGCATGTGCTGCGTGCTTCATGTTCAGTATGCATGATCCTTCCCCCCTACTCCCTCTCAAGGGAGTCTACTCCCTCTCAAGCAGTCTCAACCTTTCTGGATCACCCCCAGTCCTCCTCTCTTGCTGCACATCCCTTGGAGGTGCCTCCAAGCACTGCAAGAGCCATTTTGCTGCTGGCTCAGGTAAGGCTGTGCCTTGGGTGTCCTGCATCCATCCTAGCTGTGCTCCAACTTTGAGGCTGGAGGTGCTCGGCATCAGTTTGTCGCCATAAAGTTTCTGGATTCAGCATCCCAAATTTCATTTAATTTGGTAGTGTTGTGCCTTGCTAGCAAGTATCCTAATTTTTTAGCGCAATTTTTATCCATTTCTTGGGGTCCTGTAACACCAAGTGAGAAGGGAGGGAGGGAAAGATGTGGGAAGGAGCTTGATTTGCATGTTGGTGTGCATCACTATGTGTTGGTCCTTAGAGGCTGCAGCATCAGTGGGGATGCTGCCCTGTGGGGTGCCACCCATGTGGAGTGGCACAGACCCCCAAAGCCAGGGCATTTCCAGCCCTGGCACCTCTGGTAACCGTGCTGAGAAGAGGAGGATGCTTGTAGGGAGGCTGGTCCACCTGGGAGTCGGGGTTCGGTCCGTGGGGCTGGAGCATGCATGCTGGAGGACAAAAGGAGGAAAGAGAAACTCAGTGCTGCAGTAATGCGGGTTGTGTCCAGAGAAGAAAAGGTGGAAATTCCCAGTGGTGAGAAAGGAAGAAAATGGTTGTGGTGGCTCAGGGTCCCATAGTATTTAAATGCCAGGGAGGGGAGGAGGAGAGTGCCAAACAACGTTCGGAAACTCCTGACTGCTTCCCACCTTGCTGTCAATGGGAATGGGAGCAAGAGGGAAAAGGCTTTGTTTTTTGTAGGGCTTTCCTTCCGCTGGAACACGGGGTGTTTGTTTCTGTGGCAGTGATGCCAGGTGAAGGCAGGCACCAAAAATAGGCACTCACCAGAAAAAAACCCCAAACCCTCCCAGCTTTAATAAAATCTCAGTTTTTCTTCTCTATAAAAGCAGGTGCAAAGTGCTAGGAGCCCAGCTGGCTTGGGGGTTTAGAGGAGAAGGACTAAAACTAATCAAGGTAATTGCTAAAATCATTCTGCAACTGGCCAGAGACATCTCTCTGTGCTGCCATGGGAAAGCCAAGCCCTGGTCTGGGGTCTCTGCTCTCCTCCCTGCTCTCGGTTGCAGGGATTCCAGTCTAACAGAGGCAAGGGGATGGGGAAGCCTTCTCCTCTAAGCTGGTCTCACTGATTATTTGGGATTTTATTCTTTAATAGGGATATTACTGAAAGAGAGGGGAGAGAAAAGTCTTAATATTTGATATTCCACATCAGCAGGGATTATTTCATTTCTTTCCTTGAATCTTTTTTTATCCCTGTTCTCCCCATCCCCCCTTTTTTCCTTCTGTTTGTCCCTCAGTGTCGCAGTAAAATGAGAAGGGAAGAAAAGGGCAGAGAAAGAACAATGAAAAGCAAAATATTTCCAGTCTCCATTTGTGGTGATTGCTTTTTTTTTTTTTTTGATCATAGCAACAAATCTGAAAGATTAAGGGCAACTTTAAAGACTGTTTAATAAAGGGGTTTAATCAGCTGCTCTTGTGATGTTCTTCCCCCAGTTGAATTAATGGGAAATTTGGGGCATTGAACGGACCTCTTATTTGGTTGTGGTTTTTTATGATTAAAAATGCAATGATTAAGATGAATTAAGAACAGTGTGGCATTGCACCGAGCGCCTTCCCCTATTGAATTTGAACACCCTGTGGGGTGGGAGATAACCTGAGCGGGTGGGTCTGGCAGTGGGAGCTGTGGTGGGTGCTGGGGGTACTGGGGAGCCGGTGGGTGATGCTCCCAGCCCACGCCTGCCACTGAGTGAGCTGTGGGAGAAGAGTGGGAGAAGCGTGGGGGGAAAGTAGGGCAGCGTCTGGCGAGGGGCCTGCGGAGAGGCTGGCTGGAGGCGGCGGGGAGCATCCTTCCAGCCTGCTTTGCCTTCCTGGGGCTTGCGGGAGCTGCTTGGGAGGAGAGAGTGGGTGAGAAAAACAAAAACGATGAGAGAGAAAAAAAAACAAACCGGCTTTCTCCTTTTGCATTGCTTTTTCCCTCCTTTGCAACTTTTTTGCTTTACCTTGTTGGCCTCGTGCCATCTATCCCTCGCCTCCCCACAGGGTCTTCCTTGGAGGTGGGACACACACCGCCCTCCTTCCCTGGATATTGGCACAGAAGTGCCACCCAGGCCCATCAAACCTCGTGAGTGACTTTCAGAGGGCAGTGCCAGGTTCTCCCCCCTTGATGCTTGGCATCTGGATGCTCAGAGGGCAAAGCCCATTCCCCTTTGGGTTACACCCCCTGTGTGATGTGCATATCCAGGGAGAGATGCTTGGATGCTGGGTGGGCAGCAGAGCATCCTCCTCTTCCTGAGGAGCACTCTGCAGCTCTGCTTGCTACTCCTTTAAAGTTACTTTTTGTGCCCAAAGCCAAGGCGGTCGCCTCCAGATTTGCACATTGAGAGGGAAAAAAAAAACCACCAAAAACCCAACCAAAAAACAAAACCACCCATTGCAAAAGAGCCGCCTGGAAATTGCACTCTCAGGGGGAATGCTGGAGAATTTACATTTTTAAATATGTATGTAATTTGGGCGAAGGGGAAATCGTTTTCTGTCTGCAAAACCAGCAACTTGCTTTCTCACGGAGTTAGCATTTTAAAACTGCATTGCTCATACAAACAGGAGACCCTTTTTTTTTTTCCCTTCCCAAGGAGAGATGGCATCTTGCACTTGATTTACTGCAGTTTGAATGATAATTAATAATTCCTTGGACTTTCTGGCGTTAACCAGGGCAACAAGTCCCTCCTTGTTTGTGCCTTGTTTTCTTTTCCTTTCTCTTTTTTTTTCTTGTTGAAATTATTATTCTTTTCACAACAGAAACAGTACACGCCGTACATGTGAATAAACACCATTATCTGCTGCTGGCTTTTTTCCTTTTATGAGCCAAAGCAAATAAATAAAAGTTCATATAATTATTGTATCCATTAAAAAATAAAGCTGTAGCTCAGTAAACAGAACAAACTATACACGAGTCTTGCGACAATGGAATTAAAATAGCACAATGAAAAGTGCCCGTGCCCATAACAAGAACCAGCACTAGATGAAATTTGGAGATAGTTTTCAAACATAACTGCCTCCCTGAAGGAAATGTGTGAAATGGCACAAAAGAAGTGAGCATAATAGAGTGTAACGGGGATTTGCTGCATAATTCCTCTTCCTTTTTTCTTGCTTTCTTTTTAATTCATTCTCCTTTCCGTGGGTATTTACGGGGATTGGTGAGGCTCACGGCGCCGCTCTCTTAAAACCAGAAAGAAGGAACAATTTACTCCAATCTGCCCGCGCCGTGTTATAAATCTATCTAATGAAAAATGAAGAGGTTCGTACCATGAGGGATCTCAGCTGTTTACACGTCTCAGGAGGCTTCGCCTTTGATTATCATAATCATAAAGATAAACAAAAGAGTAGTGGCTCCATAAATACTCCAGCGTAATGCATAAGCAACGAGATAAATCTCTCTCCTCCCAGCTCCCAGTGAGGGAAGTTGCTGCCAGAGCCTGGGTGTTTCTCCTCTGGGGATGGCAGTGGTTGGGATTTGGGCTGGACCCTTTTAGCTGCTGTGGCTTGTGGTGGTGGGATGCTCTGGTGGGACGCCCTGTGCAAGGGTCCCCTGCTTTTAGCTTTCCTCTCGGGCTGCTTTGCAAAAGCCTGACCTGGGGATTTAGTGATAGAAGTGATTCATTTTTTGTTTTTATTTTGTTTGTTCAGGTGAAGTGGGTTTTGATCAATAAGGATGTTGCATGCAAAAACACCCTTAGTGCTGCCCAGCTCCTTCTTCCCACCCTTTTCTCAGCGCAGACTTTGCTTTCTGTTGGTTTTTCCCCTCCCCAGCCAGGCCCAGCGAGGCCAGCCACAGCCTTTTCATTTGGCTGCGAGAGGAATCTGCTGCCTTTTTTTTTCCAAGGGTGTAATTAGGGCTGGCTGGGTGCACTCCCTCATTACCCGTGCTGGGGAGGAATGCTCTCTAATTATAAGGTTTGCATGCTGCCGGGTGGGAGGATCTGCTAACCCGGCTGGGATGCCATCACCAAACACTGTCCTAGTGTCATGTCTGTCCCTGGTGTCCCCTGGCCCCGGGCTGGGTGGGCTCCAGGAGGAGCTGGAGGTGATGGGACAAAGGGATGGGGCTCACTTGTTGCTGGATTTATCCTGAGGGGTGATTTTGGCAGGGTGTGATGCAAAGGGACTGTAAAACTCTCGGGAAAGGGCTGTCAATGGAGGAGAAGGAGCTGGTTTGTCAGGCAGAGATGCTTTGGGGAAAAAGTGAAGTGGCTCTTTCTAAATTTAGTTATTAATAAAAGATAGGTGAGAATAGAGAGGCTCTGTTGTGTTACATAGGGGGGGGACAAGGGAGTTTACAGCTGGTGGTGCCACAGGAGCAGCATGTCCGTCTATCTGGGCTGCCTGTGGGTCCTGCTGGTCCATAGGGGGGGGTCTCCCCAGATAAGCCAGGCTTGCAGGTGTTTTACCTGCCGGGGGGAGCAGGAGAGGTGGGCTCCACTTTTTTGGGAGGCAAAGAGGAAGACCCTATAAATGCAGGACCCTGAGGTGGAACAGCACGTTCTGTGGACTCCAGCACACTGCTGGTAGGAAGGGTTGAACATGACAACATAGTGAGTGCTGTTTTTGTGGTCCAGCCTTTGCTGAGTTATCACTGCGTGTGTTTGCGGGAGGCGTCAGACGCTATGGGGATGGGCACCCCATGAGCACATCAATGGCTGGACGTTCCCCATGGCTTCTTGACCTCAAAACCCAACCTTGCTCCAAGCTGGAGAGGAGATGCCAGGTACCAGTGTTTCTCCTTGCTACCCCTGAAGGCTCCACGCTAAGTTTTGTGGCCTCTCTGGGCAGCTTGGGTCTTTCCCATCCCGTCCCCTTGGTCCTCCTGCTGAGGGAGAAGTTAATGAGTGCTACGCTGAGTTAATGAGGCCAGGGGGTTACATCAGCAAGCTGCAGCCCTTGGGACAGCAGTGCTGAGAGCCTGTTACATCCCCTGCATCTCACTTTCATCAGCACTTCCCAGCTTGTGTCTGAACCTGCTGTAAAGAATGTAGAGGGTTTTATAGAATCATAGAATAGCCTTGGTTGGAAGAGACCTCTAAGATCATCAAGCCCAACCAAACGTGTCCCCAGAGAAGGAGCAGTGGGACGTGGCTTTGCATGGCACTGCTTGGCGTCATGGAGACATTGCCTTCGGAGATGCACTGAGCTGCCAGCACCTCCTCAGGAATGGGGCTTTGTGTTGGGGGACCACACTGGTGTGGAGAAGGCTGAATTTGCGCAATGAGGAGCAGAGAAGGGAGGAGAAGGGGATGCTCAGGAAAGAGAGGATGATGTTTTGGGGAGAGAGGATGCTCAGGATGCTTTTAGGAGGAAAACTTTGACTGTGCTTTACTGCTGGACCCAAAATTATCCCAGGGGGGTGATGGGAAGCCCTTGGGAACAGGGCAGGCCCAGACTGGTGATGCTGGCTCCCCCTGGGTTGAGGGATGGACTGAAATGTGGTGGGATGAGGACTGTGTCCCATGTGATGACCCTTGCTCGGGTGGGGATGCCCTTGCGTCCCTCCAGGGCTTGTAGCAGGGTTGTCCTTGGTCCAGCAGGCAATCTGCCATGGCTCCAGCATCACTATTTGCTAGAGTTTAAATGGCAACAGTACTAATCCCTAAATGAGTCTGTTCATACATTTCCCCTGGAGGGGTGGGGGGAAAGCCTTGCTCCAGCCTCTCAGATACCTCCTTGAGCCAGGCCAGTGGCCGGAGCATCCCTGCCAGCTTGGACCCTGGAGCCAGAGCTGTCCCCTTCCCTGCTGGGGCATGGGGAAGGCGGGCAGCTCTCCTCTGGTGCTGGAGATAAGCTGTCATATTTTTTTTTTTTTCATTTCTACAGAAGGATTTCTACCCACCTGGCAGGCAGGAATAGGTTTAACTGTTGGCTCTTGGGCCTTTGCAATAGCGCTCACCCGAGACAGGCATGAATGTGGGGAGATGGAGGCAGAAGGGGTTAAGCACCCACCACCACTGAGATTTAGCTGGAGAAACCCAGCCTGGAGAAACCCAGGCATCCTGACTTAATCTTTACATCACATTCCTGCCTGCCTGGTGCAGTGGGGAGGGATGCGTGGCAGTGGGTGATGGGCACTGGGCTTCGATGCTGCTAATGCTCCTGTAATCTTCCAAATATTTGGAGGGATAACAATTGCAGGAGAGAGGATTTTAACGCTTTCCTGTGGTGGTTTGCTCGGCCATTGCTGCAAGGGGAATTGTTTTCTGGGCTCGTCATCCCTTGTGCTGTGTGTTTGGGATGATGGAGAAGGGTTAATGCAGGACCTGGGTGCTGCTCCCCGTGCAGGCTGGTCGTGTTGGTTGGTTGGGACCATTGATCTTCGACCAAGTTGCTAGTTGCTGGCTGTGAACATCTGCAAATCACTCCCCGGGGAACAGATGCTGCGGATAATCCAGCTCAACCCCAGCAGATTAAAATGTGTGATGAGGGACGGGGGAGAGGAGGCTGGAGAGGAAAGAAGAAGTCAGTGCCTATTCCCTTATTCCCCTCCTCCCTTTTCTGTCTTGCTGCTCCTACCATACTCATCCTCAGGGCTTCAGGCTTGGGTCCTGTGGGACGAGCTTGGAGATGCCCCCTCCTTGCCTCTCCTCTCCCAAACACAGCTATAGCACTGACTGCTATACACTGAGATATATGTATATGTATGTATATATACTGGCTGCCCCAGCCTGTCCCGTAGCACATCGCACCGCAGCAGCTGACCGTGTGCCCCGAGTAGTGTGAGACTGTGGGATGGCAACAGCCTGGGACTTCCAAAAAGAAAAACCAACCCTAAAGGGAGCTGGGAAGCAGGCACCCACCTCCATCGGGAAGGAGGGAAGCCAGCAGATGGGAACCCCCTGTAGACGTCTGCCAGGGAGATGATGATTACAGTCAGCATAGCACACTCTCAAATATTTATTAGTCTGTGGCTGCTGGGAGTCTTATTGCTCGTCTGATTGCAGTACTGGAAATCCTGGCTGTGCAGGGCTCCTTCCCTGTCTCCATAGACAAAAGTGGCTTCCTTGCATGTGCTGCTCCTGCGGTCAACAGGCCAAATTGTCACCTCAGGTGGGATCAGAGCAGTGCTGAGCAAAGTAGAAGTGACCTCCGTGCACGTGTGTGGGTCAAAGAATCCATTCCCAAGGATGATGCTTATGGTGAGTTCCTTGCAAGCACCCATGCAAACCTTCCTGCTGGCAAGGTCTGCACTGGTATTAAAACCATCTGAGCATCCCAGTGGATACCTGCAACCTGAGGCTGGCTGCCCAGCCTGGAGAAGCCAGAGATCTGCTTCTTGCAAAGTTTCTTATATATTATATATACTGCAACCATAATATAATAATAATATTACACAAGACCGTTGCAGGGGAGGGTTTTATCCTAGCAGAGGATACCTTCTCCTGCCTTTACAGGGCCATTTATTGATGTCCTTATTATATTGAAGCAGACCAAAACCTTTCCCCAGCCCCTCAGTCCTTTGCTCTTTTAATCCTAGCACTGCCAGCACCCTGTCACCACCCTGTCCTGTGGGGGAAGGACCACATGGAGGTGATGGTGTCACACCACTGGGAAGGTGGGGGTTTTTTGGCATTTTGCAGCTGCTGCTGGATAGTCAGGGCAGCTGGGAGCAGCAGTCGTTCATCCTCCTGGCACAAGCAGGTGTGCTTTTCCCCCACTGACTGTACGTGGGTTTTTTGGGCACCCCCTTGCAAGCATTAGCAAAGTGAGAGGTTTCCCATGCAGTGGGTGGCTGGGCGTCGGGATGGGGGATGAAAGGCTGGGTTGATGGCTTATGATAAATGTGCCCAGCATGGTTCTCCTCCCTTTTCTCATCCAAAGTCCCCATTGTTCCTCTGCCTTAATTTTCTTCCCCAGCACATTTAAATACCAGTGGCCATATCGTGCCCTGCCCAGCTGCAAAGGCCTTTCCTCAGCCACATAGGGCTGGCTTCTGGATGGAGAACTCAGCCTCCCCCTTGCTCTGCTCCCTTTCATAAGCAAGCAGGAGCCTGGGGGAGCCGTGGGGTCAGAGCTCTGCAGCACAGCCCCAGTTAGGAGTCTGCCACGAAAAACTCATCATCTTTTTCCCTGTCTCCTGCTAGAGCTGCTTTTTTGGCCCTGGATTTCTCTTGGCCAGAAATAAAAGATCTCTCAGCTGTTGAGAGTTTGCAGGATTTAAACTTTCCCAGCAGCCAGGATGCTCCTAGCTTTAAAAGTTCAGGGGGTTTTTTGGGTTCAAACCTTAAACTGAGCAGGTTTTTATAGCCACCAAAAGAAGATGCTGGATCTTGCTGGGGCTGGGGAGATTGTCCTTCTCCACCTCCGTCATCCCCAAACTTACTGCACCCCCTTGGAGAAGAAACCTGAAGTGTTGATCTTGAGGTGCCCAGCACAGATTTGGGCTGAGCCCTCTTGGAGCGAGGGGCTGGATGGGACCCATTGATGGGGGTGTCAGTGAAACACTGTGCTGGCCGTGTTTCAGCCCTGAACTCTGTGCTGGGGACAGAGGTGGCTCCTACCGCAGCCCAGAGCATCACCCATCCTGCTGCAGATGCCCGTAGGTGAGTCACTAATCTGTGATTTTCATCCCCCTCGGCAGTGACTCATCCTTTCCCCTGCTCCCAGATCCTCTCCAATGACCTAGGTCTCATTTAGCATCACCAAAGTGGCAGTGAGGTGGGATAAAACCTGTCATTGGTATTGGCTGCTGGAGGGGGACCTCTCCTTGCCTATGGTTTTGGGTTAGGGGACACGTGTGCTTCGGGGTATCACCTTTCCAGAGGCAAGCCCCCACATGGGAAGGTCCTTCTGCAAATTGTCTCCTTTGGGGACGTTGGGTCTTTGTGGGCTCCTCACCTGCATCCTGGGAATAGGAAGGCTGTGTGCCACAGGGATGCAGAGAGCATCATTCCAGAGAGGTTTTCACACAAGCCTGTGAGTGAAGTTTTGTTGGCTGCCTCCATTGCCAGCTGGATTATCTCCTGCCAGCCCCCTTTGCCAGGGAATTTAGGTTTGTGGCACTGAAGCAGTTTAAATAAAAAATTTAAAAAAATAAATAAAAAACCAACAAAGCAGCAGCTCAGTGGATGCAAAATTGGGAGGTAAATTAAAAAAGGAAAAATAAAAAGTGGTATTTGCTGCTGTGATACAGGTAAGAGGGTGCTTAGCAGGAGAGGGGAACAGGAGCACTGGACACAGGGAGAAGTGTGGGACCGTTGGTAGTGAGGGGCTCACACCTCCTCCCTGCCCTCATCCCCTGCCTGCGACGGGAGGGGCTGGGAAAATTACAGGTCTGCAGATGAGATGGGGGAGGAAATGGCAGAGAGGTGGGGAAGAGCCAGGCAGAGAGTGAGAAATTAGCCCGGAGTTTTAATTCATTGTTTCCAAAAGAGCAGTTAATGGATTATGACAAATGTCCTGCCGCTCTCCCTTAGTGCTGTGTTAAATGGAAATGGAAAGTCAATTTTCCTAAATGGATTTTAAACGACTGACCTCGTGTGTTGGGTTGGTTGTTTTTTTTTCCCTCGCTGATTTTTGCTCGGGAGGCAGCTTGGTCATCTTGTTTTCTTGACGCATCTGCTTATATTTTTTTTCTTCTCCTCCTTCCATCTCGGGATGCTCTGATCCTCTCCACGCAGCGCTGCTCTTTGCCAGGGGTGATGAAGGGAGTGGGCTTCTTTCCTCCTTGCCAGCTCTGGAGATGTTATCACTGGGCTGGGGATATTTACTGTTTTCCTGCACACTGTGCAGTGCCTGGAGTTGAGAATCACAGCTCTGGCTGGGGGAAGAGAGGAGGAGGAAGAAAAGCTCATAATTCTTTTAGGTGTAAAGAAAAGCCTTGTGATGTGACCTGACTGCTAGAGAGATGCCCAGAAAAAAAATATCAGGTTAAGCAGTAGCATCCTGGTGCATGCATGTGGGTTTTTTATCAGTCCTGTGATATTTGGGGTTGATGTTTATAGGTGAAATGGCTGGAAACAGGTTTCCTATGCTGGATGCTGGGGATGATCCTCAGCATCAGTCACAGCATCTTCCTAAGCTGGTGCTGGGCATGAGCCCCATTGAGGCTCCTGTTCCTCTGGGTTTATGTCCCTGGGTGAGCACTGAGGTCCTTACCCCTTTTCAAGACTTTTCTTGGCCTAGTCTGAGCAGACATGACCTCTTTTTTCTGGTTATTTTTGCATTTCTAGATTGTTTTTGAAAGTAAACAGGCAGGAAGATGGAGATCACCAGGGCACTGACTTGATCTGCTTTCTGGGGTAGGATGGTGTGAATCCTGATTGCATTTTTGGGTGGTGCTTATGGTCAGTGTTCCCAGCACAAGCCCTGCCAGCGTTTTGCTCTGAGCATGCCCATGCATTCCTCAGGGCTGTGGGAGGAAGGCTTGGGATGGGGGACAGCAGCCCCTCTGGAGCCTCTCTGTGTCCCCATCACCGTCCCTGGACTTGGGTTTGTTCTGCTTTTTCCCTTGTGGTGTCCTCTGGAGAGATCACCTAGGCTTTGGGGTATGGATGGGGGGTGAAAATAGGATGCACCCCATCCACAGCAGCTCTCTAGCTAGCAGAGATTTGCTTTTGGTTTTTTTGGGAGCCTCCAGCCCTCTTTTCCTTTTCTGAGCACCCTCAGCAGGGCAGTCCTGGGAAGGAGACGGAGGGATGAAGCAGCTTAGGTAGGAGTTGTGTCCCTGCTGGGATGGGACTGTGGGCACCTCCTGACCCTCTTGCTCTCCTGGCAGGGCTGGAGTACAGTGACGTGCTGCCCGACTCCTTCCCCTCGGCCCCGGCAGAGACCCTCCCTCACTTTCTGCTGGAGCCACAGGACGCCTACATCGTGAAGAACAAGCCCGTGGAGCTCATCTGCCGCGCCAACCCTGCCACCCAGATCTACTTCAAGTGCAATGGGGAGTGGGTCAACCAGAATGACCACGTCACCAAGGAGAGCCTGGATGAGGTCACTGGTGAGCAAACCCACCCTGACACCCCCTGCCTGCCTTCCCCTCTCTTCTTTCCAGGCGCTTCTGCCCTTTTCTCTCTTGCACATCCACACTGGAGGTGATTCTCCTCCAGGTAGACCAGCAGGTCTCCTATCATTCCCAGGTGCCTGTAACCTCATGAGGTCTCTTTTGTATGGTTTCCACCTCCTCAGTCCATGGTTGGTCTGTCTTCCCACATAATCAGTGACATTTAATAGAGGAGCTGCCCCTTTCCAGACCACTGATGAAGGCATGGTGATGGTATGGGTCACCATACCCCATAGGAGCTTGGGGAAGTCAGCCTGCGTGCTTACACGCTTACCCTTTTGCAGGATTTGAGGTTGTTAAATGGGATTTTGAAAGGCAGCACATTTAAAAGTGATTAAAAAAAGGAAACGCTTTCCTACGAAGCGTCTAATCAACACGTAGGAGTCATTGCCACGAGGGGTGGCAAAGGCTGGCAGCTTACTCGGTTTGGCAGAGGGATTAGGTGTTTAATGGGTAATGAGAACATTTGCAGGTAGCATTTGAAATGCCTTTTAGTGGTAGATGAGCCCTTCCCTGCCTTTGAGGACAAGTCAGCCGCTGGCTGACTGAAATGGGGGGGGCAAGACAGTGGCTTAGGCATTTTAGGGGGTGTCTTACTCCATGGGATTGGGCTCTGCAGAGCTGTTTGCCCCATGCTTTGAAACATCCCAGCATGAGAACAAGGCGTGGGGGCTGGAGGTCAAGCAGATTTGCTAAATTTGGGATACTTTAGTTTGGTACCTGTGGCCTGATCCGGAGGGGAGGAAAGCAGTCACGTTTCCCATGTAAGATCTGTTCTCTGCAAATCCCTGAGCGTGTGGCATCCCTCAGCTCTGGAGGGTTTTAAACCAAGGCAGCCTTTTGAACTGCTGCAGCATTGGCCCCGAAAGAGGAGAGACTCTGTCAGCCTGGAGGAGCACAAGTTCTTTTATAGAATCGCCTCTTGTCCCCTTTTTTCCCAGCCTTGCCCTTCCCCAGCACCTCCTCAGCTCTTCATCCAGTGCTAGCCGTGAGCCGGTCCTTGCTTGGGTGCATCTCTGAACCTGTTCTGCAAAGGCAAGAGTATTTCTTTTCCCAATGGCTTTTTTGAGCCTTTCCTCCTAAAGCTGCTTCATCTGGGGTGGTTTTCTTCCAGAGGATGGCCAGAAATGCATGGGAAGGCTGTTTTCTTGCTTCTACAGAGGTTGTTGTTTCTCTTTTTTGGAGTGTATCTCCACCTCTCCGCTCTCATGGGGGCCAGATTTAAAACCCTCACCTCTCTAGGGCAAAGTCAGTACTGACCAGTGACCGAGCAGCCTTCGCCAAGGGGTCAGTAATTTATTTATAACGTGTGGCCACGATGGGTCAAGCCAAAGGTTTGCGTGCCCTGCCTGTGGCAATGGTGGATGCTTAGGGGAAGAGCATTGAACCAGGACAAGGATGGAGCCATGGACCTCGCTCTGTTACCCTCCCAGCTTTCTGCAGTCCATGATTAGGGACTCCCTGGTCCATCAGCAGTATCTTAGCAGTGTGGTCCAGCCCTGGATTGATCCCACCCCTGTTAATTTGTTTAAATGTTGTGAGGACTTATTTCTCCTCTGGGTTGTCCCAGTATCCTGTAGCAGGGAGTTTCATGGCTTAGTGATGTGCAGCGTGGAAAAAAGCACTATATTTCTGACCCCACCACTCACTCCATGTCTTGGATGAATACCCCTTACCCAATAACCTGCCTCACACAACTCTTAAGCAAAACAGGCTGGAGAAAACATAGTGGAAAGGGAGCAGAACATTGGTTTAGGGGAAACTCATTTGCTTTGGGCCAGCATCTCCCTTTCAGATCCCAGTCTGCAGATGCAAAATGTGTGCCAGCAGTTTTGGGGAGGAAATGATGCACACCTTCACCCAGGCTTCAAAGATGGTGTTGCTGCTATGAGTAAACAAACCTGACAATACCTTCGATATGGAGGTGATGCTGTGCATGCCAAACTCCACTGGTGTGAGTATACTGGCCCAAGAAAAAGGGAGCTGGAACCAAAATGGTTTGCTGTGCTAAAAAGTCTGCATTTGCAGTGGCTGCCATTCGTAGGGAAAGCTGCTGCAAAGGGCACGGGGGAGAGCTGGCCACAAAGCAATGGGTTAACACGGTTAGGTGTTCATGGCTTTTTAAGTATCCTCGGTTAAAAGCTTGGAAGAAGGGACCTTAAAAAAAAAAAAAGCAACTTTTAAGATGACGTGTCTTGAATGAGCCGGGCTCGGTAATGCTCTGACTGTGTCTGATCCAAAACATTTCATGCGGAAGAAAGCAAAAATAGGCCAAGTCAGAGAGGATAATTCAGCCAGACGAGAAGGGATGGTCGATAAGAGGGGCTGTGTCTGGATGCCTGTAAGCCCTTTCAGCAGTCAGTCCTGTGAGCCCTAAGCTCAGCCTACCATTTTGGGTAGACTTTGCTTTGGGGGGGTTACAGAGCCAGCAGGGGATTTGTGGGATGCTCCCCACCTTTCCAGGGCTGTTCAACCCACCCCACCGAGGCTTTCCTGTGAGCCATGATGGTTTTAAGGCATCTCCATCCTGGGTCCTTCTAAAAGCCCTAATTTTTCCAAAAGTGCTTGGCCCCAAATGCCTTTTATTATTTTTCCCTTCCTATTGGCAAAATAAATTGTATTTCCTCGGTGTGTGTTTGTCAGCTATTCCGCAGGAAGGTGGCGGAGAGACGGTAATTGCTCCTCGCAGCACTGGGAGCGAGCTAACAAAATTACAGCTGGGGAGCGTGCAGCTCTCTATCGCCCTGAACTTGAGGCCTTTTTATAAATAGAAGCTGCAAAAAAAAAAAAAAAAAGGCAGGTATTGCTGAAAATAAGGAAAAGTAAGCCCTGAGTCCCTCCTGCCCTTGGTGATGGCCACGCTGTGAAGGGTTGATGCTTCAGCATCCTGCAGTCCAGAGGACCATGTCCTGCATGTGGCTGTGCCACCTTTGTCATGGGTGTCCTGGCAGACTTCCTGGCGGGTGTTGGGGGGTTGATGGAGGCATGTAACCCTTTTTGAGGTCATTAGGCATGAAATGCCATCAGCTTTGGATGATTTCCTTAAGATCTTTTATTTGTCTTTAAATGGCAGCTGACAGAGATGGTTGCTCCCCGCAGCAAAGCTTTGGAGGCATCCTTCAAACCTGGAGGGTAGGAAGGGGTCTGGGCAGGGACATCAGTGCTGGGGGGGAGGCCTGGTGGAGGAGGGTGATGCCTCTTGAAATGGTTAAGAGGTCCTGGTCCTGTGCAGCTGGTAGGGGGCAGAAAGACAAGACTCCTCCACAAGTCACCCTCCAGAGAGTCTCCAGTCTCCATGATTTACAGAGGTGCCAAGCCCAGATGCCTCTGAGATGCCTCCAGCCCACTGCCTCCACCCTCAAGCTTTGTCCATCCACCAGCCCCCTTGGCTCCTGCCTCAGTTTCCCTCTTCCAAGGTGCTCCTGCCAAGCTGATGCCATCCCTCTGTCCCCTTCCAGGGATGCTGGTGCGGGAGGTGCAGATTGAGGTCTCCCGGCAGCAGGTGGAGGAGCTCTTCGGCTTAGAAGATTACTGGTGCCAGTGCGTGGCCTGGAGCTCCGCGGGCACCACGAAGAGCCGCCGGGCGTACGTCCGCATAGCCTGTAAGTTGCTCAGACCTCACCCCTCCGACTGCTCTCTGCCCCTCTGCAAGAGTTGCACGCACTGCTGCAGCTCACAGGCTACTCATTTAGTTTAAATTAATCTTTCTCCCACCTTCTTTTCCACTTTTGGGGGCCAAAAAAGGTTTCCAGAGGGTACAACCCACTAATTTTGAAATCTTTTGCAAAACCTGAGGTGTGACCCTGGATCCCAGGCTGGAAAAGCAGTGGTGTCAGACCAAGGGTGTGCTACTTCTGGCAGCAACACCAGCTGAAATAGCAGCCAGGCTGTTCATTCCTGACTTCCCTGGACCCCCAAGACGTGGTGGGTGGAGGTGTGTGGGGTTGGCCATCTCCAAAAGTTGGCTCCCTGTTGAAAGCAATGCTGTTTGATGGGTCAGAGATGATCCATCCTCACTGGATGGCCCTGGTCTTAGCTCCCCATCCCACCTCTAGCTTGGCACCTGAGCAGGCAGCGTCCTGGGCGAGAGGCTGTGGCACTACCTGGGTTAATACCGCATTGCCCATCAGCGTGCTCAGCTCTTCCCGGTGCTTTATTGTCGTTAATAACCCAGCGGTTAGCACCTTGCATGCTTTGCCTGAATCAGCGACTCCGCGTCCCTGGAGTCCTAGCTGTCATATGTCACTTCTCTAAGCTGCTGTTTGTGGGTGTCAGCCTGATTAAGGGCGAGTTAATCAGGCTGTTACCCGCCTGAATTTGCTCTCTGAGCAAATGAGATGGCAAAGCTATAGGAGACCAGCCAGACTTCCTCGGTTGTAAACAGATTTTGCTATTAGAGGGCTAATAAGCCAGGACGTTATCCAAAACAGAGGGTGCTGTGAATCAGCTACGCCGCTCAAGCGTTTAGTCTGAACAGGGAGAAACGTTACAAGGCACAGGGCTGGCCACTGAGGGAGCTCTTCTCTCCGGCCCCAGCCAAGGGTTTGGTGTTTCTCTGGGCTGAGCAGATGAGATGAACCGAGAGCTTGCTGCCCTGCACCAGTGGGAGCTGCAGCGGAGAGGGCTGGGTGCTGTAGCAGAGGATTGCAGCACCATCTAGTGATGCTCCTGCTTCTTTCAAGGCTCTGAAGTGGGACCTTGCCATGTCCCCCATGTCTCTGGAGGCTCTGCTAGGCTTCTCTCCTCTCCTCCTTCCACAGCAGCCTGGCTTTTTAGCAGCAGCTGTTCCCCGTTTCGGCACCAAAGTGCAATGGCCAAGTTTTCCAGCAAAGTCTGGGGATGTGGCTCAGCCAGAACCGACTGGGGCAGAGCTGAGCAACAAGCCCCCATAACCCTGAAATTTGGGGATTTGACTCGATGCTGACATGGAAGCTGAGCTGTAGTGCAAATCTCTTCCAGAGAGAAAGGGGAAAAGAAACAGGAGGGCTGAAGAAACAATGGTTCAGCTGAGGTTTAGCCCCAAAAGGAAAAGGCAGGAGGGGCTATAAGCTTGCAGGATGAAGGAGGAAAGGCATCATCCTCAAGCTGTCCAAAACCCATCCTGGAAAAGATGCTTCTTTGGCTCCTTCCTCCCAGGATGTGTTTTGCTCTAGCTGTGCTATGCCAGAGGGATTTCCCTGCTCCTGGTGCCAAGGTGATGCTCTCTTCCCCCCCGGGGTTTTGCAGGTCGCCCTGTTTCTGCAGTGGGCTGGTAACCCCTGGGTTCTCCTTTCTCTTCCAGACCTACGGAAGAACTTTGACCAGGAGCCACTGGGCAAGGAGGTCCCTCTGGAGCACGAGGTCCTGCTGCAGTGCCGCCCGCCCGAGGGGGTGCCACAGGCAGAGGTGAGCAGCTCAGCAGCCCAAAGAAACGCCCGGTGGAGTGTCCCCTCCTGTCCAGGGGAGAGGTGGGACACGTCCTCGCTGACGGCTTGCGGCAGTGATGGATGGCCTCCTGCCGAGACCATCAGCTTTCATTATTCAGCAAATTGTTTATTTTGGGCAGTGGATCTCTTATTCTGACATCTAATAACACGTGTAACCTCAGCATCTGCTCGGCCCGCCTCTCCCATCATTCCTTATGTGCCATTAACCTCTCAGAGGGAAGATCCAATGAGGAGGCACCCAGTGGCTTGTCTGAAGGGGAGCAGTCACAAGCGAGAGCCAGGTCACTGCAGATGGGTCTCCCTAGCACAGTCATGCCGCTTTCCTTGCCCACAGCTCTGTCAGCCCCCAGCAGCTGTGCATTGGTGGTAGCCACAGTGTCCCATCCTTGGCCAAAACAGCAGTAACATGCCCTAGTCAGGCCTGATTTGGCCCAAGGAGAAGTAAATACAGTCAGAGGGAAGTTTGACCAGTCAGTGGTTGTGCTGAGGACATTGGTGGTCTCAGTGGTGAAGACAGGGAGGGCTTTGGGGCAGGTCATAGGGTGGTCTGAGGGGTTTTTCTCTGTGTCAGGGCTGGTGAAATGATCACCTCCAACCTGGTGTTTCTCCTTGCTCGTGCCCACACCCACGCTCAGTGACAGTATGGACTCCTGCCCTTCCCAAACAGCCTAGTTAAGCAGTTGTGTCCTAGCTTAGCTTTGGGGCCCTTGGAGACCCTCATGGTGGGAAGCACATGGGATGGGCATTTCCACTGAAACCTGTGACGTGCTTTTCCTGGCTGAGTGTTCAGTCCTTGTTCAGCTTAGTCACCATCCTTACCCCATCTCTTCCTTTACGTTGCCAGGTGGAGTGGCTGAGGAACGAGGATGTCATCGATCCCGCCCAGGACACCAACTTTCTGATCACCATCGATCACAACCTCATCATCAAGCAGGCCCGGCTCTTGGACACTGCTAATTACACCTGCATGGCCAAGAACATCGTGGCCAAGCGCCGGAGCACCACGGCTGCTGTCATTGTCTATGGTACTGGACCTTGCTGTGGGGAGGGGGCCTTTGCTGCCAGCCGTGTCTCCAAGCCAAGGGGAAATGTGGGCACTTTCTGGGGGTGGTAGGAGTGAACCCCACCAGGGCGTTGCATTAGGTTAGGTAATAGCCAGTGTCTGCAGAACAGGTACCTCTGCCAGCTGGCACAGGCTATTAGGAGAGGTTATTAGGTGTAGGTATGTGCAGGCCTTTTTGGTTGGGTATGAAGGTGGGTGGAGGAAGTGGAAAAAGGACCAAAACAGGATTGACCATCTTGTGCATGGGGTGCTTGATGTGAGGAGGAGTCTCATGATTTGCTTTTCATGAAGGCAAGCTGTTCCAGGCTGTCACGGAGGATGTAAGGACAGAGGACCTGGTGAACCCTAGGCTTAGCTCCAGCCCTTGCTGAGATGGGCTCTGTTGACATGTTAACACTGTCCATCTCCTCTTGCAGTGAACGGTGGCTGGTCCACCTGGTCTGAGTGGTCTCCTTGCAACAACCGCTGTGGCCGGGGCTGGCAGAAGCGCACCCGGACGTGCACCAACCCCGCGCCACTCAACGGCGGCTCCTTCTGCGATGGACAACCTTTCCAGAAAATCACCTGCACCACCCTTTGCCCAGGTAAGGGGGATTCAGAGACCTTGCCCACCCTGCCTGTCCCCCCAGGTTGCACAGTCCAAATGTGCTGCTGGTACTCCCTGAGGAGACAGGGGCTCAGGAGACCAAAGCATCTTTCAGTCTGCCAAGACCTGAAAGAGCTGGAGATGTCTGCAGAGACACAACAGGGCTGGGTTTGCTGGGATAACGCTCCCTGGAGGTCTCTGGAAGCCCTGAGATGAGCATGGGCACCCTTCTGCTGCCGGAGACATCCCAGCAGTGGGGAAGGAGCCCCAAGGCCGTGCCGAGGGGTGTAGTGACACGCCTGTGTTTGGTGGCCCACAGTGGACGGCGCGTGGACGGAGTGGAGCAAGTGGTCAGCGTGCAGCACGGAGTGCACCCACTGGCGCAGCCGCGAGTGCGCCGCCCCGGCCCCCCGCAACGGCGGCAAGGACTGCAGCGGCGTGCTGCTCGACTCCAAGAACTGCACCGACGGGCTCTGCCTCCAGAGTGAGTACACAGGCAGGGGGCCGTGCCCTAGGGGATGCCAGTGGCCGTGGTGCTCCAGCACTTGGCCACTCTTGTTGGCAGCCGTGGAGCAGCAGCTAGGAAAAAACACCACAATAATGATAATAACGGTGCTGCTACACCAGGAGTGGGCACACTGAAAGCTGAGCAGCCAATGCTGCCACCTGCTGCTGTGTGACACCACTGTCCCCTTTATCACTGCCGCAGCCAGAAATGCCCAAAGTCCTGTCAGCTGGGGATGTGCACCCCAGGGGTTGGCTGGCAAGGGGACATCCTTGTCACTGCACTTCTGCCTGGCTCTCTGCATGCCCCGGGAGCAATGCTGCTCTCATGTCCCTCCCTGCCATGCTGCAGCTCCTCGTGCCTCCTGGGCTGGCTTCCCCCCCACCTTTTGTTTCATGTCATCCCCATCACACCATCACCACCTTCACCTTTTGTTTTCTAACTTTTGTTTTCCTAACAGATAAGAGAGTTCTAAACGAACCCAAAAGCCACCGTAAGTGCTCATTTCATGGCCATTTTTTTTCTTTGCGAGGCATTGCTTTGGGTTTCTTCTGTTGCATCCATGATAGGGCTCCTCAGCAGCTGGGGCAGCACAGAGTGAGAAGTGGGAGCAGCTACAGCCCACCCCAAAACTCCTCTGTAGGTTAAATCACGTGCTCTGCTTGAAGATATAAATATGACCTGCTTTTGCACCCCTGCTCCCATCCTCCTTTTGCTGCCTGCAGTTCTTAGGTGCAGCTGGTGTTACACCACCAAAGCTATTCCCAGCATCATCACCCCACCACAAGGACTCCCTTGCTTGAGTTAGGGGTCCCAGGGGGATCTCAGGGTTCCTGTTTCTGGCATCTGGAGCCAGGGGGTACTTGGGGACAAGGTGACACCTCCCAGAAGTGGCATGGTCCTAACATCATTGAGATCTCCAGGCTTAGGACAGGGCTTCACTCCAGCAGGAAACCACAGAAACCAAGAGATGGGGGTGAGGGAGGATGGAGAAAAGGATGGGCTGAGTGTGCTCAGCCTTTGCTGCTGGAAGATATATCCAGGCAGATATATCCAAAACACAATAGATGTTTAAAGATGGAGAGCCTTGTGGCAGGGGAAGGGAAGCTGGGGGGTGTCTGTATAGATATGGTGACACTCAGTCTTTCTGGATGGATGCAGAGCTCAGGTACATACACATGAGGTGCATGGATGGTGTGACATTTCCTCCTTGGGGTTGTCTCCGTTAGGTTTGGGCAGCTCAGATTCCCGAAGCGATCAATCCTCACATCCTAATGTTTCTGGGCTTCTTGGTGCTCAAGTAAAGTTTGCACAAGCTGTGGCAAGGTGTCTTCCAAAGCTTCGAGGGGTTCACCCCATCTCAATCTCTGGCATTGCTCTGACTTCTGGACTGCTCTTAGAAAACACCCTCCATCCTCCTGCCACAGCCTTTCCAGCAGGCCCAGTGCACAGCTTTCCCTTCGTGCCCATGTCCTGAGTTAGTGGTAGGGTTGGGGAGCACTGGTGGGTCTTGACATGCCTTTTCTGGTGCTCCTTTTTTCACCCCCATTTCTTTAATCCCTCCCAGTGCTGGAGGCCACAGGTGACGTCGCCCTGTACGCCGGGCTGGTGGTGGCCATTTTCGTCTTCATCGTGATCCTCATGGCTGTGGGGGTGGTGGTGTACCGGAGGAGATGCCGGGATTTCGACACGGACATCACAGACTCCTCAGCTGCTCTCACTGGAGGCTTCCACCCTGTCAACTTCAAGACCTCCCGGCACGGTAAGAGCCATAGCCCGTGCAGGTCCTGCTTGCTGGCCCAAGCCCAGACAGAGGACTTTTCACAGCCATCTTTTCCAGTCAAGCAGTGCTTGTTTCCACCATCATCTCCATCCCATCCATGTTTTCTCTTCCTGCAGACAACCCTCAGCTGCTGCACCCCTCGATGCAGCCCGACCTGACGGCCAGCGCCGGGGTGTACCGTGGCCCCATGTATGCCCTGCAGGACTCCTCTGACAAGATCCCCATGACCAACTCCCCGCTTCTTGACCCCCTCCCCAACCTCAAGATCAAAGTGTACAACTCCTCCACTGCCTCCTCCTCGCCGGGGCTCCACGACGGGACAGACCTGCTCGGAGGAGTCCCCGCCACTGGCACCTACCCGGGGGACACCGCCAGGGACGGCCACTTTGCGAACATACGGAACAAAGCCCTGGGCTCCCAGCATCTCCTCAGCTTGCCCCGGGAGCACGGCAACAGCGCCAGTGGCACGTTTGGCTACCTGGGGGGAAGGCTCACCATCCCAGGCACTGGTAAGCCCCAGGCTGGGGAGGAGGGTGCCTTTGACTGCTCAACTGTCAAGAGTTGCTCTTGTCCCGGCAGACTCACCTGCCACGAGCAGCCCTTTGCTGTCCCAAAACTGGCTCAGGGGAGGAAGGCAGTAAGCCATTCCCAAGCCAGGCTTCTCAAGCTGGAGGTCACAACCTCCTGGGACTTTCCTGGCTGGCCCTGACATCAGTCCAGGGCCAGTGCCTTGCAAAAGGATCAAACCTGCAGTTTTGCTTCCTAATGCAGTGGCCTGGTTCCTCCCGGCAAGCGGTGCCGCTGAGGAACATCTGGAGATGTTTCTCCTGGGGTGCTCTGGGCTCCCCTAGCTCACTGGTGTCCTCGTCCTCACCGCTTGGTGTGGAGGAGTGGCTTCTCCCTCATTTTGTGACTAATGCCTGTGTTTGCTGTGCTAGGGGTGAGCCTGCTGGTGCCCCACGGGGCCATCCCCCAGGGGAAGTTCTACGAGATGTACCTGGTCCTCAACAAGGCAGAGAGCGCCCTGTAAGTCACACAGTGCCGCCTGTGCTTCTGCTCTTCGTTGCCCACCATGAGGCTTTCTTTCCAACCAGTGTCCCCTCTCCCCTCCCCAGCCTGCCCTCCGAGGGCACACAGACAGTGCTGAGCCCAGCAGTGACCTGTGGACCCACCGGCTTGCTCCTGTGTCGCCCCGTCGTCCTGACCATTCCCCACTGTGCTGATGTTGGCTCCTCAGATTGGATTTATCAGCTGAAAACACAGTCCCACCAGGGAAACTGGGAGGTAAGGTGGGAACCCAGCCCCTGCAGCCAGAGAAGACCACGAGCGTTTGGGGACATGGCCCCTAGCAAACCCCCATGGATGATGGGTGACCCCAAACCTTGATTCCCTGTAGGAAGTTGTGACCCTGGATGAGGAGACCCTCAACACTCCCTGCTACTGCCAGCTGGAAGCCAAGTCCTGCCACATTTTGCTAGACCAGCTTGGCACCTATGTCTTCGTGGGAGAGTCCTACTCCAGGTCTGCCATCAAGAGGCTCCAGCTGGCAATCTTTGCCCCCTCTGTTTGCACCTCCCTGGAGTACAGCCTCAAGGTCTACTGCTTGGAGGACACGCCAGATGCTCTGAAGGTAACATCACCTTGCGATGCCAGCGCGGGCTGTGTGCACTGGTGGCAAGATGCTGCCTGGTGCCTCTCAGGATGGCCTGGCCCCAGGGAGCAGACAACCTGATGCAACTGCCTGCAAAGTGACCATAACAGTGAAATAATAAATGTGTTTACTGCTTTCCCCATCCTTCATCACCCTCTCTGAAGGAAATAATGAGGGTGTTGCTTAGCTCCTGTACTGGGCCCCCTTTCTGCACATACTACAGAAGAGGTTTTGCTGCTGCTGTGTGGGTTTTACTCTCTCCTACACTAAAAACACTTGCTGCTGTGATTTCCCTCGGGTTTTCTATAGATGCTGTTATTCCTGCATGGAGACGTGTCTCCTCCCTCCTTACGAGGGTCTGTGGCACTGGTAGCATTGAGAGCAGCATGAGAAGCTGGAGTCTTGGTGCTTTGGTGCCTGGACCAGCAGTGCAGTTGAATTCCCAGTGACTCATCCTGTGGTGTCAGCATTGCTGTAGTGCCTCTAGGTGGAGATGTAGGCAGCGCTCTGGCTCCTGGATTGCATTTTTCTCCTAAGAGCTGCTGGTGTAATAGTGGGATGGTGTTAAAACAGATTGGGTGGCACTTTTCAAGAGTGCCACTGAAGTGCTTGACCTTTGCATTGGACCTTTGCATTGTCTGAGGAGTACAGAGGCATATAAGGATGTTCATGTGTTACAAAATTCAAGTTGTAGATTGGGTTGTTGTGTGAGATGAGTCGGCAAGTTCTTGGAGAGCAACTGTTGAGGTGGCAAAGGCTGCTCTACTGGGGAGGACTCCCCACGGGCTTGTTGCTGCTGCTTGCACCTCTTGGCAGGAACATGCCTGGATTTGGGTATGGAGAAGGGAGAGGAGCTCATCTCCTGGGTCTCACCCTGCCTGTCCCACTGCCTGCAGGAGGTGCTGGAGCTGGAGCGGACGCTGGGTGGGTACCTGCTGGAGGAGCCCAAGCCCCTGCCCTTCAAGGACAGCTACCACAACCTGCGTCTCTCCATCCACGACATCCCCCATGCGCTATGGAGGAGCAAGCTGCTGGCCAAGTACCAGGTGAGGGGCTGAGGCAGGGGCAGACAGGGGACACCATCTTCAGCCAGGCACCACAGGGTGGTGAGTGCACTGCTCTTGGCTCTAAAGTTGTCTCCCAAAGGGATGGAGGAGGAAGGGGAACTGGTTTTCACGTGGTCCTTCCTGGTGGGATGCTGTCTGTGGGGTCCCTCTGTCCCGTCTCATCCCCATGGGGTGGCTGGAGGAGGTGGGATCTTCCAGGGGAGCTGCTGGAGCCTTTGCTAAGCCCGTGCCTTGGTGGTCCACAGGAAATCCCCTTCTATCACATCTGGAGCGGCAGCCAGCGAGCCCTGCACTGCACCTTCACGCTGGAGAGGTACAGCCAGGCCTCCACCGAGCTCACCTGCAAGATCTGTGTCCGGCAGGTGGAAGGGGAAGGGCAGATCTTTCAGCTCCACGTCACGCTGGGAGAGGTGAGCGGTGGGGAGGTGGGGGCACAGCACAGGGACACGCTCAGGAACCGCTCTGTGCTGCAGCGTCTTGCTCCATCCTTCCCCTTGCAGCATGCCAGCTCCTTCGACACCCTCCGCTCCCACCACAGTGGTGCCGCCACCACCACCACCCAGCTGGGACCCTACGCCTTCAAAATCCCCCTCTCCATCCGGCAGAAGATCTGCAACAGCCTGGATGCCCCTAACTCCAGGGGAAACGACTGGAGACTCCTTGCCCAGAAGCTTTCCATGGACAGGTGGGTCTCCCTGTGCTTTGCTTTCCCTTCCTGTGCCCTGGGCAGGGTGGGTTTTGCTCCTCTCCCTCCCTGCTGCAGGCATCCAGCTAGGTTATGTCCAGCTAGATAGGTCCACTCATGAACATGGATATAGTTATATCCATCTATGTCCACCTGTACCACAGTCCTGGCTCTCTTGTCACTTTGAACTGGCCCTGGGTTTTTTTGGGACCATGGTTGGGCTGTTCCTGCCTGTGTTCACCTCTGAGGACCGGCAGAAGGGAGGGTAATTCCAGCAGAACAAAGTTAGCATTGCTTTTGCATGAATGCCTGTGTCAAAAATCAGAGACGGTGTCTCGAGGGCTTTGGCATTTGCGTTATGACATTTCCATCAGGGTTCATGCTGCGAACAGGTTTGTTGCTCCAGCATCCTCCATCCCCAAAGGGTACCACGCCAACCAGGACCTCTTCTCTGCTTCCCCTTTGCAGGTATCTCAACTACTTTGCCACCAAAGCCAGCCCTACCGGGGTGCTCCTGGACTTATGGGAAGCCGAGCACCAAGATGATGGTGATCTCAACACCCTGGCCAGTGCCTTAGAAGAGATGGGCAAGAGCGAGATGCTGGTGGTCATGGCCACAGAAGGGGACTGCTGATGATGCTCCCCACGGCTGGTGGGCCGGGAGGACAAAATGGGGGGCGAAAGGGGGACCCTTCCCCGATGGCTGGGGGGAGGCATATCCATCCCTGGGCAGCAGCTGAGTGAGGAAGGGCTGAGGCCATCGCTTCTCCCTCCCTCCCCGCGTCACTGTCAGCCTTAGAGACCCATCTCAGCGTTTACAAACGAGTCAAGTGTTACGCAGCCTTCCTCCTCCTCCTCTTCCTCCCGGCTGTCCCCAGGGCAGCAGCTGGCAGCACTCATGGCCTGGGGAGGAATTAGGGCTTCTCGAGTCGGGATGGGGGCTTTCCTTCTTCATTTGGGTTCCCCTCTGGTTCTTCTCCTTCTTTAATAGCATTTCTGCGTTGAAGAGACGAGTACAACCCAGGCGAGCCGCTTACTTCTGTCAAAAGCTTCAGACAGCTTAACGAGGCAAATAAGAAAGAAAAAAAAAGAAAAAGGAAAAAAAAAGTTTCTTAGGAAACGCAAATAATTTATTATCCAGATCTTTGGATGAGTCCTTTTTAAAAAAAAAAAAAAGAAGAAAAAAAAGAAAAAAAAAAAAGAGGAAAAAAAAAAAGATTTATAAGTTGGTTTTTGTGTGTGAGAGCAAGAGGGTTGCTGTGGTCGGGGTGGCAGAGAGAGAGATTGTGCTGAACACCCTTTGGTAGGGAAAAGCGTGTGATCCAAGTCGAGCAAAACGTGTTTACATGTCCTGGGACCCCCGGGGAGTCTGTAGGGTGAAGTGCCTCGATGCCCCTCTGGTTCAGGGCCAGCTGAGACACTCCCCCACCCCCCCAAGATGTTTTCCTTTCCCCAGCAGAGCGAGGGGTCCCCCTCTGCCTGCCAGGAGGGATGAGGGATGCTGCCCTGCATTTGGGATTCAGGGAAGGGGGGGAGTACATCCAGATATGGGTATTTTTAATGAATTCTTCCCTGGCATCGTTTGGGGGAGCTTTTTAGGCATGACTACGCCTTCATTTACATAACTTCAGTACAAACCAAAGAATTGGGGCCTGGGTTGGACGGAGGGAGGTGATGAGCAGGTTGTGGAGAGCAGAGGGCTGGCGGGCCAGGATGTGGCCCCTCACAGACCACGTGGGTCTTGTGTCTGCGCACTCACCACTAGTTTTTGATGCAGTATTTCAGCGGGGATCCGGGGAGGGATCTCTCAGCATCTCCAAGTCCCAAGCCAGGCTGAGCATTTGCACATGAGGGATGGCATTGTCAGCGGTGATTGCGTTTCCATCCTCTCACCACAGCTCCTTTTTTGACCTGTAATAGTTTTTATAACAATGGAGTTGTGGGATGAATGGAAAGTCATCAAGGGGTAGGCAGGAACGAGGTTTGGTGTCTCAATGAAGGGTAAAAATTTAGATTGCCTGCAGATAGATATAGTTACCCAGTGAGTGCTGTATCTTAGAAATTTGTCTGGTTTTAAAAAAAAAAATAGGAAGGAGATGGTAAGCTCCAGATTAGATTAGATCAGAGGGCAAGGCTGTGGATTCTCCACCAGTGGAAGTATTAAGGGTCTGAGAGCAGGTCCTGCTTCGGGCTGGGATGCACAGTGTCCCGCTTGCTGCGAAGCCCTGGACCAGTGTCGTGGGGTGCCTGTGGCATCCAGCATCCCGGGGACCGGAGCAAACTCAGGGAGCCCTGCTGTGAGCAAGAGCATCATCTTCACAGGATGGCTCGGGGGGAGGGGGAAGTTTTCAGTATTACTCTGACACAGGTTTGCTTCCTCTTGGAACAGTGATGGAGCGTGCAGAGTTGCTCCCTGTTGTGTTTCGGGGTCTCCGGGGTTCATTTCTTGCTGGGTTTTCAAAGGCTGCAGGAGAGAGAGGATCTTTTTCATTCCTGCTGGATGGGAGGACTTCTGCTGTGTGAACTCCTGTGTCACGTCGGAAGGGTTTTACCTATCCTTTACATGTGTTTGAGCAGCAGATTTCTGACACCCCGTCTCTGAGCTGGGGAGGAGGAATAAGGAAGTTTGGAAAGAAATGAAGAATTGATGTATCAAACCAGCTGCTGGCGTTTTCTAGGGCTGCTTTCTCCGCGCCGCGGTTCTCTCCGTGAGATGAGATGCTCTTCTTTCGGGTCGCCTCTGAATCTCTCTCGCTGTCATTCTCGCTGTGTCGGGTTCACGGATCACTGCGCTGGCGTGTGTGCCTGTCTGTCCATCCATCCATCCGTCCGTCCGTCCGTCCTGCCTGCGGGCACCTCTGCCTCCACCCCCATCCGTCCGTGTTCATCTTCCCCTTCCCTTTCGGTGGGCAGCAGCTGCCTGGGTCTGCTGAGGTGCATGTTTGGGGGGGTTGTCCCCATTTTATAGACCAGGGAACCTGCGTTGGGAGCAGGACAGGGGGGGGAGGCAGGTTTTGCCCCACACCCAGGTCCTCTGAGCACCTGCACCCATCTCCCATGGGTGCCAGCTCCCGGAGCCCTCCGTGCCTCCCTCCATGACCCGGGGTTTCTTGGGTCCGTGTCGTGCTGGCAGTATCCATCTCTTGCTCCCCAATCTGTTCCCATATTTATATGTCTGGGGGATGGACCTGGTGGCATCCTCTAAAACCGCATCTGTTTATTCTGTAAACTAAAGAACTGTAAATAAAGTTTAGCATTCCTATTGTAACAAATTAATTTTTATGCAATAAATTATATTTCCTAGTCTAATAAAAAAAAAAAAAGAAACAATCTGCTCTCGCCTCTCATGTTCATCACTCACCAGTTCCTGCTGGGTTTAACATCTGCAGGGGTTCAGGGCCAGCTCGAGCAGCGGCATGGGGATCCCCACCGGCGTCCCTCCACGTGTTTGGGTCGGGTGCTGGAGGAGTCCCTAACGGAGGTAAGGTGCAGAGGTTGATTGATGGTTTGGTTTGGATGCACATGGGTGATTACGAGGCAGGAGAGGAGTGCTACAGCTGTATCTCCGTGGGCTGAGCCACCATCTCGAGCAGTTTGTTTCCTTCCTCGAAGGGATATCTGTGAGCCCTGCAGAAAGAAATACCTTTCCAGCGAGGACCAGGAGCAGGGTGCCTGGTTTGGGAGGGGGAACGGCTCTGCCAGAGGAAGCAGGGCCACCAGAAGGGGCTGCAAGGACAGGTGAGGGTTCTGCTGCTCCTGCCCACCCCGCCTGGGCCACTCACCTCACCTAGCTCATGGGGACAAGGTGCCACCAGGAGATGGCAATGCTGTCCCTGCTCCAGGCAGGTATGGGGACCCAGCTCCAAATACAATGCTGAGGCAGATACCTTCTCAGATGTCATAACCTTCTATTTCCATATTAATTCCTTTAACCTCAGTCTCCCAGTCTCATCAGGCAACTTTTGCACTAACCCATCTTTCCAGAGGCCCAAATCTGTGGGCAGCTGGGACCACCAGTGCCTGATTTCATCTGAGATTCCATTGAAATATTCAGCTTGCTCATTCCCTTTAAAATCAAGCTGGCCCAAATCTGCTCTGCAGCCGATCTATTGAATTCAGTCACCATGACAGGTCCAAAAGTGACTGCCACACCATCACTAAGCATTGACAGATCAATTCTGCCAGACAGAGGAGGCCTGGGACCACATCAGGGTCTCTTGACTTTTCCATTGCACGTTTAGGAAATTTCCTTTGGGCCAGTCCTGCTGGATTTTACACTTCACTTACTGTGAGCCACTTTGTAAGTCTGGGTTAACAAATTTCAGTGTCTTAACCATTACTTACATGCCCTTTGTCCTATTACACCTCCAGCGTGGTGAGGACCAGCAGCACAGTGGGATGTCTGGTAGCCCTTTGGGATAACCACGAAACCCTCTCTGCTCCAGCACAGCTCACCTTGCTTTCAGACCAGTGCTGGCCTGGGATTTGGGGTTGGGGTGGTGGGGAAGCAGCCTGAACCCCACTTTCAAGCATAGGGGTGTCCCTAAAATCTGCCCTGAGCTCATGTGGGGGTCTGTGTTGTGGAGGGTCTCTCGAGTGTGGGTAATACTGACTCGAGGGGCTGTCACGGCTGTGGTTAAGCATGGACTGGCTTTGTTTACCCTGCTCGGCTGTCACGGTCCCCTGTGCTGATGTGATCCGAGGCTCTTCTCCAGCAGTGGGTTTTTTGACATGATAGGCAGCAGCAGGTCAGAAATATCAGGCGAAACCCTCTGAGCTGCTGGGTTACTGACTCGGATAGGCTGTGCCATCTCCTCAGGTGCTTTCCCAGCCTGACATGTCAATGCAGATGAAAATCCCAAGGAGAAACCTCTGGAGAGAAACCCATGTGCTCCTCTAAAGCCTTTCCATTTCAGCACATTGCCAGTGGGTCACTCGCCTGCTTCTGCTTGCTTGCTCACGAAAGAGGGATAAAAAACCAAGAGCATGCATATATCTTGGGCTATTTTGACATCTGGGTGGCCAAGGGCATCTGATCTGCTTTCCTCCAAGGCTCAGAGAGGCTGGAGATGGGTGGTGGCTGGCCCAGGCTCCCAGACAGTGGCCAGCTGTGTGTGTACTGCTGCTGTTGGGTCAGTCTGCATTTGTCCCACAGGCAGCTGGACGTGGAAAAAAAATCCAGACTAGACCATCTCAGGGCTCTCTGCAAAAAAAAAAGGAGACTATTTGGCTTTGATGAGGAAAAGCTGAGTACATGTGCAGTGGAGGAAAAAGCAAGGAAGAGACCCAGGCTGGTTATAATTACCTTAGAGCTAGGAGGTAGGGAAGGCTAAAGGCAAACAACTGGCAATGGGAAATGTAAGATGCAAAACTCCACTAATTGCCAACACAAGCACAGACAAATTGGTGAAGTGTGTCTGATGGTGGTGGGGTTACAGAAAAGCTGGGGCCCCATCACTTTCCATGAAAAGGAGCCAAACCCATCTTAGGGGAAGGAAAAAGGGAAAGAAGTGTTGGGGAGAGGAAGAAGGGTGATGATGCTTTCCTTCATAGTCCCATGGTGCCCCAAGGTGAGTGTTAAAGTGCAGTTTGGAGGAAATTGAGGACTTTACAGTGAAATTCATCCTAGTGGGGTAAAGCAAGTAAAGGAGAAGCTTGTGTCCTGGCTCTGGTAATGGGGGATCCCTCATCCTCCAGAAGATGCTCCCCACTCCCAGCCCTCACATCCTCAATAGAGAATGATGCACTCACGATTTGATGACTCCCACTGCACTCCAAGCTTGGGGGAAAGGTATTGTTATCCCTATGCCATAAACCAGATCATAAATAACACTGATTTTAAGAGAGTGTGCTGAAGAGTGGCTGGAAAGCTGCCTGGTGGAAAAGGACCTGGTGATGCTGGATGACAGCAGGCTGAACATGAGCCAGCAGTGTGCCCAGGTGGCCAAGAAGGCCAACAGCATCCTGGCCTGTATCAGAAATGGTGTGACGAGCAGGAGCGGGGAGGTGATTGTGCCCCTTTACTCAGCTCTGCTGAAGCCACACCTGGAATACTGTGCTCAGTTTTGGGCCCCTGAAGTGCTGGGGTCTGAACCCCGAGCCCTGAATTAAGGTTGACATATGGGTGGTTCCCATGGTCCTTTAAGAGGAGGGGATGAGTTTGCCTTTTGGCTTTCCTCCAAGGTGAGGCTGGCCTTGCAAGGAAAGCCCTCAGGTAAACAAGCCCCAGGTGCCCTGCATTGGGTAAATGAGTGCCAGGTGTCCTGCTGTGGGGATAAAAGCTGGGACCACTTGCAGGAAGGGTGCAGTGTCTCTGTGTGAGGTGGGTGCACTGTGCAGAGTTTCCCTGTTGAGGAAGGACCTCCTGACTCTCCCTGCAATGGGGCCCCGGTCAGGTTTGGTGCTTGTGAATGTGGGCTCTGTGAGAACAACGTGTGGCTATCTCTGTCCTCTATCATCAGCCTCTTGGCTTGGCTGTCTCCCATCTCTACCATGGGAGACTTCATTGCTTTGTTTGTTCCACCAGTTGTTGGTCGTGCTGCATCATTCTTGGGGTTGCTGGGGTTGGTGTCTGTTATGTGTGATCTGATTGACTTGTTTGTACCCCCAGTGATCACCCACGTACTGACCCTTTGTGTGCAATAGAATCTGGTTACTGGTTTGTTCTACTGCTGGCTGTGTCCTTTGTGCTAGGCCTGGTGATTGGCAAAACAGCCTCTCGCTACAAGGACACTGAGCTGCTGGAGCATGTCCAGAGAAGGGCAGTGGAGCTGGGGAAGGGTCTGGAGCACGTGTGATGGGGAGCAGCTGAGGGAACTGGGGGGTTCAGTGTGGAGCAGAGGAGGCTGAGGGGAGACCTCATTGCTCTCTGCAGCTCCCTGAAGGGAGGGGGTAGTGAGGGGGGGTCGGTCTCTTCTCCCAGGTAACAGTGATAGGACAATGGGTGATGGCCTCAAGTTGTGCCAGGGGAGGTTTAGATTGGATATTGGGAACAATTTCTTCCCTGAAAGGGTTCCCCAGCCCTGGCCCAGGCTGCCCAGGGCAGGGGGCAGTCCCCATCCCTGGAGGGATTTCAGAGCCGTGGAGATGTGGTGCTGAGGGACATGGGGTAGCGGGGACTGGGCAGCGCTGGGTTAATGGTTGGACTGGGTGATCTTAGAGGTCTCTTCCAATCAAGGCTGTTCTGTGATTCTGTGACTCTATTTGAAACCAGGGGGCACCTGCAGGGGGTCCACTGGAGCACAGCCAGGCTTCATCCTTAAAAAAAAAAAAAAAAAAAAGGGGGGGGGGGGAAGGGGAGGAGGGGGCGCGAATAATACCGCGGGGGAAGGACGTGCGGGAGGCTGCGCCTGGGTTACTGCCGGGCTGCCTCGCACCGCCCCTGCCCTGCCTTCCGCAGCCCCGCACCGCCCGCGGGGCCACCCCGGTACCGCCCCCGGCGGGGCGGGGCGGCGCGGGAGGAGGCGGCGGGGCCGGGGTACCCCGGTAAGTGCCGCGGGGATGGGGGGGGGAGCTGTGTATGTGTGTGCGGAGGGCCGGGGGGTGGCGGGGAGGGATGCCCGGAGGGATGCCGCGCTTCCCCTGCCTGCACTGGGATGACTTTTGCGCCATCCCCGCTGATTTCCGGCATCTCCCTCTCCCCCCGCCCCTGGCTCGGCCCCGGCCCCCCCCCGGGAGGGGGTTTAGCCCCGCTTTGCGAAGCCAGCCGGGGCTGGAGCCTCCTGCCAGCGCTGTGGGCACAGCCCGGGCTCGCAGCGGCGGGTCGCCTTCCCCTCGCGGAGCCGGTGGGGCCGCGTTACGGTACAGCTCCCCGTCCCCAGCCCGGGGGCGCCCTGCCCCTTGTGAGTCACTTTTGCAGCGCCTCGGTGATGTTCCCGCAGTTCGGGGCGGGTGCACAGAGCCGGCCGGTGCTGTGTTAGCTCACAAGCTGTCCTAGCCGCCCTCTGGTACTCATTTGCGGGGCTCGTTAGTTTACAGGCTGTTAATTTTTGTTATGTGCTGAGATTTCCTGGTTTTGCGAGGCCACGGGGGTGGGTTAATTATTAATTACAGATGGAACTATGGGTCCTGCAGCGGTAGAGCCTGTCCCTTGGGACGTGTGTCCCCCTGTGTCTTGGGGTCCTCTCTCCCACACCTTTCAGTGCCATCACCGTGCTGAGCCAGTTCAGCTCACTCACCCAGCATCTCCTGGGTGACCGTGGTCCAAAGGAGGAGTGAGCCACACACAGCAGTTCTGAGCAACAGTTTGCAACCTTCATGTGATAATATCTTTTTTTTTATTTTTTAGGGTTGTTTTTTGCAGCATCCCAGCACCATGCACCCGGCAGCCAGCAGCTTTCCCCTGGACGAGGATCCCCTGCTCGAGGAGCCCCCTGTGAACAGGCACAGCTGGCAAAAGCCAAGTGACCGTTTACATGGGGCCTACGTTATTTTTTTCCTCCTGGGCATCGGGTCCTTGCTGCCCTGGAATTTTTTCATCACAGCAAAGCATTACTGGATGTACAAGCTGCAGAACTGCTCCGATCAGGCAGGCCCAGAGGGACAGGCGGCATCCGATCTGCGGGTGAGTGCGCTGCTTTCAAGGCAGGGAAAAAGCTGGTGCCCTTCCTTCCTTGCTCACTTTCCCATCTTCCAGTTCCCCAGGAGGTGGGTGAACATCCTCTGAGGTTTCACCTGCTGCAGACCTGGGGTAGGGGTTTATTTGAGGGTCACAAATAGTCGCAAGAAAAATGCATAAAACTCAAAGGCCTGGTACTCTGTGGTCTGTCTGTTACCTGTGTCTGAAGGTAAAAGGTGAAAATCTTTGTGGCTTTTTTTTTTTGTCCTTCATGCTTGGTTATCCCTGGAGCCCGCGGGGCTCTGTGGTTTTTCAGCCTGACTTTGGCTGCAACTCCCTGCGGGCTGGGAG
Source organism: Podargus strigoides (assembly GCA_028020825.1). Classification (NCBI taxonomy): domain Eukaryota; kingdom Metazoa; phylum Chordata; class Aves; order Caprimulgiformes; family Podargidae; genus Podargus; species Podargus strigoides. Next base: position 34,890,671 of record CM051626.1, on the reverse strand, counting down.
ATAAATCACCCTCAACTTCTGGCTCCGTGGCAAGGCACGGAACACGCTTTAGACATTTTCTGCCTTGCCCTGGCTGGTGCAGCGTGCAGGAGCACTGGCCCTAGAGCACGTGGCTTGCCGTAGTCTCAAGCCCCCCAGATGCTTTACTGCTTTTCCTTCACGATCTGTCAGGTGTGACCAGCGTATCTCCTCGCAGCAATAAACAGCTGGCTTTTGGCATATGGGATGAGGAGCTTGTCACGGGGCGATTGATGAGCCGGCCTTGGGGCGGCAGGCATCACAGCCTCTCTTTTTTTTTTCTCCCCCAAAAAGCTGCCTTCTCTTGCTCCTCATGCCGTGGCAGGATTATTTCCCTGACAAAGCAATGCCACTACTTTCTTGCTAGAAAAAATGTTGGTGTGATGGGGCTGTGTCCTGTCCTTCAGTTGCCAAGCTGGTTCAAGTGGTTTGGGTACATTTTATTTTTATGTAAACACAGAGCTGGCTGTTGCTCTGTGATTATCTCAGTCAGTTTGCAGATGACACCAAACTGGGTGGGAGTGTTGATCTGCCTGAGGGTAGGAAGGTTCTGCAGAGGGGTCTGGACAGGCTGGATCGATGGGATGAGGACATTGGTATGAGGTTCAATAAGGCCAAGTGCTGGATCCTGCACTTTGGCCACAGCAACCCCATGGAACGCTACAGGCCCAGGGCAGCACTGGTGGAGTCCCCATCCCTGGAGGGATTTAAGAGATGTAGATGTTTTTTCTTCCTCTGGTTGAAAAGCAACCTGGCTTTTCCATGACAGCTGAGTCTGATCAAAATTAAACCAGTCAGCCCCATTTCTGCCCTGGGATGGTGAACCACAGCACCGTGGCGAGAGGGCTTACCTGCAAACAGAGCTCAGCTCTGGAAAGATGCACCCGTGACCGGCAGCCTGCTCTTGGCTCCAACCTGCTCACCACTGCTAATTTCATGCCTCGTGCTCCAGGTAATGCTCCAGTGCCTTCAGCCACCACCGTGGGCCTGGATTGCTTTTCCAGCCCGGCAGGAGCTCAGCTGCCAAGTCCAAGCTGGAGTGGAATAAAAACTACTTTACAAAAGCATCTCAGCAGCACCAGCCGACGCTGGTGACTAATTTACCACCACAATGCTTTGTTCTTGTTTGGGGTTTTTTTTAAGGTACCAAGTGTGTGCTGTGCATCATGTCTTCAAACACACTGCCACTGTAGTTAATACAGGGTCAGCCACCCGTGTTATGTGCCTGGGCTCCATGGCTGAGGGACGACACCTTCCCCCAGGAGAGGTGGAGGAGGGAGGGAGGTGGCTTTGGGCAGGGATGAAGATGTCAGGTTTGCTTTGGGGACTATTATTATTACTGTTTATTATTAGCCAGGAAAGGGGTGATTGGATTAACACCCAAGGAGCAGGAGCGAAGAGGTGAGATGAGTGTGGAGCATGATATTTTCCATGGGTCTGTGTGAGCACATTTGATGGGAATGAACATTTCCCCAGGGTGCTTGAAACGCAGCATCTCCTCTGGATTACTTCAAATACACTTCTCCTTGGTGGAGAGCATTATAAAGTCTCTTTTCCTCCCCAAAAGAAAAAACAAATTAACTTGGAAATACATTAAATACCCCCAGGCTGGTTTGGGGGTTTGTTTGAAGTTGGTTGCTAAATTTTAAGTCTTAGTTTTAGCAGCCAAATTTGCATTTTGCTTTGTCTTTTCTCCTATAATTCATCGGATGGCTGTGGAGCTTTGAGCCTCCTGCTTTGCCAAGCCGACACTGTAAGTGGAAGCATTTATGTCTCTGTCTACATGGACCCTCTAGGAGCGATTATTAGATTTCCCGTTGCTTACAGTAAAGCTTCTGATAGGGAAGAATAAATGAACGTGCTTGTCAACTGATTAAAAGACTACGATGCAAAGCTGCAAAAAAAAAAAATTTAAAAATTAAAAGTAACATGGAGGGAAAATGTGCCAAGTGCCTTCTCGTGCTGGGATAGGAGGTGGCCCTGTCACTGTAGCTAGGTAACTGCAGAAAATGAAATCCCATCATGATGGGGGTGGATATGTAGGTCATCCTCTTTGCAAGCATTGTCTTACCTGCTGGCTGAGATCCCCACAGAAAAAAAAACAAGGGATTAAGCACCTCGAGGGGAGGAGATGGAGCAGACACGCTTTCACGGCGTAATACATAAAATGGATTGAAAATGTAAGCGTTTGGCTTGCGGTCTTGGCGAAGAAATCTCTCTCTGTGCTGTGCTGATTGCTTTCTGCGTGCCCAGCCTGACCTCTGTGCGAGGTGGGCTGGGGGGTATTGACTGATGCTGCAGCCGACTGGCTCGGATGATAGACAAGTCCCTGGAGTAAATGTGTGTTGAGCCTCAATATAGTTTCTCAATGAGTTTTGTGCGTGCAGAGAGAGACTGGGAGGGAAAGTGATGTCCCTGTGTCCCCACTGGGGCTGCTTTAGCTCGGGCATGTTCTCAGGTGTGGTGTTGTGGTTGCTTTTGTGTGGAGAGGGATGCACAGGTTGGGCTTTCAAGGCAATTAGCTGATAATATTAATGCTTTTGTCTCCTGCTTTATAAAAACCAGTCCTCATGGAGCTCAAGTAGGCAGCAAGGCAGGTATTTCCTTCACCATTTTTGCTTCTAAATTCATGTCCCTAATTTCCTGAAATATCCCCAAGGTGTTGCAGGATGAGACAGCCCCCAGGTGGTTTCCATCACCCATTCCCTTTGCCTGTCATCCTGAGCAGCTTTGCAACACGTGCTATGATGCAGTGAGGTGGACACCTGCATCATAACTCCCCACGTGTGCTGTATTTAGGACCTGAAATTCATGTTTTCTCCCCCCCCCGTATATTTTTTTGTTTTGGTTTTGTTTGTTTGTGTTTTAATTTTTGTCTGACAGGACTTTTTTGAGAGCTACATCTCCATTGCTTCAACTGTGCCCTCAGTGCTGTGCCTGATTGGAAACTTCTTGATTGTCAACAAGTAAGTGCTGCTCAGTTCCCAGGTCCGTTAGCCATGGCTCACCCCAGCTTCAGCCTTTGGTCCCAGCTCAGCCTCCCCTTCCCCAGAGGGAAAGCCATGGGGCACACAGGGCATCATGAGCACAGCTTCCCTGTGCAGCCAAAATCCCCTCATCTGCCCCAGCCTGAATCACAGCTGGCTAAGACAAAACCAGGCAGGTGACATCACTGCTGCTGTACGTCGCTCCAGGGATGGGGATAGCTCCTGATTTCTGGAAGAAATGGGTATTTACTGCTCAGTTGGGCTGATAGACTAATCTTCACACCCCCTTTCTGTGCTCCTTCTGGCAGCCTTCACGTTGTAGTTTTAAACACAGGAGTCTCTCCTTCCCCATGTCCCCAGGGTGCCCGCCAGTGTCCGCATCCTGTCCTCCCTCTTCGTCATGCTGGCTGTCTTCATGGTGATCACGGTGCTGGTGAAGGTTGACACCTCTGCCTGGACCACCAGCTTCTTCGCCCTCACCATTGGCTGCGTGGTGGTCGTCAGCAGCGCCTCGACTGTCTTCAGCAGCAGCATCTTTGGTCTGAGCAGCCTCTTCCCCATGAGGAACTTGCAGGCGCTGATCTCGGGTTGGTGTCCCCCAACCCCGCTGTCCTGCTGGGATCATGCTCTTGGGGTTTTGGTGGTTGGGTGGTTGGTTTTCATGCCCTCCTGCATCTCGGGTTTTGTCACATGGGGTTTATTTTAGCAGCTTAACTTTGCCTTAAAGATAAAGGGAAGTTGCTGAAGGAGAAACATGGTCAGTCACATGAGCCAGCGCTCTCATTTCTGTAAATACAACCTGAAGTGCTGAGAGCTCAGCAGGGACAAGGAGAGCTTGACCTGGTTGTTTTGTGCAGGGAGAAGGGGGGAGGAGATACATCCCTCAGCTCCTCTGTTTGCAGCTGGAGGAATCTTCAACTTTGCATTGTCTCCTCCTTTCTGTTCAGCATTTCTATGCGTTTCCATGAGTGATGAGGGGCACGTTGGGAGCTGTGAGTGATGAGCTCCCTGGAGGTTTGATAACATTATAAATGTGCTGTGGAATGGCTGAGAAACCAAGAGGAGAGGTGGGAGGGAAATCAAGATAGAGAAATTATTCCCAGGACTGAAACAGGAGTGTTTTAATGAGTTTAGCCCAGCGGGGTAAATCACTGCATCCCCGAGATGGCATACCTGTTGCTGGTGGCTTGAACTCCCATCTGGGGGAGTGCAGAAGAAGTGGTTACGTGTGTGCCAGGGGAAAGCCAGGTTTAGGCTTTGGGCAGGGTTTGGACCTTCTCTGTAGCACTCAGCACATGCAAACCCAGCGAGCTGGGTCCCATCCTGACCCTTGTGCTGCAGCTGTGTTGGAGGGGGATGCAGGATGGGACCTGGGCTGTGACGCAGCCCCACAGATAGCTGTGTTGCAGCGAGGCATGGAAATGGAGATAAGGTGGTGTGTGCTGCTGCACCCTGAGCCTGGTTTGGGGACCAGCACGTGGGGCAGAGGGGGTGAGCTGCTTCCCCTGGGGGGTTTGGCATGCCAGGAGGTGTTATTAAGAAGATGCTGCTGTTTCTGGCTTCTCCCTCTGCAGCAAAGTCCTCTTCACTAGAGGTGCTGTGGTATTGCTCTCTGCCACCTCAGTGTCCCTCACCTGCACCCGTCTCGGTCAGGCTGGCTCAGCCCCGGGTGCTGAGCTCTGTCTCTCTGGACCCCCACACAGGTCAGGCCATGGGTGGCACGATCAGCGCCATCGCCTCCGTGATAGACCTGGCAGCAGCAGCTGATGTTACAGACAGCGCCCTGGCCTACTTCCTCACCGCTGACATCTTCATCGTCATCTGCATCATGGTGTACCTCCTCCTGCCCCGGCTGGAGTACTCCAGGTGTGTGCACCAGCCTGCCACGGGCGATCCCATAAGCATGGGCTGGGAGGGTTTGCTACTGCTGATGCCGAGCGGTGTTACTGGGGGACCTGTGGGATGCCTGCTGTGCCAGTCCCTGCCCTGTCATCCCATGGCATCCCACCCTGCACCCCACGTGCTCCAGCTCGGGTGCTGTGCTGCCACCAGCTGCGCTTCCCCATTTGACCAAAACCACAGACTGAAACTGGGCGCCTGCCCCGGCGCGTGCTGAGTTTCTGTCCAACCTCTCTGGGGGGAGGGAGGTGCTGATGCCAGGACTTCCAAAATGTGTCAAGTCAGCAGAGAGCTATAATCTGGAAGCAGCCAGGCAGCTGGGTCCCCATAGGGCATCCGTATCTGCAATGTCATGCACTGATGTGCGTGACCCATTGGTCGTGTTGGTGCTTGCAACCCCCAAAACCACCCGGCTCCCCGAGTGCCTGCATGCAGGAGGTCCCCCCAGTGAACACCGAGGGTGTCAAGGGGTCCCCATGGTGGGGAAGTGGGTGGTGGGTCCCTGAAGGTCACCTCTCCATATGAGGCAGGAGCTGGAGGTGTGGTGGGTTTGCTGCAACCATCTTCACTGGGTCCAGCAGACATCCTTGCATCGACAGCTTCTGTCCTGCTCTCTTTCCAAATCTGTCTGTGTTTCACACACACACACACTTAGCTAATCATCTCCCTCCTTTGCCTTTTCCAGGTATTATATGAGCAGCCAGAAGGAAAGCCCATCTCTGGCCACCGTGCTGCCTGATAGCTCCATGGAGGACGAGGCAGGGCCAGGAAGAACCACAGATACCTCCTTCCTTGCGAAAAGCACCAACATTCCCCCACTCCGCCCCATCCTGCAGAAGACAGCCCTCCTTGGCTTCTGCCTCTTCTATGTCTTCTTCATCTCCATCATCATCTTCCCTTCTCTCTCCTCCAACATTGAGTCAGTCAGCAAGTCTTCAGGAAGCCTGTGGAGCACCAAGTACTTTGTGCCTCTCACCAGTTTCCTCCTGTACAACTTTGCTGACTGGTGTGGGAGGCAGATCACTGCCTGGATCCAGGCACCTGGCCCCAAAAGCAAGCTGCTGCCTGCCCTCGTCCTCCTCAGGACCATCTTCCTCCCTCTCTTCATCCTCAGCAACTACCAACCCCGGGCTCACATCCGGACAGTGGTCTTCAACCAAGATGTCTACCCAGTGGTCTTCACAGTGCTGCTGGGTCTGAGCAATGGCTACCTGGGGACACTGGTCATGGTCTATGGCCCCAAGATCGTGCCAAAAGAGCTGGCTGAGGCAGCAGGGGTGGTGATGACGTTTTACCTCATGCTGGGGCTGGCTGTGGGGTCTGCCTGCTCCGTTCTCGTTGTCCACCTCGTGTAGAGGAGCAGCCAGGGGGGATGCCCTCAGTTTGCAGTGTTGCTGTCGGGTATTTGGGTGTGTTCTCCCCAAAAATCCAGGCACGCCATGGTTTTGGGGTAGGCTGCCTGTTTTGGAAGGGGTGGTTGAATCCAGGGGGAAAGCTGTCCTTCTGGGAGGGGAGGTCCCACTGGACCTTTCTCACTCCCTGGCTCGAACGGAGCAAATGGACCAAAAAAAGCCTCATCCTTCCCAGGAAGCTCAGGGAAGCACTGAGGGCACAGGGAAACCTGTCCCTCATCCCAGTGCCAGCGGGTGAGGGTGGCTTACTGGTGCCACCACACTGATTTTAAACTGAAACTGGGACTCTTGATGGCACCTTGGGTTGTGCTGCCCAAGACCATTTCCCCTGCTGCGACAGTTGTGGACATCAACTTGCCTGTCTGCACCTGAACCCCAAAGGAAAGCGAAATACTAAGTGATCCTAACTGAAGGTTTTTAAGGTGCCTTAAGTTTGCATTGAGAAAGGTCAATAAAAGCCAGGGAGAGGTATTAGAGAGGCTCTGGTGGGATGCTCACCGCAGAAAGATGATTAATTTACGTAGGCATGTGGCATATGGTCTCCAGATGTTTTCAGAGGGGTAAGCTACTGTGACACCCAAAAAGATGGGCCACCCAGAGGGGACCAGCTTTTAAAGTCACCTTAAACTTCGACATGCACATGTAGCCTGGACTGAATACTATCATTGTATTTATTTTCTCAAGTTAAGTGGATTTGTGGTCTAGGAGAGGTGAGCTGGCAAGCAAGGATGTAACGGCATAACTTGGCATTGCAGCTGGTGCCTCAGGGATGCCATCTATGGAAATTATTTCTCTTAAGACTGGGTCATTAGCAGATGCTCTCTCAGCATCTCCTGCTTGGAGCTGCTGGTGTGGGTTTCCAGGCTGTCTCCTTGCTGTGCTGGATGTGGTGGGTAGCAAGAGGGAGGATGCGGGGCTGCTGCCTTTCCACTCACAGCCACCCTGGCTTTGCTGGGTGTTGGTTTTTTATACAAATCCTTTCCAGTGTTTAGTTTGGGCTCGTTGGCAATACACATACAGTTTTGCTTTACGGCTGATTTTTATTTAAACATAAAATCCAGACATGAGTGGAAAATTCAGAGGAGCAGCTTTATGGCATGTGAAGTTGCACATGTGGGCTCTTAATCCTGTTGCCTCAGTAGGTTTGCAGCCCTTCAGCCCCTGATGCTTGGCCAGGGACCGCTTTGGCCAGTGTCGACCCAGGTGAAGGTCCACCTCAGCTCAATGGGCAGCCCAAGGGCTGGGGGCAGCGGTGCTGGTGAGGCTGGGGTAAGTGCTCCCATCACCTCTGCAGGCACTGGAGCATTGCTTGGGGTGATGCAGTAGTTGGTCATGGCTAAAAAACCCAAGTCAGCCTCATGTTGGCAACCAGAATGTCCCTTTGTGGCCTTCAGTGCTTCCCACTTGAGAGCCTGCTGTGTGGTCTGTTCTCCCTCACTCATACCTTTTCCCCCAGTTCCAGGTATGATGAGGTTCTGCTCATTTGGTGCCTGCTTTGCACTTCTGCTGATCCTCTCCCTCCTGTTACAGACCAAATACCTCAATACCTCTTGAGACAGAACTTAATTATCCAGTACCATTGCTAATAAAGTTAACTCTTGATACTGTGCAACTGCTGGTGCCTGGAGTGATTTCTCTTGGAGATGCACTGATACATGCAGTTGTAGCTTGCATTTTTTCTTTCTGGTCATCCTTCTCTCCCAGCTTGGATTGTAAACTCAGAGAAATCACTGACAAGGGCTCGGTGAAGAAAGAATTGCTTTGAGAGCCCAGTTATTCTAATTTAATATCTCTAAATGATCTTCAGATAGGTGTGGAGAGCATAGTTATTGCATCTGCAGGGGGAAACAAGCAAAAAAGGAATTTATCCTTTGTTTTTGATGGCATTCAGCTAAGGAAAGTTAGAGACATGAGAGGAAAAATCAATACAGGTTCAAATTGGGCAAGAATCAGGTCTGGGTATAAAGCAGGGACTGCTGGTGGGGGCGCCATGGTAGGGGGATGGATGCTGACAGCCAGCCTGAGCCATGAGCCTGTGAGTGATCCCCCTGCAAAAGGGGATGGGTAATTTATAGGGTGTTCCATATAACGGCAGGGAAGTAATTACTGCTGTATGCTGCCTGGGTGAAGTTGCATCTGATGCTCTGCATAGGCTGTGTTGGAGAGCTCAAGGTAAGAGAATGCAGAATGACAAGGGAAATGGTGGCTGCAAGGCAGAACAAAGGATGCTGCGTCTCAGATGCGGTAGTCAAAATGCAACCATGTTTTATTTCTTGATATAACTTGAAATAATGCATCTTTGATAAGAGATCTGCCATTGACCCTGGTTCCCAGTTCAGGAATCATGTGTGCTCCCTGCTCTACACCAGCACCCACAGGGGACAGCCACCAGAAATGCTTCATGGTGTTTAGCCAGGAGATGACACCTTATTTCTTCTAGGTCTCAAAGAGTTTTACAAGAGGGAGTTGCCCCCCAGGTCTTTGTTTGGACCTGGAACACCTGAGGTCCAGAGGAAGACCTCAGGCATGGGCAGGGCTGGGAGCTGAGCTGGGTCCATGGGTCATCCTCACCTGTCCAAAATGGCATTGCTGGATTTTCTCTCTTTAATTAACACCATCACCTCGGCTGCTTAAGAAAGGCTAGCAGGGTTGTAAATGTTTTCACTATCTTTCAGCTGAGGAAAGCAGATTGTGAACTGGCTGGTGGGGGAAGGACCATGTGCTGTCTGCAGGGCTTGGCTTCGTCTCACCAGCGGGCATCAAATGAGCGATGCGGGCGCTTGCAAAATTCATGAGGGTGAGTCCATGAAGTAAAACTAAATCAAAGGTGGGCATGGATCCCTGTGTGGGGCCAAGTGGCAGAGCCCCTGTTTGCCCAGCGCTCAAGGCCAGCATTGCTGGCAAAACTGGGTGGCTGGAGAGCCCCTGCACTCCCCCAGCTCTGCAGAGGGCTGGCAGCCCGGCGCTGTCGGGGTGCTGTGCCTGCCCCACGCTGCCTTCTCCAATGGCCTTTGGTGTTAAATCCAGCTGGCCAAGGGGAATGAACGCTGTGACTTGGCAAAGCGACACCAGGCAGATGAGGGAGGCACGGGGAGCAGAGGGGAGCTGGATGAAAGGGCAGAAAGCAGAGGAGACGCATCTGCTGCAGCCTCTGCTCAAAGGAGACTAACTGAGCCCATGTGTGACCCTTTTTTGTCCTTTCTCAGCTTACTGGTGCCAGCTACTCCTCCCTGCTTCAGAGCTGGAGCATTTAATTGTAGGTATTCGGGGCTTTAAAGCAAACACGCTCTAGGAGGAAAGGGAACTTCTGTTACAGAGTGATACTCATCTCTCATCAGTTGCGACTTCCCTCTTTCCCTCTGATCTCCAAAGCCTTGTTTAGCCTGTCCCCACCCGGTGGAGGTCCCCACAGGCTAGAAATGCTGCCACCTCTCCATCTGTGACACCAGTCTTTGCATTACAGAGGCTTTGGTGCAGCTCTATTACCCTTTGGGAGGTGGAAGCATCTTTGAAACAACCTCGCTATCCTTCAGCATCACCTTGGTGGTACCCAAAGAGAAGCTCTGGTGCCTTTCACTTGCTCTGTTGTACGTGTTTGGGGGCAGGACTCATCCTTTCAGTGTTTCACCAGGATGCACTGCAGGTCAAAAGCCCAGAGAGCTGGAGTGGGACTGCCTTTGGTGGTGGGGCTGTAAGGGTGGTGGTACGTGGTACCCAGCAGCACAGAGCATCCCTGTGCGTCTGCACCCGTGTCTGTCCTCTGCATTCCAGCAAAGCTCCTAATGAGTTCTGGAGGTCCCCATGACCAGCCAGGGGCCAGTGTGCATGACCTCGTTCTTAATTACCACATGGTGGCATCTTCATTTGTATGGGCAGTGGGGTCCCCAGGCAGCATGGCCACTCAGGCAGTGTGTGGAGAGCTGTCGCCTCGTCACAGACAAGGTGATGATCTCTGACCCCATCCCTCCAAAAGACTGGCACCTGCCCCTCCACAGCCATGGGAAAGGTATTTTCAAGGTATTTCAGCTCTTGGCCCTTTTTTCACTTTGCACATGCTTGTGTGCATGGGGTTGAAGCTTGCCAACCTCTGTGGCTTTGCGGTGAGCATCCTCCTGGGAAGCAGCATGTGAGCCAAGGGCTTGAAATGCCAGTGGCCACAGTCTTCTGTGGGGGCTCAGGGAGGGCCCTGGTCCCCAGCAGATGAGCTGAGCTGGTCCTGCCCCTCCACGGGTGCCCCAAAGCAAAAAAACTCTGCTTTGAAACCTCACAAGCCAGCTGCAGGCTTGCCCTGCTGCTCTTCTCCTTTTACATGTTTTATGGAGTAATTTGTACTATATTTACACGACGGTGATAAACAGTTTTTAAAATGGAAGCGAAGAAAACGCTGTTGAATGGATTGTTACAAAAAAGCCCTGTTTGCCATTCCAGCAGGGGGGAGAAAAAGGGATAAAAATCACCATCCTAGGGACACGCTGTTCGTCAGATCTGGGTATTTTTTCCCTTGATTTGTGTGCCTAATGTGAGAAGAAGTCGCAGATGCATGCTGAATTCTGCAGGGAACATATGCATGCATTTAAATCATTTACAGCATTTACTGGTGCAATTGTAAAGCACATTATTTTTCTGCATTTGTAATTAGGCTCTAAACAGATGGTGAAGGACTGTAGCTCCTGATTAGCCAGGCTTGTGCTCTGTTGGACAGCACTGGGAGAACAAACTGAGCTGAGAAAGTTTCCCTCCTAATTTATCACGCCGTGGAGGTGGGGGGGGAGAGTATCTGGGGCTGGCTGAGCATGGATTCCAGCGTGCCTGTAGCAGGCTGGGCAAAGCTGAGTGAGGGTCTGCTGCCTCTGCCATCCCTGCTTGCTGATGGATGGGGTACACACACACATCCAGCTCAGCTTCGATTCCAGATTTTTGTAACCCCGACAGCGCAGGATGGAGCGTCTGCTTTGACAAATGCTTTTAATATGAAACAGAAGGGTTGGAGAAGGGGCTTTAAAGTGGGAGCAAGCTCCAGGCTTGTGGCTGTGTACGAGGAGCAAGCGCGCATGCCCAGTGTTAGCTCGTTGGCATCGCTGCCTTGGTGAGGTGGGTAGAGCTTTCCTGCACCTCTACTGGGGGCAACCTTAGGAGCTGCAACTGCAACGTGTGGCTTGAGCTTCATCCCTGGGGCTTGGCTCCTGTTTTAAATGCATCACCTTGGAGACCTGCTAGCTTGATTTTTGACCTTAAATAGCAACAGCTCTTCACAGCCAAAGTGCAAGTACCTCCACACTGAGCCTGTGTTCCCTGGCATGCACCCTCACGCCAGGTGCTCAGGAATCCCCCTTCACTATCCTGTAGTCACACAGAAGAGAATTTGTTAGGTGTTATTTGTATTTCTTCCTACAGTCTCTTATTTTCCTGACTTTTTGTCCCCTTTGCTCCTTCCCTTCAATCCTGGTGGGAGATGTCCCTGCCCATGGCAGGGGGGTTGGAACGAGATGAGCTTTGAGGTCCCTTCCAACTCAAAACGTTCTGTGATTCTGTGGCCATCACCTTCCCTTGGGTTTTTGTCCTGCTGCTCCCCTGGGTCACCATTAAGGTTACACGTAGGAGTGCCCCAAGAGCTGGCCGAGGGAAGTCATCCAGGACCTGGCACAGTGGTCTGAGCAGTCCCTGACCCCAAAGTGGACAACCTGAACACGCAGCTCAGAGACCACGCTACAGGGAAGGTGACACAGCAAAGGGTATGGTGACATGTGATGGGAAGGCCTGGGGACATCCAGAGGGCTGTCGTGTGGATGCTGTGCCTGTAGATGGCACCTTTTACTCTGCTGAGGAGGAAAATAAAATTGGGGGGGGGGGGAAATGGGTGGTAAGGTGGTAAGGCTCAAAGGTAAGAGAAAGATGCTTTGGGTGTGTGTCATGAAGGGACTCAGGGCAGTCATCCCCAGGGGACAAAAGGGCCCAGCTCCCAAAGCTGCCCCCCCTCCACCATAACAGCTCTTGCTAAAGATTCCCTGTTGCAATCATCACCAAACGGTCACTACTCTGTGGATTTACTAACTTTCCCTACCAGTAGGAAATTACACTGGTGAAAAGCACCTCCAGCTGCTCGCAGAGTTGGTACAAGGGTGTTTTACCCTCATTAACCCTTTCTGGATATAACAAGCCCAACTAGGGGCCACTCTCAGTGTCCTTTGGGGACACGTCCTGCCTGCTTCCACGAGGACAATTTAGGTTACAAGGAGGAGATGATGCATTTTGCAAACGGGCTGCTCTGGGGTCTGTAAAGAGCAGAGCTTCGGGGCATTGGCCAGGTCTGCTTGGTGTGGTCCCACAAGGCTTGTTGGAGCTCGTGCCTGTGTCCTTCTGGCTGCATGTTGGGGATGCCCGGTCCAGGGGTGGCTCAGTGGGACCCACATGTCCCCAGTGATGGGTACCACATGAACCGGGTGTCTGTTCCAAATCTGTGCCCAGCTCCTGCCCTCCCCACCAGCTTTAACCATGTTTGCTTTACCCTCTGTATGGACTATCACCTTGTAAATACACAATTTGAAATGAGGTGTATCTATATTTGTAAAGGAAAAAAAAGAAACCAGCTGCTCTTTCAGTGTTTTTCTTCTACAGAGGGAGAAAACGACAGCAATCCCTTAACTTTGCTCAGATTCCTTTCCAGCCTCCTTCACTCGTAAATTCCTAAACAAACAGCGTGATCCTAATATTGGCCTTAAAATTCTGTGTGAAATGGACCTGGAAATTAATTTCACACCGGAAGAACCGGCTCACCATCAGCCACAGCGCAGGCGGTCCAAAAGAAAACCCCGCAACTGCTGTACGAATTAATTCTGCAACTCAGGTGAGAGGGCAGCACGGAGGGGGGGACCTGTCCTCGTCCTGATGCCATCCCAACCCACACCACGATGTGGGGAGCTGGAAAGCCGTGGGTGGTGAAGGATGCCACTAACCCCAAGGGGCTTATGGTCTGGGGAGGTAAAATCATTGTGTCCCCCGAGAAATTGGAAGCAGGGGGCATCCTGCTCTTTCACACGGGTTTTATTTACTGGATGAGGCTGCTGCTTTGGGGAAGCACACGAAGGGATCCTTGTGGGAGATTCCTGGGGAAAAGGAGGCGTGAAGAAGTGGCTGCTGGTACAGTGTCACACGCGCCTGGTTGTCAGGCAGCTGCTGTCTGTGCAGACCCTGGGCTCCACGGCAGTACGTGGTCCGTGGCGAGCAGACCTCACTCAGTACCTTGGCTGGGCAGGACATCGCACGTGCCTGCATCTCACCTGCTTCCCGCGTGATATTTCATCTACTTAAAGATTTAGAGACGAACGGCGATCCCAGCCCTCGCTGCAGAAGGGCCAGGGGAGGCAGAGAGGGGAGATAGTTGGATGGAGGAACGCTGTGTGGGTAGACAGAAAATGAGGAGGGGAGAAGCCCTGCAGTACAATTTCAAGGTTGAGCGAGGAGGCTGCAAAGGCTCTGTGTAGCCGCTCCGCTTTCACAGGCAGGGTGAAGGGGGGGGGGTCGTGGATCTGGCTCCAAAAAAATAAGGTTCCCCAGTAATGAGCCCATGGAGAAAGGTGGGGAGAGCAGGGAGGTTATCCTAGCCCTCCTCTGTCCACCGTGCTCCCTGCCTTGCAGGATTGGCACTAATTGTGGTGGCCTCCGATCCCGACTGGGAGCATCCCTCTGCTCACAATGCATTGCTTTGTTTCAGTCCCTTTTTTTTTTTCCCCAGCTACGAGCTTGTTAAAAGGGAGTTGTGACGGCGTGTCCCCCGTGGGCTGCGTCTCCGGGCGGCGTTGCTTCCTTCAAACAGGACCTTGGGAACGTCGGCTCGGTAACAGCTATTGCTGTTGCTGCCTGACTTAAACCCAGCTTGGCAGGGAGATACAGGTCACAGGATACTGAATTCCTGGGGGCTTTGTGAGCCTATGCACTGAAATCCCACTAGTTCTTCCCCCCTCTGATGGGAAAGGCTGGGACCCACTGGGAATTGGAGCAGGAGTTCAAGGCAGACCCACGGGGCAGGAGAACTCAGCTTTGTTAGAGCTGACCTGTGTGAAACAGGTGACAGGTGTTCAGACAGGTCAGGATGTGAGGTGAAAGCTGCCATGTGAGGCCGAAGCACAGGAACCAGGCAGTGGTTAAGCAGAGAAGAGGTGTGCTTCTGTTTAAATAGAAGCACTGACCTGAATTTATCATGAGAGTCCTTAAGTGAGACGTCACTTGTGCAAGGTCAGAGTGGCTACAGACTGCAGCCAGGCCTGACGTGTGTCTTCAAGTCACTTAACGTATGGTTTCGCTTTGGTTTCCTCCTCCTTTTTGTTGTTCCTTGATTTTACGGATATGACTGGGATGGGCACGCCATGGGTATCCTGGCTGTGTACACTGCCTCGTGCCGATGAAGAGGACGAAGGAGGGATGAAGAGCCCAGGAGAGAGAAACCACCTGGACCTGTGTGGCCATTTGCACTCCTCGTGACCTGTGACTTTAAGACCAGCTCAGAGCAAAGCCTTAGCAAACCCACTACAGCCCAGGTGTGATGTGATTATTTGCCAGCACCTTCGGTAGCGCAGGCAGCTCATCGCGCTCAGCTGTTTGCCAGGGACTTGTGGTTTTAACCCCAAAGCAGCTGCCACATCGGGCTCAGCTTAACCAGGTTTGGGGTCAGGGCCAAGGTGGGGGCAGCGGGAGCAGACCTCTGCCCAATTCAAATCAATCAGCCCAGGAGCTGCGCTAATTGCATAATTAGCAACAGCTGCTCGAGAGAGGCAAAGGGCTTAATTATCCCCTCCTGCTCCTGCAGAGGCACTTGCCCACTGCTGCTCCAGGAGGAGGGACGGGAAGGTGAGTGGATGGGAAGGCGCCCATCACTGCCCCGCAGGGCTTTAGGAGGGGCTTTAGCAGCACAAACCGCGCTTGATTAGTGTTTTAATTAAAGCTGCTCGGGATGGGGTCTGGTGGGAAGGTACAGCTGCGAGGTTTGGGGGGGTGTGCGTGGCAGGGTAGGACCCCACGCCCTGACCCTGCTGGGGACTGGTGTCATCGCAGGCTGCTCCTTCTGAGCACCTGATCAGTGGGGGGGAGCAGGGGACCTGAGTGCTGTCCCTAAAGCTGTTGGTGGGGAGGGGAGGCGGGGGGCTGCCATGCGGGGTTTAGGACAGCCGGGGGGACCTGGGGTGGGGAAGGGGTCGGTGGAAAGGTGCATGGGTGGCAGGGCAGAGATAACGCGGTGCCTGTGGAAACCGAGGCTGGGGTGGGGACGAGCGCCATGTGGCTGTGCCCGTATCGCTTTCCCGCTCATGTATGATTTACGCTCCCCCCGGGCTGCCAGCCGTGAAAATAACAACACCACCTCCAAACCCCGTTAAACCCCCAGGTGCGGAGTTAAACTCCGTGGGGCCGGTGCCTGCCCGGGGCTGAAGTTGTGTTTGAAGGGGCAGCCGCTATCTTGGGGGTGCCCCCTGCCAGCCCGGGGGGGCACTGGGATTTGGGGACACACACACACACGCACCGGCTGCAGCACGGGGAGTGTGCCGGGGGGGGAAGCGGTGGAACCGGGGCTGAAATACCCGTTACCTGGGCCAGGGGCGCTGCGCAGCCCGGGCTCCTACCCCACCCCTTCCTCCTCCTCCATCCCCCTCCCTCCCTCCATCCTCCTCCTCCCGCGGCGGCTCACTCGGCTGGCAGGGCGGCGGGGGGGGACATGGGGGGTCTCCGCTGACTCCCGGCACGGCCACCACAGGTAATACCCCGCGAGTTTTCTTTATTCCGCGGTTATTTATTTGTGTGTGTGTGCGGGGGGGCTCCGCGCATCCTCCGCGCAACCCCCGCCACCCCCTCAGGGGTTGCTTTGCGCGCCGTCCCCCCACCCCAAACCTCGTGTATCTGCTCCCACCGAGGGGACAGCTTGTTTGGGGTGAGCGCGACCATCATAATTAATTATTTTTTTTTTTTTTTGAGGGGGGGGTCGTTCAGCGGGGTGGTTCCAATGGCAGCGGGGTGGGGGGGGGGGAGCCCAACCTTTTAGTAAAAAAATAAATAAAATAGCAATATGTGTTGGCGCCCGCTGTCCTGCGAAAGACCAAGCACTGCGTGTGTCCCCCCCGTTGTCCCCAAACCCATCTTCGGTTCTCTTTCGGAGTTTGGCGTGGAAGGAGGAGGCGGTGAGGAGCTGCAAAGTTTCTTGGGCGAGGTAGGGATGGAGTTGTGCGGGGTAAGGGGCTCACCCTGACCCGGAGGGACTGAACTGCCGCGAAACGGGGATTTTATTTATGTATTTAATCATTTCAAAAACACATGAAATAGAAAAACGGCTTTTCAAAACTTACTCTGAACAATTTCATTTTATTTCTTGAGAAAACGCTTTATTTGACATTTTTCCCTCCTACTTCTTTGCTTGCCCCTCTTTTCCTTAACCCCTGACAACACCTCCAATCCTCTTTTATTTAAATAACCATATTCCTGACCCCCTCACACACCGACCCTCTGCACACACATCTTTAGCTTCGAACTGCCTGGACTCACCGCCAGAGCCTTTATTTAAAGAAAATACTCAAACTTCCACACTCTGGTGCCTATTAAAACCACCCACCTAAATGGCATTACCCATCCTTTTACCCTGCAGAGTTTGGGGTCCCTTAGGGGTGTTTCATCTGTAAGCTTTTTGTGGCAGGGACAGCTTTTCCCCAGGTGCTCTTCTTCGGTTTGATGTACCCGGCACCAACCCCTTTGTTCTGATCCAGGATTTTTGGATGCTACGTGAAGGTAAAGAATAGCCCATGGCTGCTTGCAGTTAGAAATACAGGTGTGGGGCTTTGTTAGTGGTGTTTAATTGGGAAAATACAAAATCTGGGGTGTTGGTACTAAAGAGATGCCTTGAAAAAAAAAAAAAAAAAGGAAACTAATAAGGCTCTGTTGATAGAACAGTTCTTTTTAAAAATTATAGGAAAAGGGAGAAGGAAAAGCAGAGCTGGGGTGGCTTCTGTGGCCAAATGAAAGGATGCAGAGGATGGGGCGATGTGCTCCCTATGAGCAGGTGAATAGCAGAGCTGGCTGGGACGGGTACCCTGCATGAGGAGGGCAAATCCCAAACTGGTCCCGTGCCAGCGATGCCTGGGGATGCTGCCAGCACCCTCGTGTCATTCCCTCATGCTTTCTTTTTCCATTTTCTCTCTTATCCGTCAGTGTTTTCTTGGGGGGTGCTATGCTGGAATGGGAAGTTTTCTCTGCTGGTACGTGCTTTTTTGTTGTGCTTTGGGTGTTTTCCCCTGTGCTTGGGGAAAAGCCCTGCCTGGTGGCACATCTCCTGGGCATGACTGGTGTCGAAGGGGGTTGGGAGGGCTGGCAGAGCTCCCGGTGCCCGCTGTGGCTGGGCTGCAGGCACCCAGCCCGTCTCCTTCCCGGGGTCTTCCCAGCGCATCCCGCAGCAGCCTGGGACGTGCTGTGCACCGCCCTCGGTGCACGATAGAGCTGGTGCATGGATTGATTTTGTTTATTTTAATTTTTTTTTTTTTTTGGTGGAGCAAAGTTATTCCCATGGCAAACTCACATTTGTAAAAATCCGGGCGGGGATTTGGAGGGAGGGAGTTTTGCTGGTGTCTCTCCTTCTCCCCGGCACTGAGGAAGGAGGAAGGGAAATCCCTTTGCAATTCCATTTTCCTTCTCCACCTCCCTCTCTCCCTCCCTCCCTCCCCAGCACAAAGCTTTCTTGTTTCAGGAGTCAAACTGCAGGTTTTGTAGCACCGAGCTGAGATCATGTCAGGAAAATACAATGTTTTGTTTTAAGACCAAGTTGTAAAACACTCCCTTTGTGGGAAACGGTAAAAAAAATGATGTTCTTTTTTGTTTTATTCTTTTCTCTTTTTTTTTGGTGATAAGTGGGAGAAACAATGTTTGCAAGAGGTGGAAGATGGGGAGCTTGGCTGTGTGCCGTAGCTGGGCTTGGGGAGGGTACCCAACCCATGTGCAAAGGGGCTGTGTCCTGCCCAGGGGCATCTCCTGAAAAAACAGCATGGAGATGGCACCAGGAATGTTTTCTGCTGCCCAGTGCAATAATCTAGAGTAATGCCCATGGTATTGTAGCTGCTCTGCTGACCTGCTGGAGGTACGCAAAGAAAACGGGTGCTGTGATCCCCTTTGGTGCACGCCCCAGGAGCAGCCGAGGTGGTGAGGCCATGTCCAAAAGCATTTAATTTAGCAAGTTTCTTAGATGTTATGTGTGGACAGTCTGGAGCATGGATTATTTTTACCTTT
Organism: Podargus strigoides; assembly: GCA_028020825.1. Taxonomy (NCBI): domain Eukaryota; kingdom Metazoa; phylum Chordata; class Aves; order Caprimulgiformes; family Podargidae; genus Podargus; species Podargus strigoides. The sequence goes on along the minus strand of CM051626.1, from coordinate 34,872,103 downwards.
AAGAAGCTTTAGGATATGGGATTGGCTTGATGAAGGGCTGGCCTGTGGCCTCTCGGTGTCGGACATCCCAGCTGCAAACAGCTGGGCTATTGCAGCCTGGCTAATTTAGCTGGAGGTTTGTTTTGTGAAGCACAAATAGTTCAAAGCGCAGCCCAAAACTTCTGCTTTTTTTTCCCCACTGCTGTCCTGCTTCCCGTGATAAGACTTTTAATAATGTTACAGGAGGACAAGGAGCTTTTATTGCCCCAAACCTACAAATGTTAAAATTCATGCTTGTGTTGCTGTCGGACCCTATTTCAGAGTGCAGGCTCTGCAGCTGAAACAGGGAATCCCGGTGCTTGAGACTCGCCCAAATCTTGCAGATGTCCTGGAACTTGCCCATGGTTTGGTAATGACTGGGACACTATAGCAGGGGCTGGAATGGTGTTTATGTACATGCTGTGCCAAGCTCAAAGCCTCGCTCAATGTGTGCAGGAAACCTTTGGTTGTGGAGTCTGGTGGCTTTTGGTCTGTGGAGATGTTAGGACGTGGCTCTGGTGGGTGCTTGCTGACTCTGGTGTGCTCCAAGAATGATCAGAGGAGCCGTCCTGGGCACGTGTTGTCTCTTTCTGCTAGACAGCCTTGCAGAAACCTGCACTTGAAGCCACACTCTGGGAATGAGGACCTTGCTGGATGTGTGTTGGGATGGGAACTGATCTGGCCGTAGAAGGGCTGTCATGTCCCCTCCCTAGCCTCTGCCAGAGCCAGCGTTGCAGTGAGGCTTTTTCCACCCTTAGCCTGAATTGCTTTGCCCTGATCTGGGCTCTTGATGTAACAGCAGCTCCCCAGGGGAGAAGAATGTCCTGGGCAGTATGCTGGGGAGAAAGGCACTGGGGCAAAATCCTGATGGCAATAGGGGCATGTGCTGGTGCCTGGGCTGCTGCACTGTTGTAAGGGGCATGTAGGTGAGGGACTGGAGAGCTCAGAGGGTCCTCAGCCACGGCTGGGGTCCTGGGAGGGCTTGCATGAACAAGCCTGTCACTGGTGATGAACTGCTGTCATTAATTCCAATAACTTCATCTCTGCTGAACGCCTTTGTCTTTCAGTTTGACCCCCTGCTCTCTGGGGCTGCTGGTTGCGAGAGTTTGGGTGTTGTTTTTTTTTCCTCCTAAGTAGCCCCATCTTCCTTTCCCTGTGCTGTCTCCACCACTTTGTTCCCCCCCCCAAACCCACTCCTAAAATTTCAGGCAGCGAGTGATTAGCCCCAGCGTGCCCACGGTGTGACTCCATCAGGCAAGGCTTCGCCTTTATGAGCTGGAGCAGCCAGCGGGCCTTGAAAAGGGCTGTTGCAGCAAAGTGCCTCTCGCTGAAAGTTAAGTGAGCTTTGTGCAAAAGCAGCAAGGACACTTCTCTCTTGATTTGGAGGAGGCAAGAAATGGCCGGAGAGGTTTTGCAGCTCAGGTTGCTCAGTGTGAGCATGATTTTTTTTAATTTTTTTTTTTGGTTTGGGTTGTGTTGTGGTTTTTTTCCCCTCTACCAAAGCACCCCTATTTCTCTCTCTCTTTAAGATCTACCTTTCCAACCTGTGGTTTCAGTTAGCAGAGGACTGGACAAATAGCCTTGTTGCTTCTTTTTAGTGATGCAAACATCCAGCCTGGAGCTTAGGGGAGCAGCTGGAGGTGGGGTGAGGGTCCTGGGTGTGCACATACCCTGGGGTCCTGTGCTGATGGGGGCTTGGAGTGGTGGTTGCCAAGGAAGATGGAGTGAAGTAACTAACCCATCTGCTTTGGTATAGCTTTGAAATGTAGTTTGGCTACTGATTGCCAAGAGCTCCTGGTCCTGTGGCTGGTGGCTTGCTCTTGAAGTCGATGCTGAATTTGCATTGCTCACACTGTTACGGGGGTACTTCATAGAGTGAAGCTTATAGCGTGCTTCCCTCCCGCTGCTGCAAAAAGGTGGTGCTCACGTTCAAAGCTGCGTCTGAGTGTGGCAAGGAGGGAGGTGCCATCGGTCCCTCCCTGTCCCTGGGGGTGCACAGCCTCACCAAGCCCCCTCAAGCCAGAGGGCTTGAGGAATAGTCAGCTACTGCAAGTCTAAGTGTGCTGCTTATTCTGTAAGTGGAGTGGGCAACATTTAGATGAATGCTTTTTCTCTTTTAATTCTACTTCACAGATGTCTTCTTCCTTCTTTTTTTTTTTTCTCTCCCCCTTTTCTCTTTAAAAACCACAAGTTGTGTGCTTGCATCTGAAGCAGGAGTGCCCTAGGATATGTAAGCACAGGCTGTGTGACAGCGTTACCAACTCAAAGATGTCGTGTTGGAGCCTGAGGATGCCGGACACTTCTCCTGCATTGTTTTGATGGTGGTGCTTGGCAGCCCAGCCAGGCTTCTGCCCAGCCCCAGTCAGCACACAAGCCTTTCTTCTTCCAGGGAGGGCACAAGAAGAAAGCAACTGGCCTCCCGTTCAGCAGCAGGCTTTTGGTCAGGCCTTCAGCATCGCTATGTTTGCCACTTTGTCCATCGCTGCATTTATGGAGTGAGGTTCCTATCTCGTGAGACCATACGTGCATGCTGCTTCACCGAGTTCAGCTTTCTACCTCCTCCTAACACAATAATTGCCACCCTTCTTCCCCCTCCTCCTCTTTCCCCTCATCTTTTTTTGTCTTTAAGCTAAGCTCTGTTGGCTGCTTTTCCACCTTTTCGTCCCATGTTAGCATCATCTGATCTGCCACCCAGCTGCTCCTTTGCTGCCTTGCCTCCATGTGCTGGGCTCTGTGTTGGTGCAGCCCAGGAACCAGGAGAGCCAGGAGCACCTGTTGGCTTGGCTTCCATACCCCATCCTAGTCCATCTCCTAGTTTGTTCCAGTTTAAGTGAGCTTTTGTGATGGAAAATGGTCGCTAGTCACCACAGGCATCATAGCAACCAGTGCTGGAGACTCAGTAGAGCAAGTACTGCCCCACTCCAAAAAAATAAATACATCGGGCATCTTCCCTCTACCCAAAAGTGATGCTGCCTTTGCTGTGGAGGGATGGATGACCCTGCCTGCTGCAGGTCCCAAAGCCCCCAGGGTGTTATTTCAATGTTGAATGAATGAAGAGGTGAATTGGAGGCTTGCACTTGCAGCAGTAAATGCCTTTCTGTGGGGATGCTGCAGCGAAGGGTCTGCGTGTTGCTCATGCAGAGCTGGGCAGCTATCAGGGTTATCTTATGGCAGTTGCAACGACTTAGAAAACCAATTTCACTTCCAACCCAGACTGAGTTTTCCTGCGTGGACTGCAAAGTTCAAACATGACATTCTCTTCTGGTCTTGGGCTGTTGGTTCAACAATGTGTTAATGCTGTCTTGGAGCTAAGGCTTCTTTCCTATGAGAAAGCAAACCTCTCTCTGCTCCAAAGAAATTTCCACTCCTCTCTTTGTTTGAAAATGGGAGTAAACTGTGGGAAACTTTGGTGTTACTTAGTTGTTAGTAAGTTACAGCTCTAGCTTTTTCCTTGCTAGAAGAAAGGTTTAAATATCATCAGTTGGTGCTAGCTGGGATGTGCAGAGCAGCTCGAACTCACTGTCAGCTTTGTGGGGAGAAAACCCCCCTTCTCTCCAACCTCAGTTTTATTTTTGGGGTGAAAGAAGGGGAGAGAGAGCATCTTTCACACTCCCTCTTCCTGCAAGCACCATCTCAGGGCTTAGGTGGGTTGTGGCAGCCGTGCTCCCTGTTCTGTGTCCATCCATCCTCCCCCCTGCCACGTATGCATACAAATACATCGGCCTGCATTTATTTAACAAGGGAATTTTTTTCCTTCACTGCGGGGAATAGAAGAAAAAAAGGGCAAGTTTTTTCACTGGGAACAAATCTCATTTTCAAGAGTCCTGACAAAATGAGCCATAAAATTACAGTATTTCAAAGGGCTTCGTAATTCTAGCGCGGACGGCTCTTCATCATGGAATCTGAAAGCTCAGAAAATATAAAACTCATTAGATTAAAATAAACCACCTACCGCGCGGAAGAAAAGCTTATTTATCAATATCAATTTACTTCTGATTACCCTGTTCTGCAATTTGTTATTTTTAGGAATTATGATTTGTGTATGGCTCATGCCAATATGTGAGGGGGGGGAAGACAAATAAAATTAACTTTTTTCCTTTTGAATCCTACTTATTGTGAGGACCTGGCCAAGAAGCAGTAGGAAGAAGAAAAGGTGGATTTTTAGTGGTGCTTCCATCTGAGGAGCAGAGGGATGGAAGAGCTGGGAATGCAGGAGCTGCTGTGCCTCTGGGCTGTGTTTTAGGGTGAGAGCTGGTGCCTGTGGGCTTTGCTGGAGAGAATGGTGGGGGTGGTTGATCTGATGCACATTTGGTGGTCGCCATCATTGAAGCATCTCATGGCTGCTCCTCCAAGGTGGCCAACATGATGGAGAGAGCTGGGGAGAGTGGGCGTGGGTGGCGTGCCGGCGGGGAGAGGGATCTGCCAGCAGCTGGCTGGATGCCATGGGCATGGTGGCATCCTGGTAGCATCTCGGGGACTTCCACTCTGCCTGTGAATGCTGCGCTGGCTGCTGGGCTCCCCTCTTTGGGGGACACCATTTGGGCTGCCTCGCCAGAGAAGGGGTTTTTTGGGAAGGCACGTACAGTTTCCTCACACGGAAGCCGTTTGGGAGATGCTTTGATTTACACTTTCATTTCTTCTTTACACTCCTGGAACAGCGCAGAGCAAACAGAGAGGCTGACACGATAAATTTTTGAGGCGCAAGCGTCGCGGTGCTGTTTGGGGAAGGGAAGAGCAGGTTGGGGGGAGAGGGACTGGGGGTTTGGGGAATGATTACAAATGCCAGCAGCAGCTTGAACATGAGAGCATCTCTGCCAGCAAGGCACAGAAGCCACTGCCGCTGCTCTGATGGAGACAATTAAGTGTGTTTTGTGCGTGTGTGAGCTGTCGTCGTAGGCAAGCGCCCCAACAGTGCTTTTAAAAATAACTGGTACAGGTGCACAGCCTGGAAGCTGATGTTTAAGCACCCCAAGAGCAATATGTGGCCTGGGTTTGACAAGCAGGAGCGTCTCTACTCCAGTGTTTCACAGAAGTGGGATGCTAGAAGGCTCTTGGAGCCTCCTTGCCAACTTCATTTGGATTAGTGTGTGCTGAGGGCTGGAGCACGCACCGGCTGGGCTCTGTCTGCATAGCCAAGCCACATTTAGGGATGCAATGGAAGCAGCAAAAAAGCCACTCCCCAGTCTTGGGAGGGAGGCACTGGGGGCAAGTGGGCTGCAAAACCTCTGCTCAGCCTCAGCTGGTTCCTAAACTTTCAAGCCCTGGACTTCTTTCTTTGCAGAGCGGTGCTTCAGCAGTAGAGGTTCCTCTGGTTCCCATCCATCACCATTTAATGTGGCTCTGTCTGCTGCTTCCTGTGCCCTGGGGAGCGGTTGCCAGCGGACTGGGAAATCTCTGGTTTAACATTAGTGCTTTTGCAGCCAGGAGACAACAGTTAAGTTCCCAGAGATGACTTGCCCAGAGACATTATTATGCTGGAAACTGCACCGAATGCTTCCTACAAAGAGCCTCTTTCAGGCAGAAGGTGCAATTTAATACGCTCTTAGTCACAATTTTTAAGTTCTCTCCGGAGATTTCTCAATCCCGTTCTTAAATTTGCAATATTTGAGTGAACCATCTTGGAGAACCAGTGAAGAGCTGCAATATTAATGAAGACAGACAAAATCAAAATGACATTTCAGGCAATTACTTACGTAATGAAGTGACTGACTTGGAATATACAATATTTAGATTTATCATGACACTCGAAAGGAGGTGCTGTCAACTGCCTTTATTTCTACATCATGTAAATTGTTTTTCCACTGCCCTGTTGCTTTTTAAACATGGGCTGTGAAGCTGGAGAATAATGTTTCCGCTCACTTGGGCAGACAGTGGTGCTGGTTTAGAGGAAAGTTAGGGGTTTGCTAGTTGTGCTGCCTCGCTCAGCTCCATCACTTCTGGCTGCAGCAGGATGAGCTTTGGCTCTGCACCCCAGGTTTGATGCCAGCCACAGGGATGTGGGGGCCTGAAACAGCAACGTTGTCTATGTCTGAGATTTTCTCCCCCCCAAAACCTATGGGGGGAAAATGGAGAAGTTTGGGGTTTTCCTTTGTGAGAAGAGTCTATTCTGCTTTTATTGTCTGAATCTAAAGATTTAAAGGGCCTGATAGGCTGCCTAGCTCCTGAGGAAAAGGTATTTTTTGTTTAGAAACTGGGTTTTTTGGATGCTCTGCTGGCACCAAAAGCTCAGAAGTCAGAAACTTGTCGGGGGGTGGAGGATCAATCTCTCCTGCCCTGTCCTGGGGAGACTGGCATGATGCACCTCAAGTTAAGCAGCACTGATCCCAAATGCAGGCACAGACCTTTTCCTCCTAGAGATGTTTTCATGGCAAAATAGCTAAAGAAATCAGAATTTAGGACCCTTTCTAGAGTGACAGAGTTCTGAACTGTTTGCTCTGACACATCCACCAGTAAAAACAAAATATGTGCAGCTATTGTTTTGGGGCTCCTTTAGGAGCAATCCACAGAGGTAAGGACCGTCCCAAGGGATGCTTGTGCATCTCATAGGGTGGCAATGGGGTGTGGAGCCCTGCACCCTTTGCTGGGTTCACAGCTTCAGCCTGTGCCCAGCTCCCTGCCACGCTTTTGGGTAACTCAGCATGTTTTCCCTTGTGTTTGGTGTGTATAGAGCAGGGGGCTGTAAAGGGAAGGCTGAGCTGTGGCTTTGGGATAAATGGAGGGTGATGGTGGGTGAAGGTGGTCCCCAAGTGGGAATCACACATCACAGCAGCTTATTCAGGTCTGTTGCTTTAGTGATCTGTTCTCTGAGTGCACCCAAACTTACCGTGTATACAACCAGTCACGAGCGTAACGAGTTCCCCCTCAGGCTGGTAAATGGAAGATGTGATTTATTACTCGTTTCGGCCTTCACGGCTCAGGTCAGTGCTCAGTCTCAAGTGGGAGCTGCTGCTGTGTTTAACTATGGGTTCATCTCCATGTGTGTTGCCCAAAAGGCTGCGCATCACGTACGCTCTCTGCCTTCCGTGTCCCTGGGTCTGCTGCTGTGCAGATGTGCTGGGCTGGTAGGAAAATATTCCCCCAGCATGTTCCTTTCACAGCGCCTGCAGAGATACAGAGAGCTTTGGAGATGGGTCACCGAGGTGTCCTGTCTGCTTTGGAGGAGGTCTTCTGGCTCTGTCCAAGCTTGCCTGGGGGTTTCTGTTGTGCCTGTATGCTGTGTGTAACATATGTGATTTATACTTGGCTCTGTGTTGGGATGTTTTCGATATCATGTGTGTGAATTTCATTGCAAAGCGGGATTTTGCTGCAGCTTTGTGGGGTTGGTTCAGAAAGAGCTTCATATTTAATGGTCTGGAAACCATGGGAGGATGCGGCCGTGCCCAGCAGCTGCCTCTTACTGCTTTATTGTGTTGCCTCATCGTGAGGAGTCGTGCACTGTATCGGATGCAAAGCCAGGGCAATTTGAGGAGTAGGGTGGATTTACAAGCCTGTCTGCTCCCAGTGCTCTTGTGGTCCCTGTTTCACAGCCCCCTGGGTGCTTTGAGAGGTTTGAGGTGCTCTGCTTTGCTGTCAAATCCCAGTGCCACGATTCTGGGTCAAGCTTCCCACGTGGCTCTGCCAAAACATTTTAAATCCGCTGCTGATGGCTCACTGCTGCCTCGTGCCTGGATTGCAGCAGCTCTTCCTTACCCTCAGCATCCCGCTTGGTGCTCGAGGGGATTGTCTCAGCTGGGGCTGCTTCTGCTCTGGGCCTGTCCACAGAGGTCACCATGCCTGTCCACCAGGTCACTGACCTGGCAGTGTCAGGCACTCAGGTGCCAGTTGGGGCAGGGCTGCATCTCCAAGCCTGGACTGGGGAGATGAGGTAATATCCAACAAGTGCTGGGTTTGACATTGCCTTTCTTCTTTGACAGGAACCATGAAGCGTCACGCTGCTCCTGGCAACTTTCTGCTTCTTCTCTTGCTCTTGGAGCTGGTCTCTCCAGGTAAGTCATCTTTCCATCTGTCCAGTGCCATGCTCTTCTCTTGCCCCTCCTCTCTCTGCTTGATTCTCATGTTTGTGAGGTTCGAGGGTGATATTTGCTGTGTTCTCGGTCTCCTGGTGAGTATCTGAAGGCAGAGCAGTGTTGGGGGGATGTGGATGGTACAGGTAAGCAGGCCACCCATCTCCATTGCATGTGGTCCCGGGGATCTGTGCCTTGTGCTTCCATGCAGCCACTTTTCCTGTGGTCAGTAAAGGGACACGTGGCATCAGATGGCCCTTCCTGGGGGGATTGGAAAGAGGCTTGGAGGAGGTGGGATCTGCTGGTGAACCCAATGGTGGTAGATGCTCCTGGTGTACCTCAGTGGGCAAACCTTGGTAGCTTCCAGGTGTGGGTTCAAGAAGTCAAAGCTGGTGGTGGGCCTGGTGATAGACATGGTGTTAGGTCACTTTATGTAAATAAAGCCTAAAGGAAATTAGAGGGAGTGGACACAAAGCAAGGATGTAAAGGAGTAGCTTCTCACTGTTCAACAGCAGAGGTATTACTGTCAGGGCTCTCTGTCTGCTTTCAGCAGCAAAATTATTATCTGAACTGTGCTTTAATATATGCTATATGGGAAATAACTCTTCTCTGAGCCATAAAACCTCTTTTCTAATTCCAGCTGGAGGGGAGAGCAGGGCTCTGGGCAGGCAGAGCCTCTGTGGTCAGCTTTCCTCCCACCACCAGGCTCTGCCCTGTGAGCATGATGCTCTTGGTCTTCCCCTGGCATGTGGGCTTCTAGGGGGGGGATACAGGGTCCTGCCTGGCTGCCAGGTGGGACCCTGTGGGACAGCTGCCTTCTGATGTAGCAAACATGCCTCTGGGGCTGGGCTTTGGCACCCCGGGGTGCGTAAGTACTGTGTACGTATAGCAAAGCCCCGTGGAAATTGGGATTGTTGCATGAATGGGCTAAAGCCCCTGGGTGCTGAAGGGGGAGAGGGGGCTGGGTGTGTGCCTGTGTGGTGCTTGCTGATAAACAATAGGGAGCGTGTGTCCATTTGATAGCACTGTGCCCTTTAGAATTAAGGCTTTTTTTTTCCCCTTTTCCCCCTCCTGAAGCCTGAAGATGGCTTGCCCAGATTGGCAGCCTGATTGAGCCGTCAGTGGATGACATTAGCTGTGACTGACAAGCACAGTCAATCTCCCTCTGGTGTCGTATTGGATCAAGTATAGCCTCGCTAGTTAACTGCCCTGTCACTCCTCTGGAAGAGGAGAAAAAACAAGTGAAAAAGACAACCTAGCGAGTTCTTTGCCCCAGTCTGAGCCTCCTAAAACTCAGCTGGTCCACTACGTGGTGGATTTTACTTGCCTGGCTGGGGACTTGCTCCTTCGTCCCTCCCTGTGCAGTCACAGATTGGTTTGGGTTGGAAGGGACCTTAAAGATCCTCTTGTTCCAATCCCCCTGCCATGGGCAGGGACACCTCCCACCAGACCAGGTTGTTCCAGCAGTGCTCCAACAGCACTCATAGCTGATGCATCCCCAGCCCTGCTCCCAGTGTCTGCTGGACACAGCAGACAGGCAATAGGAAGCTGCAAAGCCTGGGAGAGGCAGAGCAGGGAAATAGGGATTTGGAGGTTTGTAGATCAGCACTGTGTCAGCCCCTCTCTCCTAAACCCTGCCCTGCCCAGGGCTTGGTTGTCATGTCCCTGAGGAGTGCCTGTCCTTGGTAAGCAGTTGCTGGTACGCTGCCTGTGCCTGGGATTGGGAGGAGGAGTGTGTGGATGCCCTACCATATGCCCTGGGGACTGGAGGCAATGGAGCTCCTCATCCCAGATGGCTTGCAATGCTCCTGGTGAAGCAAAGAGTGAGGGTAAATGCAGAAGTGCAGCCCAAGTGAGCTCAGTGTGTTTGGAAGAGGATGGTTTAGCTCTGGCATGGCAGTGGAGTCTGCCTGCTCCTATCCAGCTACTGCTGCAGTCACCAGGGAGGAGCAGACACCTTCATCTTCTCTGGGTTAGGAGGGACCAAGGGATGCTAGCGAGGAGAACAGGTCCATGAGTACTCTGCTCTCGCATTGGCAGTGGTCAAGGATGTGAGTACTGACTGCAGGGCACAGCAGCAGCAGGTTCTACAGGAATAATGTGGAGCAAAAGCCGTGTTGATGGATACAGTGATGGTGTATCCCAGGGTGTAGTCGGGTGGTTGTGGTCGTCTTGCAGAAGGACAATCCAGCTGATGATCCATTAGATGAAGCCACAGATGATGGCTGGTTTACAGCAGCACCCCTGGGAAAGCGTGAAGTCCCTTTCAGGCTCTGTGGTGTGTGGCTGTGACTCCCAAATTCATTTCTGTGGAAGGACTGGTGTGCTCAAAGCCAACAAAACACTGCCAGTCCCGGATTAAATGCGAAAGGAAAACTTCTGGGATCTTAGTCTAAGTGGCAGGGTGTATGTGTGGCAGACTTGTGTTTCACAGACTGGCCAAGACACCTTCTGACAGTAGCCAGGTTGCATGGTGAAGAGCTATGGCCAGATCTGAGATGGGGAGAAGGTTCCTGAAGGTCCCTCAAGGATGCAGCCATCGGCAGTGGTCCAGGCTGTGGGGGAGCTGGAAATAGCTGTAGTTGGGATGTGAATGTTGGAGCTATGATATTAAGAAATGTATTTTGAAATAGAGGGGGGTTTGCAGAAGTGAGTCCCCTGTGGCTGCTCAGTGTGTTTCAGCCTCATGTGCCCCCTTCAAAGCCTCCTGGCCCTGGCACAGCAGCCAGGTATGAGCGTGCTTCGAAGCCTCCGGAGATGCCATTAGCTCTAAATAACCCATTTTGTCAGGGTCCTTCTCATTTTCTTTCCAGGTACTTAACTCCAGAGGCTGAGATTTAAATGTGCCTTTGCAAGAGCACTGCCTCTAGTGCTTTCCCACTTCTCGAGGTGTTTAACAAACCTGGTGCCTCGGGAAAGAGGGCAGTGCTGAAAATCCCATCTTGTTACGGAGGGAGCCCCAGAGGAGCCCAGGCTGTCTCTGTGCCCATGTCCCCACCCCAAGTGGGTTTCCCATGGGTGCTGAGCAGGTTTGTGCATGAACACAGCTGGGACTTGTGCCCAAAAGGTCTCGGGAACATCTATCTCCCTCCATGGGAAGCTTTGGTGGGTGAAGAGGATGCTGAAACAAGGTCTTGTTCTTGAATAGGGATGCTGAAATGCAGGGCATGAGGGTGGTGGCAAGATGCAGCATGGTCAGGAGGGAAACCTGGACCCCTGATCTCAGCTGGGGTGTGCTGTCCCTTTGCCTGAAGCAGTGTCTTTGCTGTTGCAGCGTGGCTGGAGTAAGGATGGAGGTGATACTCTGTAATGGCTCTGTTGGAAGGAGCCCAGCTGGACCTGCATGGGGTGCAGTGGGGCTTTGTGAGGGGGTGTCACACTGTCACTGTGCTGGCTGGCTTTTTTATACCTGCACAATATCGGGTTGTGGCTGGGCTCAAACCAAAAATTATCAGGAGTCATAGTGGGGAAGTGATGCTCCATCACTTCCAGTGAGTGTTCTTGCCAGGGGACAAGTGTGTCCCCCCTGTGCTGGGGACCCTGGTCGTGCCTCTTCCCCTCCTGGGACTGACTCCTGGGACTCCCCATCAACGACCATGAACTGTTTTGGTCAGACCAAACAGTTCCCCCATACCCAGCCCTGTTTTTGATGTCTGGCAGCTGAACTGCACTTCACAAAGCCTGCAGGCTTGGCTGGCTCTGGCTGTGTATTGAGGAAAACCCATCCCTCAGATGCAGCCCAGTTAACACCAAACCTTCTTGGAAAATCATTGTGTTTCTCTCCTGGCACTTCTTTTCCTGCATCCCTCAAATGGTAAATCTTTTCCAGTTGACTTTTTTCCCCCTGGTTGAGGCTGTGGTCGTTGTTCTCCTACGTGCTCTGTGCTCAGCTCTGTGTTACCTAATGAGGCTGTGGTCTGGGGGCAGGCTCGTCAGCTTCCAGCTCCGTAAAACAGGGAGTAGAAAGAAGTGAGCCTGGTTATTAAAGGTGAAAGGAAGCAATTAGAGGGAAAGGCGACCGGGTGATGGGAGAGAGGAGGTGCACCGGGTTTTGCTGGGATGGCTGACAAGGCAAAAGGCTCTCAACCGTGGGAACAAAGTGAAGGTATTAATCATGTGCTAAAACAATAATTGATGTTCCTGGTCTCTGAGCTGTTGGCTTCCCCCTTTGCCTTTACCCTGCAAAAGAAGATACTAAAAAAAAAAAAAAAAAGGCTGGTGGAGGGAAGCAGGTTTCCAACCAGCTTCTGTGGGGACCACATGGTGCTTTCTGTCCCGTTAGCCCTTGTCCCAGGGGTACCCATCACCATCGCAACGCCAAGTGGCGAGCCTGGTCCCCCACGTGCATCTCTCTGTGCCCTGAGCCTCTCCCAGCCGTGCTGGCCTGTGCACAGCATGCTGGGGAAATAACACCTTTCTTTTGTCCTCTTCCCAGGTTGGGGCAACCGGCTGCCGTACTTCACAAACTACTTCTTCGACACCTACTTGCTGATCAACGAGGATACTCCCGTGGGTAAGTGGGCAGGGGGTCCCCTGCTGCCGACCCCCTGATGGAAACAGATGAAAGAAATGTGTTTCGTATGATTGACAGATTTAGCTTATTTTTCTTTCTTTATTTAGCTAGGGATCGTTTTTTAGTAAATGCAGAAATCGACCCGGTCATTCTCGGCCTCTTTCCAGGCTCTCAGTCCATTAAACTTGTGCTCTTCAATCAGGGCTCGTGACTGGCTTTTAATGCGGGAGGAATCGATTGGGAGCAGAGGGTGGCTGGGATGGAGGCGGTGGAGGCCCCTTCTCACATCTACTGCTGCCTTCAACCGTGCAGCCTGGGCAGCAGCCCCCTCAAAAAAGGGCTTTTGCTGCACCAAAGCCATCACTGGAGCTGTCAAGGGTTGGAGGACTCTGGAGAGGTCTCCTCTAGTGACTGCTCAGCTGAACCAGGGCTTCCAGCTGGGTCTTCTCTCTCTTCTTGGGAGTCCCCTTTGTTGCACCTTTTGCAGCCCATGGGTGTCGTGCTCATGGGGTTTGGAGTGATGTCGGAGCAAGGAGACAGGATGGTGGTGAGTTTTGGGTGGGCAGTGTGGAAGCTCCTGGGTGGTTGCTGAGGTTCTGCGTGGAGACGTGCCCTGAGGAGAGGGCTTGCTGGAGCCACAGCAGTCTTGCAGTGATGCTTGAGTTTATTTGCAATGGGAAATAATACTGAAAACCACTGCTTAGGTGCCTTTACCCGCAGCTCTGCGGAAGGCAAGCTGCGAGCGATGTAAGGAAAGGAAGGACCTGACTTCACTCTAATTCTTTGTTGTAATTTTGTCCCCTGATGACTTGCATCCATATCACTTTTCATGCCCTTCTTCAGTGAGCCCACCCCTTACAGGTCACTTCATGCCTGGTTGCTTTGCTTTGCTCTCTCTATGCTCCCTGCCCCTTGATTGCTCATGTCCCTGTAAACACACTTAGTGCTGTCTGTGCTCCCAGAGAAGTCCCAAGGAAGGAAGCAGGAGTGAGCTGGTTGGGAACAGCTTAATAGAAATGCTGCCTCACCAAGTACTCGGTTCTTGAAGTACTTGAGCTTGAAATACCTTATGGGAATTTTACTGAACTTCTATATGGGCAGAAAATGGAGGAAGATTTCTGACAGTCTCCTTTCCAGTGAGATATTGCATGAGTAAAATTGTGCTTGGAATTACTTTGAGGGTTGAATTATTATTTTTTTAAAACATGGCATTACACTGTACAGAAATGAAATTCACTCTTAAGAATATTGGCACTCTGGGATTTTGTTTCCAGATGCACCAGAGGGAAATGTCAGCCTGAAAAGTGTTGACAAACAGCATTTCTGTGTGTTCTCTGCTGTTGGTGGATGTTTTCTGAGTTAGGGTTATTAACTTGGAAAAAAAAAATAAAAGGCATCCTGACTGGGGTGTGAGTAGCAGGAATGTATGTGGTGCCTCTCAGCTAGAAAAAACACGGTTCTTTTTTTCGAGGTCTCTTCGGAGTGCCCATCACCGTGGCACTGAGTGAATGCCCCTGTGCAGCCCCCTCTCCCTTCCCTCTGGCATCTCTGGGCACAGCCTCACCTAGCCCCAAACACACCAGTCCCTGCTCGCTGCCTGCCATGCCGAAAGGAATCTTAGGCAACAATTAAGAGATCATTCCCCCTCTAATCACTTACAAGAGTAAATTAGTCTTGTCAGGAGCTATTAAGACAGAGAGCTCGAAATTTATTAGGCGAGATTGGGCCGAGGGAGCTGCTGGCGCTGCTGCTGGTCCAGGCTGATTAATTTTTCCCAAAACATCATCAATGCCCATCTGTTTCATTTAGGTCCAGGGAGAGCAATTTTCAGGTGGATTGACCCTCTAGTCAGTTATTTCACCCAGAAGTAATGGAAACACACACACACGTGGAGGGGGGAGCGTGGGGAATAGGAGATGTGACCATGGGGAAAGAATTGCAGGAGAGGGGGGAGATGCTTGGAGAGGAGGAGAAGGGATACTGACTGGTTTGGCCATGGTGGGATGAGATAGGGCACCAGGAGCTCCCATGTCAGCTGCTGGTAGCTGGAACGTAGTGTGTTTTACTCTGACAGCAGAAGTACTGGCTGGTTAACAGCCCTTGAAAGAAGTGTTTGCAGGAGAAGGGACCGTCTGTCTTTATTGTGCTGCTCACTGCCTTAAGCAAAATCCTTCCAAGGGCCATTTCAGTTCATCCCAAGCCTTTTAGAGGGTAAGGGAGTGCGGTGTGGATATTGATGGCAGGTGAGTTGCTGGAGGTCTCTGGCGAGGTGTGATGCTCACCAGCATGCCGGGGAGGTAGTGTTGGTGTAGGTGGGGTTCCCTGTAGCCCTAGATGTGCGGGGATGGGCAGGCAGTGCTCTTGGGCTCTCTTGGTTGAGGTCCTTACTGCTGCAAAAGGAACATCTTCTAAGCATAATGTGATGACTGGGGTCTAATTGCCCAGCAAATGGATTTGCTGTATGCAGGACAGGAATGGGAAAATGAAGACGATCCATCATGTCAGGTCTGTAAGTAGCCTTCTAACCACCTAGCTCAGATTCACCTGAGTTTCTCTGAAAGCTTTCATGCCTCAACGCCTTGCAAAACACATGACAAAAGAGGCCATTCAGACGAGTGCAATTCCGCTTTCCCTTCATCCTAGCGAGAACATTTTAGCATTGCCGTAATAATGTTGTCTTAAAAGAGTAGGAAACACTTTAATTGTTGCATCCAAGCTGATGCCACGCACTTGGCTTTGCTCTCAGACCACGTGTGTGAAGGACATGGTTGCCTAGGCGGGCTGGGGCCATGTTCCTCCTGCCATCAAACCTTGGTCCTGTGTGCCCTGCTCAAAACTAGAAGAGGGGACTAAATTTGAAGGATTGATCTCCTCCATAAAACCTGCTGAGGGTGAGCAGTGCACAACAGAGGAGTAAACCCACTAGGATCTAGTTGCAAAGTTTGACCACCCCCCTGGGCAATGTGAGCGTGAGAAGATGCTGGGAAAGGTGCCCAGGCTGGCTGGCAGGCGGGGAGGCCGGGCTCCCCCCGGGGCTCCTGCCAAGGCTGCGTGCTGTTTGATTCCCTTCGTTATTTCTGGACAGGAGAACCTGCAGCTGAGGCTCTCGGCTCTCTTCCTGCGAGCAATGCTGGGATGCCTCCAGCGCCTGGTGGGATGCTCAGCCCCAGGTCCCCCAGAGCTGACTGCCTCAGCATCTCTCCTGCTTGTTAACCCATGATGGTGTGGGGCCAAGGAGAACCTCTAACGCAGCAAGTCCCGTGCTGCTGCTGAGTGACAGCGCCGAGCGGCGCTGGCTCAGCACTCAAAGGCTGCCTGAGGATGAAGGGGTTTGGGGCAAAGGCTTTGCATGCTCACTGGCTCAGCAGCTCGATGCCAGCGTGGTGAGGAGGGATGGGTGGCTGGGGGATGCTGACCACAGTGCCTGCGAGGAGATGGGGACGGCAGAGGGTGGGTTGAAATGAGTGTGTGTGGGGCTGTGTTTTCTGCTCAAAGTTCCCTTGTTCCTTCGCTTCAGGTGGATGACTGATGGGGAGTTTTAGGGTTTGCTTCTGCCCCTCTTTGCTATGGGCAACTTTTGCTGAGCTGTTGAATGCACTGTAAGTAGCTCATGCTTCAGGACCAGGGTGGGTAAGCCTTTGTGAGCTGACAAAAAAACCCCGCTCCTTTGGGGGTTTGCAGATGGTGACTTCCAAATGCTGCTGCAGGAATTTTGGTTAAATACAGTAGAAGAGAGGGTGACTGCTGGAGACACCCAGGTCTCTTGGTGGCATTGACCGAGTCATGTATTCTGCCGGAGAGCGCGTGTGTGGAAGCAGTCTTGCTTGGGCATCTGGCTGGCTGTTGGCCGTGCTGCCTGGGGATCCCAGCCTGGCTCTTGGCACTGAATAGGAGAGCTTTGCTCTCTGACAAAGTTCTAATGCTGGTGTGGTTTGACTTTCTGCGGTGAGGAACTCTTATTACTCTTTCCCAGGGCAAGCTGGAGCCCTTCCAGAGCAGGCTACGTTGAGCAGACCACCTCCTCCACTCACAGGAGAGGGCATGAGGAATTTGAGAGGAAAGCTGATTTTTTTTTTTTTTTTCCAGGGATACCCACACCAGCTAAGGGACTCTGAAACATATGGGTGTTTCTCCAGCAGGTTCTGAGAGGCAGAGCTGAACTTTGCTCTGAGACCTACTTCACCAAAATAGTGGATATTTCCCATGGAGTGGTGGCTCTCCCTGAGCGCCCCAAGTTGTTGCAGCCTAAGAGGGGCCAGGGATAGTGGAGCACTGCTGCAGTGTTGGTGTTCTTTGGCTGGTGGTGATTAAAGTAATTAGGTTGATGTGTGTCTTGCATTCTGGGGCCTTCTGGGATGGAGACTTCTTTCACAAGAGGAACTTGGTATTTAGCTGGTAGGGTGCTCTGTGTTAACTCTGCACATGGGTCTGAGGCAGTGTGTCTCTCTGATATTTGTGGATGACTTGATGTGATTCTTCATTCTAGGCAAGGATCAGGCCAGAGGGCTTTTCTTCTCCAGACAGGGAAGGCTGGCATCCTCTCTGTGCTGTATCTGTAGTTTCCAAGGCAATCATCTCTTCTGCCACAGCCTTTCACTGTAGTGCTCTGGTCCTGGGCAGCCAGATGCTTTGGCACCCGGGTAAGGTCCCTGGGGGTGCTGGGCCATTCAAGCTGTTGCTGAAGATATGGTTATCTGTGTGTGATTGAGCACAGGCTTTCTCAGCTAAACCCTGCCTGGTCATTTGATCCCACAGCTGTAGGCATCTGCGGTGACTGGGCTCCTCTACGATGGCACTTGCCTAATGCATCACTGGAAGGGGAAAAAAAAAGAGTGCTGGCTCTGGTCTCTGCATAGTTCTGGACTGATTAAATTGTTTCAGAGCTGTCTGGGCCAGATATCCATGCATGAAGCCTGTGGGCCATCTGCTGGGGACAGCTTTGGAGGTGGGACCACGGGACAGCATCTGAGCACCAGACCCGTTTCCCTTTGGTGTCTCCTGGTCTCCCTCCTCACTTGCAAGGAGTATGGAGCTACTACTGGAGGGGGAAGTCCCCTAGGGTATCTGCTGTTGTGTCCCTCTTGCTCAAAATTAAATACTAAAGCTAAAGAGAGAGAATTAATTTAATCTCTGTGCACCACAGGGTTAAAAGTCACCCTGGCAAGACCAGAAAGCACTGTGGGCATACTGTTAATGAGGTGCTAATTGGTTACTAAGGAGGTGTGGCTCAGAAGAGCACAGAGGATGGCTGTAAAGCTTGGGGTTAACTCCCTGAAAGGAGCAAGGCAGCACGGGGTGCATTGGGAGCCCGGGGCTGTGCAAGAGCCTCTGTGAATGCTACAAGGTAGGCTGGCTTGTAGCAAAAGTGGCAAATTGGAAGCTGCTTTTGGAAAATGTGGTGGCACTGGTAGTAGAGTGGATGGAGAGCTTGGTAAAGTTGATTTGTTTGTAAGGAATGTGTGTTAAAGCAGTGGCTGTGCCCTCTTCACATCGGTGCTGCTGGGCACCTCCTTCCTGTGACTCTGTACTTGGCTGAATTTGTAGGGAATATGCAAATGGGAGGAAGATGAGAGCTCAGCAGCCATGGGACCTTTCCCAACTCCACTTACTTCAATGCTACGTGCTCAGGGTCCAGCTAGCATCTATTTATTCAAGGATTTTTCTTCTAGCCTATAAAGCTAGTTTTTAGCTAGACCAGCATTTAGACATAGATGATGGCAGAGCTGCAAGATCAGGTGGGCATGTAAGTCATAGGAGTCAAGATGGTGCAAGAGGGCAAGGGATGCCATCCCTTTGCTGTGGTCTTTCCTCAGATCAGCTCCAGTTGCTGGTGAAACCATGCTGCTGTATATAAATAATCCCCAGCTGGGAGAGCAAATACATAGCAAAACAGGTTGGCCAGTGCATGATGCAAGTTGGTCTCTGGCTGGTCACGGAGTTTGGGGATCACACAGCAAGTGTCCCAGCCACCTACTGTGTTATCACTGACATGGGTGCCAGGGTTTCATAATGGTAAAAGCCCAGTAAGGTTTTGGGGTTTTTTGTTGGTTATTGGGTGGGCAAAAGGTCAGTTGGCAAACATAAGTAGACCCTAAGCTCCTTGGTTTGCTGCTGGGTGGGTGTTCTTAGCTATAGACCACAGAGGAGGACACCAGCAGGGGTTAAAGACAGGCTGGGATGTTTCCCATAGGCTTTCCAGCCCTTGCAGCTCTGAGCTGGTTCCCCTGGGGTTATCTGTCCCATTCAGAAAAGGATGAGAAGGGAACAGCTCATCTTCCCAGGGCCAGAAGTAGTTTGCTACCTTTGGTAGGCTCTGGGGAAATGCTGCTTTTCCTGCTTTTAAAACCATCCCCTCAACTGGACTCAGTTTGATGCCATAGGCACAAAAGGGCTGTGTGTCCCTGGCAGGTGGGCAATGGCCCTTTGCTCCAAGTGGCCTCAGGGTTTGGGGCTGGTAGGGGCGGGTACCTGCAGCCCCTTTTCCATACGATGGCTGAAAGCACCTGTCCCTTTGGGCTGTGTCCATCAGCCCAGTGTGTGTGCAGTTAGCAGAACTGGTTTGGCTTTTTACTAGGGCTAATTCCAGAGGAATGCACTAGTCTGTGCGAGAGAGTGAGATATTTATGAATAGGAAAGCTATGTCGTGAGCTTCGGTATGGGCATTGCTGAGCTCGGGTGTGAATGTTCTCGTTTAGAAAGGGAGACTTTAGGAATATCAACTTCATCTTCAGTATTAATTGGAAGCACTATTATCACCCGATGGCTACTGGCTGTTTACAACTGGATTTGCAGGCTGCTTGAGCGCTCTGCAAAGGAGCAGCCTTGTATTCTAAGGGTAGTAATGACCCTAAGGAACAACAGCATTTGAGGGTTTTAAGAAGGTGGTTTCGATTCTCTGAACATGTGCCCTTCTGGGTGTTAGAAGGCCCATTGATGAAATTACTTGTTGAGCTGTAGAAAGTAAAGCACCGTTAATGAAAACTAGAAAATTAGTTATTCCCAACATCAGGAAACTTAAGGGGAAAAAAGCTTCCCACCCCCCCAACCCTTAACCCTGTGTCATTAAATTAATCACTTCATCAATCACTTAAATTTTCATATCTGCTTTGCTAATAGGCACTAACGTTAACGCTTACGTTTAAGAAGGGAAAAAGAGAGAGAGGGCGAAGGAGGAAAAGCATATTTGCAATATGGACTAATTAACATGTCAGGGTAACCTTGCTTTTGGTAACTGCCTCATCCAACCACTTGAAGGTTTGATCTCGCCACCTTTCATGTTCGAGTGGGTGAGCCCTTGCAGGAGGGCTAAGCCTCTTCAAAAGAAACAGAGGAAGATGCATGTTTGTGGTAATGAGGTCTGGGGTGATTTTTATGTCTGAGATGACTTTAGTAGCATTAATTATCTGTACAGTGCTGTCTGTAGGAGCTTCATTCCTGGGCTGGCCTCTTGCTGTGCTCAACAGAGTGCTCCTTGTTACCTTGGAGCGTCCAGGCTTAAGTGCCGTCCCAGCTCAGTTAAATTGAGCCTTTTTCCTGGCTAGTTGGAGGTGTTGGTATGGGTGCCAAACCTGATATAGAGCAAGAATAACAGTGGGAGTCAAGCTTGGTAAAGCAAAAAACACTGGGCAGGGGGAAAACTACACCTGGTCTAGTGGGCAGTGTCCCTGCCTATGGCAGGGGGGTTGGAACTAGATGATCTTTAAGGACCCTTACAATCCAAACCATTCTATGATTCTATCTATATGAGTGCATATATTCAAATTAGGAGGTGTTTTATATGTATATCTTTGTGGAGGTATTAATATTCTAAGGGAATGTATTATGGGGCCAAGAGTATTTCCCTGTGCTGTATGGAAATACTTGCATGTGTATATATACATATATACACTCATAATTTTTATTATTAGTGGGGAAGGTGAGCTGTGTTTTTACTTTGAGTCTATCAGTGGGACCTCTTAGAAAAAAGCTATGGTCGCAGAGTGATAAATGTGCTTGTGCACTTTGCCAAATTAGGAGCTTGATATATTTGGGTTGGGTGAGAACATGCGAGAGGAGGCAGAACGATTCCCTTGCATTACACAATTCTCAGGTGAGGTTCATGCTAGAGGAGAGCGATGGAGCGTTACACTATTTCATCTTGGCATGCTTTGCCATCCAGCCTGGGCTGCAGGGAAGCGGTGGGCACTGGGAATAGATGGGTTTGAGATGGGCTGGCATCCAACTGCTTGCACAGTTTGAAGTTTATCAGTGAAACACTGTAAATGCATCCAGCTCCCAAGCCAACAACAAAAAAAAACAAACCAAGGTTAAAAAGGTTCAGCTTCTTTTCACCTGCATCAAAACCATGTGAGCAATTAAAACGTGCAAATGTACTTTGCTAGTCCTTATATGGAAAACCACCATGTTCCTGGATGAAAATAAGCAGGTAGAAGAGAACCCTCCTGGGTGGGCATATATGTGCCATGGTGTTGAGATTGTGGAATAAACCTCCTGCTGTTGGGAAGTGTCCATGCAGAAAATGGCTGTTATCCCAGTGAGCATCCCCAGTTTGGGGCCGGGGTGTTGGTAGGCATCACACTGCCCTGGCTGTGCTGATGGCCTGCGTGGCAGAGGTGCCTCTTGGGAAGCATCCCAGGGTCTGCAATTTTGGGGAGCACAGGACGTGCTGGGTGGTCACCTCAGTGTTGTGAATCCATCCCCTCCCCATCTCCCAGCTTTTAAACCAATTTAGCGCTGGTGTGTGCTAATGCACCTTTCTGCCTCTGAATGGCTTAATGAGCTTGATTGGCAGGGGGAGTTAATAAATTGGTTCCTCCTGTCAAACTGCTTCTGTACACTGATGGCTTTTGAATTAACTGTAACCACTCGGAGCAGGGGGGGGATATAAAAAAACCTGGAGACAGCGTTGTTGGACAACTCAATGAAAACATCTGTTCGATTTGCAGCGGTGGTCAGAAGAGTGAATAAGCTCTGTGAACTCCCTCTCTTCAAGATTTATTAATATTGCTCTTTACGCGAGGGGGAAAGATTTCAAACGCTTGACATTTAATGGTTAGTAACTCAATTTTATTCCATTCATCTGCATGGGTCTGTGGAGCGCCTGCTCTGCTGAGGCCCCAGTGTTGTAGCAGGCAGGATGCCTGTGTGCAATTAGGGGGGTGATTTGGTACCTGAGTACAGAAGAACCTCTTTCTTTTTTTTTTTTTTTTCTAATTATATTAGGTTTGAGATCATCTTATAGAGCAGTGATGGGGCTTCGTTTCTCACTCCACTGTTCAGTTTTGGGCGGTGAATTTGAAAATAGGAGGGAGGAAAAAAATACTTTAATATGGAGAAAGGCCAAGGGAAAGTAACAAACAATTTGGGGTATGAGGAGGAGCCTTCTTACAGGCAGAGATTAATGGTTGTTACTAATGATTCTGGGAAATAGAGGGGAAGAAATAGATATGGCAGAAAACTCTAAAATAAGTAACTGTGCTGCAGAAAACCTTGACTCTTGAAACGCACCTTTTCCCATACGACAGCCACAGCAAATTAAACACATCCTACTGGGTAAAACAATATTTCTGTACAAGAGCACTGATGTAAAACTCGGTGCCATGGGAGGGTGAGGTGAGAGCACCACACAGAGAGCACCATCCTTCCAGCATCCCTACAGGAGCTTTCGTAGCAGCATAAAGGAAAGAGTGAGGGGGGGTGTGGAAATCTCCCTGGCTTTCTGCAAGGTATTATTTGTCTTGGAAAAATTGTTGCAGCCCTGGGGATGCTGTCTGCAGTCCCGTCAGGTACGGAGCTGGGAGTGACAGGCTGCAGAAGGCACATCAGCCAAAAGCCATTACCAAGTATGCCAGTGGGCTGGGGGAAATAGTCAGGAATTGAGGCTCTGTACTGGAAATGTGTGGGTTTTTTGTTAGAAAAATCTAGATTCTTTCAATTTTGCTCAAAAACACACCGTCAGCTTGGGGAGTTGTTGGTCTGAACGAGTCGTTAGCTGACTCTCTGATTTCATGACTCTGTTTCCAGTCTTGCCCTTTGCTTTATTGTAGCTGTCAGTGCAGCATCTCTTGATTTTGAGGACCACCCCATGCATTGCTGGGTGGGGGCTGGAGGAGGTGGGCTTCATCTCCTGCCTTATTTCTGCTGTGTCTTACCCCCAACCCAGGGCACAGAGCACAGAGCCTTGTACATCATGCAGTGAGAAACCCTGCGGGGGGCTTGTATGGGACATGCATAGCAGTCTTGAATACAGTTAATATAGCTAGAGAATAATCTCCTGCTTTTAGGACAGCCCATGATTATTTTTTAACTTTATTTTTTCTGACTCAATCTAAAATATTGTCTTCTTATCCAGGATTGAAAAACCATGGCAGTAGCACATGTGTATGGTGCTAGGTACTACACAAACCTGGTCTATCTTGCCTGGCTGCTGGGCTGGGGAGGGGTGGGGGGGCTGTAGGTTTTGAAGGCAATGCTGAGGTGGGGAAGGGGCTGGCTTGGCCTGCAGTATAAATAGCAGTTAGCATCTGGATGTTCTTGCTGCATGTTCTCCATAAAATGGTACAAAGGGCCCTGGGCTTGAGAAGGGCTGGGGCATTTTGCATGAGAAGATGTTTTCTTGCACATCCTATCAGCAGCCTCTCTTGGACTTCGCATCCCTCAGGCAGTACCAGGACAGTGTTTGGGCTGATGTGGTTAGAGATGCCTTCAGTAATTCTTTGCAAGTCCTGTCTGTGGGCAAAACCCGCCTGCAGCAGCATTGCCCTCCTCCCTTGCTGGGTGACCAATTGGATTTCCAGTGTGCAACAAGAGACTGAAGGATGCAGTTCAGACCAGAGCATAAATCACTGCCTCTCCATTGTCCTCGCTGATTTTGAACCAATGACTCTGTCCTAGGATGATCAGGAGATGGTTTCTTTCTCCAAAAATTTTCTCTGCTTCCAGTACCTCTTCCATAAGGGCCAGAATTTGGCTGTTGCTTTGCACTAGGCAGCAAGTGCCCAGCTTTTTTGGCCTCAGCTTTCTAAACAGCACCAGCAGCCTGGGGGGAAAAAAGGCTCAGAGTCCGTTTGCTGTTCACAAAGAGCTCATTAGTTCATATTGAAAGCCAAAAGGGCTGTGCTTGGTGGGCATCCTGCTGTAAGATCAGCTGGAATCTGTTGGAGATGCTATGCCTTCCAGTGCTGTGGGGTTTTTTTCCCCCTCCAAAGATATAAGCTCTACCTAGGGATCAGTGATACTGCAGATGGTTCAGTTCTGATTTCCTTTTGTGCATCCTGCATCTAGTGGCATCATCCTGGAAGGGGTAGGGACCAATTTGCATTGGGACATTGATCCCAGAAATGGGAATGCCCCCCCAGAAAAACCCCCTTTGCTAGCACAGATCTGCACGTGGCCTCTTTTGAGCAAGAAACATCAGTATTTGCTGCCCTGGCTGGAGGGTGGTGGGAGGGGTGACCAGGGGGTTGGCTGGACGAGCTGCTTCGCCAGGCACGGTCTGGTCTCTGGTATCTGTTAAAGCCATCGTGTTGTAAAAGTGGAAGTGGCCCCAGGTGGTTGGATAATGGCATCTTTAATTGTGCTCTGAATGAGATTAACTTCTTATCTGACAGTTTGACATCTTTATTATTATTAATGTGTGAATAATACAGTGTGAAGGGTTTTTTATACACAACTTTGGTAGCAAATGTTTGCCTTGTGTTTAGCGGTGTGTGTTACTTTGCTGGTTAGCCAAAGCTCCAAGGGCAGGGCTGGCATGCTGGGATGCATCTCCAAGGGATGCTGCTCCTACTTATTTCCTTTAAAAATAGTAATTACCATTGCATTGCAGCTATTCTCATGTATTTCTTATTTTGAGGTGTAGTAGAGGTGGTGGCAAGTCTGGAGTCACTCAGGCTAGTGGGGGGGGGGGGTGATGGGAGAAGACATGGGGGGCTGGGGTCTCTCCCTAAGGCCAGCTGGGAGGAGCAATATCCATGGGCAAGGAGGGATGACCACCACTGTTCCAGAGAATGATGATTATGGCCCTAAAAATTTGGTATAGGTTTACACCGTTTACCATTGCCTGGCTGAAAAAGGGAAAATTATTCAAGAAGCTGTTGCCTTACAGTGGAATAAATGCTGGTCATGGGAAACAGCTGCTGCCGGGGAGGGGGCTTGGGGCGCTGCCAGGGATGGGCGCAGGTGCCAGTGGGGCTGCGGGTGCTCTGGCAGGGGCTGGGGCTGTCTGTGAGCAGTGGGGAAGGGAGCTGGGGGGGTGGGGGGCAGCTGCAATCTGTCGACTCCAGGAAAAGTAGTTTCTGTGATGTAACTTGTTATTAAACGGGCTAACAAGGTCAATAATGCCTTTGCCTGGGAGAGCTTCAGCCAACACTTCTATCAAAACCAATATTAATTTTCACTAATTAGGAACTGCAGCTAATGAGTGTCACAGCTAATTTACCTCATCCATAACGAGGGAGAGGAGGGGGTCAGGCTCCTGGGATCAGAGCCTGCAAATCTGCCTCCTCTCTGCTCTCCCTTTCTCTCTTGGCCATTTGTCACCTGGGTGATTTGCTATCCATGGGGACATGTGTGGTCCCCCCAGCCTTCCTGGGATGCTTTAGGAAGGCAGGGAAGGAGCTGTATGGGGAGATGTGCTGTGTGGCAGGTGTTGTCTGGTCCAATCTGGAAGGAATGAGCAGATGAGCGACCGATCAGGTGAGGCAGAGAGGAGTGGGCATCAGAGCTGGCCGCTGCCGTGGGGAAGGTGGGTGAGTGACCTGCTGGCTGCTCTGCAGAGTGCCAGAGGGGCTCTGGAGCTTGGCACGGAGCAGTGAGGGAGGAAAAAGAGCTTGGAAGGATTTGCAAGGGAAATTTGAGGAAAGAAAAGGATGCCTGGTGTCCTGAAGGGGAAGTCGTAGTAAAGCGTGTTTGCTCTTGAAACCCTTAAATTAATTTCCAAAGCCTTTACAGTACGTTTTATCCCTGTTCTCTTCCATACTTGTTATCCTGCTGTATGGCAGGGCGGATGTGCCAGCCTGGAAAGCATCCTGAGCACAAAGCAGTGAAGCTGTTTGTCACAATTCATGCAGTCCCCTGACTCCCTCGGGCCAGTCTCTTTCTCTGATAGAGCATTGCTGCAGGTCCTTGGTTTGGTGACAAGCTGAACAACTGTTGCAAAAGACAGGCATGTTTGCAGGGGCTGAATTTTTGACTGGGTGGCTTGTGTGCCATGCAGGTTGCCTTCCTGCACAGGTCACGGGGTGGGATATTCCCCAGACATTGCCAACAAAACTCATAGAAAGTGAATTTCTGATTTGGAGTTACCCCTGTTAGTCCTGGAAACTTGATCTGATGGCTCAGGCAAGGGAAGAAAGGGTACAAGGTCTGTTGTAGCCTTCCAAAATGGCTCAGGTTTTGTAGTCTCTGCTTTCTAAACAAGCTGGAGACTAAGAACTATCCACGGAGATTATTGTTTGAAGTAAGAATACACTAGAGAAATTTGTGGTCTGCTCTCAGACAGCTTGTTGTTAGGGGTGGCCAAAAGTGAGTGAATAAGTGATTTGTGTTACCCTGACTAAACCTTGGGAGTCTTCCCTGTCAGAATTGTTCCCTTATGCTAGCAAAGGGATGAGCATCACACACACCATCAGCCCATCCTGATGTGCACTAGAAGGAGGACAGAAGAGCTATTGCCCTGTCCCAGACAGCTTTCCTAACAGGCATCCTCTTGTTTGGGGTTTCAGAGGCCTTGGGAAAAGGCTTGGCCCTTTAGACATGCCCTAAGGAACTCACACAGGAGAGTGATGTGCAGAGAAGAGCCTCTTGAAAAACCCTCTCACCAAGAGCATCTTTTTTTGTGACATTCCAGGAGGTTCAGGTGGGAGCTGCTTACAGTCCTGGCTCTGGTCTGTATGCATGGTGGGTTTTGCCTCTGGCAGTCCACCAAGTTGTTTTTGCTGCCAGTCCATGTCCAGCTCTGCAATTAATCCTGGCTTGGGCTGGTTTCTTTGATTTGTTCGAGCTGTCGGTCTGTGAAATTGCCACCCAGCTCATAGGAGCTCCCAGTAGATGTTCTACCTCTACCTGCTCTAAGGCTCACTGCACCCGCAAATGGCTGAGCTTCGTGACTTGTTCCCTACCAGCTCCTCCCATATCTGTCATCAGCCTTGGTGGGGAGAAGAACATAGCAGCAGAAGGGCTGTGAATGGATTTCATACCCATGTCCTCAACATGCTCAGAAATGATAGGGTCAGCGCTCCCCTGTTTGTCCCAAATGCTTTGGTCTCCAATAAGGACAAGGGCAACTCGTGGGTAAGCAAGTTCCAAACATCTCTATAGCATAAAACACAAACTGTGAGCCTGTAGACTTTCCCATAGCCTTCTTTACCTTCTTCATGGAGACTTTGATACCAGTCAAATGCCTGTGTTCGAAGCAAGTTAGAAAGGAGGAAGAACATGAAATGGAGAGACCAGGAGGCAGCCCATTCCTCAGTGGTGCAGTTTTGGTGATGGAACCTCAGCTTCATGGCCAGCTACTTGTGCAAAATAAGTCTGCATGTAGGTCCTCTATGTGCTTTTTACAACCTTTGGTGCATGCGTGCACCTGACCCAGAGGTACGTGCAGTCCAGCAGTTCCTTTGGCCAGAGCAAACCCAGTGGCTGATCAGATCTGAGCTCTGCTTGGGAAGTTGGCAACGCAAACTTTTGAAGGGCAGAGAAATCTCTCCATTAGCATTTTCTTAGCTAAATTTGCTGATCCCTGCAAGTCAGCTCTAATCTGAGGAGCAGTAGTTAGTAACATATTCCTCTGCTGTGTCAACCCCAGGACTATTTTGTTTTCTTTATTCCCCTCCTTGATCCTCCCACCATCACCACCCCAGTCATCTGCAACATGGGTAGCAACGTGACAAAACAGCGTGTGCCGTAGATAATGCACGTGGGGAGTTGCTCCACTGATTGACCCTGCTTTGAGCACAAAGGCACAGCTTGCTAGTATGTTGCCAGCACGAGAGGAATGTCTGGGAAATCTTTAGGGGGAAATTCCATCCTAGAGAGATAATGCAGTGTGACTGCGCTGTCTTTGGATGACAAATATGTGAGGTTTTGTTAATGTGCTGGATAAAGGTGTATTTTCAAGGTTTACTCTGATTTCTACAGCACCTGTTGGCTGTTGGAGTTCCAGTACTGGTCACGCTGCAAAAGTAATAACGTGTTGTTGACAGTGAAATATAAGCAAACAGCAGCATCCAGGAACTCCTTGATGGTATTTGTGCATAGGAAGATGTAGCCTCATGCATCAAATGTCCTGTGGCAATGGATTCCCAATCCTTGAAAAAGAAGGGTTGAAAGGAGTGGATATTGTTTGCAAACCTCTTGTCTTAGCTGAATGTGAGTGGGATGGGTCAGATGAATGTGCTGGGTCAGATGGTGTTGCTCTGTATTTAATATGTTTATCCAGCCCATTGAGGATGTGGAGCTGGGATGGCGGGCTCTCAAAACCGTGTGTGCTTTTGCTAAGAGCTCTGATGGCATAAAGTGCTTTCCCAAAGAGCAGTTGGGACCTGTGGGAGTACTCAGGCAGCCCAAGGCTGAGCACATCTGCTGGGGGCTATCCCCCTTCCCTGCTATCCTCTGTGCCCTTTGAGGGGTTCAAGGTGGCTGAGAAAGTTTCTTTGCACTTTTTACCCAGGAAAAGTGACCTTCAGGCAGGGTAGTTTTGGGGGAAAAAGCTTGCCCAACCGTGACAGATCTGACTATAAATCTCCAGTATTAATGCCCAGGTTCCCAAGGTCTGTCATCCCGCGTGCCGGCGAGGCACGTGAGTTGCTCAAAAACAACGTACTGACTCATCAGTCATTTGGGAGGCACGTCAGTAAAGCTGTCACTGCAAGCAGGGAGATGCAAGGAAGCCTATGAGCAGTGCTTGTGTGGGGCTGCACCCAGAACATCCTCAGCTAGGGCATCCCATAGCAGTCCAGAGCCCCATGGGGATGGAGGGGTTCCATCCACCACAGTGTCCTCGTCCATTTTCAGTACTCGGTCTCTGCATTATACCCCAAATTGTCCTGCCCCCTTTGGGAGGGGGCTGCAGGTACTGCTTGAAGCCATGCATTTGCCAGCCTAGGCTTGCCTTTGCTGGGGTTGCTCCGTGCCACGTTGGCAGTGAATCACACCAGCATCCAGCCAGCTGCTGCAGAAGGACAGCTTGGTTGCAACCGGTGACATTATTTCATTTGGGTTTTTTGATGACTGTCTTCATGAATAATTCTGAAAGAAGCAAAGCGTCTCTTTTTTTTTTTTGTATGGAAGAAGTCAGGCTGGTTTTAAAATAGACTCAGAGTGAGTATCTCTTATTGGTACAGGTATTAAGTTAGTTATGAATTTCTTGCACTTTGGGTCCTAGGAAAATCCTCCCCTTATCCCTTTCTCATTCACTGTTGGTTAATAAGGCTTATTAGAACTCTTCAATAATGACAGAGATAATCTCAGCCCAAATTTGAGGAAATTTTGGGAGCTACCTAGGCCAGGGTGCTCTCTGCATCCTCGCAAGGACCAAGGGCCATCGAAAGAGGGAGAACACCACTGTCTGTCCTTTAATGGGAAGGAGAAGAGAGGTGTTTTTCTGGCTGACAGCAGGACAATGCTCACCGCCCTACCCAAGTGCTCTATGTGCCTGTGGCTTGGCTGGGTTGGTGGAGGTGAGTTTCTCTTGGAGGTTTTTAGCTATGTCTCATGCTGTGGGGATTGACAGGACCTGCCAAATACTGGGGTGATGGCCCTGGGGCTGCAGGGTTGCTTATCCTTTCAGGTCTGAGGTGTTAGGATGTGAGGGAGCCTTGTGGGGTCAGACAGCTGGCCATGACCTCGCAGTCTGCAAATCAGTTTTGGCAAAGAGAATAAGGTGAACTTTCTTCATCCAAGAAGTGGTAAAACAGCACAGGAAAGGTTCAGCTTTCTCAGATGGGCTTTGCCAGTTAAACCCTTAGTGCTGAGCTGCCCTATCTGTGATTCTATTGTACCCTGGGAGGGAAAGCACACATTGTTTAGACCTTGCTCTTCCTCATGGGAATGTTGCTCTGACCAGGTATCACTTCCATACTGGGTCCCCAGCCCTGCCTGGCACGTGTTTGTGGTGCTGTGTAAAGCCCTTCAAGAGAAGGAGGCTGAATTTCCACCAGCATAAGTGTGGATCACCCAGAGGGCACTTGAGAAGCACAGGAGATTTCTGAGATGCTGTGGAGGGGCTGGTTTTGCGTGTGAGTTAGAGGCTGGTGCTGCCAAAGGGGCTGGAAAAATACTCAAGGTACGTGCTGCAGCTGTCGGGGCAGAGGTGGCTGGGACACGTCTCTGATGGGTACAAGTAGCTCTTGGCAAGTAGATGGTAAATTCAGTGGTCAATACCCGTTTTTCCTTCAATCAGTGCTTCAGGGCAAAGAGAAGCTTTGGAAGTCTTTACTTAAAGCAATTGAAAGAAAAAGCCTAAAACTGTGACTTATGGGATCACTTTTCTCTTCATAGATTTCCACTTTTAGAACAGTCTGTGAAACCTCAGTGATTGCTTTCTTTTTGCCTTCAAACAACCCAGCAGCTGGGATTTAGCATGGAGTTATGTTTCTAGTTTGGATTTTAAAATGTTATTTGTTTTCACATGTGACTAAGGGAGGGTTTTTTGAGTGTGGGCCAGTCGGCTCACCAGGCGAGGGATGCGTAGATTCAGCCACCCCTTGCAGCTCGGAACCAGGCTGTCGCAGGGCACCTTGGTTGTGGGGGATGTCCCAAGCTGATGTGTGCCTTAGGCTGGGGGTCCTGCTGGGGTGACCAGTGTGATGACTTGGGTGGAGCTCATGGGGAAGTTGAACATGGCAGCTCAGTGGGGTAAAGAACCAGCTAAAGGTCTTCCACTTGGTATCTCTTAAAATTGGTCATCTGGCTGGTCTTCTGCCTGCCTCTGGAGTGAATGTAATGCTATAGCCAAATGGCAGCTTGTAAAAGTGATGAGTGAAAGCTGAGCCCTGCTGACATCCCCAGGACAGGGTCCTGTCTGCCTCACCCCATGTAGCTTTAGGTCTGTGGCGTGAGGGTTTTGCAAGCTTCCCTGTGCAATGTTTGCTTCTCTGTCTTCTTAACGTGGTGACAAAGATCACGGAAAAGCCTATTTCACTCCTAAAAGTCAAAATTGTCTTGTTCTTAAACACTAAAGACTTACCTAGGGCGTGGAGTGCCCCTCACCCTCTGCCAAAGTGCAGCAATCACTGGGGCAAAGCTCGGTGGCAGCAAGGGAGACAACTACCTTGGAGCAACGTGGTGTAGAAGACTAAAACTGTTCTTGTAGGAGGATTTGTGATTTCAGACATGTCATGTGTACTGTACAGGCTACGATTTGTGGTACATGGGCAAGGAGCAGCCTGGGCTTGTTGCATGCCTGGGGGATTACATCAGTCTTGGAAATAGCCCTTCACTGCTTCCTTTCTCACCCCATTTCTCTCACTGCTGTGATGAAATTCCTGCAGCAAGCCTTCCCTGGAGCTTTGAGACAATACACACCTGGACAGGTAGAGATCCTGAATAAGGAGCCCTGTGGATGCTTGCAAGGTGTTGTGGAAGCTACAGAGGGATGTTTTCCCTGGTGTTCCACATGAAGTCAATTAATTCTGATGTTCAGCTCTGTTCTTGTTCTTTTTGTGACAGCTTCTGCGCAAGTTGGTTTGTGTTGTTGCTCTTCCCATTGTCTCTTCTGTAGCTTGGTGATTAGAATACTCAGCAAAGTTCTTTACCTTTCAAAGCCTGAGAAGGTTCGACTAAAGGACATGATGTAGTGGTGGCTTGGCAGTGCTGGGGTCTGAATCCCGAGCCCTGAATTAAGGTTGGCATATGGGTGGTTCTCATGGTCCTTTAAGAGGAGGGGATGAGTTTGCCTTTTGGCTTTCCTCCAAGGTGTGGCTGACCTTGTAAGGAAAGCCCTTGGGTAAACAAGCCCCAGGTGCCCCCCATTGGGTAAATGAGTGCCAGGTGTCCTGCTGTGGGCATAAAAGCTGGGACCACTTGCAGGAAGAGTTGGAGTGTCTGTCTGTGAGGTGGGTGCACTTTGCAGAGTTTCCTGTTGGGGAAGGACCTCCTGACTCTCCTCGTGCAACTGGATCCCAGTCAGGTTTGGCATTTGCAAACGTGGGCTCTGTGAGAACAGTATGTGGCTGCCTCTGTCCTATGTTATCAGCCTCTTGGCTTGGCTGTCTCCCATCTCTACCATGGGAGACTTCATTGCTTTGTTTGTTCCACCAATTGTTGGCTGTGTTGTATCATTCCTGGGGTCGCTGGGGTTGATGTCTGTTATGTGTGATCTGTTTGATCTGTTTGACTTGTTTTTACCCCCAGTGATCACCCATGTACTGACCCTTTGTGTGCAATAGAATCTGGTTACTGGTTTGTTCTGCTGCTGGCTGTGTCCTTTGTGCTAGGACTGGTGATTGGCAAAACACTGGGTTAATGGTTGGACTTGATGATCTTAGAGGTCTCTTCCAGCCAAGGCTGTTCTGTGATTCTGTGTTTTTAAGGAACTTCAGGCAGGCTGAATGCTCTGTGCTTGTGTAAGGATATGTTTTTGTGCAGGTGCTTCCACAGACCCTTGGAAAGCTCTTTCTGGAGGTACATTACATTCCATCAAGATGCAAAGACGTTCCCACCTGACCACAGTGACCATTTACATGGTGCAAACAGCCAGTTGCCAACACTCAAAGCAACAGTTGTAGGATCATTTAGCAAGAAATCCTTTGTCTGAAATATGTTTTTAATAAACTATTCACTGAGTATATTCAAATAACAAATAAAATCTTGCAAATCCAAGTCTATTTGCAGACAACTCACAAATGAGAAAGGCTAAATTAATTGAATGCTTTAGTCACTCAGGATAATGGTCCAGCTGTAAGAGAGATCTCCAGATGTTTGTTTGCAGAAAAGTATGCTTTCATAGGAAAAGAAAAACACTCGTGGGTATATTAACTCAGAAACCAGTTTACAGCTGTGTGCTTGTGTGTTCTGCCTTGCACTCCCACCAGCGACCGCGGAGCTCTGTTCCAAGGTTTCCTCTTGCAATAAACAGCCTCTTTATTTCTCCTTCATTGTCCTCCTGGCCACATTTAGACATCTGTGACGTGCAAAGTGAGGTAATGGCTCTGTGAAAGCCTCCCAGGCTTCAACAGATATCACCCTCGCTGTGCTCTGGGGTGTACCATGTGTTACAAGTACAGCTGGATGGCTGCTTCTTCCAGTTTAGGCCCTTGTGGCTTGACTTTTTCCCTTTTATTTGGGTGGGTTTGCTGCATAGGACTGTAGCTTTGGAGAACAAGGTGCTGCATGTTGTGTTATAGCTGCTAGGAGCTTGCAGGGATGAGTGGAAGAGTGTTTTGGTGGTTGGAAAGGGGGAATGCTCTCGATTTAGTTTTGTCTATAGACTGGAGCTCTGGCCAACTTCTACTGAAGGAGCCTGGCTTTATCAGTGTGTTGGAGTCACCAGTCCAGCACGCTTCATCCATTTCCCCAGTCTTATTTTGCTTCCGTTGTTAAACAGCCCAAGCTGGTTTTCAAGCCTTGTAGCTGAAGTGCCCCATTACTCACAGGCGAGAGGACAATAGAACATGGGGCCGCTCTTAAATGTCTCTCCACGTCGGCATCATTAATAACTGTAATACTGGCATCACTTGCTCCTAAATAGCCTCATTTATCAACAAGCAATTTACTGCAGCACTGTGGTGGGGACACAGATAAGCTTGTGCCTCAAGATACCCAGGCACCACCTGCCAAGTCCCTCCCCTCCTTCTCTGTGGCATGATAGGAAATGCTCCATCCAAGATGTGGCAGTTGTCAGCCCCAAGGAGTTAGAATCATAGAATGACTTGGTTTGGAAGAAACCTTAAAGCTCCTTCTAACCCCCCTGCCATGGCAGGGACACCTCCCACCAGACCAGGTTGCTCCAAGCCCCATCCAACCTGGCCTGGAACACTGCCAGGGAGGGGGCAGCCACAGCTTCCCTGGGCAACCTGGGTCAGTGTCTCACCACCCTCACAGTCAAGAATTTCTTCCTAATATCTAGTCTAAATCTCCCCTCTTCCAGTTTAAAACTGTTACCCCTTGTTCTATCACTACAAGCCCTTGTAAAAAAGTCTCTCTCCAGCTTTATTGTAGGCTCCTTCAGGTATTGGAAGGTGCTGTAAGGTCTCCCCAGAGCCTTCTCCAGGCTGAACAACCCCAACTCCCTCAGCCTGTCCCCATAGCAGAGGTGCTCCAGCCCTCTGATAGCCTTCATGGCCTCCTCTGGACTCACTCCAACAGCTCCATGTCCTGATGGGTTGTTGGGTTGTGCTTGGAGGAAGGCAGCTTCCAGGCCAGGACCGGTGGATGAAGAAATTGATGAGTTGGATGCATTGTATTTCTCCAGGCTGTCACCTTTGTGAAGAGTCTTCCAAGTGACTGGTTGTTTCTCTTGGTTCTCTGAAGGGCTTCATGGGGTGAGAAGAGCAGGAAATGGAACCTTTCCAAAACTGTCCACCTCAGGCTTCAAATTTCTGGCCTGTTTCTGTGAGTCTTGCTTTTACTGCAGCTATATCTTGGAGATCAAGAGGTGCTAACTCAACTCCAGAGAGATAAATCAAGAAGGGATTTCACTGCATCTTCTTTATAACCAGGCAGAATCCATCAGCCAGCACGTGTTTTGAAACCTCAGAGAGTTACGGTGACAGCACAAGGCCAGTTTGCTTACGGACCTGAAGTCTGCAGACAAAAATCTGACTCCTGGTACCATTTCCTTCTGGCTTTGGCCAGTCAGTGGGCTTTTGGCACACATAGTCAAGCACACTTGTGCTGGAGCAAAACATCCTGTGATATTTGGGCTGAGGGTGGCTATATTTATTTGTTCCCCTGAACCATTCAGAGAGAGCGAAGCAGCTGGGCCATAGGCAAGCTGTAGCACTAAAGGTTTTCTGTTCCCTGTGAGACTGAGAGCTTTGGGGATGTTTCATCTTTTGTAAGGCGCAGATGAGATTTCAAACAAGATGTGAATGAATCCCGCTTGAACATCACTTGTGCAAGTAAAATTTGCTGACGGGTCTTTTCTTTGCCTTGTTCATATTGATCAGCTCCTCAGCACGACAGGGATGCTGGTGGAGGACGTGGCTCTTGGGTAGCGCTGTTTCAGAGGTGGCATTTTACACTTTGGCTCTTCCCTGTTCCTGGAGCACAGCTGGTGTTGTACAGACATGCCATCGATGGGGCCCTTCAGCACTGATGTTCATGTGACTTCGCTGCTAGCATTGCTGGCATCATTTCCTTACTGTCCTGGGAGGGTCTTGTCTTACACCCTACAGGTGTCTTGCAATCCTGCTTAATGCCAGCACAGTCCTGGGACCTTGGCCATAGGCAGTGCGATCTAATGAGCTTTATCTCTGACCTCATATTAATTGCAGAACAGCTTCTCTTTTCTAATTAACACAAAGCTATGTTACCTTGTCTGGGTAAGATGCAAACTACTGCATGTGTCATCTTACTTATAAATCATTTATTTACACCGGGGAGCAAAGGACCTCATTAACTGGACTTCTGGGGTCCTGCTCTTCTTCTGTTTGCCCTGCTGCATCTCTAGAAAGCTTAGTACAGCCAAAGAGAAGCAATGAACTCGAGGATGCTGGGGCAGCTGCATCTTCTGGTCTCCTCTACCCTCCTGCTTTCTGCTCTGAGTGGGAGATTGCAGTGGGCACATACCCCTGGTTTTCCAAGTTGAGGAGTGGTGACTCCCATCTGAAGGGTCTCAGTAGAGCTCATGTTAGTTCGTTGCATTCCACTAAGTAGAAAATAATCCCTGGAGCTGGGATTCCCCAGAGCTAATCTTTCCTAGTGAGAGTGCATGGCTTTCTTCAGCTGGTCACCCAGATTTTACGCCAGACTGAAAGACGCTTCTGAAAATATGGGTGCTCAGCTTCTCTGCTGCTACTTGTTTTTAGCTGGCAAGACATCTCTTGGTACTGAAAAAAGAGTGGCCGCAACTGAAATGGTCTTGTCTGACTTGTGAAGCTCTTTGCATAGTGTCATGGTTTCTCTGGCAGGGTCAGGAGTCTCTTGTTATCTCTGTTCTTGGCCAGCTGGCAGTCAAAATGCAAGCTTGCCTGGCTCTGTTTAGAAAAATGAGTCCTCTGCCCTTCAGCTCCCCAAGTGGGACTGACCCCAGCACTGTGGTGCTGCAGATTTAGTCTCTGGACTTGTTCGTGCAGCTTGTTTGCTCAGTTGGCATAATTTCTTGTTTCTGGAAGCATGGTGGTTTTACACTGACATCAGTCACTACAGAAGGCCCCCAGCCAAGTGGTTCTGACCTCAAGATCCATACTAATTTAGAGTTCTCCCCCAAGAAACAGCTTGGATTGCTTGGGAGGAGTTTTCTCCTAAGGTTATCTCTGCATGTAGTCAGTAAAACTCCTAGGAGGGAGGTCTCCTCACTGTGTACGTGAGGACTCAGCTGTCCCAAGAGAGGTGGGATGTCCTGCTCCTAGCCTGTACTGGTAGCTAGTTCATGTTGATGGGTGAAGTGCTGGGGTCTGAACCCTGAGCCCTGAATTAAGGTTGACATATGGGTGGTTCCCATGGTCCTTCAAAAGGAGGGGATGAGTTTGCCTTTTGGCTTTCCTCCAAGGTGCGGCCGGCCTTGCAGGGAAAGCCCTTGGGTAAACAAGCCCCAGGTGCCCCCATTGGGTCAATGAGTGCCAGGTGTCCTGCTGTGGGGATAAAAGCTGGGACCACTTGCAGGAAGGGTGGGGTGTCTCTGTGTGAGGTGGATGCACTGTGCAGAGTTTCCCTGTTGAGGAAGGACCTCCTGACTCTCCCTGCAACTGGACCCCACTCAGGTTTGGCATTTGCAAATGTAGGCTTCGTGGGGGAACAATATGTGGCTACTTCTGTCCTCTATGATCAGCCTATTGACTTGGTTGTCTCCCATCTTTTCTATGGGAGACTTTGTTTCTTTGTTTATTCCACCTATTATTGGCCGTGCTGTGTAGTTCCTGGGGTCGTTGGGGTTGATGTCTGTTATGTGTGATGTTTGACTTGTTTGTACCCCCAGCGATCACCCATTTACTGACTTTTTTGTGTACAATAGAAACTAATTACTGGTTCGTTTTACTGCTGGCTGTGTCCTTTGTGCTAGGCCTGGTGATTGGCAAGACAATGGGGCATTTGGCAACCACATCTTTTAAAGAAAAAGGGTTGTGTCCCCAAGGAGGGACACTCAGCATTCCTCAGTTCAGCTATTATTTTCATGAAAATTGTAGGAATATTCCTGGTTTTATGGTGCAAATTCTTCTCCCACGTTGGGCTGTAACTTGTCAGAGAGGCTCCTGAGTTGTTGGGGAGAAGGATGGCCATGGTCATGGCTGGGAGTGTCTGCTGTGAAAGTGCTCGTGCAGCCTCTGGTGGAGGTGTCAGGGAATGAACTGGGCATCCCACCTACACGTGTATCCATTTTTCAGAGAACTGTGGTCTTCTAAAAATTGGCCATTGAGAGAAGTGTTGGTACCTCAAAAAGCTGCCTTCAAAAAGAGCATTTGGGGAAGGGGCTTCTCAGCCTGTGTGAAGTTTGTATGGATGGACGTGTGTGCATCATGGGCCTTTCTGATAAGGTGGGGAGGTGTGAATGTAAGGGCAGGTTTAGTGGTGACCACCTCTCCCCAGCACTGAGGAGACTCAGCTGAATATCTCACCAGTGACCAGGTGTCCTGAGTCCCCTCTGGTGGTCTCCATCTCCGTCTTGGAGCTCACCCAGGCACTGGTAGGAAACCAGGGTGAGGGTGAAGGTCTCACCATGACCAAAGATCTTGGGTTTCTGCCTGTTTCTGAGCTATGATATTCACACAGAGGAGAACAGGGTGATGACATCCTCCATGCTGGTACCTGTGACAGAGTTTCATTTGACCTGTGAGTGTTTAATTACTTAAAAAACAAACTCTTTCCTTTTTGTAGGGAGATGGGGGAGGTCAGGGGAAGGCAGGAAGGAACAAAGGAAATATTCCTTATTCTTTCTGGTCTGAATCTTATTTCAATAATTAATTAGAAAAGGATATTCTATGGATTTAGGGTTTAAACTTTGTGTGAGAAATGTTAATCAAGACTGTATTAGCTAGATTTTCCTTGAGGAGTGAGTCAGGGGGGATGTACAGAGTGTTCAAGGGGTTTCAGAGACGGGCACGAGGCGGCGTGGAGCAGTGCCTATGGAGATACTTGGTAGTGGGGCCACGCAGAGGGAATGGGTTTGCCTTCACAGGAGGGGAGCATCCTCTTCCTTGCTCCCTGGAGCTGCCAAAATTAGGGTTTGGATCTCATCTAGGCACTGCTTCTGGGGCTATTCCAGGACTGTTTTGGTAGTGCCTATTCCAGGCCAGTTTTTAAAGCCCCCCAGGTGATGTTGGGGCTTTTTGCCATTATTTAACACCTCAGTAGTTTTCACTGCTGGGAAGTTTCTGCTAACCCCAGATTTCTGTTGTCCTTTTGCTTTTTTGGTTCACCCTGCCCCCTCCTACCCCTAGACATGTATCTCAACATGAGAGCAGCTCCAAGGAGCAAGGATGCATCTCATATTTGGGGTTTTTCAAGAACTCTGTTGCCCAGCTCTGGGGATATTGATGAAGATCTCTGGTTTCCAATCAGCAGTGCTTGGAAATGAAGGCAATGTTCCTGCCCCACTGGAGTTGGGAATGATCTTGCCCATGGTCCCAAGATTTGCCCTGGTCTTTAGGAAACATCAGGCTTTGCATGGCATGGCATGACTTAGAGCACTTTCCTGGGCTGATGGGACATCTTATGCCTGCCTTTCTTCGGCTTTATTTACAGCTATGATGAAAAATATCAAGTTAATCTCACGTGATTTCGCCCTTTATAACTCCATGATGCTCTGTGCTTATGTTTGGTGGTTATTTTTCCCCCTTCACTCCCCCTTTTGCATTTATTCTGGAAGTTTACCAGACTTCCCACTCTGAAAAGTTGAAATATTTTTAATTTCACAGTTCCTCACTGCTCCTTTTCTTCTCTGACCCCTCTCAGACAAAGGTGTGAGTGAACCATCAGTTAATTTCTTTTTAAAATTAGTTGAAAACTAATTCCCTTGAATAGTTGGCTCACCTGCAGCCCTCATCCCTGTGATGGGATGGCTCTCCTCCCTCATGCTTGGGAACAGGGTGGTGGCATCCCAGTTGGAACCAGCTCCTTTCCTTCCCTCCCCTGTCATGGGGATGAAGAGGGAAGGACAGATATCAATAAAAACGAATGAGACTTTTTGACAGAGCAGCTTCTGCAAAGGAACTCTTTTTTTTTTTTTTTTTTCTTTTTTTATGGTGCAAACAATGGATGGAGCAGAATTTGCATAAATCTCATTAGAAAAAAATGTACAAGTTTCATAAATCTTGTGATAAATTAATGCGATATCATTCCGAACGTGATGTATTAATTTTAGGATGAAATGAATGGGTCTGTGATCATTGTTGGTAATTATGAGGCTCCCAGGCAGTGTGGAGAGGAAATTATTTTTAAGAGGACTTTAAGTGCGTGAACCTTTTTCACACTGGGAATATCTTGACAGACCCAGGCTCCTTTTTTTACAAGTGTTTCTTTTCTTACTTTACTCTCTTGGTGTTTCTTTCCTCCCTGAGCAGGCAGGGAGAAAGGAGAGGCAGGCACCCCCCAGCCCACTGCTGTTTACACGGGGTTTGCCCAGGGATGAGCATATATAATTTTTTTTAATCCCCTTTTCCAGGCAGATCAGGAGATGCCACAGTGATGCTAAGGCATATCAGTGATTTTAGCAGCAAAACACCACCCTGGTTGGAGAGTTTTGCTATTAAACCACTGCTTCCAAGCCATGGGGGTGCCAGTGAGGGAGCAAGGGCTATGACCTGCATACACATTCTCTCTCTTGATATCTTTCTTGATATCTGTGGTGTTCTAAGACCCATTTGAAGGTTGATGGAGAAAATTGCTCTGTCTTAACCGTGTTGATTTAGGCGTTGGCTTTAATTGGAAGGGTACACAGGCGTGTGCCAGCAGCTCAGTGGCTGTGTGCACAGTATCTACTGGGGCAGCCTCGGGTATTCTCTTTATTTTAATGATAATGTCAAGAAAGTCCAATATACCCTTGAGTTCTTTATTTCTTTTCCCCTCTTGTTTCCCTTGTAAAGTTAACCAAAGTGTTTGGAAAGTAGCAAAGTAGACCAAAAAAGCCCTCTGTTATGGGTGCTCTTGGTGTGAACGCTTGGCTCTTCTTTACCTTCTGTCTTACTCTTCCCTATAAACATCTGAAAGCTGGGGAAAAGGAGGGAGGGAATGCCTCTTCCTAAGGTTTACCACCAGCTGTCTGCTCTGCTTGTGGATTCTGTCAAACTAAATAACTAAATGCAGCAGAGAAATTACAGGCTCTGTCTCCTGCTCTGACTTTGAGCATCTGAGGAGCTAGGAACTCTCTGCTGTGCCTCTTGCTTCCCAGCTTGATAAACTCCCTCGCAAATGGTTTTGACTGCACAGATTTGCTTTCCCTCTTCTCTGTCACCTCCATGTTTGGCTCCTTCCTCTCCCGCATGCGATGGGTGATGGCAGTAGTGCACACGGTTCCTGGACCAGCTTGTCCTGGGCTTTTCCCCCCCATAATTGGCAAAGACCTCCGTTTTTTCTGATGGCAGCTACTGTTCTTTTCTCATTTATTTATTATGAGACCCTTTTTAAATGGTGCTGGGGTCTCCCTGCCCTTTTTCACTGGCTCTGCAGCATAGTAATTGGAGTGGAGGCAGCCTTGGTGGTGAGGTAAGCTGATGCTTCCCATTAGCACCTGGAAAGAGAAGTGTGTAACACTGAGCTCAACTTGAATTGCAGGAGCGGAAACTTTCTTTGCCGAGTCGTTCTGGAATGTTGGGCTTGAGTGGTTGAGCCCTTTCTGAGAAAGAAAGAGGCCAGAGGGTATCTCTTGAGGTTGTGCTTATGAAATGAGCTGGCAGGCACCTGCTTTGGGAGAAAGGCTTGGAGATGGGTGGGTGGGCTGCCCTTGTACCTGTGGTGTGCTTCTAGGTATCTCTGAGTGTATCTGCACGATGTTGGCTAGGGTTTGATCTCAGCATGCTTGTGTGGCACAGGTTTTGCTCTGATTGTTCACCTAAGGCATGCTCTAGCTGTGAGGAGCGAGGTCTTCCCAGCAGTAGCAGTCTGGGGCATTCTGTGCTCAGGCTCTAGGAGCCCACCTATTCTGTGTAATCCATGGCCATCTGTGACATGGACACGGAAACTGCTCCAGGAGGCTGGGACCAGCTGGGAAGAAGGCAGGGACGAAGGTGGAGAGATTCCTGTGAAAGATTTCCTGAGCCCAACTGTACTTCGATTGCTCTCCCAGCCCCACTCACATCCCTCCCTCCATGTCAGGTGCGGTCTCCTGGGCACACTCTGTCCCCAGCTCTGGGCTTATCCTGTCTGGGAAAGTGAAGAAGCCTCATCCCAAACATGGGAGCAGCTCCTACTTACTGTGACCTCCTGCTTGCAATTGGATTTTGCTTTATTTTCCTTGCTAGGGAGTCACTGTCACTGTCCTTTCCCTCACATTGCTCAGCAGCACAGAAATACTGGCATTTGATCTTTAAAAAAAAGCAACTTTGGGAAAACATCATGGAAGGGATTTTTTTTCTTCTTTTTCTTTTTTTTTTTTTTTTTCCCTGAAAGGTGAAAGAAAATGAATTGCAGGCAAAGGAAAGGGAGCAGGTGACAAATGAGAAGAACAGGGTTTGAATTTCAAGATGGGATCCATCAAATCCTGACACCAAGTGCATCAGGGGCCAGCCTGCTCTGATGAACTGGGCTTAACAAGTGATGCCTGTGCTGGGGTGACTGGGGCAGGAAGGCAGGGCCACCGACTAGCAGGTGACATCAGGAGTGTTGTGGGAGAAGTGACTGGAGTGTGATCATTCCACTTCCCTCCCAAGGAATGAAGGAGCGGGAGCCAAGGAAATCTGGTGGTAGCTACTTCAGAGCAAGAGCATGGTGGTGGCCTTCATGTGAGGGGACACCTCCCTGCAGGGTGCAGATGCTCAAATGATTTTTTAATGTAAATAAATTTGTGCTGGTTTAAGTACTTGAATAACAACTGAGGGCTCTCTGTGCCAGCTTGTGACCTTGGTTGAGGGCCATAGGCACTGCTCTTGGCACAAGGGCTCTCTCTCTGCCACTTCCCTCCCCGGTGTGCCTGGTGCCTCTGATCTGTTTGTCACTGCTCCTTAGAAATTTCTGGCTTTTTATTCTGCAAATCCCTTTGCCTGTAGGCTGAGTGACCGTGGTGCTGGCAGGCTGCTCTCGCTGGCAGTGGCAGAAGATGGGGAGCTGAGAAGCTGCGTGGCAACTGTGCCCACAGACACCATCCAGAGCTCAGGAGGGGTGAGAAACGCCCAGCTGAGGAGAAACAGGCACTGGCTTTTAACAACAGGGATTAAAATGCTTTTAGTATTAATGTGTAGCTGCTGCCTGAAGTCTTGAGCCCAAAAGCCAGGGCAGTCAGCAAAGAGATACCTGTTAATTCCACATGGGTATGGATGAGACCTTTTAAGAGAGCAATTAATTAGAAACCTGCTCCTTCCCTGGGATCCCAGTGCCCTCCATTCCACCCCAACCAATCCCTGTGCAGACCATGTCAGCATCTTGCTCTGGCATCTTCTTCATCCTCCAACTCTATCCCTGGCCCCAGGGTTCAGCGATTCCAAAAACTCTTCAGGAGCTCTGGGATGCTCCTGGAGAGTTTGTTTTTTTTCTTTTCTCGTCCCACTCTTGAAGGCAAAACCAGTTGAGGGGAATTGGGAGAGCCCCTTTGTCTCCTTTTCTCTTTGGTAAAATGGAAGGACAAGAAAAATATACAGGTTTACAGCTGAAAGCAAGACACTGAGACAGAAGTTCCTGTATGGGGGGGAAAAAATACACCCCATAAAGCAACCAAACCTAAAAAACTTTAATAAAACCCTAGCAGGAACAAAACAAGAAGCAACACCACCAAAAAAAAAAGGCTCTTGAGGTCAATCGAAGTTCAAGACTTGGAGAAAGAAGAAAATCTCTGTATGTGTGCGAAAAGAGGGAGAAACAGCGGTGATTGAGAGAAAGGAGGCAAAAGGAGACAAGATAAATTGTGATTATCGGGTGGAATCAAGACACTTAACTGCCCTGTCTGATTCCTGAGGGGAAACAAATGGAGCCTATAACTTTGCACTGCAGCAGGATAATTTGTCCCTGTTTCCCCAGCCTTCGCCGGAGCCAGGTCGGCACTTGAGCTCAAGCAGCATCCTCAGTGTGGCCCGGGGGGAGCTGGGGCATGTTAGTGTTCTTTGCCAGTGCCCCAAGTGGGGTTTCTGACAGATGTGGAGCTCCTGGGGCTCTGTCTGAGTGGGACCCTCTTCTTTGTGTTGATTTCCCAGTGATACAGGAACCCTCATGTGAAGGTGCTAGCACTGTTTTTGCAATCCTTTGGCAATTCCTGTGTTGCTTCTGTGAAAAAGTGCATGAAGTCCAGCTCTGCGGAGCTGAGTATTGCTGGGTTGGCTGTTTGCCTTGGTCTGGCTTAATCTATAGGTGGGGCAACAGCACCTTCCCCATGATCACCCTGGAAAATGGGATTTCTGGTGGTCTGTTGAACAGTGACCATGGCCCATCCCATGTTCTTCCTTGGTGCAGTAAATTGGGAGGGGGAGAAGAAATGATATGGGGGCAAAAGGCAGGAATTGGTGCTAAGGGAATTTGGTGGAAGGGAGCTCACAGAAACTTCTGTCGTGGTGGAGAGAGTGGTGAAGGAGCCCAGTGGGCATTCTGCACTCCTGGCTTACACTGCATACCTCAACTTAGCATTCTCCTGGGGTAAAGCTTGCAAAAATCAGTAGAACAGATGACAAAGTGACTGTGAAGCTCATTTCTTATT
The DNA here is from genome assembly GCA_028020825.1 of Podargus strigoides. Taxonomy (NCBI): domain Eukaryota; kingdom Metazoa; phylum Chordata; class Aves; order Caprimulgiformes; family Podargidae; genus Podargus; species Podargus strigoides. The sequence continues at coordinate 34,828,635 of CM051626.1, read as the reverse complement.
TCTGGGAGCTGGTTCTCATTATCTTCTATTTAATTTGTTATTTTAATCTGTATTTTATGCTTTTTTTTTTTTCTATAATGAATTGGGAGGTTCTCATAAGTTAGGATGGTGATTGCTGGCTGATGGACAGGTAAGGGAATGGGTAAAATAGCTGTTAATTTTCAGTGCATCAGTTGTGAGGGTTTAAGATGGTGTTTTCCTGTGATAGAGGAAAACAACACGCGGCTTCCACTTTAATGTTCTGAGCTTCCTTATTTGTGTTCTAATGAAGTTTCTTGTTTCTAACAAATAAAAAAAAGTCAAGGAGGGTATCAGCACTGAATATTGCATTTCCTCTTTTAATGCTAAATCCATCCTTGATTTTGATGCACCTGGCCCCAAGAGCAGTGAAGCCCAGTGTACTGTGTCCTGAGGATGTAACTCCACATGTCTGCAGACTGGCAGGAGCAAAAAATATGGGTGGGATGATGCACTTTGACCAGAAATGCCTTCCCTTGTTCTCCAGGTTATCCTGAACTTAGGACCTAAATTCCCTGATGGTGGGAGGTAGCTGTAACACAAAAAGACAGAGAAGAGTTAAAAATCAGCCAGCAAATGATCAGTTTTATTAATTTTTTTTGTGGGTTTGCAGCACACAAGCCATGAATGTGACTGTGGTGAGAACAGGGTGGACCACGGTTTTCCTATTCCTATTTTAAGATCGTTTCCCTTCCACTGAGATGCGACCAAGACCTTTTGGAGTTTGAAGTATTTGCAGTTCCCCAGGGAATATCAGCTACCCCTGTTGATCTAGGGTTTTGAATAAGACGTGAAGGGAGAAAATCTATTTCTCCCATTAGATTTGACAGAATGGAGAGGTATGATCCTGGATTTATCTTATCCTGGCTTTTGCTGCCATGGGGACAGTCACAGTCTTGCTTGTTTCCTGAGGCAAAGAAACCTTTCTTAAGGATGGCTTCAGATCACCTTCAAAATAAGACCTAGTAGCTTGTTTCATATCAAGGCTCTGAGGTTTGAGGAAGTATAGGGTCACTTCATATCTCCAGTGTTGGCTTCACCGAAGAGATGGGAACATTCAGATGAACTGGCTGATTGCAAGAGTCCTTGTTCAAACCTCTGTTTTCAGATCTTTGTCCAAAATGTCTTGGATTGTGACCCATCACTCACATGCACCTGTGTTGGTGGAAGGAATGTTTTTTCCCCCAGTGGTTAACTGCAGTTGCTGTTCTTAAAAGATTTTCCTTCTTGTAATAGAAATTCATCTAGGTTTGGGCACTGAGTCTTGCTGTGCTTTCTTGTTCTGGCATAGTCATCTTAAGTCGTACATTTTGTCCTCTTCGTGGATGTGCTTGAGATGGCCTGAGTCATCTCACTCTTCTGTGCCATAAACAAAGCAGTTCAAGCTTTTAAAGCCCTTGTTCAGTGTAAAGTATTTTTGCTAGTTCTTGAATGTTCGACATCCTCCTGCATCCGGTCCTGAAGATGATGTGGCCAGCCAAGCAGCTTGCAGAATTGCACTCTTGGTAAAACCAGCTATATATCCCTAAAGTCCCTCCCCCTATTGCCCAAATTGCACCGTGGCTCCACAGATCAGGGCATGGGAAGAGCTCCTTGCATACTTGGACCCCTAGCCCTGCCAGAATGGTGGGTTTGGGATGCCCTCCTCTGCAGCTGTGGGCCCCCAGCCTTTTCCGAGGGCATTTGGAGCAGGGTCATGGAAACAGAGTTTTACCAAGCTCTTCACCTTGCTGCTTGGCCCTCCCCGTTATTTGCCGTGCTGTCACCCGAGTTTCTACTGACAGCGATTTTATATCATGCTAGGATGTCCCTCTGACTGCGGCTGGTGGCCTTGGGACCTGCCAGGCAGCTGGGCCCTTGCTCAGGAGTGCTTCGTCAGTGTCGTACAGCGCTAAATTGTTAATCAGAAAGTCACACAGTGCTAAGTCAGACGCCTTACAGAAGTCTATTATTTCTTCGCAGTTACCTTTATCTGCCAAAATTGTAATCTCATCAAAGAATAAAATCAGGTTTGTTTGACAAGGCCTATTTTCCATAAAATCGTGTTGACTGGCATTAATTATGTTCCTATCGTTTAATTCTTTATTAATGGAATCTCATATCAGCTTTTTTCCATTATTTGTGCTGTGATTGATGTCAGGCCAACTGGGTGGTAATTGCCCGGGTTGCTCTGCTTGCCGAGCTGAGCCGCCGCATTTGCCCTCTGGTCTGCCAGACCTTCCCTCCCCTTCCTAGGTGGATGAAACTTTGGCATCCCTTCTCCTCAGCCACCTGATTTGGAGTCATAGGGTGCTCTCACGCTGCCAAAGACAGCTCACGTGGAGGTTGTCCCCCCGCTTCCATCCCAGGTGCCAGGCTGCCAAGGGGATGGCCCATCCTTATCTCCGCTCACCAGCTTTTTTCTTGCTATATTCTCCCCTGTCCTGCTGAGGAGGGGATAGAGCAGCTGGGTGGGTGGCAGGCAGCAAGCCATCGTCACCCTGCCACAGCAGACTTTGAATGCACTCAGAGGTGGCATGGAGGGACCCAAAATGATTTGAGGAGGTTCTTATGGGGCTGAAATGAGGCTCCGAGGGTGGGGGCCATCCCTTGCTTTCAGGGAAGTAGAAGTCATCCCTCTCTGGGAGCCATGTGGAGTTCACAAACAGGACACGTGGCTTCCATGCAGCAACTTTGGAGGGTCTGGGTTGACTCTTGGGTGCAGTCAGGAAGAGAGATTTGCAACTGCATGCCTGTGAGGGATGGCTGAGCGAGACTTCTGTTGACTGGGGTATTTGGGATGCTGCAGAAGATGGTTTCAAACATGATTTGGCAGAAGGTAGTGATGAATTTGTCCCAGTGCCTCACATGCTCTCTGGGTGCATGGACTCCACACATGCCAGGAAGACCAGCACTAGCTGCAGCTGATGTGCTTAAAATGAGCCCTAGGTACGGGTCTGGCTCCAGGCCCTACCAAATTCCTGAGCCTTGGAGCACCTGTGGGCATCACCTCCATGTTCTTGGCCTTGGGATGTTTGCTTTTAACCTGGAAATGTATCTGCTGGTGGTGCCCCTCGGCAGGGGACAGTGTGAGGGAGACTGGTAGGCATTTACCCAGAAGAGGCAGGGGTTCCTCCACTATGGCCACGCTTCTGGTGACTTTATTTTTTGATAAGGGCGTGGGAGGAGGGGAGCTGTGGTTCAGTTTATCTGTGCTAGAGAGAACAGTAGGACCATGCACAGCTTGACTTCCCTTGCTGCTCAAGGCATTGTAGCACCATGGGATAACAGTTTGGGAATGACTTGAGAGAGGAAAGCAGAACACCTGCATTCCCTGACAAGTTGAATATTTTCAGGATTTCTTCCTCTCTGTCCCATTTTGCTCATGATTTCTTTCCTCTCCATCTCTCCCAGGTTCCTCAGTGACTCAGCTGCTGGCCCGGGACCTGGACAATGACCCACTGGTCTTTGGTGTGGTTGGGGAGGAAGCCAGCCGGTTCTTCGCAGTGGAGAGTGTCACTGGTGTTGTGTGGCTCAGGCAGCCCTTGGACAGAGAGGTAATGATGCTTTCTGCTGAGGGGAGGGGGAAAAAAAGACATCTCCACTCAGATAAATAGTGACTCTCCACCTTCTGTGGCTGCTGAGATGGAGCCTGGGTGTTGTTCCCATGTGGAGTCAGGAATCCAGGTGTGTCCCCATCAGGGTCTGTCCCTAGCCACCCTGTCACTGTCCCCAGCTCAGTGGGGACATGGGGAATAAGCAGGGTCTCTGGTTCTATCTGGCTCGTTGGTTTTCCTGGATCCCAGAATAATATTTGCAAGTTCAGAAGTAAAGAAAATAAATGGAAATGATCTACCAAAGAGCAGGATGCTCATACATTCAGGGTAATTTACAGGCTCCCTATTTAAACCTATATTCCAATTAAATCCCTTTACTATTTAAAACAGTGTGTGAAGAGATGTGAAGTATCCCTGCTTATTCAATCTCATCGTGACTTTTCATCATCTTATAGATTCAGGCTGCTGGATGCTAAATTCAGCAAGATTTTTGCCTCAAAGCTGTTTCACACCCCTCTTTTCATTGGTAGCTATGGTGTGCAAAGGTAGCATCCCATCCAGGTGCCTATTTTGCAAAAGCCCTGGTGTATTCCTGGAGATATAGCACAGGGGCTTGGTAAGACTGGGAAAATACTACGTGTCTTGGGCAAGGTGCTTAACTTCCTCTCGCCTGTGTTTAGTGCTTCTGCCAGCAGCAGTGTTGTGAAGGTAAAACCCATTAAGACACCGTAGGTGCTGGCAGTCCCAGTGGGAGCCAGCCAGATGTGGGGATGCAGAGCAGCAGGACAGTGGGTGCTGCTCAGCCTGGGGGAAAAACAAACCAAATTTCACAGTGTTAAGAGCAAGACTTGGGGAAAAATAGTGTTTTTCTTCACCCCTCTCCCCTCCTGCTCCCCGTGCCAACAGCTGCTAGCATGAGTCATAAATCTTCTCTTACTCAAATGCCTGCTGCTACCCAATACTTTTGATAACAGCCTTAATCCAAGGAGGATGATCAATAGATTTAGGTGGCTTTTGGTGGAGGGTGGGAAGGGAAAGGAGCTGAGCAGAGCTTGTGTGTGTGGACCAGGAGAGGAGCCTGCACCCATCAACTGATCCCAGGGGCTCAGAGTCAGCCATAGATGGAAGAGGGTGAAGACATACGCATGCATAGCTTGGTATGGATAAGGAAAAGGTGTAAATGGCAATTTGTGTGGGAGGGAAGGGATGGAGGTGGGCAGCACACTGGGAGTGGAGAATGCTGGCCTGGATGCACACAGTCAGAAAGTCAGGGGAAAGAAATCCATACGAGAAAAACGATTGGGAAAGAAATGCAAGAGGTCAATTCTTGTGCAATGGAGGAGGAAGAGAGAGACTTGAAAAGAGAGAGGGAGTCATAGTACGGTAAACGATGCAAGAAAAGGGAAAAGAGAGAAAAAGAGGAAGGAGTGTACGTGTAAAGGCAAAACAATTTATAAAATATTTTCACTCCCACAAAGATTAGAAGGAAAATAGGCAAAAAAAGACAAACCCAGGGTCTAAAAACGTATATGTTAAAAAGAAGGGTGGATGCAGAAATTAGCATGTGGCAGCTTTCTCTGATTATTTTGTCAAGTTTTTAAAATCTAAATGCTCCACAAGTTGTTTTTTCTCTCCTGTTTTTCTTTGCTTCCCTACTGCTTTGTCCTGTGCCGTGGCACTGATGGGTAGGGGGGACCCAGGGGTGACGGGGGACATTTAGATTGTCCTCAGTGAGACTGTGTTACACTCTCATCTCAAACAAAAGCTAATTACACAGCTTTTTCTTTGGACTTTCTTTTTGCATCGTCCCTGTGTCTTGCAGTCAGTGATGGTGCCAGGTCACAATAGAGTGTGGATGGAAAACTGCAGGGATTCCCTCTTGCCACTACAAGAGCCAGCCTGCAGTGCTGGGGACTGGGCAGGCATACAAAGAGATTGCTAGCACGCTGCGGGCTCATCTCACCTCCTTGAGCCTAGCTGTGTGTTTAAACTGGTCAGGGAGTTGGTTCCTTAGTCCCCCCACCCTCCTGACCCAGGGCAGAGCAGCACTCCGTGCCTGTGAAATACACTGGAGCCCCACTGGCCTTAGTATTTCTCAGCATTTTCTACCCAGCAGAGGTAATTGCACTCAAGCGCCCCTTCTCTTCTTGAAGGTCCTGAAAGCATTTTGCATGTAATAATATTGGCTAAAAGTCCCAAGCCTGCCATCTGCAGATAAACATAACAGTATCTTTAATTATCTGTTTTTCTTCTCCTTCCCTTTCAGACTAAGTCTGAATTCACGGTTGAATTTTCTGTCAGTGACAGCCAAGGGGTAAGTGTGACTTCTCATTTCATGGTCTGCGGCGTGGGCAGAGGGGAGTGTGGGTTGCTGGGGGGGACCTTCTGCATCATGCGAGGATGGGGGGGGTCTGGGGAGCAGGACCACCTCTGGCCATCACTTGCCAAAAGCCCAAGTCAGAAACAGCAGCCACAAGGTTGCTTTAGGTTTTAAATCCATGCATACAGCTGACACTCGCTCTCTTTTGTTATCCTCGTATCCACAGGTGATCAAAGGGACAGTCAACATCCAAGTTGGAGATGTGAATGACAACGCCCCACGGTTTCACAACCAGCCCTACAGTGTCCGCATCCCAGAGGTAGGGATTGCTGCAGCCTCTCTCCCTGCAGCCTGGCTTCTGGCTCTTCCTTTGGTGGCCACACTTGCTGCCTGGTTGCCACTGCAGAGCTGTCTGTCCAGCTGCCTGAGGGCCACCAAAGTATGGGACTGTCCTCCTGCCCTGGACCCTCACTGTGGTTGGGGGGAGGATTAAACCTCTGGAAGTTCTTGTTGCCTGAAAAGGGACAGAAGCAGAGTGATGGCGTTTTGGGTGCTGGGGGAAGGCAGGGGGAAGAGGAGGTTTGGAGCTCAGAGCCTTTGCAGCCTTGGTGATGTCTTTCCTATGACAAACATAAAGCTTAAAAATACTTGTCTTGTAATGTCCTAGGGGTAAAGTAAGTAGGAAGGGACCACAGAAGATCATCTGGCCCAAGCTCCCACTAAAGCAGGGAGAATTTTCATGGTAGATCAGGTTGCTCAGGGCTTTGTCCAGCTAAGTGTTGAATATCTCCAAGGATGGAGTTTGCCCAGCCTTCTACTCTCTCTCTGTGCTGGCCATTGCGAAGGAGGTGACACCTAGTCATACTGTCAGGGAGAGCTTGTGCACCTAGAGCTCAGCTTGGCAGAAGTACACCAAGAACTTACAGATCTGGTGTGAATTTAGGCTTTAAAGATGTGGAATGAAGGATGGTTGGCTGGTGCTAGGAGGATGAGGTCAGGGTATTATGTTGAAAGAAGAGATTAGTAGGGCATTTCACATCCTCCTGTGGAGGAAACCTCTCCCTCTTACACCCTGGTGCCAGGGCAGCCCATTCTTCCCAGAGAGTGCCTTGGAATGTGGATGAGGTCAAGTGTGTGTGAAATCAAGCAGCCTTGGGTAATTGAGAGGCGCAAACGATTGTGTTACAAGGGTTTATTTAATATGCTGACTGCTGATGCCCTGCCATGCTGGGCTTTGATCTTTCCCTGTCCCTCTGCTATGAGGATGAGGTTTCTTCATTAAGTTGCTTGTGATGTATGAGCCCGGAGTTTTAGTCTCATCTTTGAGCCAAGTCATCTGAAACCTCCCTTTGAGAATGACACTGGGTCAGAGTCATTGCTTCTCCTCCTTAAAGCACAAAGGGGGCAGAAATGACTCGGTAAGACCTGCACGAGCTGCTCCTTGCTCTTGCCTTTCTGCTCTGGCCTCTGGAAGCTGATTACAGAGGCCTCCCTCCTCCATGTGCAGGGAGAAGAAAAGTGGGTCTCTGTGTCTCCCCTGGGAACTGGTGCCAAGTTAAGCCCTGGTGTTTCTATACCTGGAGCAGCTGTGCCATGTCTTCTCTTGCTTATCACTCCTGTCCTAAGAGCCCATATTGCAAACCTGAAGCCTTCCACATTTCCAGTCTTAACCTGTGTCAAGCCTGAGGAGCAGGGAGGGCAAAGGTGTGTAGAGCTGGTTTGGAAAAGGAAGGCTGGCCAAGGAAAGGGAACTGTGGGCAGGTGAGCTGGGCAAAAAAAATAAATAAAAGAAGAGGCTGAACCCCAGAGCCTCCCTCTCCTATGTCACACTGCTTTGCCTGTGAGATGTGGTTCTGCTGGGAGGGATTTCCATGACTGCCTAATTGTTTGGGGTGTAGCAAAGCAGGGGACTTCCCCCTGTGCACCTGCTCTGCTGCTTGGCCTCCAGAGCTGTGCTTTTCTGGAGGTTGGCCTCGTCTAATTATAAGGCATAGTCTGCCAGTTTCCATCCACAATCTTTAACCAACGGCACCGATCAGAGGTAATGAGCCACAGACTTGTTGCTCAGCCAGCATCCTGCAGGCACTTCTGTTCTCCTGACAGGGAGACAGCCTTTCCTTGTCAGGCACTGTGAGAGCAGGGAATGGGGTCCCACCACCTAAGGAGGACCCTCCAAGGGCTGTGACCCATGGGGATATGTGAGCAGGGGATTTAGTCTGCATGTGCTGGCATGGCTCTTGAGGAAGAGATGCCCTCTTGGTTTGAGAGCTTTGCTGGGCCACAGGTTGTCCCTGTTGCTTGACCACAAGCACTTGAAGCTGGAGGTGACATGGCGTGGAAATGTACCTTGAGAAGCAGAGGTCCCCAGAGCCAGGGGACATGTCTTGGATGCAGCTGAGGAGAGGAGGTCATGGTAGGACAGTCCCCAGGTCACCCCCATGCTCCAGACAGCTCAGGCTGGGGTGAACAGTGAGGGCATGGGTAGCAAAGTCCATCTCAAAGACCACCCAGCCCAAGCCTGTAGCTAATGAATAAAGAGGGGCTGGAGCTTGGGGATGGAGAAGAGGTTAGCAGAAGTGCTAGTGCGGCTTTGCGTAGGCTGGCTCTGTGCAGAATTGACAGCTAATGAGGGTTTTTCTCTTTTTAATTTTGAGATAAATGGGTGTATCGATTTGCAGTTGTCCTAGCTAATGGAGCAGCAACAGAAAGGCTATTTAAACCTCGCCGCTATTGTGCGGCGCTGGGAAAGTCAGAAGAAGAGTGCGCATGAATAAATGGAACATGAAATAAACTGACCTTTAAAAACAATACTGCCTCTAAATACCCGTCCTGGCGTTTTACGCAGTCTGCTTGGTTTGAAAATGAGAATTTATTTGGGCACGGGCTCTGGGCTGTGATTCCTCTCTAGTGTGGGGAGGGGGCAGAGGATGCCCAGTTTAACCATGGGCTCCTCCACATTGCAGCAGCTCCCGATACCCAGAGTGGGGATCGCTCATGTGTTGGGCTGATGCCACTGCTCCCCTGTACTTGTTGTGTCTTAATTGCACGCCTGGCACCTGCCTGGACTAGTCGGGAGAGGGACGGTGCTCCAGCGTAATCGTCCATCCCGTCTGGGCAAGGGCGCCCCGTGATTTGCTTGTCAAAAGGCAACGAGGCGGTTTCAAGTCTGTAAAGAAAAGGGGAATCCTGCTAGAATTGGCAACTTAATTCACCAAGCTGGCCTCGACAGAGCTCATTAAGTTCTCGTGTATTCATTTCAGGCTAATGGCTGTCACGCTGACTGCTGTTTGATTTGCTATAATAGACTTTTATGGCTTTCCAGTTTGCTAGGACGTGTGTGCCTGTGTCTGTGCCCAGTGGTGCTGCTGTAGTACATTAGTTAGCTGCTCATGTGCTTGCTACTCTGACCTTCAGGGTTTGTTTGATGCATCCTTTGCACCTCACCTCTTGCACGTGCTCTTTTTTTACCCTCCTCATCCTCACCCAGGGTACCATGTTTCTGGGAATCTCAGGGTTTGGCTTTTAAAGAGGGAAAGATGTCTTGCTGAGCCCGTGGCAGGCTGTTGTGGTGATGCCTTGGTTTCTGACAGGTCCAATCTGCTTCATCTAATCTATTTTTCCATTTGACTGGATCTGGAGGAAACTCAGTCTCGTGGGATTGTCACAGTCCAATGGGTTTATGTGAAGTGAGCAAGTGGAGCTCAAGCCCCCATGTTGGCTTTGCGGTACCTGGTGAGGTGTTAGGATTGAGGTGGACTGTTCCCATGGGTGCCTGCTAAGCTTTTCTGTCCCAGCTTCCAAGCATGAGGCCTTCTGGGGCATGCAGACCTCCATTTGCCTTTGAAGTGAATGTCCTTTAAGCTTATGCTTGAAAGGCATGGCTTTGCAAACCTCTTTTCTGCTGCTTCCAGGTGCTATGCCATCTACAGGACCACATCTTGGGTCCTGCAGAGGCTCCTCAAACATTGAGGCCGTTGTGTGGTGTGATAAGCAAGTCTAGTACCTTCTCGTGAAGAGCTGCTTTCACTCCCATAACCTCCCAGCATCCTGAGCCTGCCAATCAAGCTCAAACCATCCATGGCCTCCTCTTGGCCCTGGAGCATTGCCAGTCTTCATGCATCAGCCCAAAGGTCACAACTAGTTTCTTTGCTGAATGTTTCCTCAGCAGGTTTCCAGTGGGGTTTTCTCTCCTTCAGTGTTCTCCCCATCTCTCTCTTCCTGTTACAGTTAATACACTGAGTGATTTATAAAGTAGTACGTATTATTGGGTTACATCTTCCAGCAAAAAGCTGTCCTCAGCCAGGCTCTGGGCCAGCGACTGCCATTTAACATCCCAGCCATTCACGAAATGACAGTTGCACCGTGAAAAAGTATCTATAACTTGACAGGAGATATTAATTATAATGGGGGCTCTGTTTTTGAAAGGCACCTACTGCGTCTATAACGACAACCCTCCATGTTGGGCATGTGCTCATCTCATCTTGAGTTCAAGCCAAGCACCAGTAAGAGGCAAGGCTGTGGGGAAGGAGTTTTAAAATAGAAAGTTTCTGGGTAGCACACAACATGGGTCAGGTAACTACAGTCCAGCTTGCAGGTGTCGCATCTCCTGGACTCAGCCCTGATTTACTGATTTATTTTAACTGGGAGGAAGGCAGGCACTCGCCATCAACAGCAGTCCCTTCTGCCTGGGGAGGAGCCTTTGGGATTGAGCCTTCACAAGCTGCTGGTCACCGTTTCAGTCCTTAATATGGTGGGGTAGTTGGAACAGTGGCTTTTATGATACTTCTATTTAAATTGTGCAGAGAGGTGTTTGGTGGGGAGGGGGAGATAAAGGAGGGGACCATCACCGCCCTGTCCCATTACACAGCTTGGAGCCAGACCACGCTACATGGCGAGCAGGGGCAGGGAGGATCAGAGAAAACCCCAAAGCCTGAGCTTTAATTGAAATTATTATTTTGCTTTAATGGTAATAATGTCGATAATTACATCAGTTTCGTGACCATCCTGCCCGCGAGTCTTCAGAGGCTCATATAATTCTATCGCGCTGGCTGGGAGGCCTGATGTTGCGCATATGAAGCAGCTGCCGTGAGCGTGAGCTCCCACTCCAGCCCCATTAGCCATTCCCTTCCACACTCCCAGACACCTTTTGGGTTTATTTATTTTTTTTTCCTTCCCCCCCTTCCTTTAAATAAAGAGCCTTTAAATTGAAGGAGATGATAACAGAACTGATAAGAAAGATGTTCCTGCCTCATTGCAAAATGGCCTATAATCATTGCCGGCTGCTTTCCTTCCTCCTTTCCTTTTTTTGTTTCTTTTTTTGTTTTGCCCCCCCTGTTTTCCTTCTCTCCCTCCCCTTATGCTGCTGTGTGGGTATTAGAACTGCACAAAATTTACAATGAATAACTTCTCCACCAAATCCAACATTTCGCCACCTTTGCAAACACAAAATTTTAGAGTGTATCGAACTCCTTCACAACACTTCAGATGTAATTTTATTTATTTATTTATGGTGGTGGTGGTGGCTTTTTTTTAAAAAAAAAACCAACACAAACTTCCTAGAGAGGCGACAAACAAATTAGCGAATTATTCAAGCTGTGTTTGTTAAACACTGTTGGCCAGCAAGCCAGTTCTCTTTCCTGGATAGGCAAGCATCTCCATCATCTCCCTTCCACCCTGGCATCCCATCAGCATGGCCGGTGCTGGGGACTGAGGGTGATCTCTCCCCTCTGGTGTCTGTTGGAGAAGTGGGAGGTGAGGCTTTTCTGTCTATTAAAAAGACATCTCTTAGCTGGATGAGATAATCCTTTTGAGAGGGTTTCATCTGCCCTGTAATCACTAGGTAGAATATAATACTCCTCAAAGAAATCCTGCCTTGTCCCCTCCTCTCTCAACCCCAGCCTTTATGATCCAGCAAGATGGGGACGTTTCTGTGTTGCTTGGGAAGATTGAGTGTTAAAATATATCTTTACATGGAGAAAATTGCCAAGTCAAGATCAAGTGCTGTGGGATGCCCTTTTCCATCAGGAATTGAGAGGCTGTACGAGTGACCATCTCCTGCCTTGCACTGGCGTGGAGGAGGAGAAAGAAGAGGAGCTGAGAAAGTAGCAAGTGGATAGGGACCAAGGGATGTGAATAATGCCCACGTCATCAGACTGGGATTACTCTGACCATGCTGGGTATGTTTGGCTCTGGGGGGAGTTTGGAAATATTCGTAAAGATGCCCACATGCAAACAAAGGCTAAAGGGGCTGTTGAAGTGCAGGGAAATTCAGATGCTGTCTTGGCCTTGTTCTGGCTTTTGGATGCTGGTGGTTCCTTCAGGCAAGAGCTTGGCAGCAAACCAGGCAGCGTCTGCCATCTTCTCCCTGCTCTTTTCTGCCAGCATTGAAGAAAGACACTTAAACAAAACATGCTGCAGTGCATTGAGTGAAACAGTGTTTGGTCTAAAGGGTTTGCATAGCCAACAGCAGAGATGTCTGTGGGATTTATGTAGAAACTTTTCAAGGGGTGAGGTGTTTATTTAAGAGTTGTGCTGCATCTGTGTGGTAAGACATGGAGGGTTTGAGTGGGGTGGGGTGGGTATGGGGGGTTGCATGGGGCTGGAAGGCTCATGGAGGGCTCTCCTTGCATGGAGAAAGCTGTTGTGTGCTGAAGCAGGTGCTCAGACCTGGAAGCATCCTTCCCTCTGAAGGTCATCTGTGTGCAAGTTTGTCTTTATCGCTGATGCATATACTGTGATGCAAGATGGAGAATGGCAAAGGGTCCTGAGTGACGTCCTGGCGTCCCAGGCAGAAACAAAGTCTCCACCTCTAGCAGTCCTGTCACTTGTCTGAATAGGAGACCATGGTCCTTTAAAACACGTGCCCGAGGAGCGAAATGAGAGACGCAACCGAAACTACTGGGGCGGAAAACTCCAAATGGCGTGGAAATAATGTGTAAAGTGTCCTGGAGATAACAGTCATTTCCACCAGGCAAAACTTGGGCTCTTTCTGGAAGGGTACCGCAGCAAGGAGGAGGGGCAGCCTGAAAATTAGAAATAGTCGTGCTGTTCTGACCAGTGTAATGCTGGGGTAGACGAAGGGGACAGGGGAAAGCAGAAAGGGGAGAAAACAGTGGATTTAGAGCGGAAGGAAAGCTGGTGTTGGGACAACAAGTAATTCGGTGTTGTCATGCTGGGAAAATAGGACACCCAGAGCCAAAGAAATAATCTTGGGGCAGAGGAAGAGACGGTGTACAGACATGTTCTCCAAGCAAGGAGCACTAGGGCAAAGAGGGGGAGGTAACTTGGACACATCAGGAATCATTCCTCTTGGAAGAAATGGGGACAAGGAAAAAGATCCTTGCTCACTGGGCTCCTGAGCAGCCCTGGGACACCAGCACGCTCTCACGCGCTCCCTTGGAGCTTGTATGGGTGCCGAGACCCGATATCTGCCCCTGGCTGATTTTAAAAGCTCTGAGTTTATTGTGGATGGCCAATGCCAAACGTTGATGGCTCCCTGGGATCCCCTCAGCCCTGCTGGCAGCAAGTGACCAGCTCACTCGGACCTTCGTGCTTCCTCCGGGGCAGCAGCGGTGGCTTGTGGAGCAATTTAGGCTTGGGCTGCTCCCTTCCAAGGGACTGGGGCGTTCGAGCCCAGCCCTTCGAGTATAATTACACTTACACATCTGGGCAGCAGATGGCTTCAAGGTCCCTTCCTTGTCACCAGCAGGAGGAAGGGCTCTCTGCTGCCAGAACCGGGCAGAGGAGCGAGGCGCTAATGAATGTGACCTGCTAGCAATTAATTTTGTTTTATCTCTCCTTCCTCCGGTTACGATACTCTCCCAGAAGCCTGGGACATAACTTATTACTTCATGCCAGGCAGCAAAAGCCTCATCTCCTCCTTTTGCAGCCCTGTTTTCTATACCTCCCGCTCCCTACATCATCTTCAAAGGCGGCAGCGGGAGCGTGCCTGGCCGTCGAAATGTTTATTAACGCGTTCAGGCAGCGCGCGGGTAGCGACTGCTTGCTGTGAGACAGCAAAGGAGCTTTCACTGAAAGGGTATTTTATACCCGCATAATCATGCAGTTTGGTGTTTCGGGCTCCTTTTTCAATCGTACCACCTAAATGAAGGCATGATTAAGGTCACGCGGAACTGCGCCGTGCGGGGGGACGGTGCCCCAGCCACTGCCGTTGTAGGGTACAGGCTTGCCAAAGCATTTCTTTTCAATAAAACCACCAGTTTTAATTAAGATGGACAGCAAAGCCAGGCAGAAAGAGCGTTTCAAAAGAACAATAAAAATCGCTCTTGCAATAGATTCATTCCAATTTCTTTTTTTTTTCCCCACAATTGCATTTTGTGTTTTATTAGTTTGTAATGTGTCAGTGACAGTCATGTATAATAAGCTTTCTCCTGCTGGTCATACTTTGTGATAAAATAATAGATTAAATCAGTCTGTCTCTATATTTTTTAAATATTTATGTGTGAACTGAACTGTTTGTATCAGTTCCAAACTATTTTCATTAAAAATTGGAGAAATTTGACCTGAGAAGAAGTTTCAATCAGTATTAGGCAGACATTGCTTAATTCCAACCATTAATTGCTGTTGAAACTTGATTTATTTTGCCAGTGTGAATAATGAAGAGAGGAGGAAAACTGAATATAGGGTTCAAGGTGATTTTATTTCAAGAAAAAAGAAACAATTGGAAGTTTTTAATTTTTAGGATTTGTTTTACAGGAGAGTTGAAAAGCATTTTTGTTTTTTTTTTAATTAAATGAGACTGTAAATCAAATGGAGGTGAGTTCAGAGGGTTGTGTGGGGAGGCTTGGCTGGGGGCAGAGTGCTGCTGGGCATCTACGGAGATCATCTCCATCACCTCAGTGTTGCCGTCAGGCCCCGCTCCTTTCTGAGCAGCAGAACCGCGCGGTAAATGAGCTTTGCAAACATGCTTCTGCGGTTTCCTTCCCTCCCCGCCGCCCCTCTCCCGACTCCTGCTGTGTTTCTGCCTTGCTCTCCAAATGTCAGGCTCTGCTCTTCGTTTTTTCCAGCATGAGCAGCTCACAAGGCTGTTTTGTATGCACACACACTTGCACGTGCGTGCAAAGGGTCTCGACAAATAGCCGTGCAAGCCCCCTCCATGCCCTGATGCACTACGTCTCCAAATAATTAAGCAAAGCATGAAGAGGTGCATGAGAAGAAGGAGGGAGCTGGTGGTAGTCACCCTGTATGGGACAGCAGTTGTTTGTCCCCCTCATTCCCAGAACTGAACTCATTCAGCGTGGTCTGGGGGTCTCACTGGGATGCAAGCATGGTGTATTTGGCCACGGCCCACCCATCTCCTCCAAGCTCAGATGATGGTTATGACAGCCTCCCTGTTTTTCAAACCTGCTTGGGTTTTCATCATGGTGATATGTCACATCTAGCTAGGCTTGGCCCGCAATTGTAAATCAAACTTGAAAGGGTAATGGGAAGGAGGGAAGGGAGAAGGGGAGATATTAATTAAATTGGCCACCTCCTGCCAACCCTGTGTGTGATCAGTCTTGGTTGCTCATATGTATTTGGAGGCACCTCCTTCTCAGATGACCTGGGGTCTGGCTGTTTGTGCCAGGGTGGCCACCTTCATAGTGGTATTTAAGGAGGAAAAGGAGGAGTTTATAATCTATAGGCTGGTATTCTCATCTGAGGCATGGGGGTTTTTTAGCACTTCTCGGTTCATTACCAAGAGTGGAAAATGTAAATATCTTCCACTAATTAATAAATCTTTATTTAGAGGTGAGTCAAGAGTGCATCCTTTTGAGCCTTGGAGAACGGGGGACCTACCTCTGCGTTGTACCATAACTGCACCTTGATGAGCAACCTGAACGGGGAACAATTTCTGCTGCGCGCGTGCTTTGGAGGACCCCAACCCTACACGGGTCGGGAACTACTGAGCCAGCACTGGGGAAATCACTCTATTAAATATGCTGGAAACACAGAGGCAGCTGCGTGTGTGCAGGTTTCTCAGCCTCCCAGGAGCAAACACTGCCCTCACCTAGATGTGCTGCCTGTGCTTTGCCTTTGAGGTGGGCTGAGAGGGTTAAAGCATAAAGCTGTTCCACTGCAGTGGTTAGCTGATGGCCCGGGAAGCATCGCAGGGGTTTTCAGCTGGCTGGTGAAATAGCAGGACAGGTGGATATTTTGTTTTCCTGTATGTAACTTGTGCATTTGGGGAAGGAAATTTTTGCAAAGAGGTTGTTTCTTCTGGTACGAGCCCCTGAGGACTACGGCACTGTGGTCCACCCTGGTCCTTGCGGTGAGCAGAGCAATGGATGTTGGGGCTGAAGTGCAGGTGTCGTGCAGGTGGGGTTGCCTCTGCCCTGTGGGGCATAGCTCCAGCGTTGCCTCTAGGCATGTCTACCTTGTGTGCCAACTCCTGCTCTGGTCTGAGGGCTGCATGAGCTTCAGGGGATGGGCTGGGAGAAAGCTGGAAGCCTGCATCCTCCTCCTAACGTGGGTGGGCCAGCCTGGTATCTCACCACATATCACAGGAGGCCTTCTCTGCAAGGCATCCTCTTGATGACCTCATTTCTGAGGGCCTGCCCCTTTCTGTGGGGCAAATGATACTTTTTCAGCAAGATTGCATCTCCTAAGGCAAGTCCTGCTTGGCTAACTTGGTCTCCCTCTATGACAAGGTGACCCACTTAGTGGATGAGGGGAAGGCTGTGGATGTTGTCTACTTAGACTTCAGTAATGCCTTCGACACTGTTTCCCACAGTATCCTCCTGGAGAAAATGACTGCTTGTGGCTTGGATGGGCACACACTTCACTGGGTAAAAAACTGGCTGGCCAGGCCCAAAGAGTTGTGGTGAATGGAGCTGAATCCAGTTGGCAGCCGGTCATGAGTGGTGTTCCCCAGGGCTCAGTACTGGGGCCAGTTCTCTATAATGTGTTTATCACTGGTCTGGATGAGGGGATTGAGTGTTCCCTCAGTAAGTTTGCAGGTGACACCAAGCTGGGTGGGAGTGTTGATCTGCCTGAGGATGGGAAGGCTCTGCAGAGACTTCATACTTAGTCAGTTATTTCCTCCTTGTGAGCACCTCTGAAAAGTGGTAAGTGGCTGCATTGTGCTGACTTCTGTCTGTGGGGTGCGTGGGGGTGTTGGGTGACACACGCGTGTCCCAAGCAGCAGCGATGGTGCTTTCTGCTTGCACCTAATGTGCACCTTGGAGGAGCCTGATCTCTGTGCATCTGGTGCTTTGGGCTTGGGAGCTCGAGAGGCAAGTGGAGGCTGGAAGACGAGCAAGGAGCTCGATCCCCAGCAGGAGGGTGCCTGGCAAGGAGAGGAGAAGGGCACCTAGAGGAGACCTTCAGGAAAGGTGGGCGGCAGGGACAGGAGAGCCAAGACTCAGGCTGCTTGCGAGTCTCATCCCTTCTGCACGTTCGCGCTTGAGGCTGGGCTGCAGCAGGCATGCTTTTTGGGGGGAGGTTGGTTAAAAAGCCTCACCGGAGCGTTATGGAATCAGAATGTGAAGGGTAATTGAGCTGAAAGCCATTCTCTTCCCGCAGTCTGCATCGCCGGACTTGCTGAAGTGCCCTCAAATGCCAGCCTGGGAATCCTGCTGGAAGAGCAGGAAGTGGGGGGAGAACCCCTTTGGCCATGTCCCCACAGCCACTCTCCCATGCCCAGTGCTTGTGGGTGGGGGTAGGAGATGGTCCCTATAGGGGTGATGTGGAGGAGAAGCCGGACTAGTGACAGATGAAGGTTTTGTGTGAAATAAACACAGAAAGGTAAATAGACTCCTAAGCCACAATCTCCATTTTTGCAGGCATGGTCTGCTCTCTGAATGAGTCCCTGCAGCTCAGACAGCATCTTCCTGCATCCATCTGTGGTCGGGTCTTCCCACCATACCCCATACCTGTGTAGGATGTCAGAATGGAGCCCCACCAAGCAGCCCCATGCCCCCTCCCCATGACACCCGTTGTGCAAATGCCACCCACGCGTGGAGAAATGCATTCACTAACGTGGCCAAACTGGTGGTATTTTGGAATAATTGGAAGGGCTAGATTAATTTAAAAAAAGAGGAATGTGGCTAGTTGGGATGAGTGTAGTTATTAAACACAACCATGAGATGTTTGTCACTGCCCCCGCCCACTACCCCTCCAGTGGTGGGAGCACATGGAAGGGGATGGGGACTTGGAGAGGTGCCGACGTGACCTCGAGGAGGAGATTAGCAGAAGACCCCTCTGTTTTGGACCTCCATCACAGCAACGATGTGAAGTGTGCAGCCCGATTGTGTCCCTTGTCGTGTGTTATTGATTGCTGAACAGGCACAGTTAAGTGCCTCTCATTAATATTTGTTTTGGTCTTTTCCCTGAATTCCGATGAGCGGAGGAGATGCTTCTTATCTCTCTCCTGCAGGTTTTCTTTCTAGAGGATTCCTCTGGCTGGTGACAAACCTGGGCTCTGTAGCCACTCGTCCCACTTACAGGAGGAGGGATGAGTTAG
The DNA here is from genome assembly GCA_028020825.1 of Podargus strigoides. Taxonomy (NCBI): domain Eukaryota; kingdom Metazoa; phylum Chordata; class Aves; order Caprimulgiformes; family Podargidae; genus Podargus; species Podargus strigoides. The sequence goes on along the minus strand of CM051626.1, from coordinate 34,810,298 downwards.
TAGCTGACATGAAATCTTGGGAACTCTGCAGAAACAAAGTGAGGAACCAAAATTAACACAAAATTAGGAGGTAAAAATGCTCTGCTTGCATTGTACAGGTGAAATATGGATTTCCAGGCTCATCTGAGTTTGTAAATCTCTTAAAAGGGACTCTTTGGGTACACAGGTCATGTTGGCTAAACTTTGAAATGTATGAGCAAGGATTAATGGTGTGAGGAGGTAGCCAGGGACTGCTGCTCAGTCAGTGCTTATGTAGCTGGTTTTGAGGTTTCAAATTAAGAGAAGGGGCTGTGGTCAGTGGACATATTGGTCCTTATATTCTGGACTGTCTTCATGACATTGGTCTTTCATTTTCTCCTTTGTTTAGAAGATGTCTTTCTCTTCATTTCCATTTATCTCACTGTTCTCCTGGAGATGAGGTCTGGCTTGTGCATTCCTATGATCGATGGCCATCTCCCACTTACTGTTTTTGACAGGAGCCTGCATCTCAGCATCGCGCTGTGGTGGTGCCACTCTGGCATCATGCCTGTGTTTGTATCAGATGTCGCTTTTGAGACAGCCTGCCATGGCCACACGTGTTGAGAAGCTGCCTGCAAAGGTTTCTCACTTTGGCTATTCCATTTGCCTCCCTGAGCAATAATCTTCTTGCAGAGGAAGGCATGGAGGAGGTTGTCCCACCTGCTATGTCTCATGCTGTTTGTCCTTGGTCTGGAGTGGATCCTTATTTCTTTATCCTTATCCTTGGTGTGTGGTGGATGAGTCTTCTCTTTCTGCACCCCTTCTCCCAGGCAGTGGGGGACTCTAGCCATGCAGGCCTGAATTGTTGGGTTATGGCCAGTCTCTCCCATCAACTAAGTCACTAAAGGAGTTTCTGAAACTTAACTGTAGCTTGAATAGGGCAAAGCACTCATTCTGTCCTGTATAATAACGCCTTGTTTGTTAGGCTTGACTTAACTGCAACTGGTGCACCCAAAGCTATTGAAATGATTTTGAGCAGCAGTTTCTCTCTGTTCAGGTTGTGCTCCCAGCCACTTAGGCGCAGCTCCTGAAATGAAAGATTTCTGGTGTGCCCAAAAGCAGTGAAGAGAGCTATTTTAATGTGGTTGCTTCTCTGGCTTTTCAATGGAGAGTTGGGTTCAGGTCTGCGGTGAAGTGATATTAGAGTCCATGGAGCATGAGAAACTGCATTTGTTTGTGGGTTACAAATGAAGACCTGCCAAAAACCTTTCTGAGCAGAGACAGAAGTTTTCTTTTTCATGATCCATTTGCCTCCCAAGGAGGTCTGGCTCTTCTTCCTTCCTTTCTATGAGTTTGGAAAAATACAGTTGACAAAAGTTACTCTTTTATGTATTTCCTCCCACTCCTCCTGTCTCTTCATCTATTAGAGCCTTTTGGTGGGGTGTTTGGATCCTCTGGGGTGCTTTTGCTCCTGGAAAACTGTAGTGAGGAATGAAGGGGGTGATGAGCCATGGGAGGGAGGGGGAATTGACACATGGACCCCTCCTCATGCTTGAAGCAAGTGCTTTACCAGCTTCTGGTGGGAAAAGGGTGCAGGTTGTTCCCATCGATTTGGTGTCAAGAGATGTTTTTCAAAGGGTAAATGTGTTTATAGGATTTCTGTCCTTTTGTTGTAAGAAGTAGGACGTTGTTCCTGGACACAGGAGTTTGCTTGAAGAGTGTCACATCAGTTCTTCATCAACGTGTTTCATGTTGCAACCCCATTCCTAGGTGTGCTAGGCAAGTGGCATGTGAAACATGGTATTGCTCATTGCTGCCCACTGTGACTGAAGCTTTTATTCAGTGCAGGCTCTGGACAGGCTTTGGGAAGCTGCTTTCAGGCACCATGCACCGACGTGTATGCTCCTGGCCACATCTGTGGCTTCCTTTTGAGTGGCTGAAATATCTGCCTGGCTGTGGGTTTAGAAATAGGATATGACTGGATGTGTACAGACTAAAAAGGGGTTGTCAGACCTGATGGGATTGGTTTTTACCCCCCAGTCTCAGCTCAAGAGTTGTCTTAAAGCATTTGTGAGGAAGGTAAGAAATTGTCACAACCACTGTTTTCAGACAAGCTCAGGAACATGAAGGCTTCTATGTCCCCCTGCAGATTAAATACCACGGGAGGACAGGGAATGCCAGGACATAGGCTGGTGGGCTTCAGCCTCAATGCAGAGAGGTCTCTTCTAGCTGAAGTCCTTCTGCACCATGGCTGTGGGGAGGATTCATACCTTTATCTTCCTCCCCTTTACAGCACTCTTTGATTACCACCTCTGGAGAAAACAAAACCAGTGTAGCTTGTAGCCTTCCTTAGATCAATTGATTGTAGTGATGTCCTACAAATAATGAGCAAAGATGCTTTATGGAGGGAGATATTCATCGCCAGCTGTTCAGCTAACCAGAAAAGTTTCTCCCCTTGAAGAGGGGATAAGTAATAGCATTGTTCTGTGCTCCAGCAGAGTGGGTCTCATTGCTAATTAGCAAGGGATCTCTGTTAGGAGAGGTTCCTTGCCATGAGCCACCAGCCCTTTGTGAGCTATGCCATCCCAGGTGGGGTCATGGCTTTGGTGGGACCAGTGGGTGTCAGAAAACCCAGAGAGCTGCCAGGTTGTGCCAGCAGGCATCCTGGCAAGGAGCAAGGAGGAGGAAGAAAATAGAGGAGGAAGGAGAGGAGCTGCATGGAATTCATTGAAAAAATCTGCCTGCAAGTACCAAAGGCCCTCACTTGCAGGGAAGGAGAAAAAACACGCTCGAGTGTTTGGGGGTTTTTAGCAGTCCAGTGGGAGTCCTTGGAGGGGAAATGGGAGTGGTGACACATGGCAGTGGCCTGCAGCTCCCAGAAGGTCTGAGAGAAGGAGGCTTTAATTAAGAAACTTGTTCTTTTGTGAGTGTTGCACGTCTTTAGTTCGTTGCAGATCCAGCTGTTTCTGCATTTATTTGCATGATATATTTGCTAAATGAGTGAGGAGTCAGTAGCAGGAGAGCTAGATCCTGCCCAGCTGTCCTGGCAAGAGAGAGGTCCCTGGGCAGAAGTCTCCAGCTTCTCCTGGTCCATGTAGGACAACGGGCTGGTGTTAGGTAGAACAATAGCCACAGGTTTGATCTCCACAGGCAACATGCTTCTGTGGCCATGTATTTCACCACCTGCATAAGGTCTGTCGCAGCCGAGCACCAAGATTTAAAATAACCCAGATAAAATAACACAACAGAAGATGGCAGTTCCCTCCAAACCCTTGGGACAGAACCACAGTCCTGCAGAAACGTGACTGCAGCCTGTTAAGATGGAATCAAATCAGATGAAATTTGCATCCCCTTAGCATATCTGACGCTCGAAGTTAAATGGATCCTGCTTTAAAATGAACTTAAAACCCGAGCTGGCAGGAAATGCTCAGCCAGCTATGTGTCAGCCTCCTTCCTTGGCAATTGCACATCTCTGGGAGAACCACTGGGGCTACTGCCCAGGGCACTTAGGATGACTTGGAGAGAAGGTGGTGGTCCTGCATTTCCTTTTGTGTGCTCCAGGATGAACCAGAGACTCTCCTGAGGAAGCTGCACCACTCTAAAAGACTATTTGTGTCCCTCCAGCTCCTTCTTAAAGAAAGATTTAGAGGGATTGAGACCTGTTCTGGGTTTGCCTGCCTCAGTTTCCTTAGGCATCTTCTTTCTTCCCTCCCTCTTTTTGCCTTGTGCAAGAAGTGGGCATCCCTTGGCTGCGGGGTCAGTGAAGCTGTGAAATCAGGGTGGACGTGGTGAGGCATGCCCAGGGCTGGCCAGGGTACCTGAGGCAGAATTTTTACTTGTCTCCAGTTCGTGGAGGTAGGGAAAAGATGGCAAGATGTATCTTGCCCTGGGTAGTGGACAGGTAGGACCAACTCCTCCTTTATGTCCTCCAGTGGCTCTGAATACAGCTGCTCATGACCATTGCTGTGGAGCTGCCCCTGCTTGAAAAACTGCCCCTTTCCCTTTTTTTCCAAGTCCCTTTGGTCCTGATTTCTGAATTATTAGCAGAATAGATCTGGCTTGCTTCTACTTTGGGGCATTCCTGCCCTTGGTCTCTTCTCATGCTGGACACTTGTGCTCCCACCAGGTGCTCAGGCTGCTTGAGGCTATATCTCTGGGGTCCTGGGGTCCATAGGCATGTTTACATGCTCATCCCCCCCTCCCCTTTTGTCTTTTTCCAGCAGAGATTGCTCTTATGAAGCTTGCTTGTTGCAGGCTGTATATTTTGGGTTGGTGCGCCGAAAGTGCTTTCATTTAAAAGATCTTTTTACTGGCGTCAATTTTCTATTGTTTTTTCCCTTTAAGTGTGCTTGGGGGAGTTTATTCTTTTTAAGAGGTTTATTCAAGTGCCAGATATTGGCTTTAAAAAGGCTGGGGGTGGGGGTGACCCTTTGATTTGATGCCTGGAAAATGTATCTGGTCCCTTCATGGGACAGGGAGGGATGGATGGATGGAAAAGAGGAGGAAGCTCTAACCTCTTCTGCCCATCTAGGAACAGCTTTCTCGCCCTGTGTGTGCTTCACACTCACTTTTCTTGCCCTGTCACCACCAGCTGAGTCCTGACAGTGGTCCTGCAGGAACCTGGGTGCAGACAAGGTGCCAGACATCTCCCTGTATATTTTAAGTGGCGCGTGTCTAATTCTTGCAGGTAACCTATACCAGCGTGGTTAGCTGGTCGCATGTCTGGCTGCTGTTACTCTTTCTGGGGGAGTTGTACTGGTGTTATCAGCTCTAGCAGTATCTGTAGAAAAAAGAAATAAGCACTTTTTCAGCTCATGTTGTGAAGGTGTGAAGACAGTGGTTTTGCTCACAGAAAATGCACGAGCTGAACCAAGTCCCTGTAAGAGGACTTAAGGGAATGGGGGCACAAAGGCAGGGTGTTGTGTTGGGGTTTTTTTCACAGTGCTATTTTGCCTTTATTTTCCATTATGTTCCTTAAATCTTGAGTTTCTCATAAATGCAACTAGAAGCAGGGTTTTGGTTTGGTGATTTGGTTAAATCGCTCAGAGGGATTGAGAAATACCCCCATACATCTCCCTTACAGCTGAGGGCAAATGTAACCACTGCTTCCAGAGCTTCCGAAAATGGCTTTGTCTGAAAATGAATTTTGGCCTCTCAAAGTTCAAACATTTATCCTGAGCCAGAAATATACACAGATTTGCTCTCTAATTTAATAAAGTCATCCAAATAATATGATTTCTCCCATAACCATCGTTTATGTTTCACAGCAAAATGATAATGAGAAAGTCATTAGAAGTAATAAACAAAACAAAACCCACACAGCAAATCCTTCACCAAGCCTGACTGATGGGAAGAAGAAGAGCATTTGAGTCTTAGGCCACATAATGTTTGCTGGGTGCAGCTGTTTCAAAGTAGATGTGTTCTTGAAACATGGTGTTGCTCGTTGCATTTTAATGGGATTTTGCTGGTGGAGCAGGTGGGCACCCACAGTGCACGGGAGCGGGTCTGCCCTTGGGTTAAGTGCTGTACCAGTGCCCAGCTGGTGTTTGTTCTTTCAGCTCTTGGGGGTTGCCTACAACCGATGATTAACGTGCATCAACCATTTCCCCAAATCATCCTCCTCGTTGTGACTTGGACTTTTTTTATGGTTGGACTTGATGTTCTTAAGGGTCATTTCCAACCTAAATGTTTCTGTGATTCTCTGACTTTACATCACTTTGCTATGAAGTTGTTCCAGGTGGGACCGTGTGAGGTGGCTGGTCTGTGTTGTCTTCATGTTGGGGTGCTGGGAGGACGAAGCAGAGGTGGCCAGAGGGATGACGTGCTGTTGCTGGGGGTCTGTGCCGGGCGGTGAAGTCCTGCCTCCCGCACAGCCTTTCCAGAACAGACGTCACTGTGGTTATTTGGCTGACACTGTTACGCTGTTCCAGCTCTGGCACTCGTTCTTTTTGGCCCAAAATAGCCCACATCTGTTGCTGCTGAGTGTTCATTCACTGCCTCTCATACTCCAGGCTTTGGGGGAGGGATAGGATCTTGGGAACAGCTGGTATCTGGTGGTCTGTTGGGACTGTGGGGCTTCCTTACAGGTCTCATTCACTGGTTTTCTGTTTTGAGGCCACCTTTTGTTGATTTTTTTTTTTTTTTTTTTGTGCTTTCAAAATCACAGCAAATGTATGTGGGTCCAACATAAGCCTATTTCCTTTGTTTTCTTAATTACAGTTTTAAATACAGCTATGTGAGCCACTCTTCTATGTGGAATCAGGTCTGCCAACTGGCCATGCTGAGGGCACAGGTAGATCCTACAAAACATGTGCTTTCCCGAACCACGGGCACTGCACCAACTCTTTCTGCTTAGCTCCTGTGCTTAGAAGAGCATGATGTCTGCTCACAGTCAGAGGATGCAGAGTACCACAAGTTCTGAAGGTCTGCATAGCTATGAAATTACCCCTCCTTAAAGCTTCTTTTTCCTGCTCCCACTTGACCTTTCCTTATTTTTAGTGCTGGTTGCTGGTTTGTTTTAGTCTGCTGACCCTCTCCAGACACTGGGTAATTCCTACATGTGTGTAAAGGTTAAATCCCCTGCCTTTTGTGAAACTCAAAAATGGAAGGGTTGAGTCACACTCCTGCTTTGGTCTATTTTTGGGGGGTCGTGTTGCTTTTTGCTGTGAAGAACGGTCGTTTGTCTGGAAAGTTTGCAGGGAAGGGATGCTGGAAGCAGCAAGATTTAGCAATGCAAAAGGTTTGGCTTCACCAGCACGGGGTTGGGTGGAAGAGTTTTCTATTGCTGTCCCCTTTCTCAGTTCCTGTTGTCCTCTGTCTCTCATTCCTGGGCTTCACCATCCTCCTAGCTCCCAGAGGAGCTCTTTGTGACACGGGTGACACTGAGCCAGGAGTGCCAAAGCTGCTCTGCGGTGGAGGCTGCACATGCAGCTCCCTCTCTACCCTGGTCGAAGAGGGTTCTTGAGTCCTTAGTTTTCAGCCCTCTTTCCCTGGCCTGAGCTAAGTGCTAGCAAATAGTTCCTCTCAAAAACAAACAAAAAGGTAGCTCATTTTTTTTGTTCCTCCTGTATACGTTTAATAGAAATAAATGGTAATAGAAGAAACCCTGTTGGAAGGTTGCAGAGGGCATGTCTTGTGCATTGCTCTTTTCCTGCTCTATAGCTCCTGTCCAGGCTGATGAACTAAATGGTGCAAAACCAGAGAGATAACAGCTCTTTTTTTTTTTTTTTTAAAAAAAAAAAAAAACAACAAAACAACCCAACCCAGATGTGCACGCATCAGAGCTGCACAGTGGTCAGAGGGGAGATAGCTGTTCTGGCTTTTACTCATTTTCCATACCCAGATATGCTGTGAGAAATTGGCTATCCCCTGAGAAAACGAGACTCCTGGGTCTCCTGGCTGCTCTCATCCAGGAGGAACTTTTGTATTTTGAGTGTACTTAGTGCTAAGTCGAACATGAATTTCCCTCAAGCCATGGAGACCAGCTTCCAGCCTGTGTTTTCAGTAGAGAGCTGCTGGGTGCATGAAACCTGTACTTGATGAAAAGCTGAAATGCCCAGAGGAAGGCTGGTAAAAATGAGCTTGTAAAAATGAGGGCAGATCTTCGTCCAGAGGTGCTTCAATTTGTGTTTTCCAAGAGACTGAGCCTAAGGATGCTTTTGGAGGTGTAAACATGCCACACTGGGGGAAAAGCAAAGTGAGATTGTTGTTCTATGTTGTTGTCTTAGCTGCTCAGATGCTCAGCTGTCCCTGGAGAAAAGGATGGCTCGTGTGGGTAACAGACTCTGCTGGGGCTGCAAACAGGGGTAATCATCACTTGGGAGTGCTGGAGGAGATCCTGGTGCTTTCCCATGGCTTTAGGGAGAGGTGTAAAACAGATATACTTGTTTTCTGGGTGTGTCGAAGGCTGTGTAGGATGTACCTTGCATGTGATTGCAGTGTGGAGTTGAGCAAAGCATGGGAATTGCTATTTAAAAGATGCTGATGGAATGTGACTGCCTTTTATAGGAAATCAGGGGAATTGATGAATCTGATTTGCTAAAGACTGCAGGGAGGCTTTGGGTATGCTGGCAAAAAGAAAAGAGTAGATATTTACTGGTAAATAGTAAATTGTCCATGAGCTGACAATGTGCCCTCGTTGCCAAGAAGGCCAATGCCACCCTGGGCTGCACAGGGCAGTGTGTGGCCAGTCGGTCGAGGGAGGTCATTCTCCCCCTCTACTCTGCCCTGGTGAGGCCACAACTGGAATCCTGCGTCCAGTTCTGGGCTCCCCAGTTCAAGAGAGACAGGGACCTACTGGAGAGAGTCCAGCGGAGGGCAGCGAGGATGACTGGGGGATTGGAGCATCTCCCCTGTGAGGAAAGGCTGAGAGAGCTGGGACTCTTTGACCTGGAGAAGAGAAGGCTGAGGGGTGATTTAATTAATGTTTATAAATACCTAAAGGGGGGTTGAGGGAGGATGGAGCCAGACTCTTTTCAGTGGTTACCGGTGACAGGACTAGGGGTAATGGACACAAACTGGAACATAGGAGGAAGAACTTTTTTTCAGTGTGGGTGCCAGAGCACTGGCACAGGCTGCCCAGAGAGGTGTGGAGTCTCCTTCTCTGGAGATTTTCAAGACTCACGTGGATGCAGCCCTGAGTGATGTGCTCTAGGGGATCCTGCTTTACAGCAGGGGAGCTGGAAGGGACCTCCAGAGATCATCCAGTCCAATTCTGAATATTCCATGAATCTGTGAAGAGTTGTAAACCCACCTTTTCTCCCTGCTGCCTCTTCTTGGTGCAGCCCTGGCACCTAAAATCCCTGCTGGGATGTTACCTGGTACCCTCCAGCCCCAGAGGAGCCTACACCCCAGAAAGGGAAGGACTCCCTTTTGCAGTGGGGGGTCTTGAGCCTTTGCTGGGAAGGTGTGGGGAGGTGATGGGGCAGCCACCACCATCTGGCTTTGCAGCACCTTACAGAGATGTGGCACCATCCCCAGGCTAAACATGCGCCATCAGAAAGGTCCCGGCATCCCTCCAAAGGCAATTCTCATTCAGCGAACGGTCATTTGGAAATTGTCAGTCATCAGGCACTTATGGATCTTTCAAGCCCCTTTCTCTCCCTAATAATCCCACCTCTTGGGAGGTATCGATTCTCCGCTGTTGGCTGCCTCTTGGTATTCCGCCGTCCGTTTTTGTCCGTGTAAATCGCTGCGCTGTCTTTTTCACGCAGCAATTACCTACTTTTGATTTCTTTCATCCCGAGTCCTTTGCTAGAGATCTAAACTCTGTATTGACAAACTACCCCGGAAGAAAGAGTGGGGCCAGGGTTTAAGGAAGAAATCTTAAACAATACAAACTGTGGGGAGAGTTTCTCCTGAGGTGGGATCATCAGACTGTCTTCTTTTTTTGATGTCCAACATGAGAGGTATGCTGTGGCTCCCTGGCCTGGAAATGTGACTTTATGCCTTGCTTTTTGCTCCTGCTGAAAACATAGGAAATTCTTCTCCTTGCTGCTGTGCAAAGGATCAGTCTGGAGAGCTGGGGGCCGCTGTTTCCCAGGTCGTCTTCAATCCTTCTCTGAGGAATGAGCATCCATCTACATGAGCTATGGCCAGCCACAGAGAGGTACCAGACCAAGTCAGACCAGGCACAGGTATCCAAGCAAGCTGTGCTTGGGGTAGACCAAAGCCCAAGGTGCCTCATAATGCAGACCAAAATCAGCATCTTGTCTAGCTGAGGAGTTTCGGGCAAAAGCTTCCCTGTGCTGTTCCTCCAAAGAGCTTGGGTCTGCATGTGGTTGCAGCAGGGCTGGGATGCTAACAGAGAGAGAAAAGTGGAAAGCTTAGGAGATGTCTCTCCTCCAACAGAAGCAGTTAGTGTTGGTCATCATGGGTTTTAGGTCACTTGCTGTCTCTTGTGCAATTAAGCTGGTGTCTCATTCACATGGAGGTCACTCTGGCTTGTCACCTGAGACGGTGGCTTGGCTTCAGGCAACCTGAGAGATCTCACAAGCACCTGGGTGAGATGCACCAGCAGCTGTGCGTGGGGTAGGATTGAAGGTGTCAGACCATGGCTTTGCAGGGTGTGCTGGTGAGCAGGGATGGGACTGGGTGCTCATGGACCAGCAGCATTGCGATGAAAAGGACAGGCACGTGCCAGACTTTGTGATCTTTTTACATTTCCAGTCTGAATTATAAGGAAAAGGACTGAAAATGCCTTTAAAACATGAAAACAGAGATTTGTGCTGACATTTCTAGGTCCCAGGGAGAGTCACCAGGGAAAGCAAATGCCTTCAAACACACATTTCGGAGGCCTTTTGTACCACAGTGGGTTTTTCTAAAGACATAGGCACAGTTGTGGGAAAAAACTCACAATAACCAAAAACAAACTGAAAAACCCCACCACAAACCAAAAGCAACCCAATGATGGACCAAGAAAGGTTCAACCTCAGGCCCTTGAGCAGGGATTTCATAGTCTTGGGTAGTTTTGATGGTGATGAAGGTATGGGAGCAGCAGTTGTGAGCTGCTACTCCCTTTCCAGAGATGGTTCTTAGATTTGGGGTTACGGTTCAGCCGTCTGGGGCATGGGGAGATCTGGGAATTGTCTTTAGTCCTTGGTGGTTTCTTTTTCTTTTCAAGTGGATGAAAGTTGAAGGAAACAGTTATTTACAGCAGTGGGGTTTCCTTTAGCCCCATCTGCTGCAGCACAGGAGCTGCTCCAGCCTCCCCCTAGAAGTGGCAGGTGCTGTACTTAACCTGGCACAAAGTCGCACCTCCAAACTTGAAGGCATTTTGTTATTAAAACAGCACGCCTGGCCGGTGAGGGCTCTCACTTGAACAGAATCCCCAGCCTAGCAGAGAATAAATTAAAAAGCCAACTGGCCGCGGCTGCCTGAGAGGCGCCAGGACCAGAGATAGGGCCAGAAGTCAGATAACAAACAGTGGCCAAAATTGTGGCGCCTGGTGCAAGGCGTGAAATTAAAACCTTTTCTGCCTCCTCCTGCATGCTGTAACAAAACAGCTCCTGCCACAGTCTGCCGGCACCGGGAGCAAAGAGGGGAATAATTAAATATATGGAGATTTTTGTGTCTGAGGGAAAGGATGATGCCTCTGTGGAATTGGTGCTTTGGACCTGCGGCTGCACTAAAGTTGAAAGGGGCTATGGGCAGCTCTACTAAGCTGCCTTTCCACTGCCTCTGCGACCCAGAGATGGGAGAAAACCCTTTTTTTGTTGCTACTGTTGCCTTTTCCTCTGAGTTTGCTCCCTTCACCTTCCCTTTCGGGCTCAGCAGCAGCCCTGGGATGTGCTGGTGTCATACCAACTCTTCTCTCCCCAGACTTCCCATACCTCAGGAAGGACATTTCTCCAGAGTTTACTACCCAGGAGTGATGAAGAGGGCAGCATTTTTTAATCAAAGATACATGAGGTGAAGCTTATATTATTCACTCTGCTTTATTGCAGCTATTTTTACACGGGGGTTAGAAGTTAATGCTACCCAGCGAGCCTGGTTTTGCTGAATTCTGGCAAGCACCGAAATCCATCAGCACATCCAGACAGGGTAGGAAAGAGCCCAAGCAAAAAATAAACTCACTAGCTGAACTGAAAAAAAAGCAGTTGAAAAACCAAACCTTTTAAAATAGACCCTTGATAATAGAGGATCTGGTCTGGAGGGGCAAAAACCAGCCAGAACCATCAGCTGTAATCAGCAGAAGGGCGAGCTTTTGCAATCAGCACAGAAAGGGGAGCAGGAGCCGTAGCAGCAGGGCTCGGGGGCTGCAGGGTTAGATTTTCCCTGCCCTGGCAAATGAGCCTGGCCCTCTCCTGGTCCTCCTCTGCAGCCACAGTCAATACGATAAGGCTCAGAGTGACTCTGCCAGAGGGATGTCGGTGCTCGGGGAATGGCTGTTTTCTGGGGCCGGTGTCTCAAAGTGAATGGTTTCAGCAAATAAGGCTTTGCAGGGTTGTGTGGTGTTTGCTTTGGTTTGGGTATTTTCCCCCCCAGTTAATGCCAGAGGTTTAAGCCATGCTAATTCCTTGGACCTGGCAAGGATGCTGGCAGAGCTGGGGTCTCCTGTTTGATGAACCTGGAGAGGAAAGAATCACAGAATCCTAGAATGGTTTGGGTTGGCAGGGACCTCAAAGCTCATCTCGTTCCAACCCCCCTGCCATGGGCAGGGACACCTCCCACCAGACCAGGTTGCTCCAAGCCCCATCCAACCTGGCCTGGAACACTGCCAGGGAGGGGGCAGCCACAGCTTCCCTGGGCAACCTGGGCCAGTGTCTCACCACCCTCACAGGAAAGAATTTCTTCCTAATATCTAATCTATATCTCCTCTCTTCCAGTTTAAAGCCGTTGCCCCTCATCCTATCACTCCATGCCCTTGTAAAAAGTCCCCCTCCAGCTTTCTTGTAGGCCCCTTCAGGTACTGGAAGGAGAGATTTGTCCCTGTGTTTCTAGAAAAGGGCTAAAATGTGGCTTTTTCCTCTCTCCTTTCTGTTTTCTCTCTCTCCTTTTCCACCTTTTTCCTATTCTTTAGCACAGAGATCCCTTGCTGGAACGTGATTTCCACACCTTTTACTGGTGTTTTATCCCTGCAGGAGGTGCTATGGTGAGGCTGTAGGATCCAATTGCCTTGGTTCTTGTGATGTTCCCAGGAGTGTTCAGAGATTGGGGCCCCTTTAAAAGAAACCCAACCCAATCCTGTTTTGTTTGGTCGGGATTTTTTTATAATAAAACACCAGGTATCTTTAAAACCCACTTAAGGCATTTTTAAAACCCACTTGACACAATTGGTGTCATCGATTGATTGCTTTGACCCCTCTTCTGACATGGATTCGCAGTATGCTTGGGCAGTCCTTTGGGCTGTATTGCAAAGCCTGGTTCCTTTGGCAACACTCTTAGAAATTGAAGAGGAAAACTGGCCAGGGGGAGGTTTGAAAGCCTAATGATGGCAAATGCAGCCCAGGACTGCAGAGGACAGGACCACTGGAGCTGAAGGAGCTTGTGAGGGAGATGGAAGGTTTTAGGAGAGGGTCTCAAGGCTAGTTGCAAGGCCCATGCCATTCCTCTAGCTGTTAGGAGCCTTCAAAGACATCCTCTGGAGCTCTCGTGGAGTGTGTTGACAATTTAGGATGATGTTTAATGCAGCATAACTGAGCTATGGTATTATCATTACTTGCTTGTATTAAAGTTTATCCACACAGCTTTTCTGCAAGCAGAGAGGCACCAGCGTGCCCCTGAGAAAGGTTTGAACCCTGGTTGGTGCAAAGAGTGGGGTGAGGGGAGAAGGCAGGTCTGGGAGCGCAGAACAGGCATCACACAGAATCACAGAACAGCCTTGGTTAGAAGAGACCTCTAAGCTCACCCAGTCCAACCATTAACCCAGCACTGCCAAGTCACCACTACCCCATGTCCCTCAGCACCACATCTACACGTTTCTTAAATACCTCCAGGGATGGGGACTCCCTTCAGAGTCCTGGTCCAGTGGTCCTTCCAGAGAGGAGAAGGGAAAAAGGAGAGGACCCTCACACAGTGACTGCCTTATGCTCTCGGAAGAGTGACGTGCCAGGGAGAACCAACTTGTGGCCACGTGGCTCAGCCCTTCCTTTGCCCACCTGCAGATCTACCCAGCGAGGTCTTTTATGGAAGAGAGAGGTATGGATGTATCTCAGGCTTAGTGTTCCTTATGCTTCTAGCTTCAGTCTGGAAATGAATACTATGAAAGAAAAAATGATGTTTTGGCTGACCCCACCACTTGTCCCTGGTGTTAGGGACAAGTCTGCTTGCTCTTCCACATGGCAGTGGGGGCTGGTGGCTGAGTCCTGGCACGCAGAGTATGGGTAGTGGCAAGGGAGAGGCTGGGGGGAAGTGTCTGGGTAGTCTCTGAAAACCTGTACAGGAACCTCAACACTTCTTTATGTTCGTGGGTGGTTTGTGTTGTTCTTGCGGATGAGAGGTTTAAGAAATAAGAGAGAAAAGGAAAAAGTTATTTTTAATGTGAGGATGCATCTAGGCCATATCCAACATGATTGCTTTTGTGGGTCCACTTGATAAGCTGAGGTTTTACAAACTGTCATGAGACATAGGATTTTTGTGCTGTGACTTAAGTGATGAGGTGACCAGCCCTGACCATGTCCCACACTGATGTTCCTGCCGTACCCTCTCTGCCTCACTCTGCCGCTGCCTTGTTGCATTCTCAGACTTTGCTGAGGCTCATAAGATCTCCCCACCTCCTGGTTGGGTTGGTCCTTGAGGATTTAGAGTCAAAAATAGCCCATTTCATTGCTTCAGTAGTCCAAAGCTTCAGTAGTGCAAAGCTATTCATCGTGTCAGGAGCAGGTATTTAAAACCCTGGTGTGCTCTTCCTCCAGGGTATCAGCTTGGCAGTGATGCCTGCTTGCTCTGGGGCCACGTCTTCAAAAGCAGCTCCTCCAGCCTTCATTTAAAATCTGGAGAGCATACACCAGACCATGAATCGCTGTGCTGTGCTTCGGTGGCAGGGTTGGTAATGTCCACCCCTAAGTACATCCCATGCAGGGATCTGTTTAGTGTAACCCCATCTTCAGACTATATGAGCAGAGGTATGATGAGCTGGGTCTGTGCCAGCTGATGTCATTCCTGGTGTAACAGCATCCTACTGAGAAGGGGTACCCTGTCCTGCTCCCCTGGGCACTGCCAAAATGAGTCACCTGAAGGTCTTCAAGGTGATGCCTGGAGGTTAAGGTTGACTGGTGCCCATGCTGACCGACAGAAGGAAGGTCCCTGCCAGACATTGGCAATTAGCTTCTGATGGTGATGACAAGGAGATGAGTGAAGGTGAGAAACAGCGAAAGAAGAGAGGGGAAACCCCAATTTATTTGTAATTGTTATGAGTTTTAAGTTTGTAACCTATAAGCCGGTGGAGCTAAAGAAACAAAGTTGGGCAAATAATCCATTTTCTCAGCTGTGAATGAGGGCGAAGCCGAGGGAAGAGGAGAACTGAAGTGACCCTTGTGAAAAGAACAGACTTAACCCCATTCCTCAAGCAAGGTTCAGGGGGATTAAGCTGGATTTGTGCCTGTTTCCCACCGTGCAGATGCTGCCCTGAGCTGAAGGCTTTTGGCCTAGAGTGAATGGAGGGAGTTCCAAAACATTGCTCCTTTAATTCACCCCGATGTGCCCAGCAATGCAGCCGGTGAGGTGAATCCTGGGGGAAAACCCTTTTCATTAGGAATCCTGCTAGACGAGGAAACGGCGTGACGTGCATGCCATCATCCCCACTGATGCACCAAGGTCCCAGCCTGGATTAAAGAAAAGCAAAGCTGATACAAAACAACCCCGGAGCTGAATGGTTCAAGGAGTTTTATTGCCACAAAGGAGCCCTCGATGTTTTAATCACAGCTTGGAGGGCAGGTTGCTGACCAGGAGAGAAGTGCACCAGTGATGTGGTTAGGTCATGCAGCAGCATCTGATGGTTTCCATCCCTTCCCCTGCTCCAGGTGCTTGGCTGCATCGCTCTGGCAGAGCAGCCCCTAACACGGGATGCTCCTGTAGCAGAGTTTTCCCTCTGCAAAGAAATTAGCTGGAGAACTGAGAACCAAAAGCAGAGTACCTTGGAAAAACCCTCTTCAGAGCTGCCTTTTCCCCATCACCTGCATGGAGACCCTTGGCCTGGCTGAGGGCAGCACTGGGAGCAGATCTGCCCTTTCCTCAGGGTAGGATTTAAAACTTTTAATCTGATGCCAAAAAATGACAGCCTCAGTAAAGTTACTGGTTATGTGATGCTTTATAACTTCCCCCACCCGTAGCCAGAGGTAATGGTTACTTGCTCCTCTGTCTGACCTGAACAGGCTAATGACTTTATCGGCCCCTTTCTTGCTAATATTCCCTTTCTACTTCACAAATAACAGCCGTGTGGGTCTGCATGGTCTCAGTAAATTCAGAGCATTAGTCCTCAGTCTGTGTTTAGCATTGAAGGATGCTCTTTCACTGTTCCAGAGCTGAACATCAATGTGTGGTCCAACACATGGTGCTTCTTCCCTTTGTAAACCTTGCCCCTTTTCCTCACCTTTCGAGGCAGGTTGATGCTCCATGCTCAGGCACCTTCTTTTGAGACCAGGAGCTCATTCATCACATACCTTGTTGCTCTTGCACAATTTTTCCTGCCAGTGCTGCTGGCTGAGGTCTTTGCCCTCTGATCTTCCCAGGCGGGGAAAAAAACCTTCCTGTCATAAGAAGGTGTGAAAAACCCAGCTGTGCCCTGCAGAGCAAGATGAGCATCTTGTGCTGATAGCAGAGGGCAGGCTCTGTCCTCAGGGTGCCTCATCCTCGATGCAGGCAGGTGGCATTGAGTGTATCGGAGACAAAGCTGCTCTGCCCGTGGGTTCAGTGTGTAGCGCTAAGCGGGGAGTGTTCAGGTCAAAGCAGGTAAAGAAGGGGTGTTGTGTGGTGATAAAGCCATCTTTGATAGCATGCATGCTAGCAGTGATGAGTTTGGAGCATGTGGCACATACACTGTTCCTTACACTGTCACACAGATGCTGTGTGAGGTGAGAGACTTGATGCTTTTCTTCCCATTTCTTCCTCCTTTGGGTCACTAGGTTTCCTGTCTTTATTATACATCTTAATTAGCTCGATCTAGCTCATTCACTGAGTTTTCCTGCTCTAGCAGTTCAAGGGCAAGTCAGTAAGTCTTCATATATTGTATTTTTTTTAAAAGATGTTCCCTGCATGTTCTTTTGTCTGAGATTTTTAACTGCTGATGAGTGCTGCAGAGGTGGTGGGAGACAGCAAACTGGGGAGCTAGCTGTCATGGGAGAGGGGTGTCCCTTCAGGGGATCCATGTCATGACATGGCTCAAAAGAAATGCTTAGTGCTGGAGTTTGCTCTTTTAGCACGAGTGTTTCAGCAAGAGTGAAGCCCAATGAGGAGACCTGAGCTGTTATCGATCCTTCCTTTGGTAATAAAGCCATCCGTGGGAAGACAGGGAAATACACGTTTTATTTTGTTGGAATCAGCACAGCTGTAGGGATTTATTTTTCACTCACGTTGAGAGTGATACCTGCTCACAGGCTGCTGCAGAGGCTCTCCCAGGAGTTCCTTTTTGATGGATCTTTGGGACCTACAAATCCCAGACTTCAAAGGGAGATCTATTGGGTTTTTTTTCCCCTACTGTTCTGAGGACAAATTACTTGCTCCACCTATGGTCCGAAGCGAGCTGCTGTATGCTGTGGAAGGTGCTTTTAGCTTTTCTTACCAGAACAGGGGAGGAACAAGCAGTAAAACAAATAAATAAAGTGATAAAATGGGCAGGTTCCTATCTGCATGGAAGAGATGGAGGAAGGAAAGGTGATCCTCTCCACGGGAATACACGTGCTAGATCAGAGTGTCTTTTGAAGACTTGAGATGGTGGTTGAGAGTGTGTGAGATAGGAGACAGCAAGAAGGCCTGGTGATGGACTGGGTGAAGTCCCAGTTTCTCCTTGGCCAGCTGGGCTGGCCACTGGGTCCCTCTCTGAGGTGTCTTGGGATGGCTCAAGAGCCAGGAAGGAACAGATGCTGGGCTGGCATGGAGAGGAAAGTGTGACTAGCTCAGCATCCACAGATTGTGTGTATATACTTGCAGTACGCTGTATAAATGAATGCAATACCTAATGATTCGTGGCTATTATTTGAAGGGCCCCACTGTTACAGATTTATTTGTCATTTCTTGTAATAACACCGGTGATAATGAATTCATTTGTATTAATGTGGGTGTCGTGGACTTCCGTTGATATTCGGCATTAATTAATGTACCATTAAAAGAAAGTGTCACCCAATTAATATCAAGTAGAAGTAGCACTGCCAGTGTCCTGTCATTAGGGTTTCATTTGTAATGCATTGTACTACTGCTCTGCCTTAATGGAAGTCATTTGCAACCCGGAGCGTCGCCCCATGGGGTGCCAGTTTGCACCTCGTACAGCAAGGGTTACCCAGACAAATGGCTGGGGACAGGCTGATGTTAAGAGTAACCCTTGTTGCTGCCTGGGCTTGGGCACAGTACCCTGCACTGCTCCCGTCCTTCCTGGCTCTGGCACAGACAGCTGCTGGAGGTTGGTGCTCAGCTTCCAGGCACCCTTCATCCCCAACTTAAAGGTTGGTGCATTAACGTAACCCATCTTCTTTGACCTCTCCCTGGGTTGCGAAAGTAGAAGTTAGTGGTGACTGCAAAAAATGATTCTATATACATATATCTATATAAAAATAAGATCTGTCCAGTTTATGGACAGAAATGGAAATCAGAGAAGGGATTTCTTCTCTCCCCCTACAATGTGTGTTGGCTGGTAGCAGTAAATCACACTGGTGGTTTGATTTTGCTACTGAATTTTAATAGTGAGTGGACAAAGCTGCCTCTGCCAGTGCAGAGAGCAGGGGCAGGAGTGGAGACCTTGACTGTGGCCACCTGGGTCCACCTGGTCCCTGCCCACCATCCCCGGCAAGCTCACAGCCAAAGGGGTGCCGGGCCATCTGTGGTGTGTGCCCTTGCAAAGGGGAGGGATTGCTCTGAACGCTCTCTTCCAGCAGGAAAATCGCAGCAGCAGGAGCAAACCCGTGCCGTCAAAGCCAGGAGCGCTCCGACTGACAGGTTTTCACATTCTCGGCATTTGCCTCTGACTTTCAAACGTCTCGTTAGGCCGTCGTGGGTTCCCATCTGCTGTCTGAAACTGGGACTGATAGAATAGCAGCCCAGCTGCCTCCCAGCCCTTGCTACTGCCCTGCCCGGTTCCTTGGAGGCTGGAGAGGGATAATGGGCAGGAATGGGAGAGAAATGTGGCTTTTCCAGTGGGATTTGTCTTCAGGTGCTGAGTTAGTGAAGTGGTGGCTGCTTCACAGCCCTTTTCTTCTGTCCCCTCTCAAGGCAGTGGGAACCAGTCTGCTTTACAGGGTCATCCCCCTTCCCAGAAGAGCTGTATTTTTTGGTTCAGATATAGAATTCTGTATTTACATATCAAAAAAATAAGATACTGGTTCAAGCCAGTTGCCAGCAATCTGCTCAACGTCAGCGGTCTGCACCCTTTCTTGTTTACCCATCTCCCAGGCTCCGTGCTTTTACTCTTTCAGATGATTGGTAAAAATGTCAAATAATGGGCAAAGACTTGCAGATTCCCAGCAGGAATTCATTAAAAATACCGTTTCCCGATAATATTCCTTGTTTACAGTTGTATTTTGAGGGCTCATGCTAGCTTGACTGTCTTGATTTTGAATTATTCTATGCATTAATCGGTTTCACAGCACACCAAGTCATATGGCTTAGAGAAGATGATGTATTTGACTTTGATTCTGTCGCCCTTTTTGACCAAGGCTGTTGGCTGGTAGAAAGATGAGAGAGAGAATAGAGCAGGATCTGTTGTCTGTCAGTCTTGTGGGAGGTGTTAATGGTTAATTAATTCCCTGTTAGCCAAGAGCTGAGGGTTTCATTATCTCACCAGGAGTTGACGCAGCCGAGAGGTCAGAAGCAACTCCCGTTGAAGAAATCCTAGTAGTGTGTTGGTAGCTCCTTGGTGTTTGCAGGGCTGCTGAAAATCATCAGGAATGGTCTAGATGGCCTTTTAACACTCTTTGGCAGGAGTAAACAGACCTGATTGAGATGAGTCTTGCTGGAGGAGGCTGGAAACGTACAGGTAGACTTTGTCCCTGCCCGAGCTCTCCCCACCTCTTTTCTGAAGATGGAATCATCCACCCCACCTGGATTTTTCTAATGTCTCAGACTGTGCTTCACAGAATGTTAGGTGGTGGAAGGGACCTCTGGAGATCATCTAGTCCAACCCCCCTGCCAGAGCAGGGTCACCCAGAGCAGGTGGTGTCACACAGGATGGTGTCCAGGTAGTTTTTGGAATGTCTCCAGAGACACCACCACCTCTCTGGGCAGTCTGTTCCAGGGCTCTGCCACCCTCAAAGGAAAGAAGTTCATCCTCATGGAACCTTCTGTGTTCAAGTTTGTGCCCATTGCCTCTTGTCCTGTCATTGGGCACCATTGACAAAAGACTGACCCCATCCTCCTGACACCCACCCTTTAAGTATTTGTAAGCATTGTTAAGATCCCCTCTCAGTCTTCTCCAGACTAAAAAGCCCCCAATCCCTCAGCCTTTCTTGATAAGAGAGATGTAAGCCTACTGGCTTTGCTTCTCCTCCTCACTTCTCACCAGGCTGTGAGGAGCCACCCATGGTGTCCTGAGATCTGGAGCAGCAAATGCAAAGCCAGGGTGCAGTGTAATAGCTTGAGTTACCTCAAAATAGGAGCTGTGGAGGGAAATGAGCTTCCACAGACAAAGCTGGCTGTCTGCTTAAATAACCTTTAATGGTGTGGGTGGGATGGCTTCTGGAAAGCTGCTGTGGAACTGGCTTGTTGGCACCTGGCTGCTCGTCGGCGCGTGTGGCGGGTCATCACACAGGGCAAGGCTGGCTGGGGACAGGGAGGGACCGAGCACCAAGATGAAGGCAAGGTTTGGAGGGAGGGAAGAGAAGCAGTCCCCTGGGTCTGGCAGTTTGGCTGAGGATGGAGGCTGTGGTGCAGCCCCTGTGCAAGCCCAAGCCTTGCGCTTGCTGGGGTCTGGGGCTTCTTTTGCCCCTGAAGCTGCAGTTTAAATGCTTTTCCTTCTCTCCCTTTCTCTCTCCAGTATAACTCCATTCTGGATGAGTGCTTGAGCTGTGCAACCACTGTTGCTCCCTTGAGTGGAGAGCTGGGTGATGACAGGTCCCACTTATCACTTCCTCAAAGGGACAGCAGCCAGAGCCAGTTGGGAAGTGACAGAGGAGGAATGTTGTGGGTTTCTTTATTTTCCTATTAGCATCTCTTTCCTCTTCCATCTGCCCTCTCTTGCCTCTCCTGGGCTTCCCCCTCAAGACCTGTGCTGCAGAAGTGACGGGTGCCACCAGGAGAGGTGGCAGAGCCACTGCACACCCAGATTTTGGGAACACAGTGCCATAAATCAGCTGAGTTCTCTTTGGTGGGAAATGGAGCAGCTATAGGCTGGAAAAAGCAAGGAGCTTTATCCTGCGGGATACCAGAGCATCCTCTCCCATTGGTGGCTCTTGCCCCTTGCTCTGTTGTTCTGGCAGCGTGGTGAATTCCCCTGTGGACTTGATGGCTGCGATGTCACTTTCTTCAGTGCCACGTGTTGGGTCGGGATGTGTCCGCAGCGAATAAGGGCTCTCAGCTCTGCGTGCCGTTATCCAGCCATTAGTTCAGCCTCCAGCTCCAATAAAGCATCTATTCCAGCTGTGTTTATGGTGGTTTCAAAAGCTCCTCAATTGAATTATAGCTCTGCGGTGGCCATTTGCCAGTGTCACCTGATAATGAGGGAGGTCACTTAATAGAGATAGCAACAAGAGATACATATTAACGAGAGCTGATTGAAAGGTGGGGTGAATTTCAACCAAAAAATTTTTTTTAAAAAGAGGAAATTATCAGGTTTTAAAATCAAACTTTGAAATTGGAAATTGCTTGGCTCGGACTAGCAGTAATGCAATTAATAAATGTAATTAAAAGTGTAATAAAGAACACAGGAATTGGAAGTCTGCGCACATCCGTGCGAGCGTTTAGAGCTGGCGCACAAGCACGGGACCCAGCCTGGCAGTCAGGCCACTTCTGAGGTGGAGCCTGGGGAGGGAACCCAAATCCTGGGGCTGGTTTTTCCTCTCGGCAGAGTCCGGAACGGGGGCTGGCACTCCCTCCAGCTCTGCCTTTGCAGCTCTCTCCTGTAGCAAACGAGACCCGGGTGGGAATAAGTGGCTTAAATCTGTCTTATCTCTCTCAGGGAAGAGAGAGCCAGGAGTTCAGCTGGAGTAGAAGAGCACTTGGATGCAGTGTCAGGTCTGTTTCACAGCACCCCTGAGATGCCTTGCCTTGGGCAAGAGGCATGGAACCCCTTTTTCTGCCCTGCAATGAGACGGGATCAGTTGGGTTATTAAACATTGGCACAGGCTGCCCAGGGCAGTGGGGGAGTCCCCATCCCTGGAGGGATTTAAGAGATGTGCTGATGTGGTGCTGAGGGACATGGGGCAGTGGTGACTTGGCAGTGCTGGGTTAATGGTTGGACTGGGTGATCTTAGAGGTCTCTTCCAACCAAGGCTGTTCTATGACTCAAGCACAGGGATATCTGAGGCGACTTCTAGCAGAGCACAAAGCTCCTTTCATCTGCCCTGCTGCATGGTGGAGAGAGACGTGGAGAGGGAAAAGAGCTGCCAGGAAGAGCAGCAGGGAATTATTTAAGAGTAATAGGTTGACCTGAGATATAACAGGAGCACGAAGCAGTGAAGCATCTCCTGATGGGAGCGGTCAGCTCCTGCCTTGATGCGGGGTGGGGGGAAAGAAAGCAGGGCTGACGAGCCTGGCTGCTGATGGAAGATCACAGCACGGGCAGCTCGGTAGGCTGCCTTGCTGCTCCAGCCCTCGTGCCCGTCGCTGTATGCCCCCCAGTCCATTTGCGTCGCCTCCTCTCATCCCATCGACCTTCAGACAGCTGTTCGGCCAGATTGCCTGCCGTTTTTCCACATTATTTGCGTTGGTGCAGCACGCGCGCATCCGCATCCTAATCATTTCTACCAGCCTCTGCTGGGGCGCTGCTGGGTGACTTTGCCCTGGGAGGTCACGTGGAGGTCCTCTACACAGCCAGCCGCCGGAGACGGGGAGTGGGCTTGGAGGGACCATCCCCAAATAAACCCAAATCCGCATTTCTAGTGCCCAGCTGCTTGTAACAGCCTGTCTGTAGGTTGGAAAGGTGGATGCGTTTAAAGGAAGGATGAGACTGATGGATCAAGGCACGTCCGAGGTGGTGGTGGCCCGTGAAATGGTTTTGCTATGGTGGAAAGCTCTCAAAGGCGCCGTGCAAATCTGCTCCGTTAGCAGGATGAGCAGCTCTCTGACAGCCAGAGGGTTTTATGTGCTCTGGGAGCAGGCGCCGCAGGCCTGGTGAAAGGCACAGATGCTGGCTTTTCTGCAGCCTTTTCGTTTAGCCCTGTGTGAAACAAGAGCTTGTTCGCATATGTATGCCTTTAAAATCACCCTCCTCTGAGGTTTTCCTTGATTCGGGAGCTTTTTCCTCGGGGAGCTCCCCACCTGGCCCATTGCCAGTCCTCGTTGCACTGGTGCGGTCCTGTCACCGCTTCGGTCCCCAGTGCTTCTCCAGCGCCAACCTTCACCCCAGCAGAGCCGGCTCTGCAGCCCTTGGGGGGCATTTGGTGGCAGAGAAGGGGAGATTATGCTCTGAGGTTTTGGGGGGGGCCTTCCCAGTGCCCCTCGTGTTCAGCTGAGCCTGTGTAACCTGGCAGGTTGTGCCTCCAGAGGCTGCATCTCCTCCAGGTCGTAACCTGCCTTGTGTTGCCACATCTTGTGGGAGTAGCATCCATCAGGAATTTTATTACTAGTGTATTTTATAGCAGGATTCATAATAAGATATTAAAGTCTATAGGTGTATCCAGAGAGAGAAATGTAAATATCTTAAAAAGGGCCTTTTCTGATAACCTTTTCTTCGGCGTTAGCTGCCCTTTCACGGAGAATATTGTATAAGGCTTTGGTGTCACAGCTGTCAACGTGTCAGGGTTAACATAGGACATGTCTGTGTCTGGTCACTCATTGCACAGGAGGTGCCAGGGGAGGTGTCTGCTGCCGTGGGCCATACCCAGGAGAGCTTTTGGATGGAAACAAGACCTCTTCCTGGTCACTCAAACACATGTATTGCTTTGTCGTACTGCTGGGTTGGTGTAGGAGGGGTGAGGTCTTGGTCTCTCCTTTGCCACCTCCTGGTACAGCAATGTCCTTTCGTGTTTGGACAGGGATTTTAGGGTTGTTTGTCATTTTAATCCAAGTCTATCCTTGTTATTGGTGATACACTGAAAAGGGAGTAGTCTCCTCTTGTACCTTGCTGCTCCTGCTTTGGCCTTCCTGGCACTTTGGGTAGCCACGTGTAACACAGTTACCATCCAATATTTCTTTCTGGTGAACAGCACCCCAGAACTTCTTCCTATAAGATTTTCACAACAGTTTAAAGCTTTCTTCATTTTTCTTCATTTATTGCAAAATAAGGGAAGCACAAACAGCTCCACTTCCTTGCACCCCCATGGAGCTGGTGTCCTGTAGCTCCTGGAGATGCTCGGGGGGATACGTGGGTGCTGGAGGTGGCTCTGGTTGAGCTGTTGGATGAAGGATGGGGTGCTGGAGACAGGTTGGGAGTGGGACCTGCTCCCGTTTGCCCTCCTTCTCCTCGGCAGGAGGCATCTGTCTGCATGTTTATTTTTATCTCACATCTGCTGGCATCGTAACAAAGATTTAATGATATGACACAGTTTTGTCACCAGTTCTTTTTTTCTGTCGTGAGTTAAACTTCATGCCTAGCTGCTGGAGAGAGTCGAGAGCTTTAAAAATGATAAAATTTGGTGTGTAGAAAACTCACCTGTTTGCCACAAGCACCTGTAGGCTGTCATCTGACTGCACCTCCTTTTTTCTGGGCAGAAAAGATTGAATTTGCTATTTCTGCCTGTTGGTGACCTAAGCATAACCACAATTAATCTTTGCTGAGGAGGAACAGCCCCGAGAGACGTGCAGAAGGGTCCTGTAAATGGGCCAAACGCTCAAAATGTAGAAACATGGTTGGTCTGGAGCAGTTCTGGTGCAGGGCTTACCAGTGGCATCTCCTGGGATGTGCCCTCTGCGTCTTATTTACCAGCAAACACAAAACCCAGCCAGTTCTGTTAATACAGATGTTTTGCTCCATTGTTTAGATGATGGGCCGCATCTTTTCAGAAATAAAGACATCAGCCTCCTGCTGAGGAATATCTTGAGCCTGTTTGACCCAAAAATGGCAAGAGGATTTTAAAGACATATTTCTTAGGCTTTTTAAGGCAGATAGTCTGAAATTCCTCTGAGTCCTGACTGTGTCCTGCTCACGTGCTTGCAGGTGCCCGCTGTCCCCTGCTGTGGTCTTGCCCTGGGGTGCCTCCCTGCCCCTTGCATGCTTTGGTGTAGATGCCAGTGACTGTTTTCCAGATGTTTGTCCAGAGCTGGTCCCTATTTGTCTGGCTTTTGTTACCCTAGTCAATGAAGGGACCTGGTCAGTAAAGCTGTGAAATAAGGATAAAAATATGGTAATCTCCAAGTCGGAGCTCAGACGGTGTCTGGAGGGGCTGGAGCTGACAGCACCAAAGATGGTGACCTCCGTGTCCCTCCAGGCAGCTTCTCCTTTGGAAGGACAAGGAGATGAACCCTCTTCAAAGCCTGCTTTTGGGCTATTGTATGAAACACAATGCTGGGGAAATCAAGCTCTCCTCTTTCACAGCCGCCTTGCAGCCCCATAATCACGGGTGACCAGAGAGGATTTGCATGTTAAAAGGAGTGGCTAGGGGCACTTAAAAAGAAGAGGAAACATATTGATCAAGTCCAGCTTTATCCTTATGAATATTATTATTCCTGGGGACAATATACCCCAGACCTCATCCGTGCAACCCTGCATCTACTCTTGCTGCCTTTCCCCTCCTCCCTCTATTAATGGATAATTTGTAATGCCTCTTCGTCCTGACATCGATACCCCTGTGGCTCAGGGGGGAGGAATTTGAGAAAGCAGTTGTTGGAGCATGGTGGTTGAAGCTGTGGTGCCCTGGCAGCAGTGAGGGGAGGGCTATGGGATGCTCCGGGGCTGCTACCTGATGATGATGGCTTGGGGAAGGCCCAAAGAGGGTTGGGAAGATGCTCTAGTCCTGCCCAAGAAGGTGTATTGGGAGGGTATGGAAAGCAAACACTCACCACAGCCTCCCATGAAGGACTTCTCCACCCCAACACACCTCCTGAGCTGACTGAGTCCTGGTTCCTGAGCTCTCTAAGTGCACAAGTCAGGATTAATGTGCTGTGTGCGTGGCACCAAGTCAAGGGCTTACGTGGCAGCAGGGAGATCTGGGTTAAGCATGCCAAAAAACTAGCAGTTATAAGGCAAAGAGTAGCAAACTGCTGAGAGAAATGGGCTGTGGTGTCTCCATCACTAGGAGGCTTTAAGGATGGGAATGATTTAGGTGGACAGGGACAGATTTCTCTTCTGAGGTCCTTTCCAGCTGTATCTTTTATGCTTTTATGATTGCTGATCACAAAAAAAAACTTGAAGGTGCTTTAAAAAATAATTCTCCATCCGTGCCCTGTGAGGTTTTCTTTAGCAGCTTGATTTAGAAGGGAGGAAAAAAAGAGAAAGCGAATGAAAAATCTAGGTGGGAAGTGCAACCTCTCACACCTCGGCAGAAGTGACGCAGAAGTAAGGAAAGTGTAGTTTTGCTGGAGCCCAAGGCCAGTTTAGATGTCAGAGCATCCCTGCAGTGCCATGTGGCTGGATGCAAGGGCAGGGATGTGCATGGGTGAGGGTGCAAGGGCTCAGTGCCCCTTTCAGGGCCTTGAATGTGGACTGTGGGACATGCCCTGGGTTCCTCACTCTTGCAGCAAATCCTGCCACCTGCCTTAAAGGCAGCTTTCTGCTGGCCTGAGCCTCACCAGGGGAAATTCAGATGCTTTGGTTCTTTTCTGGTTCCATCACCTAGTATTAAACTGGTTAAATCAGATCTCTAAGTGTTGAGCCCTGGTTTCTCGAGCTTTCCAGTGGAGGTGGTGGGCTGGGATAGCCTTGCTGTGCTTCATTGTAAGCTTTGTGGTTCCCAAAAAACCTGAAAAGGGCTTTTTGTTGCTCAGCTTTGGCCAAGGATTTGCAGGAAGATCTCCACTTGGGAAGCAGTGGATCTTCTGCTCTCTGCCTCTCCTCAAGTCTCCTTTCCACCTTCTCAGCACTTTGTGATATGTCTCTATGAGCTGAGGACGACCAATTTAATACCAATAGAGTTAACACAATAAAACGCAGAGCCTTGGGAAAGAGGTTTGCAGAAATAATCCGCGTGATCCCAACTGGCCATAACCACGGTCACATCTCACTTCTGACCTTTGCTGTCTCCCTTGCAAGTTTTAGCTCTTTGTCAACCCTTAACATGTCTGTGAATGTCTTACAAACACCCAGACTGGCCCAAGCAGTGGTGATCTCCATGTACCTGCAGCCCACGTCCCCAGCAAAGCCTTTTTTTTTTTTTAACTTGCAGTCTGTGCTTGTGCCTTTAGAGAGCCAAGAATATGCATTTAAGATTTGCATAGGAACATGCAGCTGTTCCACCAAAAATGGATAATTGTTCTCCCCGCTGTGAAGTTAAACAATAAGAAGTGCCAAACTGCATTTGCCATTGCTGATTTTGTGCACCCAGCTGCATAGTTTATGCATGTAGATTAGTTCCAGATTTATGACGATTTAACTGTTAATGCCTGCGTTAATCGGGGGCCAGGTTGGAGTTGCTGTGGAAACTGGAACTTTGAGTTTTACGTAAAGTTCTGTGTTGCATTTAATGCTTTTTTTTTTTTTTTTAGGCTCTCTTCTATTTAGTGCCTTATGGTAAAAACGGAGAGGGAAAAAACGTTAAAAATAAAAGTGCCTTTGGGCAGAAAACAAGTTTCAGTGAAGAGAGTAATTTTGCTGGAAAGTTGTGATGTGTGGGAAAATAAGGGTTTGTGATAGAGAGCCATCTTGACCACAGCTGTATAACTATTATTATAAGTGTGTAACAACTATTATGGCTGTTGCAATACTGTAATAAAGAAAAGAGCTGTATAACTTATATATGTCCTGAAAATATAGGACTGAAGTTCTTGGGTCTCTAGATATTCCTTCTGGTGGGTAAAGGAGATTGCTGGGGTGTGCTTGATGGGGAAATAGGCTGGTACACAGTTTTGCCCATATGTTTTGTTTTGATTTATTTCCAGAACACACCGGTGGGCACTCCGATTTTCATAGTGAACGCCACGGATCCGGACCAGGGGGCAGGAGGCAGCGTGCTTTACTCCTTCCAGCCTCCTTCCAATTTCTTTGCCATCGACAGCGGCCGGGGCATCGTGTCGGTGATACGGCAGCTGGACTACGAGGTGACTCAGGCGTACCAGCTCCAGGTCAACGCGACGGTGAGTCTTCTCCTGCCTGTCGCAGGAGGGGAGGCGTTTTCTGGAGGGATTGCAATGGGGAAAGAGCTGCTGCTTTGTTTTATTGCCCTGCTCTGACATCTTCTCAGGCACATCCAACATTTTCACTTAGAAAGGTTTTATAGCAGTGTGGTGCCTGGGTAGTGGAGCACCCAACAGCACCGTAGGTGTGTCAGGGCCTTCTGCATAAAGGCGAGTAGCTCCCTTGGTGGAGAAAGCCAGTACAGGGCATACAGACAATTAAATCCTCTGGGCTTCTTCCTTGTGCATTGTGGCTTACTGCGGGTGGATTCACCTGTATTAAACCCCCTGAGGTTCACTCAGCAAAAGCTGAATTCAGACCTCAGGAGTTAAAATGTTGGTGAACAGAGGAGGAGAAACCAAGTCCTAATTACAGTCAATACCATCATAACCAGGAGGGGACCCCTGAGAGACGTGGGGTCCAGGTGGCCACCATGGCAAATCCATGCCTCACCTGAATGGGAAACTTCTTTCCTGGTGTCAGATTTAGGGAGGAGCATGTGAATGAGGAGCCCCTCACCAGCAGGCGCTCTGGGTGATGGCTCCTTTCCCACCTCAGATGCAACAGAGGAAGGTGAGATTCAACCTTACAATACATCTGACAAACTTTGCATTCAGGAGAAGGGGGGGAAAACCCTTCCTGATCCCTTCAGGCATCTGGCTAGAGCTCTTGAAGCATGTGATTTAATCACGATCATTGTCTTGATGCAGAGCCACAAATGTCACCAGGACAGGGAGGGCTGTGCAGGGCGGCTTTGCTCTCCATGGCCACAGACACCCACGGACAAACACCTCAACCTTTCAGCTCATTCCCTGCATATTCGAGTCTGTGGAATTTTCCCTGGAAGCTTGTTTTTTCCTGAAACATACCTCATTTTATTTTAAATACTCCAGTGATAAGGGGCCCTGCCTGGTGTTTGCTGTTCTGTCGCCGACACGCTTTTCCAGGATGCCCTGTTGAACTGTCTAGTGGGTTACAAAACATAGAACCAAACACAAGTCCTGATGGAAACCTCCCTTTCTTTCCCATGTCTGATTGTGGTTTCCTCAAGGATGCCATCTTAGTCCATCCAGCCCCATATCCTGGGTGCAGTTAACCAGCAAAGATAAAATGGAGACGTAGCTAGTACTTGCTGCCTAATACACTCCTAGTGATTTCCAGCTCCCAGGGAGTTCAAAGATTTAAATATTAAGTCTCTGAACTGGGCTTGATTGCAGCTGTGGAAATATTCCCTCTGCTCGGTCGCAGGACACTGGTCATTTCTAGCAGAAAGGCAATGAGAAACCCTGGGACAAAGCCAAGCCCAGGAAGGAGGATGAGAGTTGCATCAGCATCACAGGAGCTGGAAGAGCAAATGTAATCTCTTGCCTGCCTAATGAAGAATTTGCAGGGTCTGGAGTGGGAACTGGGGTGATGGGGCATTCGGGGTGGCTGCAAGAAGAGCTGTGGAGCCTTGGTTGAAGGCAAGAGCCATTTCACCCCAGGGGTGTAGGCAGCAAGGGTAGAGAGAGGCTGGGACGGGCAGCATGCGAGACAGTCTGTGAGGAAACGTGATCTGTGCTTGCTTTTTCAGTGCTATCTGTAATAACTTCAACCAAAATTTAAGTGATGAAGGGGAGGGGGGAAAAAATCCCCCACATTATCTGAAGAAACTAAAGACTTCAACCTGCTAATGCTAACAGAAATAAGCATCCATCCAGGCTGTAAATGCTGAGGCCTGCAGGTTAAGAGGATAATGTACAAGCTGTGTTGTTGAATACGGTTTAAATTAACATTAATCTTCTGGCAATCAGTCCTTGCTGCTGCTCAGAGCCGTTTTGCAGAAGCGTGCGGTAACCTCTAACGGGCGCCTTTCACCGCAGTCCCTGAGGAGGGGGTGAGGAGAGGTTTATGTCGTGTGTTATCTGCTTTGCTCCTGCCCTTCTAGCAAAGGGCTGTGGGCATTGGGGCTGCTTTTGAGCATCCATGGGATAAGACTCCAGCTAGAGAACTGGTGGCAGCAGGGCACTGCCAGGACAAGCTGGTGGCAGCAGGTACTGCTGTTGTCTTGGCTGCTGGAGAAGGGTCTTGCTCTGGGAAAGTGCTTGTGGCTCTGTTGTGATGGGATGCAAGGGAGATGATGCTCTTGCTTGGAGCATTGAAGTGTTCAAGGGCCACCACTCCTCATCCTAAGATTTCTGTGTGCTTGTTGTGACCTGCTTTGCAGAGCAGAGAGGATGGCTCCCCACCTCCCTGCAGCTTGGCTTGCCTAGAAGGGCAGCTCCTGGTCACCCCGATCCTGTCAGTTCCAGTGGCAAGGTGGGAGGGGGGAGATTTGCAGTTTACCACAGCCAAAACCATTAGTGCAGTAGAAAAATGTCTACTGCGAGGGTAGAACTGCAGTTCAGGTTTCCACTCTGCCTTCCCTGCAAGAGCTGAGGCATCCTAGAAACCAGGAACAGTGCTCAGTGTATGCACTCTCTACCAAAGCTCAGAGCAGCCAACACAGAAAAGAAGCAAGCTGCAGCCCGCAGGGTTATGGAGAGTGATGGAAAGACGAGAGGAGCTGGTGGGCTTTGTCGTGTTCCAGCCGATGGAGCCCAAGCTGTGCAGAGGCATCAGTGCTGGGTGGTACGAGATGCTCTGCTGCTATGTGCTGGTGTGAGAGTCTGCTGGCAACTGCATCTGGGTCTCAGAGTGCGGAGATGCCCAAGGGCGTATCTGCATTAGGAGGGGATTTGTATTTTGAAGTGTAGCAGCGTTGCTGCTTTTCCACCCAAAATGTGCTGAAAACGAAATTGGTGCTTGCTTTATTTTAAAGGGCTGATGCTGGAATGAAATGTGTATTGTATTTCAGCTTAGAGGGAGGTACAGTGGACAAGAATTCCAGCAGGTAGCTTGAAAAACAGATAATTGCCTGGACTATTCAGAAATTTTAACCCAACTACAACTGTGAGAAACTTAATACTGTTGAATAATTCTGTTTTTCTGATAGAAATCCTTTCTCTCCCCACCCCCAACCCTTTGTTTTTTTCAAGGACCAAGATAAAAACAAGCCGCTGTCCACTCTGGCCAACCTGGCAATCACCATTACAGACGTGCAGGACATGGACCCCATCTTCATCAACCTGCCCTACAGCACGAACATCTATGAGAACTCGCCTCCAGTAAGGGCTTCTGATATCCCTGACCGTGGTGTTGCACCGGGGGCAAGGGAGGATGGAGCAGGGTATGGGATAGGCAAGGTATCTTGAAAGAGATGGAGGAAAACCTCCTCTTTGCAGAGATATAAGTCTGTCCTTCCTTCCATCACAGGTTTGCTTTGTTCTGCCCCAACATTTGGGGCTTGGGTGCAAAGAGGAGGCTTGTTTCCATGCCGAAGTGCAAATTCCCTGAATCAGGAGATTGAAATGACATCAGAAGAGAGGCAAACCTTTCTCTTTCTGGAACAACATGTTTCAAGCCAGCTCCAAAATATTTTGCCTTTTTAAAAAAAAAAAAAAAGAGCATAAGAAAGGAGGTTTAGAAAGCCCAAAAAACCAAAGAAAATGTTTTCCTCAAGATTTTTCTTAAATTTTAAAAAGGTTTTCTGTTGTTCTTAGCACACAGTCACCCCATTTCCCCCTCGCAGTATATACGCATGCCATTTCGAATAGAAAACTTGAAGGAAAAATTTCAACGTTCCTGAAATGAGGCAGTTCTGCAAACGCCAGAATCATCAGCCATTTCAGCACTTTGAGTATTTTCCCCCAGGTTTTGCCAAATTGATCCAATCATTTTAGTTCTTCTGAAACTCAGTTTGTCAGCAAACGTGCTGTTTGTAGAAAACTGTTCCCGGTCTCTAAATACAGCAGAGCTTTTTTTTCCCCAGCTGTAGACGATGGGGAGCGTGGTGGGTAGCTTCAGCTTTGGGAGCTGTTTGCTCTGCTCCCAGTGAGGGTGCCCAGGACCTTCAGCCCATGCACCAGCCCTACCCATCTACCTTCCCAAGGCACAGCTGTGCATCCCATAGCTTTGTCTATAGGGCAAATATTTTGTCTGTGGGTGGAGAAACCTTCTGTCCTCAAGTCCTGGCGTGGTAGGCATCTGTACCACACGTGCATCCCATAATGTCTCTGTTGCACTGGATCTGGAATGCCTGATGGCTCAGTTCATGCAGTGGTACAGGGGGACTCCAGCTTGCTTGAGTTTATGCCTTTTTATTCACTTTGGAGCAAAGCACTGGCTCTGACGGCACGGAGAGTGCTGGATCGATAGGGCTGAGTCCTGCTGTCACAAATCCCATGGTCAGACAGCACATTACCTGTCTGCCAGCCTGAAGACAGCCAAAAAATGGCTTCATGCAGCACTCTTATGAAGTGAATGTTTCAATGAGTTTTAGTGCTGTTGAGATTAAGGAGTATTTCTGTGGTGAGCAGGATGAACTGCAGGGAAGGAAAAAACTCTACTTAGATCACTCTTAACTGGGTGGAGGGAAGAATTAGGTAATATAATAGGAATGGAAACCCCGTGAGTATCAAAAAATTCTAGGCTGCATCACCTTCATGGAGTGACCTGGTATACAGGAAAGGGGATCTCTCTCAAAGTAATGATATATCTTAAGGCTGGAACTCAACAATCTCTTTGTGTTGATCCACGAGTCACAACTATTCCCAGAACATACACAGTCTGCAGTAGGTGAAGCAGCAAATAATCACTGTGTAACCTGAAACAGGAAATGAGTGAAGAAGTGCTCACCAAACTGTTAGTCATTTTCTCATGGGTTTAGAGGTTTTAATTCCTCTTGGCCCCGTGTAACATCTCCACAGGTATTGAGATATCCAAGATGGATAGATGCCACCAGAGACGTGGTGAAGAAGACTGAATGTGCATAGTACTTTCAGTGGTGTTGATGTCTGGTTTGGACCCCAAGTCTCATCCTTCCTGGGAGAAACACCCAAGGGAGCCAGTCCCACATGTGGAGAGGAAACTGTCAGCCTGCAGAATGGCTTGGTTATCAAAATATAACAGCAAATTTGGGTGAGGAGTGTGGGCTTGGCCAACTGCTCTCCATAAACAGGCTTCCAGGTCAAGCCAACAGGCTGCAGTGCATTTGTGGGTGATGTTTGCCCTACCAGCTGGCCCAGCAGGTCAAAATATGCTCAAAACATCTCACCCCAGCCCCAAATCTACCGAGCAGAGACGTGCTGCTGCTCCTCGCACCCGTTCTCCATCTCTCTTGCCTCTCTTTTTATCTGTGGTGCACAGCATGTCTGTGTTCCTCTATCAATGTATCGGGTGAGAATACCTCATCTAAAGTGTATACATTACCTAATAAAATCCTTCTTATTGGGGATTATTGCATCAAATTTTAATTTCCTCACTCGAGTAACAGCATGTCAGCCAGCCCGTCAGTGAAGAGCCGATAGAAGGTGAAAAGAGTGGATAAACTGCAGCAAATTACCGCAAACAGATCTCTATCAGCCCTTTGA
The DNA here is from genome assembly GCA_028020825.1 of Podargus strigoides. Taxonomy (NCBI): domain Eukaryota; kingdom Metazoa; phylum Chordata; class Aves; order Caprimulgiformes; family Podargidae; genus Podargus; species Podargus strigoides. The sequence goes on along the minus strand of CM051626.1, from coordinate 34,776,884 downwards.
CTGGAATTGACTGGAATTAAGAAGTGAGAAATAGGATTTTTTTTTTTTTTTTTTTTTTTTTTCCCCTGCCGTGGCAGCTTTCTGAAGCGCTCCCCCTGCCTCCCTCCTCCTGCTGCAACGCTGGGCTGTGCTTTGCCTTTCAAGTCCCTAATCCTGTAAGAGAAGAAGAAGGAGAAGAAAAAAAAGAGGTGCATGGGCACAAGAAGTGCCATTGTAGCTCTTATTTTTCTCAGGTCGGGATCTGGTAGCATAATTTAGGAGCATTTTGGGCACATGCTTATCCGGACATTGAGAAGAAAGAAATTTCTTATCAGGCAAAGGAAGAGGACACAGCAGGGAGGGACTTTGCTGTCCCTGGAGGTGTTATATATTCTTTCTTGATGCTGTTTATCATCCCAGCGTGCCTCAGACATCTCTCCCAGGGCACCTGAGCACACTAAAGCTGCCTGCAGCTGGGGCAAACGTTGTATTTTTCATCCTCAAAGTCCTTTTGGGCATCTGTCCTCACAGTGTCTGTCGATTGGATGGCATCATTGCTGTTCTCCAAGAAAGTTAATAGGGGCTGGAGGAGAGGGGCCATTTCCCCTTGCAGCGATGCTGATGGTTGGATCAGCCCCTGCTTTTGGACTTCAGGTGATGCATGGTCCAGGCAGCATCACAGCTTCACTTTGGGGGTGAAAGAGGAGGAATCCACTCGCTAAGAGACAAGCTGAGGCCTATGGAAGTGTGCTTTATCCCACAGAGAGCCACACGAAGGCAAGAGGGGGGATGAACCCCAGTGGTGCTTGGTCACGAGACCGGCAGTTGTATTCCCTTGCAATGGCATGGTACAGATACATGTCAAATATCACTAAAACAGTTTTAATTCTTCAGTACCATCCCCCTCCTCTTCAAAAACTCCTTGGGTTAAAGAAATAATGTAGAATTGATGCTATTTTTGCCCTAGAGTCTCAGTAGCTCTGAGTTAATTCTTTCTTACAATATTTCCAGCCCATCAGTGTGAACACTTTATTAAAAGCTCAGGGTTTTATTAAAAAAGGATTGATTTACCCCTGCCCCTCTTCAAAAAACCCTCAGATTTTGTTTGGATAATGTGCCATTTTTTATTTTCTTTGCCTTTTTTTAAGCATAGGCTTTTCTAGATTATTACTTTTCTAAACCCTCTTCCTCCTTCCCTAGAGGGAAAGAGTTGTTCTAATGTGGTGCTTTGGTCTATACCCACCACTCGCATCCTTTCCTTGCAGCCACTGTTGTCTGTCATAGGCAAGTAAGATGTTACTTGCTCTAAGAAATGCCAAGGATATTTGCAAGTTTCCAAGAGCCACAGGTTCACACCACAAATACATAGAGTGAGCCCTGAGCAGAGCTGTTGGCAAAGTCAGTCAGTTTGGGGTTTTTATGAGTAAGTGGAAGCCTTGCCAGATGTGCTTGTCTAGAAATATGGGAGGGTGCCCTCCAATTTAGGTGTGCAGTTGGCTGCCTCAGGGAGCCAAGGCACAGCATCTCCTGCCCTTGCCATACCAAGACTGAGATAGCAAAAGGAGTAGTGTTATCTGGTAGGGTTTTGGAAGAGAGTTGGGAAATTATTGAGGTGTGGTCGGTGAGAGGTCAATCTTTGCTGTTGTGGTATGGCCATGATCAAGGGTTTAGTTTAGTTTGGTTTGGCTTCAGGTGTTTTCCCATTTCTGGTTTCTTCTCTCTGGTTAGTTGTCTCTGCTAGTGGGCAAGATGCTTCATGATCATCACAGGTCTTAAAAGGTGTGTATAGCCTGTGTGTAGTGTCATGCTTTGCATCATGTCATCTCTCTGCGTCACTCAGACACTTGCTGAATGGGAATACTCCTTCCTGTTGAAGATGCTGAGCCATCATACCCCGAGGCAGTCTGCATCAGTTGCTACCGCTCGCTACAAAACCAATAATTGCCACCAGCAAACCATCCTCTGGCACTTATTCAGCCTTTTCCCCAGAAGCATGAAGCTTGATCCTAAGCACGGTGTGGATGTTTGGGGAGGGATCATCTATTCCCAGGAGCTGGGATTTGCCAGTCTTGTGGATATTGGGAGCCTCTTGCGAAGGTGCTGGCAGGAAGGATGGAAACCAGGTGGGCTGCAAAGAGGTGCCCGAGTCCCTGTCCCTGGTGTGGTTCCAGGAGATGGCAGCCAGGAATCGTAAGGAGCTTAGCCCTGCTCTGGCACGTGTTTCTCAGTCACTGGTAGAGCACGGCTCGTCCCCAGGAGGGGCTGGGGAAGGGGCTTGTGGAGAAGGAGGAGACACGTAGGGCTGCGGGAAGAAAAAGGGGAGACCCAGCAGTGTGGAAGCCATCATCACGGGCTTGCCGAGGACCAGGCGAACCTTACTACCAGCCCTCATTCTTGGGATCAGATGTGTGGATTATTTCTTTCCTGTGGATGTCTCTATGGCACGCACCGCTGAGATATCTGAACGAGATTCCTTCCCCCTCCTCCCCTGCCCGCAACATCTCTGCTCATCCTTTTATCTCACCCAACAGCCCTTCCCCTTGGCTCCTGCGAGGGGGACCTTTCCCGCAGATAAAGCGACCCCGTGTCGGCGGGCCGATTGCTATTCCACGGCTGTCGTGGGAGCCCTGCCTCCTCCCTTTGCGCTGTGCCACGCGACAGGCCACGCTTATCGTTCTGCGCCGCTTCTGGACAGGCGGGGAGTGAACCATCAGACAGCCCGAGCACCTGCCCCCACCGCGGAGGAGTGGAGGGGGCTCGTGCCTGCCCGGCGGGGATGGCAGATTAAAGCAGAGCACACTGGATTGCATGCCTTTCCGTTTTATTTTCTCTGTTTTGCCGTGCCCTCCACATCCCTTGTTCTGCTTTCCCACCTTCTTTCCCACTTTTCTGCTGGTTTTTATCTACCCTTGCTCCTTGGGAAAGCACAGTTACTGTCAGTGATTTAGAGGCTCTCTGGCGGCTGCTGAGCCTCACCAGCCGAGCGCTGCTCAGAGGCCACTGACCTGGGATTTATGGCTAATGTTCTCAGTTAATAACGTGGATTTACTTAAGGAGTCTATTGAAATGCCCTCAGAGATCAGGGAAGGGGCAGATCTGCCTGGCCCTGGGAGCCTTCTTTATGGCCGGCAGCAGCAAAGCAGCTCCATCGAGCCCACAGGGGCACGGCTGTGAGAGCTGGCGAGACAAGTTCCTGCTTTCCACCGGCGACGTTTCTGCAGCAGCCTTCCCTTTGGCCTTCAGCTGATGGATTGCAGGGCAAACACAACACTGCCGTCCCACTGTGCTCCCTCGTTAGATATGCAAACGCCTCTGTTGACATTTCCTTTGAGGGCAAAAAAAAAGGGAAAAAAAAAAAAAAATCAAGCTTGCTTCTTTTCCCACTGTTAATAAACCAGTGAAAACAAGAACAGCTGAGTTGTAAATTTTGCCACGCTACATTAATTATGTGCGTGTGCTTGTGTTTGTATTCACACAGGCTGACTGCAGTGCGGCGGGGGAAGTACAGCTTATGGAGTTGACATAAGCACATGGGGGTTTTACTTAAAGAACTGAACAAGAATTTTGGGTCACTTTTATGTTCTTCATTGGTTTTTGGGGACTCTTGGCCTCATGGACCTTTGTGCTGGGTTTGTCCCATAAGAAAGCAGGTCCGTCTCACAGGATGGAGGATGAGGTGGGTGAGCTGGCAGTTGCAGGTCCTGCCTGTGGGCAATCCCCTGTCCTCTGCATCTGTCCAACCCTTAAGGGTTTCAATTAAAATCTCTGCAGCTCACCTAGTTATGCTGCTGGATGCCAATGGCCAGCATGAGCATCCCTCATCGCCTGGGGAACTGGGAAGCTAGTGGTAGGTAAAACTGGTGTAGTGACCAGTGCTGAAGGTCATGGTGAAAGGGAACTGTTGCCTTTGGTTCTTGAGGAACTGCGGAATGAAAATCTGTGTGATGGAGGAGCGTATGTTGCCTCTTCTGGACAGGGGATGAGCAGCATGGGGAATGAGTCTGGGGGTGCTCTCTCCAGTCCCTAAGCACGTGGCTCATGGTAAGAGGTGCAGTGCCTTGGCAGGGCACCAGGCAAGCTCCTCTCTTGCTACCCTGCCCCAGGAGCCCCAGCAGTGCTTGGCCAGAGTGGCTGTAACACCTGTCCCCTCTCCCTGCCCAGGGTACCACCGTGAGGATGATAACGGCGATCGACCAGGACAAGGGCCGTCCCCGGGGCATCGGCTACACCATCGTCTCGGGTAAGTCACGGGGCAGGGGGATGTGGTGGGGAGCCTGGCAGGGCTGGAGGACCTGACCCTGCACTTAGTCTTTGTGCATCCCGTGCCTGGGAAATCATGTTTGGTTAAGTTTCTCCTCAGCAGCACTGCTTGTTCTTTTGATTCAGCATCATTAATTACTATAGCTGACTGAAAGCTTTTATCCCTCTGAAGAGCTTCCTTTACCTTTGGTGCTATCAGTGGTCGTCATGGCATCTCCCTTTCCTTGAGTAGTGGTGTTATTTCTAACAAATTCAACAATATCTCATAAGGAAACCTTTCAGTCCTAATGACGAGCCGCAAACAGCTCCACCATGGAGACCTGCAAAGAGCCGGGTAAATCTCTCTTAGGTGGTGTAGCAGTTATTGTTTAGGGAGAGAATGGGACTGATTAGGGGCTGAACGGCTCTGTGCTGAGGACCGGCCTCCCAAGGGACTGACAAAGCTTTGTAAGCTGGGAGGCAGGGGCCTGGACCAGCCAGGGCTAGAGAATGAAGCTTAATTAAAGCAGTGGAGGGTTTCTGCCTTCTGACAGCCATGTGGATTAGTTCTGCCTTCGCAGAGTGCCTCTAAAGCCTGAGGAACTTTTCCCAGTGTGTGTGGGTAGCTTGCTGAAACTGCGGTCACTGGGCAAGGGTTGGCTTCTTTGGGACCGTAGCTTGGGGACTTCCCTTGGAGAAAGGTCTACCAGGCTGGTTCAGGTTATGAGACAACTAATTTTCAAAGAAAGGTCTGTCTGAGCTGTCTGGTGCTGCACTCACCATGCTCTTGGTTTTGGAGAGACCCTTCTTGCAACCCCACAAGCCCAAATCTTTTTTGTCAATCTCTTCTGATGACAAAAGAGCCAGGGGTGGTCTGGGAAAGTGTTTCTAGGGAAAGCATAGCTGCTTTTTGGAAAGGCCATTTTCTGGGGGTAGACCCGTCTCATTTAATATGCCTTGAGGTCAGGAAGCCTCCGCCGTGTCAGACTTTGATGCTTGCTGGGCTACACTCAGACGCTGCTTTTGTGGGAGTGAGGGACCAGTCTGGGGAATCTAGGTTATAACTCTATTTCTGGCATTGCTTTTGGGGGGATCTTCATGGCAAGAGATGGCCACAGTTCCTCCTCTCCTCGCTATGCCACCTGCTTTGGTTGCTGGCTGGCAGCTCCTTCCAGCTACACGTGCAGAAATAATTTCCCAATTTCAGTTCCTTAAAGCCCAGCCATTTCAAATGCTCTTTTAATCAACCTCTAGGGTCAAGGTGATTTCACCCTGACTTTCAAGTCCATTGATCCTGACTGCAAGTATCCAGGTCAGTCTGCCTTTGAAGATGCAAGGATTATTTATTCCTCTAATTCCTTCTGCAATTTATTCTAATATTCCCCCAGCATGAATTAAATGAGAGATTCCCCCAGACTGTGTGTATCTATCTGGGCAAAGTGCAGCAGGGACTTTCTTTTGACTGATGCAGGCTCTTTGTCACTGGAGACTGGGCTGAAACCTCAAACTCATTTGTAGCTGCCACTAAACTACGGGTGAGGATGGTAAAAACCTTCAGCTTACAGAAAACTCACCCAGCTCAAGATGGTCACCAGGTGGGAAATCACCCTTGTCCTGTTTGTACACCCCCCTTGGGCATCTGCTGGTGTCCCTCACTCAGTGCCAGGGTAGGGGTCAGCCTGGCCATTATGGATGGATGGATGATGGGAGGGAGGGAGGGAGCCAGCTGTGCTCCAGGAGCCTGGTGACAGCGGGTTATGGAGTGACAGGCAGGCAGAGCAGTGCAAACATCCTTGCTTCTCCTTGCATGTGCTTAATCCCTGTCCCCCAGTCTCGCCTGGCAGGGGGCAACTATTGTATCAGAGAATCAGGCAGAACACATCAAAGAGTGATTAAACTGCTTTGCTTTCCCCCCCCCCCCCCCCAAACATGAGCTCTGCAGAGTATTTCTGTAACTGGCCAGGAATCCTTTCCTGCCAGCACCAGCATCTTGCAGAGCAGTGGTGCTGTGAAGGATCAGCCCATGGGTGGACCAAGAGATGACGGCAGACACCCGCTCTTGCCTCCCACCTCCTCCATCCTCACCCTTTCTTCAGCTTAAGGTAGAGGTTTCCAAAATCCCTGAAACCAGGCTTCAGGGCACTCTGGTTCCACTTTTAATTGAGTTTGTTGTCCGAGCCAGAGTTTGCCAGCTCCGTTCAGCTGCCGATTGTAGTCAAGGTGCATGGCTGAGGGCAAATGTAAAAGAAAACATGATCGTGGGGTAAACAAATTTTTTTCTGAAGTCAGTAAGGGCAGAAGTGCCTTCCCCACTCTGCTCAAGGCATTCTATTATACTTTCCATGATTTGCTTCTTGCTTTTGAATGAAGATGTTACCTTCTGATGTCTGAATGCCCGGACATGGGAATCAGCATCTAGCGTGCCTTCAAAACCCCACACACCCAAAGCAAGCGATTTTTTCAGCAGGCAGGTAAAGCGTAATTAACTTGTCATTATCCTCAATCACGATGGTAAAGGTCAGCGAGCAGATTTTGTGCCTGAGCTGGTAAATTTTTATGGCAATTTTGCAAAAAAAAATGGGCTAACATATGGGAACAGGGAAAGCAAATTAAATTAGAAACCGACCGTAAGCAAAAGTGAAAATGGCCGGTGGAGGTAGTAATTATACCTGGCTCTTCAGTTCATGTGCACGAGGGGAGGTGGTGGTGATGCTGTTCCCATTTCACAGCAGGGATGGGTGATGCCTCTCCCCAGCTCTCCCAGGCTTTCAGGCACGGGGCTCACACGATTTTACCACCTAGGACTGAATATACAGCAAAGAGAGAGCTGAAAAGCAAGCTAGATGTTTATCATTCCTTTGGTATTAATATCTAAAGCATTGGTATGGCTTGGAGGTGGGGTATAAAAATTAATTTGGAATTGCCAGTGTCCTATTGGGCTCCAGCCCTCGGGTAGCTGTGCCTCGGGATATACTGCACCAGCTCTTATTTATACCACTATCTCCAGCACAAGGTCCTCCCGTGACAGGAAAACAATAAAACTAAAAGATTAACCATAACCACATAAAATAAGACTTAAGATCTAACTCGATGCCGCTGGCTTACAAAGCTGTTAAGCTTGAAATGATTGAGGAGTGATGATCTAGCCCACAGCTTGGGCTAGTTGCCTACTGCCTGCACTGAGAATCGTTGCCATATCTTATCAGGAAGAACCATTCCGTTGTTTCTCCCCCTTCCTTCCAATCTGGGTGTTTTAACCCCATAAATACATGTGCTTTTTTTGCCCTGTGCTTTGCAAGGACTGGGGTTACCACCATGCAAAAGGCTGCCTGAAAAAGGAAACTAAAGACCTCTCAGTTTGAGCCCCTTGTGCCAACACGCTGGTCAGTGCCAGAGCTCCCATCTCTCCCATGGGTGCTCCTGGGGCTTTTCCCAGCTGATAAGGAGAGTGCAGGCAGCCCGCAGCCAGCGCCCTACACAAGCCCTCCCTCCCCAGTTCTCCGACTGCTTTGACAGCTTGGAGGTGCTCAGCCACTGAGGTCAGGGCTCTGTTTGAAGGACAGATAATTAATCCAGCAAAGTAATCCACGGTTCCTTTTTGGCAGATTTATGGAGATAGCCTCTGTGCCGGGGACTCTGCCTCATCATCTTTCATTTCCCGGGCAAAGCCAGTGACTTGCTGTATAACACGACCTGTTCTAGATAAGGCTTTTCATTTAGGGGAACTCTCCACTCTAACAGAGACTGATTTTCCCGGTGGGGATCGGAGGGCCCCGGCGCTCTCGGCAGGATCAGGCCTGCAGACTGCAGTGTTTGCTGCTGCTGCACGTCGCCTGGGGCATGGGGAATCCTTTGCCGCTTTAAAAGAAGGACTTTTATCAGGAATTAAATGGCAATTTAATTAATAGGCAGGAGGGGACTTTGACCCACGAGCTCTTGTTAGGAAAATGAGTGCAGTCTTGTGCCTTGCTCTCTAGTGTTAAACTTTGGGTTTCACTTATTTCCAGGGCAGTCAGGAGGCTTCATGTCTCCTGGAACAATGATGCTGTGGTGCTTGGTCAGGCATCAAAGGGTTAAACCAGGGAAAAGAGACCCGGGACTCTGCAAGATGCCCGAACCCTCCGTCTCCGCCTGCCTGACACATCTCTGGTGCAGTGATGGATGGGCAATGGCAGATTGCACAAGGGCAACTCATACGTCCTTCCTGGGCCTTGGAAAGTCCTGCAGGAGAGAGGGGAGGGAGTGCGGGGCATTCGGTGGGGTGAGCTGGTCCTTAGGGCTCTTCACAAACCTTTAAGTTGCTTTTTTTTTTCCCCAGACTTGATTGTTTTAGGAGACTGATGCAGTTTCTGGCGAAGTGCTTGCTTCCTAAAGCCGGTGCATCCCGAGGGAAGCGTGGATTAAAAATCATTATTTGCACAATGTAATAGAAGTGTGAGTTTCAAAAGCAAGAGGGAAGTGTGTCTGAAAAGAATTGTTCTCTGTCTTTCTTCTGGTTTTCCTGCTAAGGAATAAAATACAGCTCTGGAGTCCTTCGCTGCCTTCCCTTCGGAAGTGCAGCAGGAGCCCTTGAGGTGAGGTTAACTGGCCAAAGAGGTCTCAGCTGCTGCCACCTCGCTTCGTATTTTGACCTGACTTAATAAAGAAGGCAGAGCAAAGCAACCCATTTCCCTGAGTCCCTTAAACAGGACATCAGGGAGGATCCTCAGCAACAGGACCTGCTAATTTTAACATTCCTGTTGCCGGTTAGCTACACCACACCGGCTTTTTCCCACATTCGGATCGCTCGGTGAACTACTAGGGAGTTAAAGCCCTTATAAATTATACCTGCTGGGAAGGGCCTTCCAGCGTGATTTAAAGGCAGTCATCATAGCAGAACATTTCTGTAGGAGGACACGCTGATGGGTGGAAAAGTGCCTCGCGCCGAGTTATTCATCACAGGCTGTTTTTCCACCCTGCCAATGCAAGGGGATGAGAGAGAGCACGAAGAAGAGATGGTGGCTGTGGCCACAGCCTCTCTTTTCTTGGCTTGGTTGCTCCCTCTCTTCTTCCCTGCTGCTAATGATGCTTCAGCATCACGTTGGCATCTTGATTGGGCTCCCTGGTAGTGCAGAAATCACTGGAAACAGCTACGGTTGGGATGATGGTTTGCATGGCAGGTGGTCCCCCAGCAAATGGCCTTCAGTAATTAAAACTATACATTCCCATTTATGGGTAAATATGAAACAGAAGCATACTTTTTGTTTAATTTCTGAGAGTATTTAACTTCCTGGCATTTAATGTGTATTCAAGGTGTTGGCACTGTTCACATTGGGGCTAAAGAAGACAACTGGTTCTAAGATCGTTTTTAATTTGTCTTTGACTGGAAGATTTTCTGAAAGGTGTTGAGCCTGGAGATGTGAGGATCATGTTAAAAGCTGATTCAGACTTGTTACAGTGTAATTCTTCCATGTTCTCATGATGAGTCTGCTTATTGCTGTGGAAGAGGCAGGAGAGGCGATTTGTGGGTCTCTCAATCCAGCACAGGCATGGTAGTCATTAAGAAAGTGCCAATTTTATGTGTATTTTATGTTTTCTCCTGCGTTGCTCTGCTGTCTTGACTCACAATCCAGTTGTTGGCTGCTCTCCTGTAGCAGGTTTTAGGATTAAATTCATGGAAAGAGGAAAGGCTAGGAGGAAAAAAAGCTGAGCCAGGCAATGCTGGTGGTTTGCCTTCCCTTCGAGCCACTGAGCCTGTTTGGGAGGATGCGGGGGAATGGTGGTGGTGGTCCAAGACTCCACATGCTTTCATGTGATGAATTACACTTAGAGCAGGAACCTTTAAACTCTGCAGGCTCTGTTCTCCTCTCTGGTACCCAGCTGCAGCTCCTGGGGGCTTTGGAAGAGGGATTGCACCTCGGGTGAGAAATCTCTCCTTGTGTTTTCTCCCACTGTACGTTTGGTTTTAACTAAAGGGAACCATGCGAGCATTTAAAATTATCTTCAGTTGTGGCTCTGCAAGAGCAGAGATTCTGCTGGTGGTGCTAGAATGGGCAATTAAATATTTTGGGGAAGATACTAAAAATGCCTGTTTGCAGAGCAGGCGTGTGTGGAGGAGTGCCTGCACGCAGCTTTGGGCTTGAATTAGTTGGCCTAGCGAGAGGGATCTGCATCTTCCGGGATGAAGGCCAAACCAAAGTCCAGAGCAGGAGGAACGGGCAGTGTTTTCTGGAGCATCTTGATTTCAGGCAGAGCAAAGAAATAAAGTTCAGGTTGTAATAACCCCGTTTCCTTTGGAAATGATTTGTTGCCTTTGAATTTAAGCGTGGGGCGAGGTATGTGCCCTGGCGTGCTTCCCTGCGTATCGCGTGGGGGCAAAAACTCAAGGTGAAGAGCAGAGCGAGGTGGTCACGGCAGCTGATGGACTATTTATACGATGATAACTGTGTCTGTTGCTGACTCTATGAACCACATCCAACAGCATCTATTTCGGTGCCGAGGAGCCCTGACGGAGCACATTTTGATCAATAAATTATCCGGTGCAAGGTGTGTGATGGCTTCCCCTTTCACATCTCATGAAAGTCATCCGCTCCAAGTTCAGCGGCTCAGCAAGCCCGGGGCCTTTTGAGGATGCAGCTCCCCGATACAAGCAGCCCTTCGTGTAGAGGGGGGTGGGAAAATTCTCCTGCGTGGGGGAATCAGCTTCCCCTAGCTGACAGGTAGCTCTTTGCTGGAGCTGGGCAGTAGCTGCATCTCTATGGGTTTGAACAATGCCCAAAGGCCAAAGGGGTAGGGAGGAAGGAGGAGACATCAATGCCTTTTTTTTTTCCTGATCTTCTTCTTTTTTTTTTTTCCCTCCTTGGGTTTAAGCCAGTATTTTTAATGGCCTTTTTAAACGGCGAGAGCGTTAGCTGAGGGCAATTAAACATTATGGCCCTCAACTATAAAACCCCCTGGTTATAGCAGTGTTTCTCCAAAATGATGCCGATGCCACCATCCGTTCCTCAATGAGCCTGGAAAAACACTCCAAATGGGCTACTGCGATCCATCCCATTGCTCCCAACCCTGTGCCATGTTGGTCCCTGCCTTCCCAGTCCACTGCCCGGTTGTGGATGTAGGAGCTGTTGCTGTCCTTGTACCCACACAGGGATGGAGGGATCATAGAGTCATAGAGTAGCCTTGGTTGGAAGAGACCTCTAAGATCACCCAGTCCAACCATTAACCCAGCACTGCCCAGTCCCCACTACCCCATGTCCCTCAGCACCACATCTACACGGCTCTGAAATCCCTCCAGGGATGGGGACTCCCCCACTGCCCTGGGCAGCCTGGGCCAGTGCCTGACAACCCTTTCAGGGAAGAAATTCTTCCTAATATCCAATCTAAACCTCCCCTGGCACAACTTGAGGCCATTACCCCTCATCCTATGGGTGGGAAAGTTCTCCTTTTACCTGTGTCATAACCAGAAGCTGGGCTTGTATGTTCTGAGCAAGCACGAGATGAGGGCAAACGAGTCTGCCAGAAATATATTTGCATTGCTATCCCAAAATTAAATAATTTTTTCTTTCATTTTCACCTTTCCTCTGTCTTTTTGAGTATTTAAAAACATTGTCTGCTTTGCTTTTCTTCTTTCTGCAGTTCCTTTTGCTACTCAGCCTTTCTCTTCCCATCATTTAATTTCTGCCTCATCTCTGATTCCTCCCCAGGTTCTCTCCCCCAGTATCTTGCTGTCCCCAACCCTCGGGTGTCCCTCCCAGTGGACGCCACCTCTTAGGCAGCCTAATGCTTGTTTTCTGCTCCCTGCCCTGCTTTTCTTAAGGCCATCTTTTGCTTTCCTAGCACTTGAAAGCAGAGCTCCTCCTTTGCTGATGAAGACCCATTTATTCCTTAGCTTGGAATTCCTTGCAGTGGAGCTGGATTGCCTGGTTTTCTGTGAACATGCCATGTCCTTGTCTGGGTGGAGAAGGAGGTGGAGGACATGTAAGCCCTTGTTTAGCAGAAACCAGAGCATGGTCTTGGGCTCCTGTCTCAAATCAGAGGCATGGAAATGAAGTTGTTGGTCTTCATATAGAAATGCTTTGGTGGTTCAGACCAGACCTCAGAGTAGGCAGTAGCTGGCTCGAGCAGGGACACATCCAGCAGCTGGTAACTCCTGAGCCAAGCGACCATTTTCTTGGCTGCCCAGTGAGGGGTTGTGTGTGCCGTGGTGTGAGTACTGTCGGTGGGAGAGCACGTAAGGGGCACACAGAGGAGGGTGAGCAGTGGAGGGGCACCTTTCTGAAGGTCACTTGGCTTCCAAGTCAAGTGCAGCCATGATAGTTCCTGTCTGCATCATTAAAACAGTTTGCACAGTGGAAACTTGGAGAGGGAAAGGTCTGTGCCATTCCACATCCTCTGAGAAACAGGATTTTCTGGGGGTCTTGACAGGGTTTGAAATCCTTGCAAAGGTTCTCCATCCCCTCTGTGTTCACCACATGTCTGTGCATTGAAATATCACTTCAAAACCAGCAATGAGCAAATCACAGCTTGCTCCATTGACGTGCCCAGCAGGCAGCAGTGACCACCTGCCGTGCGAGCCATCAGCCAGAGCATTGGGGCAGCATGACGAGGAGCTGGCTCAGCTCATGACATCCACCTGCCTCCGAGGCCACTGTGGGCACAGATGGCTGCGGGTGGCCAGCCGAGACCTTGCAACCAGTGCAACTGGGGGCAGGATGAAGTGGACAAACGGGTGGAAAGCCATCAGCTGGTGTGGCCGTCTGCACCGTCACCTGCAGACTAGGCTGCGCCTAACCCAGGCTTGGCTTTTTCCTGGGTCGAGAACCTGATGGGGAGGAGAAATTATACAGAGGTGAAGAGAGTGAGAGACTGGGGGGAGGGAAAGACAAAATTGGCTATTTTTTCCCCCACCTTTGGGGTTTTTTTTAGCTTGCTCTGAGGAAGGTGAAGGCGTGTGAAGATGATTAGAGAGATTTTTGCAAAGAAAGCACCTCGGGGGAGCATGCATTGTGCGGCAGTGCTAGTACTTCAGTGGGGATCACTGGCCAGAGGAATAACAAAGCAGTGGTTGGAGAGGCATTGTAGAGGAAATTATGAAAGGGCTTGGCAGGATGAGTTTGGAGACACCTCTGTCCCTTCTGAGGCTAATTTGCAAACCCAGCGATTCCCTGCTCACAGAAAGGCGCCCTGGAAGGCATCAGATGCATCTCTGCCACCTGAGTGGTGTTGGGAAGGCTGAGCTAGAGAAAAGCCTCTGATGTGTAGCCTGTGCAGCTTAGGTCCCTCATTTATTCATCCATCCTTCAAAAAACAACGGTGGTCAAACATGAAACACATAACTATTTTTAGGACAGGGAGCTCAGTGCCCTATATTGTCCTTTGTGTCAAATTCCTGCCCCATTGACCTATTTCCACTAAAATCTGTTGGTCTCCACATTTACAGGTTCCTGTTAGCAGAACAGGATTTTGTGATTTTAAAAAGTATTTTATCACACTTTATATTAGGGGGAGTGTACCGAAATGGCCCTGATGCATAAACTTTACCATGGCAACATGGCATCCTGGAGCATTTAATTGCCTTGCAGCACAATTCAGTACGTCTCGTGGAGTGTCCAGAAGAAGTCTCCTAAAGAGTCAGTTGTAAATTGTAGAGCAGAGGTGGGAAGTCAAGATAAAAAGAGGAGAATTATCTGAAGGAGGAGACTAGAGATCTTCATGTGTGGCAGTGAAAGTTAGATTTAAAAAGAAGCAAGGCTGCTGCTAGTGTTTTAAGTAGCCACACATCTGTTTGTTAAGCTGGCTAGCGATCAATGGGCCGTTTTGGATGGAGGGAAGAGAGGACCAAAGGCAGAAATGGGAGGTGTTCAGTCCAAGAGGAAGATGTAAAGGCTCAGTAATGGGGGAGAAAGTTGTTATGGCACTTAGAGCTATGGGAGAGAGAGAGGAGATGCTGGCATCCAGCAGCTTGTGAAGGCCAGGGTGGCTCCTGGGGTAGAAGGTGGCTTCTGCATCCTGTGAGACAACAAGGGGAGTGGTGTGGGTGGCCATATGCCTGTGTATAACCTCCTTGCTCATCACTAATTCAGCAGCCTCCTCTGGTATTGTGTCAGACTGGCATCAGGTATCCCAGGTTCCACATACCAACTGCTTTCTTTTGTCTGGCTGACAGAGAGAGCACCTGGGACTGTCAGAAGGGCATTCCCAGCGCAGGACGTTCATCTTTTTAACATCTGCTGGCCGTGAGACTCAAGTATTGTCTTAATCCCCTCTGGGTTTCTAATTCCAGAGGAGTCGTCAAGCAGAGGGTAGGATGCTCGGTGGAGGCAGCACAGCCTTTCATGGCACCCTGTCGGGTTGTTTGCATGTAAGGACTGGCACAGAGGCCAAATTTGGCTCAAGTAGAGGAGAACAAGGCAGCTGCATGGGGTCAACACATCTGGAAAGAGCATAAAAGCAGGGCAAGTGCCTACGGTACTTACCTTAGTACTCTCCCTGGCACCAAATACATCCAGCTAAGAAAATTTCTGAGCTGCATGTGGCTTCTGTGTTATTTGATAGAATTTTTTTTTTTTCTTTCATTAACCTCCCTAGTCTCTCCTTGAATACATGTGGACTTCTATCATCCTGTGTCCTCTGGCAAGAGAACCCACAGTTAAGCTACCACTTGTTATGTGAAGGATTACATGTGAGCTTGGTCCGCCTGTGCCTTCCTCTGATTAACCTGGACTGATATCCCTTAACTCTGTTTTTTTAAGAGTGGCCATGCCCAGGGACACGATGCCCTGTGACTGCAGGTGACTGATCAGAGAGGAGTGTCTGGATTCAGCCCTGGTTTCCACTGTGCTGTTGCATATTTTAATAACTAAAATCCTTGGAATTTTTCAGCTGCTTGCAGCATTCAGGACTTCATCAGCTGTTGGAAGGCGAGCATTGTTTTGAGCCCTGAGCTGGGGCAGGTGAGAGGAGGAGAGGACCTTTACAGCTGCTATGTTTTAAAGCACATTGAGCTAATGTGCAGGGCTCACAGAGCCCACTGCAGCCTGTGCCCAGCTTGCAGCTCCTGGCCTGGCAGCAAGTCTGCTCTGTAAACCCTCTCTTTCAAGCACTGGGTCCAGTCACACATGGAGACTGGCAGGGGAAGACTCTCATGTCCTCCCACTTCCCTCCCTGCATTACCCCCAGTGCCGTTTGGCATCAGCTGTACCACCTGCTTGTTCTCACACTGCCTCTTATTTTTCTCAGGTAACACCAACAGCATCTTTGCACTGGACTATATCAGTGGAGCCTTAACCCTGAATGGGCCGCTGGACCGGGAAAACCCCTTCTACAGTGCTGGATTCATCCTTACAGTAAAGGTGAGAGCAGGGTGGGGAGAGCATCCTGCTGGGGGACAACTCCTTCGAGGGGAAGGCACAAACTGGGGACATGTTGCTCCTGTGGGCATCTAGCGCCATGATACAGAATCACAGAGTGGCAGGGGTTGGAAGGGACCTCCGAAGATCATCTAATCCAGCCCCCCTGCTAGAGCAGGATCCTAGAGTAGATCCCACAGGAACACGTCCAGGTGGGATTTAAATGTCTTCAGAGACAGAGACTCCACCACCTCTCTGGGCAGTTCCAGTGCTCTGACACCCTCACAGTAAAGAAGTGTTTTCTTATGTTTAGATGGAACCTCCTGTGTTCCAGTTTGTGCCCAGTGCCCCCTGTCCTGTCACTGGACACCACCGAGAAGAGTCTGGCCCCGTCTTCCTGACACCCACCCTTAAGACATTGATAAGCATTAATGAGATCCCCCCTCAGCCTCCTTCTCCAAGCTAAACAGACCCAGTTCCCTCAGCCTCTCCTCACATGGGAGGTGTTGCAATCCCTTCATCATCTTAGAGGCTCTGCGCTGGACTCTTTCCAGTAGCTCCATGTCCCTCTTGAACTGGGGAGCCCAGAACTGGACACAGGACTCCAGATGAGGCCTCACCAGGACAGAGTAGAGGGGGAGGAGAACCCCACTTGACCTGCTGGCCACACTCCTCTGCATGCACTCCAGGACACCATTGGCCTTCTTGGCCGCTATTCCCTGGCCAAGCCAAACGGTGGCCCAAAACTTGGTTGCCCCTATATAGATGTATAAGGTCACTTTTGGTGCCCTGCTTGGTCTCCAACTAGACCTGCCTGTGGTTGTACTCCCTGGCAGTGTTCAAGGCCAGGTTAGATGAGGCTTTGAGCAACCTGGTCTGGTGGAAGGTGTTTCTGCCCATGGCAGGGAGGCTGGAACAAGATGAGCTTTGAGGTCCCTTCCAACCTAAACCATTCTATGATTCTATGTATCTGCTGGCAGCATGCAGATGCCCTGG
Source organism: Podargus strigoides (assembly GCA_028020825.1). Lineage (NCBI taxonomy): Eukaryota > Metazoa > Chordata > Aves > Caprimulgiformes > Podargidae > Podargus > Podargus strigoides. Next base: position 34,760,343 of record CM051626.1, on the reverse strand, counting down.
GATTGCAAATAGGATGAGACATCTACGTTCAGGTACCTGAATTGTGCCCATTTGTGCCTGTTTCCCACCTTTCCCACACAAAACCCTGGAAAAACAGGAACATTTTGTCATGCCAGTGGGCAGTGGTATGACAGGGCATTGTCTGCATCTGCATGGTACAGGCAAGCATGCAGGGGGGAGAGATGCTGCAAGTTGCCTCGTCAAGAAAAGACACCAGAGCGTGGTCTTCCAGCCCCACCAGCCCCACGTGAGAGCGGCTCCTCCACTCTGCTCGCAGCCCTGTAATTAAAATCAATACCAAGCTGGGCAGCTGGTTGGAAACACATTTAGAAGTATAGATTCTGCTGGGCCGGAGTGGGGAAAAATCAGCATTGTAGGAAGGGTCATTGATTCGGAGGGCAGCAGCCAGCACGTCATCTTCTCGGTTTGGCAAGTGCAATGCTTTGTCGGGGCTGGGGGGGCAAAGGGACAAAATTTCCCCTCTTGGTCCCAGGTACAGGTTGTACTGTGGGGCTTTATGCATGGGGAAGAGGTTCGTGGTTGTCCCTGGTGTCTCCTGGTTTGGGCTTTTATAGTTTAAATTCAGTAGAAATCAAGAGAGGGAGGATTGTCTGTCTTTAATAGGAACAAAAAATATCTGTTTAATCTTGGAAAGGTTTGTGAACCTGAGAACTTGCCCGTTTTCCTGCCTGCATGATAATGGAGTTCCAACTACATTCTGTTGATCCGATAGATTTTTATTGCCTCTCCCCACAAACTTCGCATCCTCCCGCAAATGCCAACTCTCTGCATCCCACATCCCCGGGACCCAAAATGTTCTCTGCTGCTCTTGTCCTGGAGCACGCAGTGAAAATACAGCTGGATTGCTCCTCGTTCGGATCAGCCTGTTCTGCTGTTGTGTGCAGAAGCGGTGAATAGCAATGAGCCGTGTGGGTCGTGTTAGCATCACTTTTCCATGCCCACAGCAAAGCAAGATTATCCAAAGGACAAGAGGAGGGACTCTGCTTGAAAAGGTTGTTTCACAAGTCTTGCTTCTCTGGCAATAAAATCTGCACTCTTTCCTTTTGGGAAAGCAAAATTAAAGTCCTTCTTGAGACAGAGGTGTGATATGGAGTCATGACTCAGCTCTCGATTTAGACACGTGTTGCCAAACCTATTTTAAGGTCTTAATCTTGTTTTCCTCTGCTGCCCTAGTTTTCTGTTCCTTTAGTAGTACTATGGTGGTTAACTCTCTGCTCCTGGTTGCATCTCAGGAGATGGCAGAGGAGAAAATAGGAATGCTCTTCACTCTGTGGTGGCTTCCTTTGGTTTGAGGACTGTCCCTCACGTCTCACAAGGCAATTTTTTGCTTTAAATACTTGTGGCAGGGAAATCTCCTACTCATCCCTCATGTGACTCTGAGTCCTGACATCCTGTTGCATGATAGGAGCAAGTGAGAACTTGGCCACAGCCACCCCTAGGGTAAATGTTAAACCCCCGTGGAGGTTTGCAAGAGTGCTATGGGTCTGAAGCATGGGTGATGGAAGAGCTGGGTCAACCTCTGTGTATATTAATGGGTCAGTGGTGTAGAAAGGTTCTCAAGGTTAAGGGGCACTGGCAGAATCAACTGAGCATCCTTCCTTGGCAAAGTGGAGGAAGCAAAAGCTGCAGGAGTCTCTAATCATGGCGTGCACACTTTATTTAACTTTCATTCTTTGAAAAATAAAGGCTGAGCTGTTGTCTTCTCTCCTTGCAGGGGACAGAGCTGAACGATGACCGCACACCCTCCAACGCCACTGTCACCACCACCTTCAACATCCTAGTCATTGACATCAATGACAACGCGCCCGAGTTCAACAGCTCGGAGTACAGCGTGGCCATCCCAGAGCTGGCCCAGGTGGGCTTTGCCCTTCCCCTCTTCATCCAGGTGCAGGACAAAGATGAGGTGAGATGTCTCCTGCTGCGGGTCCTTCTGTCCATCCGCTGTAGGGTACCACTGGTGTGGTTTTGAGGCATGTGGGGAAGGGTAAGTCACTAGGTTAATGGTTGGACTTGATGATCTTAGAGGTCTTTTCGAACCAAGGCGGTTCTGTGATTAACCTGTGATGAAGTGTGTGATTATGTCCTGAGAGCTGCTTTTTCAGCTCCTACTGCTGCCGTTACTCTGCTCGCTGGGTCCCCAAATGCAGCCATGGCATGTGCTTTACTGTGGGAGGATTGCACGGCCTCCGAGAGCCAGAAAATAGGATTGTGCGGGATGCCGATTCTTGCCCACTTCCCAGGGCTCTCATCGGGCAGTCCTTTCCCAGTCTGTTTTAGAAAGGGAGGTTTTCTGCAGGGGTCCCAGGGGACCTGCCAGGGAGGGGAAAGAAAGGACCCCTGGGCTCTCTGCCCCAGTGGGGACGTGTCCTGCTGCTGTCAGGGGAGGAGGTAAGAGATACCTGCTAACGTGGGGCTGGAGGAGGTGTGGGGGTCTGGGATACTGGCTCATCACTGCAAACAAGCCGGGAGCACTGGAGCCTTGTTCCTCTCTCGTGTTAATGGAGCTCCTATTTGTCACGCGCCGGTCCGTGCCATGTAGGGATTACAGCGCGTTTTCCAGCCCTGCGCTTGCAGCCTTCAATTACTCTGATTATTTGCCTTGTGCAGTTCACATCTGGCTGCTTCTGTGTGCCGGTACCCCCCAACCCCGCCAGGCTGCCTGGTGTCTGCTTCAAACAAGTGCTGACACCTCATGGTGAACTTCCCAAAAACCCTTGGTAAAGCTCTGGCTACTAAGCCGTGCCTGTTCCTCTGCAGGCAGAGTGAGAGATGAGGGGAAGAGAGTTTGTCAGGAATAAATGGCATCATCAGGATGTTCTCCTGATGCTTCAGGTAAACGATGTGATGGCTCTGAGGAATATGTAAGGGAACATCTCCCCCTGTCCCCTGAAATCCCAGTGGGTTGGTTAAAATATGCATCTTCTAAGATGCCTTTGCTGGCTGAAATGATGGATTTGCTTTTCCCCAGCTCTGGGTGGAGTTCACCGAGTCTCGTAAAGCCACCCACAAATCCTGTTTCTTTATTTCGTGTGAAGTGATTATGACACAGAACTAATAATCTACTTGTGACGTGATGTCACCGTCCGAGAGTTATGAGTTCAGCCTGAAGAGGTGCAGATGAGCTATTAAGCAGATAAAGAGACTGTTTTTTTTCTTGAAAATGTCAATTGCTAATAAAGAAGATATGGGTATGACAGATGCCCAGGATAGTTTCTGAATAGCGCCACTGTCGTGCTTTCTGCAAGATGTCAGCAGATCCATTCTTGAAGGGCATTGTAACACTTCTGTTTGCGCCAGAAGGATGAAGGATCTGTCGTTATTTCTGGGTAAAAGCTCATTTCACTGGAGTGACTCCCATTCAAGAATTCACTTTTCAGCCTTGCTAATTTTAAAATGGGAGAATAAAAAAAATAGCCTTGCCTTCCCCATTGCGCTGGCAAAAAATAGACTCATTCTTTTGGTGTATTTTAACTCCCTGAGATTTCCCCAGAAGAATTGGCTGAGATTTTTAAAACTGCTGAGAGAGGACCTCATGCTCTAAGGGAGTCTGAAGAAGTTTTACTGTACCCGTCTTTGGAGACTGTTGTATTACCATGGATTGCTTTGACTGTAGCGTTATTTTCACTGATAAGAAGCACAGGAGAGCTGACGTCTTGGAATATCCGGAGGGAGGAAAGTTATAAGCAATCGAGGGTTTTTTTTTCCTATGTTATCCTGCAGTGGATCTTTCTCATTTCCCCTTGTGGATGCTTGCAACTGGATTAACCATCAAGGTAGCGCTTTGGGGGGAAAAAATGGGAAGTGGATACTCAGGTCGTGAAAAAGATGTATATGAGATAGAAGTGGGACTGCATCTGTGGCCAGGCTTATGCTAGCACTGCTTCCTGGGCAGTGTATTTATAGAAGTCCCAAGACCCCCAGACTTCCAGTAAAAAACTTATAGAAAGGGAAGATAGTTGCCTGACGGTGATATTTTGGATGCTCAAGTATCTCGTGAGAGTTGCAAGGCTTTTACAAACCATCTGGATTTGAGGTAGTGGAGATGGCGCCACGCTCTCTCTGCTCTCTGTAGATTCAGGGGTGGAGGGATGGGACACCAAGGACCAAGGTCTTCAGGCAGGGATGTGACTGAGGACATGACTGACAGAAGCTATCTTGCCAACATGGCCTTCATTCTGGAGATGACACAATTCATTGGTGTAAGGGGCAAAGGAAAACAAGAAGAGAATTATACATGTCTTCGGGGAGAGCAGCTAATACATGAGACCAGATGGATAGAGACACATGAAATCAAAGCTAGAGTCTTTGGGAAGATAATTTTGCTCAAGTTTTGTCTCCTGCCTCCCAATCTATGTCGTTAAGTCCTGGGAGAGCCCCTTGGCAGGTTGGTTTCTTTCTTGAGCCAAGTCAACCAGCCTTGTTCTGGCCCCTCCAGCAAATTGTGATGCGGTTCCTTCAGCCCTCACACTTGCTGGGGTCCTACTTGGATGGAGAAGCCCACTCCTGAACCTTGCCCCACGCGGGGGTCCTGCGGAGCTGGGTGGCTTTGGGGAACCTGCCTGCTCTCGCACACCGGTTGTGTCTTTGTAGAGCTGGGGAAAGGGGTGTCACATGGGTCTGGCCCTTAGAACACACTGCGTGGGCTGCCAAGGCCATTAAACAAGAAGGTGATTTGTAACCAGGCTCATATGGCCTTTTTAAATGGTGGGGTTTGGGTCTTTCTTTCTTCTGGTGTGCTTTGCACAATCTTAAGTGATTGCTTTTTGAAGGAGCTAGATTAAACGATTCAGCAAAGCACTTAAAAACGTATTTACGTTGCACACAAGACCACGCTTGAATTTCCTTCTGTGTTTAAGTGCCTTCTGGAGCTAGGCTGGCATTAACATCTCAGACAAGGTATGGAAGCAGAGTGGCTCCAAGGAGAAACCCCTTCCTCCAAGTCTGTCCCTTGCAAACTCCCGGCTGCCGTCCCTCAAACCATGGTCATGGTCTTGCTCTAAGAGGAGCTGGCTGGGAGTGCGAGGTGGGACAGGGAACATCTCAAGAGGATGCACCTGGGTTGAGCTGAGATTATCCCAGACATGGATTCAGGTTTTTCTTTTTGCATTCTCTATGGCTCATTGGAAGCACTTGAACGCAGGAGAAATGGGCACACACGGTTTGCACAAGGTTTTGGACCTGGCCTTCCAGGGACCAAGAAAAAAGCATTAACTTCTGTGTAGCTGAGTGTCTCTCTCTGCCAGATAGACAGCAAACCACTTGAATACCTCTCCAAAGGCATTTTATGAAAATCTGTGGAAGTTTCACAGTATTTAGACTGAGCCTATACTCAACTCGACACCGCAGAAGATCAATATGTATATACATTCCCAGGCTGGGCTTGGATTCTCCTCTCATTCACATTGTGAGAGATCAGCAGGGACAAGTAAATCCTATGTATGAGCCTTGAATTATCCACTTTTTGCAGCAAGGTTTGTTGCAGCAAGGTTGAGAGGAAGAGCCTCAAGCTGTGGAATAAGTTTGCAATAATTCAGAGGGTGGGTGAGCTTGGGCTCATCTGCCCCAAGGCAGAAATGTGTCCCCATATCCAGGAAAGATATGCTGGTATTTTACAGCCTGGTGCCTTGATGCAGTATTTTAGGGAAAAGGCAAGGTTTTGGCCATGCAGGCAAAGGAGCAGGACATCCTTCAGGGTTTAGTGGTGACTTGGCAGTGCTGGGTTAATGGTTGGACTTGATGATCTTAGAGGTCTTTTCCAACCAAGGCTGTTCTGTGATTCTGTCCCCCATTTGAGCTTCCTATGGCTGCAAGAGGTGTATTAAGAGAAATTACAACATACTTCCCCAGGGCACACCGGAGAAACCATCTCTTCATCCCTGGCTTTCACTTGATTTTCCTTGACGCGGTTGACTGAAGAGGAAGAAAAGGTCAGAGGCTGTATAAAGCATGAGTATGATGGTCTGACATTTTAAAATAATTTTGAAACAATTCTCCAAAATAAGCATATTGAGGAAGAGAAATGGGGGATTTTAAAAATATAAAAATAAATAAAATCCAGGCCATGGGAATACACGGTATTCATTGCATAAAGCTACATCAGAGGCTCGCACGGGGATGTCGTATGTGCCCATGTGTGTGCAGGTGCAATATATGAATCATCTGTAGCATATATATGCATATGACAGACACACACACTATAAATATGATCTACACAGCAAGGAACTGTAAAGGGGAATTGACAGCGCTCGAGTATTCTCTCCCAAAAGTGCCAGCTGCCAGTCGGGCTGAATTAGATTTCACAGGGGTTTTTGCAATACATGGAATTCACCAGCAAATTACCCTTAAAGAGGGAAAATCAATCATTTGGAGCAGAGATAAGCTGAAGGCGAGGCAGCCTCGGATTGATCCCGTCTGTGCAGGCGTGTGTGGAATTCAGCAGATAACCTGGGGAGAGCGAGGAAAGAGAAAACTCCTCTGGGAGTGGGGGAGTGGGCAAGGAGTGACACTTAGGATGGACAGAAAGATGGGAGATAGGGGCTGCCAGCATGGGGAGGAATACTGGAATGTCTGGAGAGCATTTTGCTCCGAGCATCCTGCATCACCTGTGACCCTAGTGAGGTCCTTAGGGATGCAGGGGACAGGTGCTGGTTCCCAGTGATCCCTTGAATGGGTCATTGATGCTGTTGTGTTTAGGTGCTGGGTGAGCAGTGGGTGCTGGGAGCCTGAGTTGGCTGTCTGGGCAGTGGGAGAGAGGTGGGCAACTCCGGAGGGGCTATTCAGAGCACTCTTAAATACCTTGAAGTGGGTGGAGAGAATAACCCTGTTTATGCCTTGTGTTTTCAAAGGAAGGATTAAGCATTATTTGTCTCTGCCTAGCTAGAACCAGGCATAAGGTATCCAAACCCTACAAAGAAGCAGTAATTGCTTTTTTTAAAATAAAAAACTCCCTTTTTTCCCTTCCTCCTCCACCACTCCTGAACTCTTAGCACTTTCATTTCTTTGCAAACTTGCCAGAATGAGGGATATTAAAGACTCCTCGACTTTTTGCAGGTAATAACTGGCTGGGAGGAAAGCTGGAGTTAGGCTGGATTTTGTGTTTCAGAAAGGCAGAGCCCTTCATTTTGGAAAAGCAAACTGCAGCTGAGCTGGGGTGGAGGGAACCGAAGGCAGCCCTGTACCAAGTCAGCATAAAGAGAAGAAAATTGAGGATCTCGGGCTGCTTTTCCCGAATCTAGCTCACTTTGGGCTGAAAATGATTGCAGGCCACCAACCTACCTATGCACCTCAGTGATTTCAGAGTGGTATGGTTGTTTGCTTCTCTAGAGGCTTAGGTTATATTTTTCATTGTAAGTTTTTTTGTAGCCATAGGTAAGTGATGCTAAATATTTGCTTTGACTGGTGGAAGGCTGAATAATTTCTGAAGCATTGCCCATGAGGAAGGGGCTTGGTGGGAGCAGGAGTGATGGATGAAGCCAGAGGGTGATGTTGGGTGAAAAAGCAGGGATAAAGCTTATGGTCCATCCTCAGGCAAAGCTGGAACAGCTGATGTGGCCCTTCCTGGCCTCCTGATGTCAGAAGGGGTTCCCTGGTTTATGGTGGACCATGCCTTGTGAGCACATCTTGCGGGTTGGGAGAGCAGAGTTTTGGCCATGATTCATAGCAGGTGCCTGAGCAGGTCCCACATGGTGGGACATGGACACACGTACCCACCTCCTGGCATCTCACAGCCTCTCGCCTAAGCTTCTGCCCTTGCCTGCCGGCCCATCCGTGCCCAGGCATGGTCTCCCCTCTGCTCCAGCCCCCTTAAATATTAAGATGGGAGTTGCACACGTGGGGCTGACAAACTGATCCATCACAAATTGGTCAAATATGAAGCATTTGGGGTAGATCAGCCAGCAGTTGCTGTTTTGGAAGTCAGGTATCGGCATGAGGTTGATGCTGGCACTGTGGCAGCAGGGACACAATGCGGCTTCTATTACACGCTCCAAGGAACACGCAGGCAAAGAACAAAGTAATAATTATGCCCAACTGCAGCTACGATTGTCTTTTAGCTGAATTGACATGAAATTTCCATCAGTTGCGGCGGTGGCTACGGCTGGGAGGAGGTTTGATTGCTGGGAAGGAGGCAGCGGGCAGCGGCTTCGAGCCACGGCGAGTGCTGGCCCCACGCACTGGTACGGGATGAGATGGGCTGGGAATTGTGTGGCCACGTCCTGGCTTTGTGCAATAGTGAACTTCCCTCTGAAGCTGTTTCTTTATGGCTCAGTTTGTTTTGGATGGAGGGTGCGTGCAGACGGGTTTATTATTGTAGGGTTGCTAAGCTTTGGCAGGCTGCTCATTAATTTATGCCTCTAAAGGAAGGTAAAGGAGCCAGTTTGTTTTCAGCAATGGGAAAAACCTTCAGTACTGGAGCTGGTGGGTAAAGGGAGGAGGGAAACAAGCAGGTAACACAGGTCATGCACCCATAGCACACCCGTGCTCATCCTCAACACTGCAAAGAGATGATGCTCAGCCACGAGCCCAGCACTGCACACGAGGACTTTTGCAAGCCCGGGGAGACAGCGCTTGTTTTTCTTCTTCATGAACACATTTCAGATCCGTTGTTTGCTCTGGGTGGCAGGAGCAGGTAGGTAGGAAGGGGTGAGGAAAATGTAAGCAGCTCCCCGTGGCTTCTTCCGGAGCGGGAGGTAGTAGCTGTGAGCTGGGCTGAGCCAGCCCCTTCTGCTGGGCAGCTGATAACAATTTGAATATTCAGATTTGCTTTCAGCCATCCACAGGGGGTTCGCAGGCTCTGGGAACTTGGAGCAAGGAAAGCAGCATGGGGGCAGAAACAAAAAAATAAATAGCCGAATAAATATATAAATGGCAACTTGCAGGAGCCCTCCCAAGAGGCAGATGTATTCCCCTTCTCCAGACCTCACATGGGGAGACTGAGGCACTCGAGGAGCTGCTAATTAGGGATGGTGGGTATCTGGAGGCTGATCTCCTTCCCCAGCTGGAGGGGGATTAATCCACCCAGCTCTCTTCCTGCAAATACTTGGATTTCTTTTGATGTTTCAACTTTTATCTTGTGCCTCCAACAAACTCACTCCAGCTTCCAAGAAAAATCCTTCGCATCTCGCCACCACGAAAGTGCGTTTGTGTACTGCAGGGAGGGCACTGGGTCCTGGGAGAGACACCGAGGGCTTGGCAGCAGAGCTGGGCAGAAATTCCTCAATGAAGTGGCTTTTTGTCGCTGGTGAAAAATGGACATTTGCTATGAATTGGCATCTTAAGGATAGGTTATGAAATAACAGCTTGGGGAGTGATGCATCCTCCTGCTGGTCACTGTGTCCTCTGCTCCCTCCCAGGCTGTGTACTGGTGTTGGGGAGCATCCCTCACTCCTGTCAGGGTTGGCATGTCCCAGCGTGACAGCAAAACAGCTTTTGGAAGGAGCTCTGCCCCAAGACGGGTCCCTTTTGTCCCGTCCGTAGGGATGCTCGCTCCCTCTTGGGACGATGGGTGTCCTTGGGGCTTGCTCTTGTGACTCCGTGGTGCCCTGAGGACTTGGTTCTGCTGTGTGGCTCTGTCGGAGATGCTCAGCTTGCCCCCCACTCCGCTGTCGGGGGTGCGGGGAGGAGGAGGGCAAGCAGGGATTCTGCTCGTGGCGCCGGCTCTCGGCAGTCACGCTTAGCCAGCTTTTGCTATTAGTGCCCCTTCGTGCATTTAATTGGCCCCTTTTTCTGATAGGAGGGAGGTCATTCGGGGAAAATTGGAAATTTTGCTCTGGCAGCTTCTGAACTGGCTTTTCACGTGCTCTGCTGGGCCGTGCTTTGGGAAAGGGTGCCATGCCCAGGGTGAGGGTGCTGAAATGCTGCTGTCCCTATGTCAGCGGTCCTGCTCCTTTGCCAGCCATGTCTTGGGAGAGGAAGAGTTTTCCAGTTCCTGGTTTGAGCTGTCTTACTGGAAAGAGCCCTTTACTTAGGAGACCCAGCCCCCCCCCAGCACGAAGGCAATGAAAACCCAGGACATGATGCCCTGTGCGGTGTGTGGATGTCGAACCAGTAAAAGGGATTTTCCCTCCAGCTGTGTGCTGTGCAGGTTTATCCCAGGGATGCCGTCCTTTCATGTGCACACAGATGTTTGTATGAAATGGGTACGCATGAAAAGAAGATTTATAGAAATCATATGCATTGTACACCCAGTAAGTGTAATAACGCACAACAAAGAGTGCTTAAGGTTGGTGCCAAACCCTATGACTCAGTTAACCAAAGCCAAGCAGAGAAATGCTCCCCTTCGTCTCCAGTAATTGCATTTTCACATGTCTGAAGGTGAAGGGCTGTGCCCAAGCTGCTGGCACTGGCAGGTTTGTGCCCGATGCACAGGCTTTGCAGTCAGGTCCTTCTATCCCACGCTTACCCACAGCTTTACCCCGCGGCTGTGCCAGTTCCTTCCTCCTTTGTCACTGGCAACCTTCCTCTCTCCCTTCCCAGGGACCCAACAGCGTTTTCGAGGTTTACCTGGTGGGCAACAACTCCAACCACTTCATCATCTCGCCCACCTCCATCCAGGGGAAGGCGGACATCCGCGTCCGCGTGGCTGTGCCGTTGGACTTTGAGACCATTCCTCGCTATGACTTTTCGGTAAGGCTGCACCCCCCTGCTCTATGGGACCTCCATATTTTTAAGTGTGATCTAAGAGTGACCGTTAGCCAGGCTACTCTCTTCCTCTCTTTTATGCACACTATGAAATTCCAGAGCATAAGAAAATGGCCAAAAAAATTGAAATAATAATAAAAGAAAATGAGGAGGTGAGGGAGAGATTTGCTATGTGCTTTCTCTCTCTTTCCAATATCCAAAGACTCAGCTGCAAGAGCTTAAGCAGAGTGTGTTTCCCCTTGCTATGTCACAGGGCTGTAAAAACTTTATAGAGCATAAAACTTTGTTCTAAGTGCAGCTATCAGGCACCAAAGCTCTGCCCAGCCTCCTGCTCCAGCTTTATCCCGCTTTCTGAGCTATAAATTCTCAAGGAAGGCAAAGCAGGCTCATACCACACTGACAGAGGGGCTTTCACACATTGGTGGAGAAACATGAGCAAAAGCCTTCCTACCCCTGCTCCAGGCTGTGGTGGGGTGGCAGATCCTGGTTCTCCAGTGCGCAAGGCTTGAGGCTGTTTGGGGCAGGTGGTGCAGGGTGTTTGGCTTACCCAAGGGCTCAGGTCAGCTAGAGCTGAGCAGCTCCCGGGGAAGAGGGAAGGGGCTCTCTTCTCTTTTTTGAACTTCCATGCTTTGGTGGTTAGCACTGAGCTGGCTCATCTGATGAGGGAGCTGAGGAGAGTGTTGTTTTCTCCATTGAAGAAGAACAGGTAACTCTCTCAAGCTTTGCAAACGATGCCCCCAACCCTCCCCTTTGCTTCCAATCTCTGCCCAGCTCTTTGCCAACGAGAGCATCCCGGACCATGTTGGCTTTGCACGTGTGAAGATTAACCTCATCAACGAGAATGACAACCGACCCATTTTCAGCAAGGCCCTGTACAACATCAGCCTCTTTGAGAATGCCACCGTGGGCACCACTGTTCTCCAGGTCTACGTGAGTAGGAGCATCCTGGCTCTCTTTGTCATGTCCTTAGTGTGCATGTGGCTCTGCGGTGACTGTCAACAAGAGATGGGCTGGGGTGCCTGGCATGGGAGCAGTGGGTGATGCTGGCAGTGGGGTATAGCCCTTCCATGGGCTTTTGGAGCAGATACCTTGACCTTTCCTGGTCTCTGGGAGACGTGTGTGGTTCCTACCACAGTGGGAGCTCAAGGAGAGTCCTGCACTGAAAGGTCTCATCTGCAAACAGCAGCTTCTCCTGCAGATTCTGATCCCAATAGTCATGGTCTTGTGTCTCCCTCCTCCTACTGCATGGGATCCCCCAAGTATTTCAGTTGAGTACACGGCTTCTGTCCCATTGTCCTGGTTCCCCAGGCACAGCCCCATGGGCCAGCCATGCAGGCAGCCATGAGTAGCCCTGAGTCAGGTGGGAGATCCAATCAAGGCAGCTGCCCCCAGCTGACTCACAGGTGTATCCCATAGCACTTCATCATGCTCGTTATAAAAGGAGGGAGCTCACTGAGGGTGGAGTTCCTCCTACTGGTGCTCCTCCCTCCTGGCCTTCTGCTCCTGCTGCTGACCCCAAGGACCAGGCTGAGTAGAACCTTGTGTACTTTACATCAGTTGTTGTATTAGTTTTGGTTTTTTGTTAAATCTGTTTCTACTTCAGCCCATGGGGCTTCTCCCTTTTTTCCCTGATTCTCCTTCTGGCTGGGGAGGGGGCATCACGTGGTAAAACAACCGCTGCAGTTTAGCCCTGGGTACTGGCTAAAAGTAGACACCCATCACGTACTCGCTGCCTCTCTCTTACCTTAATTCTTATGGGAAAAAGGCTCTGGTACCTAACGAACTCGGTCGCTTCATGGGTGAGAGTGAATGCCCAACATTTCTCTTTCAGTGTGGGTTTTCTCCCTGCTCTGTTGGGAAGCATCATCTTCCTCAACCAAGTTGAGATCAATTGAGACAATAAGAGAGGGAAGGACGGGAAAAAGAGGGGAATGACTGTATTTAGCAGAGCGTGGTATTAAATGGCTGGCAGCAGAACAGTGGTGACGATAGCAGGGTGTTTCCGTAGGGCTCGTCCCTCCCGCCTGGCTTGGTGGGAGCACCCAAAATCCCTGTGAGAAGATACGTTTCCTGGGGTGCAAGGGTGATGTCAGTCAGTGTGGGGCACAGCAAGAACCAGAGCAAAACCCTGCACTGAAAAACAATCAAAATAGGAAGCAAAGCTCCTCTGGGATGGGAAATATCAAAGGAGGGACAGCAAAACCCCTGCTAGGCTTCGGGTGTGTTACTACAGCAATGGTTAGTCATAGATGAATTTGCTTGGCCCCCTCTCAGTCCCTCCTTGCCCCCACTCTCCCAGGACACAGCCCCTGCTCTCCCAGCCGCACAGGCGTGCTGAGCCAGAGAATAAAAGCCCTGACAAAAGGGTTGGGTGTATGCGCCTGTGCGTAAGTGTGTTTACTCTACAAACAGATGGTGTGAAACTGTATAGAGCCCCTGAGCTGTTCCCATCTGACAGTTATTAATATTTCAAGCAGATGTTTAGCTAGTCAGGCCCTCAGACACTAAACAATGAGATTGTTACTGCGTCTCCTCTTTCCCCAACTTCCAGCTATGCCAGCATTTCGGAGCGAAACGCAAAATGCCGGGAGTTGAATCTTCTATGATAAATCAGAATGGAGGCAATTAGCACTGAAATCCAAATTGCCCTCCCAGCTGATCCCAAACTTTTAAAAACCTTCATAAAATACCAGTTTCTTCTGCCACTGCTGCTTGCCTTCGAGATGCAGCCCTCTGTTCCCCTCCATGGCACTGCCAGTCTGTGTGGTGCATCTCCAACCCTCCCATGTGCTGTAGACAAAAAGTTTGCTTTCCTTACTAATAAATTCCTCCTTTTCTTTTTTTACCTTCTTTTCCCCTTGCCTGGGAGCTCTCTAGGGATATTCACCACAGGGGTTAGAGGTGGGGTTTTGAAGAAAGCCTGGCCAGCCATAGAGGCTGCCCACTTTGGTGGCCGCTGAACGATGTCCTCATGAAAGAGGGACATTTGTTGGCTCCCACTTTGCTCAGTGCTGCAAATAAGTGCAGGTTTTGTGCCATGCATTTGGAGGGGTGTTGGGTTTCCAGGGTGCTAAGGACAAATCAGGAGGTTTATGAGATTGAGATGAACAAGAGAGCATGTGGGCTGGGCAAGCAGTTGCGGAAGGATGGCAGGAGGCTTCCCACCAGCTGTTGCTGGAGATGTCCTTCAGCTCTTTGCTGGCAGGGAGGCGAGCAGCTAAAACAGTGGGGGGCCAAGGCAATGGGAGATCACTGATCTTCCCCCAGTCCCTGGGAAGGAGGGGAAGTTACTCCTAGCAGCCCAGAAGACCTTGGGCTGGTTGCCCATCTTCCAGCAAGCGCTGCCTCGCTTGCCTCCCTTGCCCCCCTTGGCTGTGTGTGGTTGGGTGGGTGCAGGTGAGGGGAAGGGGCTCCTTTGTGCCCTGGGAAGAGCAGTGAGGTGTCCTGCTGAGCAAGCAGGCTCCTCGCTGCTGCCCTTTCCCTGCTGCCCTCTGCTTGGCCAGCTGAAAATGGAAAGGAAAAAAAAAAAGAAAAAAGAGCATGCAGACTTCATTTGCGGTGACAAATGGCCATTCGTCTCTGCAGCATTTTAGCTCCTAATGTCAGTGACAGCAGAGAAACATTGCCTGTTACACATATAAATCAACTGTAAACCAACCCAGAGTGCAGGCAGGCAGCAGGGACCCAGAACTGCTTTCTGCTTTCTGCCTCTTTCCCTTTGTCCAGGGATGCGTGGGCTCGGGTATGTGGTTACTTCCCTGGCACAGCACAGCCTGGTCCACCTGCTAAGATTTTATTTGTCTGCTCTTCGTTCTCTATTTCACATTCCCTCTGTCTCCCTGTCTGTCCATCCATCCATCTATTTAATTCTCTCCCTGAAGGACATTTATCATATAGATTCAGGTAGACATTTGCTTGCATGGGAGCATCTGGAGAGTCCCAGCTTCAGGGGAACAGCTCCTGCCCTCTGCAGGGACCCTGCAATATGCCCAAAGGCAACCTTTGCTCTGTGCTCTTTACCTGTGTGATAAGCCCCTTAGGCCAGAGATTTCTTGTGTCTCTGCTTTTAAGGTGACAGCGTGAAGGGGTCCTTACTCCAGTCAAAGCTTCCAGGTTGCCCTGTAACATAAATCATTGCAGTTTGGAGTTACGCGTGCGTTGCAAAGCAGTGGCTGAGCCGAGTGGAGAGCAGGCTCTGCAGGGCACTGCAGTTGTTAGTGGCCTCTTCCCATGCAAAATTCTCTTTTCCCATGCTCTGAGCCCTGCTGGAGAGGCTCAGAGGTCCCCCACAACACCACCTTCCTTCTGCAAGGCTGGGGTGAAGTAGGGAGGTGACCAGAGCTCAGCCTGAAAAGATATGGGCAAGTTCTGCCCCAGCTACCAACAGATATTGAAATATTATGTGTTTTTTTTTCTGAAACAACTGGCCATGAAGCCTTTTAATAACATAACAGAAAAGGTCAGAAAAAGAATTTCACACTTCTTGAGCAAGCAGGCAGCCAGTGTAACTTCATGCCTTCCAGGAACGAGAGGCACCGAGAACATACACTGCACCCTGAATTAGCTGGGGCTCTGACACCCACAGCCGAGTGCTTCCTGGGTAGCTGGTGGCTTTCCATGGGTGCTGGCTTTCCTAATAGGGAAGGACAGTGCTGGGGTGGATGAATGGCTGTTCTTCTGGTGTAGCCATGATCAGTGCCTGCGATGGGATCAGCAAACATCTTCCAAAGCAAGTCCCACCAACTGGCTTTCTCCTGGGGCAGAAGGAGCAGGAGAGAGGAGGGTATGTCCAGCCCTGTCTCTCCCAGCTGAGAAGCCCAGTAGCTGGAGAAGAGGATGAGCTGTTAGACTGGAGATGCACTCACAGATCTCAGACCAGATGGAGGATAAATCTGTTGCAGAAAAGGACGAATCAATAGGCAGGCAAAGGAGGGACAGATGAAAGGGTATGGTCAGACATCCACACCACTACCTAACAGAATCAGCCTTGCAGGAAGCGAAGTCTGGTGATGTTTCCAGGGCAAATCCCCTCTGCAGGGAGAAGAGCAATTTTGTGGGAGCAGGCAGTGAGGTGGGGAGACCCAGAAGGAATGCCCTTTGCTTTGGGATGGAGTGCTGGGCAGGGGCTGAGGTCCAGGGCTAGGGAGGAGCTGGTGGGGCCAGTCCCTTAGTCCTGTTTGCATCCAGAGGCAGCAGAAACTCTCAGGGACATCCTCTCATACTGCTGCTACTCTCTGTCCTGCTCCAAGCTGCCTCATTGCTGGCAGTAGGGAGTAGTACTGCCACTGTGCAAGCCCTCATGGAGCATGTCAGCTGAGACAGGAGCAGAAAGAAAAGCCTCAGGATCCCATGCCTGGTGGCTGTGAAGAGGATGGGATGCTGGCCAGGGATCAGACCTAGCTGCTCAAGTCTCTGCTCCTTCCTTTCACAGACATGGAGAGTATGAGAGCAGTGCCTTGGGCTCACATCCCATTAGCTGTGGTGGGGCTCCTATGGGGAGCTCTTCTGTGACCTGGGGAGGGGAAGGGGCATTGACACTAGTTGGAGCTTTCAGTTCAGAAGCTTTTTTGGGTGGAAGAAACTATAGAAACATGGCTATGCTTCTGGGGTCACCAAGAGCCAAGCCCAGCTTCCAGAGAGCTCCCCTCAACAGGGAGAGGAGCAGGGGGGTCCAGCCCAGCATCCCTTCCTGTCCTTTTGGTGACACGCTGGGGTTCTGGCACCAGCTGTGCCCCTTGCGTGTGGTGGAGGGTACTTGGCTGGGAAGAGCAGGGAAGGTGTGAGCGTGTGTTCACGCCTGTTGTACTGAGCCTGTGGCATGCCTGGGTCCTGCCACCTTGCAAGGCTACAGGGTCTGAGTGCTGTGACGGGTGGAGCAGGGATCACAGGGCCCCTCCCAACCTACCTTTGGATGCTGCTGCCATGAGCTGGGGTCAGCGTGGTGCCAGGGACCTGCAAGGTGGCGTAGGCACATGCCTCGCTCCCCATTGCTGATGTGTTTGCTAGAACTGGAGGAATGGGGAAGGGGCCTCAGATGAACCAGCAGGGGGTAAGAATTAAAAGCTGGGAGGTCTCCTTAAGCTCCTCATATCCTACAGATCTGCATAGCAGAGTCCTCCAGAAAAGCTCCAGTAACCAAAATCATTAAAGCCCAAACAAACCAAGAGTGACTTGTTTTTAACACACCAATGCATTTGATTTGCCTTGAAGGGTTTGGAGAAAAATGGTTCTCTAGGGAAGTGTGGAAAGTAATCCCAGCTCTGTGATCCCTCCTCTCCACTTTATTTGCTCCTGGTCAGTCCCTGTGGGAATGCATTACCTGGATGTCCACCTGCAAACCCCACACAAGCATCTCCCAGCAGAGGCGTTAACTCCTGCAGTTCCCAATGGCTCTTCCTTCCTCAGGCCAGGTCAGAGGAGCCAGCTGCCCACTCAGCACCTCTCTCAGGCCAGCCATGCTTTGAAAGTAATGTCAGCACCTCCATGGGATGGCTGTGCAGAGATTTGTCCCAAACTCTTCCTGAGTTAGTGACTGCCTTCTCCCTGGGGCATTACCCCTCTACATCCTTGTGAGGTTATCCTCTTTACCTTGCCTTGATGTTCTCTTTACCCAGCAATACCTCTGCTCTGGGATGGTGCTGGCTTTCTCCCCATGACAATCACCCTCAACAAGTCTGAAGGGGATGCTGAGATTTTTTCAGAGCTTTGAAATGTTTCCTCCCCCAGCAGGATATCTTCAGGCCAGGCTGACAGTGTGCTTTCCAGAGTTAGCTTTTGCAGACCCTCAGGGATAGTCAGAGCATCTCCAGCAGTCCATGGACCTCAGATTATAAACTGCAGTGACCAATTCAACCATCAGGTATCGATTGCAGCGTGGGAACGATTTTCTGTAGCTTGTGGAATGCAGCGAGGCGGGTAAAATAAGCACAGCGTTCCCTCGGGACTTGATAATCTGAATCTGTAAGTCAGTCTTGTGCTTTAAAAAATGCCCCTTTCCCTTTTTTTTCCCTGAGTTTCAGATTATAATTTTCAGATTATTTTATGGAGAGGGGGAAAGAGAAGGTCCCTCTGTCTTTTTTCACAGTGCATTAGCCTATATATTCTTTTATATTTACATATATATTCTTTTTTATATACATATTTTGGTTGACATTCCTGAGTTGTGTGGTTCTGTGAGTAGTCCCTTTCTGCAGCCCCCATGGGTTTTCCCCTCCCCGATCATCATTCCCATCACATCCATTCACCTGGAGTCTCATCTTTCCCCTCTCTGCCACACTGCGCTTCCTCGGGAGAAGCCTTGTTAGTAAGAGCTTAATGAAGTAAATGCGCTAATTAACCTTCCATTACTCTCCTCATTAAGGCAACCTTTAATTTGGTTGGCAAAGTTTCTCTCCTTTGCCACCCAGCTGTCAGTTTTCTCCTGCTTCTTCGATCTCTCTTTGGCCTCGCATCGGGGATGGGAAAATCGATCCCGGCCTGATTTTCTTTCCCCTTCTTTCCAGCCAGCTGGAAACACCAGTCAACAAGAAAGTAATAATGTACTTTTCCCACCCTGGGAAGGAGAGTTGCAGACGTCAATAAGCACCTATTTAAAATGCAAATCACTTTCTCAGTCAGCTGTCAGTCTGCTGCTGGCATGAGTTTGGTGGGGGCACAGGGATGCTGTGGTCCATAGGCTCCTGCATCCTGGCCTGGAGCTTTGCAGCAGTCCCAGGGTGGCTGTGGGGTGCCCAGGAGGGCTGCATCTCTCTGGATTTCTCCTAACTCCACATGCATGTGGATAATGTGGGTGGGATGAGGCTTTGCTTGCAAATCTGGGGGGTTTTCTTCAGTTGCCTATTCAGCCTTCAGATCTCACCTCACCCTATATCCCTCCATCCCTTTGGCCAAGGGTATCTGCTATCCCCTAACATCTGTAGGGGCTCACCCCGAGCTGTGTTTCTCTCTCATATGGTGATGGTAATCGTGTGAACCGGCCTTGAGGGAAAGCCTACATCACTCCAGATTTTGGGGAGGTTGTATGGAGTAAGGACTGTAGCCAGTTGGAGCAGGGAGTGAGGTGGGGAAATAGCTCACAAATCAATAGATGGATGAAAAGGCTTCCAGGGATAAGCATGCTCTTGACTTCTGTGTGGAATCAGGTGGGAGATAAACCATCTCCTGCCCCGTCCTTGGCTCCTGGGGTACTCTCCCAGTGCTATGACTGGAGAGTGGGGCAGCCCATCATATCATGGGGCATCGATGGTCTGTAGGACAGTGTTCCCCCATGCTGTGATGGGGATATCACAGGGCTTCCCAACCTTTACCAGCTGACTGACCCTCTAAATTGTGCTGAGGAGGTCGAAGGTCCCTGTGCAGCCTGGTTGTGTATGTCCTGTTCTGCAGGGCATCACCGACTGCACATCTGTTAGGAGGAGCTTGCACCTTCCCACATGGGTTTGGGGAGCACAGGATGGTCAAACACTGGGAGAAGGGGTGTCCCAGGTCAGCCTCCATCCTTCCTTTCTGCTTGAAGTGAATGGAAAAATGTACTCAATAGCCCTTGCTGGAAAAGGTGAATGCCAGGGAGATGGGAATGGAGGACTGCCAGCCAAATGTCCCAGGAGAGCTGGGTGTTGTAGGGAATGGGCTCAGGAGGAGGGATCCCAGTTGCAGGCTGGCAGAAGGTGGGATGTGGACCCGTTTTGGGGCAGCAGTAACAGAGTGGGCATCTTTGGGACATGGCAATAAAGGGGTTTTACTGGATCCAGGGCAAGGCTCACCCTTGGAAGGGAGATGGCAAAGGGAGGGCTCACTTCTGATGTCCTCCAAGCCTGGAACTTCTCCCTTCTTCCAGCCCTTCTCTCCTCCCCTGGCCCACACAGCTCACCCTCCCAGTTAGCATCTTAATTGATCTTGTTGTTCTCAATCCCCCTGAGTGCTCCAACTCCAGCTGTGCTTAAACAGAACAAAATCTCTTCCAATTTCCCCACCGCTTAAAAGAAAATTGAATCCTTTATCTGCAAGAGGAGAGGAAAACTGCAAATACATGAAACAGTAAATAGTTAAATAATCAAAGCAGACAAATCCAAATTGCTTGGAAAGTTAAACATGAATGGCTTGTCTTCTTCTTGCGTGCTTCTCTTTTTAAAAAAAAATAGAATATGCTTGCACTCCTCGTTCCTTTTAAATATTCTTATCAATCCAGCTCTGTAAATAAAGGGAAGGGGAGGAGGGGGTTACCAGGTAGCAGCGTGATTGACGGATCTGAAGTCCTCGTCTTTCTGTCAGGGCCCAGTGCTCTTTGGCTGTGTTTATCTCTTTAATCTAAATATCAATCCGTAAGACCGAAATGGGGTGGAATAGGAATCATGACAGCCCGAGCACTGAGGAGTGAAACACTTATTGCAGCTTTTGCAGCCGCTCCCTGGCCTGATGGAGCTGTCAGGGTAAATGCACAGCTAAAGCATAGAAGTGGGAAAAACAAAACAAAAATCACAGCCCCTTCAAAAAAAACAACCTGTCCAGCCTGTGAGATAGGAAAGAAAAGCATGGAGGAAATACAGAGCTGCTTGTGTCTGAATTGGATCCTGAAAAGCACAAGCTGGGCAGCAGGATTCCCCCCACCCTTCCCAGTGTTCCCAGTAGGAGACGAGGTTGGGTGGTTTTCCCTTGCTGCTGGCTTTGGCTGGTGATTTGGAAGGTGGCTGGGAGATGGAGTGAGATTTTTTTCCCAAGGTGAGGCTTGCTGCCATGCAAACACCCCAGCCTCACACATCCTTCTCAGCAGTCCCTTTAGAGCAATCGCTGTCTTTGCCTTGGTATCATAGAATCACAGAACAGCCTTGGCTGGAAGAGACCTCTAAGATCACCCAGTCCAATCATTAACCCAGCACTGCCCAGTCCCCACTGCCCCATGTCCCTCAGCTCCACAATGTCCTCACCTGGACTCAGAACCTCTGAGCAAGGGCAGCTCCACTCTGCTTTCCCACCCACAAAGCTCCAACCACTGCTCCTGGGATTTTAATCTATTTTCCATCTGGCTTCACCCATGTCTCTCCCAAAGCAGCCAGGGCTCTGTTTCCTCAAGCAAAGAGCTCCCATGTGAGTCAGCACCCGGCGAGTGCCGTTAGCTGGAGCAACGCTGTCACAGGCAGTGTCACCCCATGGACAGGTGACCTTGTGCAGCCCCTCATGCTGCTGGTGAGCTGCTGTTAGGGTGTTAAGGGGAGGCTGATTGACCTAAGTGGGGCTTTGGGAGCCATGAGACATAAATTAACCTCCTGAGATCCATTGCACCATCTAGAGGCCACTTCTGCCTGAGGCCATAGGCTCTGCTTGCTCCTCCTGTGGCTGTCTGCTCTGTCCTGTAACCAAACCCCTTTTGGTACCTCTGGCTGGGTTTGCTTCACACTTGGAGCAATTATGGGCTGCGTGCACTTCCAGGGTGAATTATCTTCATTTCTGCTGGGGAAAGGTTGGACTTTGCCATTCTCTTTCCCCAGGCCAGGATTCAACTTGTTTGTGTCCATCTCTAGTGGAGTGGTTCAGCTATTCCCTCCCCCTTTTCCCTGCTGTGTCCCAGATGATGCTCATCACCTGGCTGAAATGGAGTTGTAGATGGTGGGAGGCGTAACTGGCTCCCAGGAGCTCCTGTGAATACTTCAAAGATCATTGGGGATTTATATTCCCTCCATTGGACTTTGACCTTAATTTCTTCCGTTTTGCTGGGCTGTAAAATTCATTAGAGACCCAACAGCAAAGTGATTGAGATGTCAAGCTGGGTGATTGTGTGGTTATTTAATCTATCAGATGTGCCACTTGCCATTTAGGTGGACAACAGCAGAATATAAAATCAATATGGTTCATTAGCGGGGTACTTGTGTCCAGTAAAACCCACCGAGGTGGGTGTCTAAATGGTCTTGGTGTCACCTTGCTAGTGCAAACCCAGGCTTGAGATGCTTGCCTCCCTCTCTTAAGGGCTGTCTTCTGTCAGCTCGTGTTTTAAACCCCGGTCTCCAGCCATTGCAACAGCCTGGTGACAGCAAATATACTCCCTGCTAAATCAAGGCTGCCCAGGCAAGTGTTAACCTGGCTTGCAGGGCCCGCTGTTATAAAACACAATCAAGGAGGCTGTTGTTTTCCCCCTGTGGCTGGCAGAAGAGATGGGGAAAAAGCTCTGCAATTCCCAGGGGGGTTGATTGGCTATTTTTTACCTCCCCAACCACGTTCAGCACAGCCCTCTGGGATCGTTAGCAGCGATTGAGCTCCCAGCTCATGGTCCGGAGGTGCCGGGGAAGGCGGTGGTGGCGGTACCCTGGTTCCCCACTTCCACTTCCCTCCTTCCCGGCTAATCACAGCACTGGGCTGCGGCGTGGCAATGCTGGATGGCTCTGCTCATGCCTGATTGCCACCTCCTGCCAGGCAGCTGCTCTTCAAAGGCTTGGGAAAGAGCGTGGTCGGGGCAGGTGATGCTGGTGAAGGCTGTTTTCTGTCTGGGAAGGGTTTAATGACTTTAAGTAGGTTTTCCACTGGTTTTCTTCATCTGGTTTTGCAGCCTGGCAATTGCTTCTCATGGAAGCTCTTGGCCCTTTGCATTTCTCTCCCCAAATCACAAATCAAATGCCAATCCGGGTGGATACCAGAGGTTAGCTGTTATTCCCCTGGGACCTGAAAATTGTGTTTAACAAGGGATGTTTGCTTGTGAACGCATGGATGTTTAAGTGACTCCAAAAATCATTACGATGACAGGGCTTTGCTCCCCACCCTAGGTTGCTTGTGCCACTGCCTGAGCAGCCCATGGCCACCCAGCCAGCCCCAAGGAGCAAACACATTACCTCATTTTCCTAGAAAACCAAGGAAAAAAAGTGGGAAGCAGATGGGAATCCTCCTTCCTTTTGCTTTTTTCCTATGGCCCAAGCCCCAGGCATCTCGCTGGAGCAGCAGTGCCTTGGCCCGGCAGGGCCAGGGGAGCGGGCAGGCAGCGGTGGCATGAGACTCACACCCGGTCACTCTGGTACCCTGACAGCTTTTTGATGTTTGGTAATTGCTTTCTTGTTACCGCTCTTTTAACAGAGAGCTTCTGGCCAAAGCAATTTGCTCCCCATCAATTTTTATTTCCTGGTTTCTGCATGCGAGGTAGGGAAAGGAAAACAAAGAGGGTGGGCGAGAACAAACCACGCTGGGACCCGCTGTGGCAGCCCCATGCAGATGGAAAGGTCGGAAGGATTTGGCTCCCTTTCAGCTGGAGGACTCATCTGTAGGTAGGCAGGACGTGGCAACCCCTCTCATTGTCCTTCCAATGCACTCTGCACACCCCTTGCACACCTCTGTGCAGCCGGTGGGCACCAACCTCCAGCTGCTCACCCCCATCTGCCAGGTTTGGGGGCAGGACTGCAGCCCTGAGAGCTCTGTGGGGGATCCCTAATGCCTCGAAAGGCTCTTCTTGGCTCTTTAAACTCTTCCCCGTTCCTCCTGCCACACTCCTGAAGCTGCTGTGAGCAGAGTTAATCTCGGGCAGTTTAAGGAGTCGTTGAGTGGGACTCGGCAGATGATGAATGTCGAAACCATTACTGGCGAAGCTCCGCGGAGCTGTTTAAAACTGAATTCTCCCATGTAAATTTCTGCTCCATCAATCCCAATGACATGTCAAACATTGCTATTGTTTCCTGAACAAATTGGACGACATGCCCTTTCCTGCAGATTTGCCCACAAGAGCAGAACTGCTTGTCGGCTCCTTGCTTTTGTCTCCAGCTCTACCGGCCTCCAAGCCGGTGGGGAAGGATGAATGCGATGGCCCTCGGTGGGACAAAAGGGAGACGTCCAAAATAGTTGTGCTTGGGGGATGGAGAAGGATGGAGAGCTGGGCCATGGGTATTTTTGTGTGCCTGTGATTCACGTGCTGGATGCCCACGCCGTGCTGCAGCTCGGTAAATTCGTCCCTAGGGGTACCCAGGCTTCCTCTTCCCACCACTCTCCTGGATTTTAGCTGCACAAATATGTTTTCTTTTAAAAACGGGCTGCGCCGTTGACAGCTCATAAAAGTACAGATGTGGACCTGCTTTTTTATCCTGCCCTTTTGCAGGCTCCAGTGGGCAAATCCCACTTTAATATTCTGGGCAGGAGAGGAGCAGAAGTAAAAGCCATTAGATTGCTTCTCCAGGTGGAACCCCGGGACACTTCCAGCCAGATGCCTTTCCTCCCCCGGCAGCGGGGATGGATGCGTGTGTGCCGGGAGGGGATCAGCCACAGGAAAGCAGGTGGCACCCAGGGATTGTGAAATACCCCACAAAGCCATCGGCTCGGTGGGATTTGGAGCATTCTGCATGCAGGTTGCCTGTGCACCCTCGGGATTGCTTTGCAAAGGGGGTGTGTGTCACCTCCCCAGGGGGTTTGAGCATCTATTTTAGCCTTAGAGGGGAAAAAGTTTGGTGGTGCAGAAGCGAGCGTAGATCCAAAATTCAATATGCTGAGCGTGCACGCTTTGCTTTTTGCATATTCCCCGTCACGCTCAAGCAACCTGCACCATTGCCCTGCATTATGTCCGTGATGTTCAGTTGCCAGGAAAGCCATCAAGCAGGCATCACCTTCCACCTCTCCTGGTGTAAATCAGGGTAATTAATTAGCCCGGCTGCTGAAGTGGTGTACGGGTAGAGTTAGGCTGCCTGGCCTGGCTCCTCGTCCTGCCTTGCTGGCAGCTTTGGCTGTCCTGGCACCACCACAGCTTGGGGTCCAGCCTGTCCTCTGGCTCAGCTCCCCCACCTCCTCTATGCTAACCTTCTTTTAACCTTCCTCCTTCCCTATATATATTTTTTTTTCCCTCGGCAGAAGAAAATTACACTTTCCCAGCGGTGTCTGTCACCTCAATAAGCACTTACAAGTGCAATTGTACAGGCCCAAATGAAGGGAATTAGTTTTGCCCGTACTTTGTGGCACTGTCAGGCCCCCTGTAAATCATTATCTCATCACCAGCCGATCCAGATGCATGGAAAATGCTTTTCAGGGCTCTGCTATCGCACCAACTGCTTAGGGATTAATGGGACCTAGGGGTTCACAGAGGCTGTGAGCAAAGAAATAATGGCTGGGAAAAATCCTGGCTGGGAGGTCACAGGTCAGCTCGTGCCAGGTGATGCTGAGGATGCTCAAAGCACTCAAGGATTTGGGGGAGAGAGGACTCAGGTCCTGGCCACACTTCGGGGGTTTGCCACTGTGATTCTCAAGTTGTTGTTCTCAAGTTGTGCCAGGGGAGGTTTAGATTAAATATTAGGAACAATTTCTTCCCTGAAAGGGTTCTCAAACACTGCCACAGGCTGCCCAGGGCAGTGGGGGAGTCCCCATCCCTGGAGGGATTTCAGAGCCGTGGAGATGTGGTGCTGAGGGACATGGGGTAGTGGGGAATTGGCAGTGCTGGGTTAATGGTTGGACTGGATGATCTTAGAGGCCTTTTCCAACCAAGGATGTTCTGTGATTCTGTGATCTGCAGCCACCTGGGCTGGTCTTAGGATGGGGGACTAACACCATTATTAATTTACGGAGAGAAGGTAGAGTGGGCAGACAGTAGATTAACCCTCCTCCTCCCCAAGTGTTTCCATTTGGAAAAGCTGCCAGGCTCTGACTGGGATGGGGCATCTTCATAGATATCCTCCCTGGTGTAAGATGCGCTCCAGAGAGGGCTTGGCGTCCAGAAGCTGGTGCCACTCACTCAGCGGGCACCTCTCTGGGCAGATTTTGGCAGGTTTGTTCCATTTGGCTGAATGCAATTGCAATGCAAACGAAAAGTAAATCACATCTTACAGAGATCCCAGAGAGAAAAACCAAGTCCATAGGTCTGAAAGGTTGTCTCTGCCAGCCCCCACCCTTCAGCTGGGGTGAAGCAGCAGGAATTCACCAGCCAAGCTGGGAAAGCATTTTTTGGGGTGGAAAAAAGTAATTAATTCAGGCTAGTTTTAATGCCTTTGCCCCTCTGCCACTCCATGGAATGGCAGGTAAGGAGCACAGGGGGGTAAAGCTGTTTGATGTACTAAAACTCCTACTCTGTTGTCAAGGGTAATCAAGGCCGTTGATAAATCAGGAAGGTTTCAGGAATGGGTTGTGTTCCACGCCAGTCCTAAAATACAGCCTTTTGCTGGTATCTGGACGTAAAATGTGTCTTCGACCCTGCTTTTTCACAGACCTGTTGGTGTCTAAGTAATCCAGGCAGGACTCAATTTAGAAAATATACTTGGGGAGAGAAAAAAAGGATATTTAGGGGCTTATATTCCACTTTCCTCACCTAAAAATAAAATTTTCAGCTCCTTTTTCCTGCTGCCGCTCATGCATATTTTATATATTCATTAGAGAAAAGACTTTAAAACAGACATAAATCTTGCCTTGCTCATCCAGAGCTGACACACTGAGTTTTGCACACCTTCCCCAGAAGGTGCTGGTTGCTCAGCCGTGACCAGCCTGCTCCAGCTTGAGCAGCTGGTGTACGTGTATCCAGTCCTGCTGCCGGCAGTGGCTCGCCTGCGAGCTGGAGCATCCCCAGAAGCATCGCTGCATCAGTGGGGCTGCAGCAGATTGCACCCCCAGAAGGGTTGTCTAGCAAGAGCTGCTCGTGGAAAGCAAAGTCTGAATCCCTTTCCTTGCTTTTCCTGGTCTGTATGGAGTTTTGAAGTGGGATAGGTATTTATTTCTCTCCCTGCAAGCCCAGGCATGCTGCCAGCCCTCAATGTGCAGGGACCAGTAAGAGCTGTGGACGCAGAGTCCCATCTCTTGGGCTTCACAGGTCCAGGATGGGTGGCCCACAAGAGTTGTCCATGGAGAACTTAATTTCACATGCACTTCCCCGATTCACTTAGTATATCAGGGAAAGCAAGCAGGCATACAATTTCCCATGCCAAAGTTTTTGGGAGTGATGCTGGGAGGTGCTGATGGAGGGCTGTGGTGCAGAGCAGGCTGTGAGTTGGGAAGGTGCAGGCTAACCCAGGCGAGCACAGACAGTCCCAGCCCTGCGTCTCTCGGATGATAAATGTCAGTGCACGAGCTCTGCCCGCTGGCTAAAGAGGATGGAATGGATTCATCAGTGTGTGTCATGCAACTGTTCCCGTAAGTACCTTCATTTATTAATTAACTTCTTTTTTTTCAGGCAAGTGACAACGATGTGGGCACATACGGGAAAGTCAGTTATTTTTTCAGCGATGACCCCGACCGGTAAGTGTGACTGAACCCTCAGCATGACTTTGGTTCTTCAAAACCAGTTAGGGGAGGCACGGGGGCTTCATGGCAGAAGGGATCTGGGGATCTCTGAGCCTGCTTTCTCTGACTGTGGAGCAGCACTGAGGGTTCCTACCCCACCACCTGCACCAAAGATACTCTGGGATGAAATATGTCAGAAGACAGCCATGAACTTCACCCATGCGGTGCTAGCTGTCCGGCTGCTGTCACCCCCTCTCCAGTGTGTAGTCACCAGGGTTTTTCCCCCTCCTCTCCTGTCCCTGCAGTTTCTCACTGGACAAGGACACAGGCGTTATCCTCCTGACGGCTCGGCTGGACTTTGAGACCACGCAGCGCTACACCCTGACCATCATCGCCCGGGACGGCGGCGGGGAGGAGACGACAGGGCGCGTCCGGATCAATGTCCTTGATGTCAACGACAACGTCCCCACCTTCCAGAAGGAGGCATACCTGGGGGCCCTGCGGGAGAATGAGCCCTCCGTCACCCAGGTGGTCCGGCTCCGGGTGAGGGACCGGAGCGGCTCCTGCGCTCAGAACGTGCGGTGGGGAGATGGGTATGGGTTAGGTCCCCACACACCCCTGCTGCCAGCCCTCCTAAAAAATGCTTTGTGCTTTACTGCAAAGTGCTACTGGGTGTGGTGCTGCAGCCGTGGGCTGCCTCCCTCCTCCTCCTCCTCCTCTCTCAATGAAGTCAGCAGGCAGCAAGGGGAAGGTGCTCTGTTTGTTGTTGATGGAGCTGTAAGCCTCTGCTGCAGAGAGGGCAGGTAGGGAAGATTGTTCACTCCTTCAGCACAAGAATATACTTTACCATGATGCAAAAGCATGACCAGGCTGGATGAGTGCTGCAGGGAGACGGGAGAAGGGGACCTGGCCAGCCCTTCCTGAGAGGTGGGATGGGAGGAGAGGCTTGTTTACAAACCCCCTCGGGGACCCTGATGAGTGCATCTTCCTCCATCACTTCTCGTGCCCAGCCTGCACCCCTCATCCCCTCAGCTGTGCACGTCCCTGGCACAGCTCCCGTGCTCATAGACTCCCTCTGTTCATGCCCTAGGCGTCTGACGAGGACTCCCCTCCAAACAACCAGATCACATACAGCATCGTGCAGGCGTCTGCCTTCCGTGACTACTTTGACATCACGGTGTCAGAAGGGTACGGAGGTAAGTGCTGGGCCCAGGGCCACCCTGTGCCTGCCAAGCAGCAGCACCTCACCTGCCACGTGGTCCTTTGCAGCAGGGCTTGAGCCAAGCCATTGCAGAGGTTCCTGTGGGTGTACAGCTCTCTCTGGGTTATGCCAGTGCAAGATGCTCATCTTCTCAGGGCATTGCCACGTCGAGCAGCCACTGTCCACCCTGGGGAGGTGGTGTGGGTGGGCCACCCCCCCACGCCTGCCTGCTAGCCTGCTCGGTGCCTGAGTGCCCCCCTGACCACCCCTCTTTGCATCCTTTCAGTGATCAGCGTGAACCACCCCCTCGACTACGAGCAGGTGGCCAACGGGGTTATTTACCTGACTGTGATGGCCAAGGATGCCGGCAACCCGCCGCTCAACAGCACTGTCCCTGTCACCATCGAGGTGTTTGTAAGTACACCACTCAGCTATCCTGTTGTGGTTTCCCTACAATTGCTCCATAGCAGTACCATTAATAACCCAGCAAGACTATCCCCAGGCATGTGTGCATGTGGATTGCAATTACATACGTCTCACATGTGTATATATGTGACTCATGTACATGTGTCATACATACTGGTTAAAGAAACGCTGTCCCTGACATTTGGTAAGGTCTGAGTGACAGAGGGCAAGTGAGAGTGGCTCTGAGGGGTGTCACCATAGGCTCTTCTGACCCCTCTCTCTCCTTGGATGATGCACAGGGAAGCTGCTGGAAGTAACATGGTAGGAGCAGAGCTGGGGCCAGGGTGGAGATCTCCTCTCTGCCCTTGCTTTTCCCTGGGGAGGTTCTTTGAGTACCCAGTGAGCCCTTCTTTCGTCTCACCAGGAACTCCTGGCTGGGATGCTCTCTGTGCCAGTAGCCAGAGGCACTCGTTGCAGCTCAGATGCAGAGGAGAGAGCTTTGGCTGCGCATTAGCCCTTGTAGTGCTGGAAATTATCAGTCCCTGAATCAATCACAGGCAGTTTCTTATTTATCTCCCCAGTCGTGTCTGTCCCAGCCAGGCTGCAGGCTTCACCACGCACCTCGTGCGCTGGCATAGATGCAAACCCCCTTGGGGAGGGGTTGCTGCTGGGAGAGGTAAAGCATCGCAGCGTTCCTTGGGAAGATTAGATGGGATTGTCACTTCGAGGCACATTGTGGTTCGAGGACGCCTAGAGGGAGGTATCAGCAACGGAGACAGTTTGCTTGATAACCCGTCAGTCTTGTGGTGATGGGATCTAAGCCTGGCTGGCAGCAGTGTCAGGCTGGGAAGGCAAAGAAGCTGAAGACCACAGTGCTGTAGGATGTGAATGAAGTCCCATCAGCATTCCTCTCCTCCAGCTCCCTCGCCGTGCTCAGGAGAGGGGGAAGAAGGCAGTGCCAGGGGAGGTTTAGTGGTGGTTAAATACATCCTTCCAGTGCTGTGCTTTAGACAGCATAAACATCTCTTTCTAAAGACCACACTTCAGTGGGTCAGCTCCTCCTGGTTGAGTCTGTACGCTGGTGGGGTTTAAGTAGCTGTCACCTTTCCCACTCTCAATCAAAGGGATTTTCTCTCAACTGGAAAAAGCAAAGGAAAAAAAAAAAAGAAAAGCCAGAAAATAGGAAGAAAATGAGGAGGAAACATTTCACAATGGCACTTGAGGAACAAGAGCCGTGAAAAAGCAGAACGAGAGTGAGTGTGGAGGGAGGTAATTTTTTTTCATCCTTTGCTTGTTGGTTTTTAATAAAGAAGTCAAACTCGCCTTGTAGATTTCCCATTAGGGGACAATACGCTTTTGTAGCGGGAGCTGCCGAATCAGAACTAATAGTGCGCGCCACGCCAGGATCCGGGGAAATATCACTGCTAATAAGTTTCTGCCTCACTCCCTGCTGCTGATGCCATGCTCAGGGTGATGAGCCAGTGAGTTACAGCATGTGTAAGTCTGGAGAAGAGGGGGTTGTGTGCTTAGTGTGAGTGCCTGCAGTTCTGGGCGTCCCTGGAGATGGTACGATGGCTGTGCGAGGGAAGGGGGTTTCCTGGAGGTCAGCGAGGCGGGACCATGAGTGAGGTGGTTTAGCTGGATGGCCTCTCCCATGGGAGTGGAGGAAGTGTGCTGGGTCCTGCCTGGCATCACCCTGGAGGCATGGGGAAGTTTTGCAGTGGGAAGCTTTGGACTTGACATTGCTGAAGTGGGAAATATCCTTCTCAAGCAGAAAAGCCATGCACAGCTCTGTAGGCAGGTGCATGCCAGCCAGGAATGAGCCTCTGCCTCCTCAGGAGCCAGCTCACCTGGGCATGGCCCAATGGATCAGAACTGCTGACAGAACAGCACGGTGTCTGCTCTGGTGTGCTTCCACCCAGTCGGGGCCGCGACACAGCTCACCCAGGTCTGGCTGCAGGCAGCACATGGATGTATATGAGTCTCTCCATTCCTTTTGCCTTTAACCTGCCTGGACCTCCTGGATTTGCCCTGGGGTGATGACCCTGCGCCAGCTCTGTGAGGAGGAGGAGGAGGAGGGACGTGTGGAAGGGACCCCAGGCAGCAGCAATCTCCTCATTGCCCTCAGAGGAGATGCGGTGAAAGCTGAGCGATGCAAAGGCTGATTAAAGACCACCTGCTTCCAGCAATGAGAGCAGAGGATGGCAATTTAATTGTGGTACAATGGGCATCGTTGTGAAACTGCCTCAAATATCAAGTTCAATGGCAGCAGGAGCAGCTGAGCCTGCAGGTCCTTCAGCAGTCTCCAGGTAGAAAATGTCTCCAGCGCAGCCCCAGGGAAACAGCAAAGTCCCTAACAGTGTTTTAATGTCCTGGCAGCTCCGTAGGCAGTTGGGTTTGGTTCATTTAAGGTAGATTCTTAACATTGTTTGAACAGCATGTAAAGCCCCCTAGGGGGAGCTTTAAACTGGTTGGAAATCTGTTCTGAGGGATGTTTGGAGCAATTGCTCCTGCCTGGTTGCACCAGGCCAGCCCTGGTCACTGGCAGAGGCAGGCTTGGAGGGAGCACATTGGTATGCAAACCAGCCTCTCCCCCTCACCCCGACAATGCTGTAGCTGCTCTCTCTGCAAACACCCACAGCATTCCTCCACTTAAAGGCAACCAAAGCTTAGCAGCTCTCCTGACCAGTCCGGTGTGCCTTGTGGCCGGGGTGACCAGAGCACTAAGCCACTCATGTGCTGCTCTGAGAGGGAGAAGCAGCTCTGTGCATGATGCTGGCTCCCCAGTGACACCGTGTGCTCAGCCCTCTGATGCCCTACCCCTAAGGCTGCCTTCCCCACACTGATGTCTTGAGCTGGTCACATCCTGAGGTGCAGCTGGTCAGGAGCAGCCCCATACCAGACTTTTGCAGCTACTTGACCATCTTGCCTTTTTCCCAACCAGCCTCTCGACCTTCTCTTTGCTTCAGGATGAAAATGACAATCCCCCCACATTCAGCAAGCCCTCCTACGTTATAACTGTCATGGAAGACATTATGGCAGGTATGGAGCATGCCCCTGCTCCTTCTCCCGGCTAGCAGAAGGGTCCTGGGGGTCTTACAGCCAGAACAGGGTGGGCAATGGCTTTTGGGGGACATGAAAGCCAGAGACCTGGCAGAGTTCATAGCTGAGGGGTCTGGGGGTTTGGCCCCACTGTGCATGCAGGTGAGGGGAACCTGCAGAAAGTGGGGGGGGGGGGGGGGACAGGGCAGCTGTGGAAAGCTGCTCCAGGCTGTGAATGCCCATCCCAGCCCTCATTTCTGCCTCCCCCAAGGAGCCACGGTGCTGTTTCTCAATGCCACGGACATGGACCGGTCCAGGGAGTATGGGCAGGAGTCCATCATCTACTCCCTGGAGGGCTCCTCGCATTTTCGGATCAACGCACGCTCAGGTGAGCCTCTGTACATGCTCCCCCTTCTTTTTCTTTCTGTTCCCTCTCCTGAATTTCCCTTATTGCTTTTCCTCTTCCACTCTCTCTCCTTCCCCCACCCTTCCCTCCTCTACCCCGAGCTACCTGCTTAGTTCAGGGATTCGCCAGGTTTCAGCCACCAGCACTTGCTTGGTCACTGCAGGAGCTTTGGCAGAGACATTGGTGGGAGCTCAGTTCCTAGAGTGACACCTAAGGAAAGGCTTTGGCTGCAAGGGCTTATGTTAGCTAAGGAGCTGCTGCCTGCCTTCCCTTGCTGACATCATTTTTGGTTCATTAGGGGCAGAAAGGAGCATGAGGGATGACAATCAGTCATTGCACAGGCTCCTGTGGGAAGATGCAGCACAAAGTTTGCAGGAGCTTGCTGAGAAGTTGACCCTACTCCATCTATTTGAGGCTGAATCAGAAGAAAGGGCCCGTTTGTTGAAGGATCCTGTCTCTGGTTTTGAATGTCCCTTTTTTTCCATCAGTGCTCTAATTTCTTTGATCTCCTGTGGCTACAGGAGAAATCACAACGACGTCTTTGCTGGACCGGGAGGCCAAATCCGAATACATCCTCATTGTCCGGGCGGTGGATGGAGGTGTGGGCCACCATCAGAAGACAGGCATTGCTATGGTGAGTGAGTGTGTGAAGAAGCAAATCTCATCTCCTTGAGCCACCGGTGCTGGGGCTGGTGTTGGGGAGGGCTGCCCAGGCACTCATGCTTCAGTTCCCCGTGCTAGCAGTGTTTAATTGGAGCTGTGTGAATGGATAAAGAGCATATGGTGGTGTCTGCCCTCTGGAGCAGACTTGCAGCTCTTGTCTGGGCTGTGTAGACCTTGAAATTGGGCTCTTGTTCCTGACAAGCCATTCACCCGGGGGCCACTTGACCTTCCAGAGCTTTACGTGTCCGGCTCTCCGTGCGAAGGCGGTAACAGGTACCTATTCCACCCGCAGCACGGCTCTCTTTGTTCATACCTCTTGAGCAAATGCTTAGTTGGAGAACCTGCAGGTATGCTTAGTTGTTCCTGATGACTGCTATTCACATACTGCCTGGATCAAGGGTTTCCAACTGGTTTGTGATTCCTGGGCTCCTCAGAAGGTTCTGGTGAAGGTACAGGCCATTGTACTGCAGATTAAAGCCTTCTGCTTTGCCGTGCCCTTCGCAGGCGACAGGGAGCCCAGTCATTTGCAAAGGGTTTGTAAAAGTCTTTGGAAATATCAGGAGGTGAAAAGCCAAGGGTCCATCTCTCACTGCTCATGGCACCACATTGATTTGAACATTCTGTAACATTTGGGTGCTTTTTCTCCTGGGACACTTGATTGGGTTGCAGGAGAGATGTCCCAAGCAACAGAGGATGATGCAGAGAAATACCATTGTGCTGAGATCCCTAAAATATTTGTCACTACTTCTGAGGGCCATCAGGATGTGTATGATCCAGGCAGCAAACTAGAAGCTCCCTATGAAGTCTCTCAGAGGCACATTGGCTGGGCAACAGCATGGCCTGTCAGATGCTGGCTTCCCCTTTGGGATTCCAGATGAGATGTTGCTCTCCTAAGAGCTTTATTGAAAGGCAAAACAAGGTTTTTGCAAGACTGCAATTAGGCAGGGGGGAAAAATATGCATCGTGGTTCCTAAAACTTAAAGAATATTAGATCTCGGTGAGAAGTGGGTGGCTGATTAAGTTTGCTGTCATGAGGTTATAGACCTGTGACTCAAAGCTGTTCCCTATAATCCTTTTTGATCTGGGAATAAGGGTCCGTTCAGGGGCTTTGCAGGGTCCCTAAGTGATGGGCAGGTAGTACCTGGGTAGCGGTGGACCGCCAGCCTTCCCCAGGGACCACCCCAGTGCCTTGGATCATGCCCCGGGTACATCCTCTGAGGCTGCGGTGTCCAGATGTGCCTCATCTACCACAGGGTGGCACCAGCAGCTCAGGCTGGTGCAGCCCCAGGACCCCATCACTTGGGAGCAGAGAAGACCCCAGGAAAAGCTTCACCAAGACACCCTTTGTGGGGGTGGCAGGCACCAGGGGCTCCCCTCTGCCCCCCTTTCTCTTGAGCTGCAGCTCTGCTCTCAGGCACCTTTGTAGACTCACAGGCTGGATTGAAACGAGCGATCTGGGGAGGAGAGAGACTCACAGACAACAGGATGCATCCCACGGGCTCGCTCCTGTCACTTAGGTGCTATTTCTCACGCTGAAAATGAAGCTAGGTAACACTTCAGGCACTGTCCTCTCCCTGTGCTCTCTTGTCTTTGCACCTCCCATCCCCTCTTACCATATCCTCTCCTGATTTCTCATTTCTTACTTTTTTTTTTTTGGCTTTTTACCACTCAGTCTTTTTTCCTTCCTTCCGTGCCGTGCTCCCGCTGTGACCTCTCCCCACACTGAAGCAGCTGTTTGCAAACACATCTTGTGCCCCTGCAGTTGTTTTAACTGCAAGGTAATAAGTACCCATGAACCAAACCAAGATCAGATATGCCAAAGAGCTTTGGCTGTGAAGATGCAGGAGGTTGTTTTTCTACAGATTTTGCCTCCAGAGGGTGAATATATGTTGGGTACCTGGTGCTGCTGGACATGCAGGGGACACCAATACCCCCTCATGCAGCGTTGCTTGCTTGCTGTCTTGCAGGTGAACATCACACTGCTGGACATCAATGACAACTATCCCACTTGGAAGGATGAGCCATACTTCATTAACCTGGTGGAAATGACTCCCCCCAACTCAGACGTCACCACGGTACGTGTGAGGAAAGGCAGCTGTTGCATTCAAAACCTCTTCCTTTCACCCAGTGAGGCTGTCACCCGCTTGGCTGGAGCAGGGATTCACCTCCCAACTGGTGTCATCTCCATTCAAGCACCATGTTGCAGAAATCCATTTAAAAGGCTGCTTCTGAGCCTCCTCGCTGCTGCCCATCCCGTGTGTTTCTCCTCTCTGCTGGGATTTATTTTTTTTTCTCCCTAAATTATGTGGGTTTTGGCCAAATTCTCCTTTTCTTAGCTTTGCCTGTGACCTCCTTCAAGGACCTCTCTGAAAGCCATTGATTTACAGCCTTTCAAGTCCCTCTGGTGAAATAAAAGAGAAGGAAAGAGGGAGGCTTGTACTCCATCACGCCAGGAGAAAAATGACGGGCACGAAACGGAAAATAAATGAGGGAAAAGTGAAGAGAATCCACAAAATCATATATTGAGGAAGGCTGTGAAAGAAAAGGAGTTGGGGGGGGCGGGTGGGAAGAAAGGTCTAGCAGCTCAGCCTGAGCCAGAGCATGGTGGTGTTCTCTCTTCCGTGTGGCACCAGCCCCGCTGCTCGGCGCCTGCTTGAAGTCATCTTGCCTTTGACATCCCAATTAGTCGCTGGGAAAATAATTATTGTGTCACTGATATGATGTGAATTGAGCTGTGGGACAAGCAGCAGGGGCTGGGGAAGTTAGGAGTGTAATGAAGTTGGTATTTTTTAATGTAAATGACCTCTGTAATTAAAAATGTCCCAGGGAGAACAATAAAACACAAGATGTCTGGCATGGACGAGGACTCCTCCAGTGAATTATTTCCAGCACGCCTCTTTGTCCCATTTATTTCATTTTACTGAAGGGTGCTTGTTTTCTAGCTGGCTTTAAAAGGAGAAGAGCCCGTTTGATTGCTCTGCACTCATGTCTCTCTTGCCCTGCCATTACCTCCCGGGCTTGCAGGCCAATTTCGGGGAGATTTAGCACCACATTAGAGGTCTCAAAGGTACAAAATCCCTGCAAGTATCATGAAAATATACAGCTGTGCTGTGGAAGGAGAACTTCTTGCTGCTGCTGGTACAAGGAAGCCTGTCATGGGAGCTCAACCTATTAATTAGACACTGGTGAATCTACATGGAGACACACCACGGGAGATAATTCCCCTTGCTCTGCTTGAATTTTTTGCTGTTTCTCCGTGACAGGTAGTGGCCATCGACCCAGACCTGGGGGAGAACGGCACGGTGGTGTACAGCATCCTACCCCCCAACAAGTTCTACAGCCTCAACAGCACCACGGGCAAGATCCGCACCACCGGGGTCCTGCTGGACCGGGAGAACCCCAATGCCCAGGAGGCCCAGCTCATGCGGAGGAT
Organism: Podargus strigoides; assembly: GCA_028020825.1. NCBI lineage: Eukaryota > Metazoa > Chordata > Aves > Caprimulgiformes > Podargidae > Podargus > Podargus strigoides. The sequence continues at coordinate 34,724,379 of CM051626.1, read as the reverse complement.
CGTGGTGTCAGTCACTGACTGTAAGCCCTGCTCCTCTTTTGTCTCACTCTGACACACATGGAGTGCGCTAGAAATTGCTGGGGCTCAGGTTGTGTGAGCATCACCCTCCGCTTTCCACCCCTGATGACTTTCATGTGTCAAGCTGAACTTTCTCAGCCTGTTTTTTCCTTTACAGTGAAATTTCTTTTTTGCCCTGTTTTGAGCGTAAGTTCCAAAGACGGGTTTTGAGGTTAAAAAAATGAGAGGAGGTTAAAACCTGCTGCAAAAACAAACCAGAAACCCTCAAAATGTGAGCATGGTGATTTCTGCAGCAGCCCTGCCAATGAGCCTGGGAGGCAGAAACTCCCCCTCATTGCAGAAGACTCTGTTCTTTGCATTGTGCGGTTAAAAAAAAAAACCTAAAGGTGCCTGGTGTGCAAAGCATTTTGTAGGAGACCCATGCTTGGGCTGTGTGTAGGTGGCAGGGGCTGGACCACAGAGATACGAATATTTAGTGCAAGCAGGGAGATGAGGGCAGCAGTGAGTGCTCGTAGAGTGCCACTGAGGAGATGCAGTATGTCAACGCAGAGTGGGGGGCAATGAGGACTGCTTTTGGGGGAAAAGGCTGGAAATGGCTGGAGGCATTGCCCTTGAATCCCCATTCCTGGCCTCCGCAGGTGGGAGGCCACCCCTGCGAGCTACCAGCAGTGCCACGGTTTTTGTCAACCTGCTGGACCTGAATGACAATGACCCCACTTTCCAAAACCTGCCCTTCACCGCCGAGATCGCCGAGGGCCTTCCAGCAGGCTCCTCCGTCTTCCAGGTGAGCGTGCCCTGGTGCTGCCGTGCCCTGCTCTGGGACCTGCTGGTGTCACTGTCATCGCTCTGGCAGAGCGGGCTAGCAATCTGTCCCCTCCATCCTCTCCGTCCTCTAGCAATGCAACCAGGATGATGCAGAAGGGGTTGTGGCATCCCACCCCATAGGCTCACTCCCAGCGAAGGGGATGCCTTGAGGTCCCTTTGTTTCAACCCAGCAGCCCTGGGGGCAAAGAAATGCTGTGATTTTCATCAGTCAGGAGACGATTGGGCTCCCCCATGCTCACCCCTTCCCTCCACTCTCCACCAGGTAGTGGCCATCGACCTGGACGAGGGTCCGAACGGGCAGGTGACATACCGCATGCAGGTGGGGATGCCCCGCATGGATTTCCTCATCAACAGCACCAGCGGGCTCGTCACCTCCACCGCCGTGCTGGACAGGGAGAGGATTGCTGAGTACTACCTGCGGGTGGTGGCCAGCGATGCCGGCGTGCCCTCCAAGAGCTCCACCAGCACCCTGACTGTCAAAGGTGGGTGCACCAAGACCCCTCCAAGCTCTACAGGGCTCCCTCTGGTCCCACAAAGATGAGTGACAAGGACACCTCACTGGAGGAAATGTGGTTGACAGTGGAGACACACTGCAGGGTCCAAGGGATGTACAATCTGACTCGTTATGTCTGTTCTTGCATACAACAGCACGTAGGGAGGGCAACCCATCGTGCTGCTGTCCCCTCAGGCTTCACATCTTGCCTGGTGGTGTCAGCATAGTGCAGAGGTGGGGAAAACACCGTGTTTCTGGCAGGACCCCCAAGTTCTATATAATTTTTCCTCCATTCCCCCATCCCTAAAGTTTCTTTTTCTTTTGGCCTGCCTTTTGCTTCAGCATGTGATCCACACCAAAGGCATGTCTGGACAGCCCATGTCACCCCACCCATGTGGCCTGTCTTTAATTTAATGTGTTTCTATTTACTGGCTTCACACGAGCCTAGTGCTGAGGATAAGCAGCATCTGGAAATAAACTGACCCTGGGTTCTCCTCAGGCCTGGGGCTGGAAAAAGGTTTCTGGTCCTGGAATTCCAGAGCCCTCTGCTCTATACCAGGAAATACTGAGCTTATATTTAAGCCCCAGATTTTCCTCTGAATGGGGATGGAAATGAGTTTGGTGCAAACAGTAACTTTAATTACAGTTAGGTAAGGTTTCTCTGCATGTCAGGGGGGTGGGTGATCTGTATGTATTGGAAGCAACCAAATACAGCCTGAGGGTCCCACGCAGTCATGGGCACCAGTCCTTACTGGTCCGCAGGCACCCCCACCACATGAATGGCAGGGAGCAGCAGGCAGAATGTTCCTGGGGATGTTCAGAGCAGCAGGCAGGTGGATTTGGGAGCCTGGCAGACATCAGCCTGGCATTGGCAGGAGAAGCAGCCCTGGAGGGACACTCAGCTCCGCTCCCTCTTTCAGTTCTGGATGTGAACGACGAGAGCCCCACCTTCTTCCCAGCCATCTACAACGTGTCGCTGCCCGAAAACGTGGCCCGGGATTTCAAAGTGGTCCGGCTCAACTGCACGGATGCTGATGTCGGGCTGAACGCCGAGCTCAGCTACTTCATCACAGGTATGAAACCCTTCCAAAACACTGCAAAGGGCAGCTCTGGTTGTGGAAAGGAGCAGGCTGCCCCAGACCATGGCCAGGGTGTTCTGTACATCAGCGCTGCCTTTTCCAGCCCCTCCAAACCCTGTGTGGCATCGCCCTCTACCAAAGAGCCCTGCTCCACTCCCTGCCTTGCTGACTGCTCTCCTGCTATTCCTTGTCCTGCTGGGGGTGAACCCTTGCCCTCCAAGCATCTCCTGTCCTCTCATACCAGGAAAAAGCACGAGGATGAGCTTAAGACCCCTGGGGCAGCATTCCTGTAATGTGCATTTAGGGCTGGAAGCCTCTCTGGAGTTTTGGGGCGTCTCGTAGCCCCCGTGCAGGTGGGTTTCGGTGGGCAGGGAGCAGGTGGGCAGTGATGCCACCCAGTCAGTGCCTGGCTCACACCGCAGCTGCAGCATCTGCAGCAGGAGGCCAGGGAACTCCCCTCAGCCACAGTTTGACTTGCAAACTGCACGTGTGGCATTCAGTCCTCAGGAAGGGGGCAAAAATAGAAGCATCACTGGAGAGTTATTTTTCTCACAACAGCAGCCTGGCATTTCATCTCACGGCTCCTCCAGCCTCCCCCGCCAGAGAAAAGGTGTGCACTCTCCTTGAGGGGGGCAGGCTAAGCACTTGTGATTTCCACAGCCAGGCTCACATCATGCCCAGGCTGCAGCATCCCTCACAGCGTGGGCTTTGCTCCCTGCATCCTCACCATGAGTAACCTGGTCGTTGTCCTTTGCTGCAGGTGGGAACCAGGATGGCAAATTCAGCATCGGCTTCAGGGATGGAGTGGTCAGGACAGTCGTGAGCCTGGACAGGGAGACCGTGGCGTCGTACACACTGATCCTGGAGGCCATTGGTAAGGATTTTCCACCGTTCCTGTGGGACTGCTGCCACGCAGGGTGGCTGTACACATGCCAAGCTGCCTTGAAAATGCAGCAGATAGACAGCAAGCTTTGAGGTGCTCTATAAACCAGAGCCTGTGTTTGGTGTTAGCATTCCATAACCCATGTGCATTAATATATCCCAGTTCCACCACGACTTTTGCAGATAGTAAATTCAGTCTTCAGGTGCATCTAGTCCTGGGGCTTTCCCTTTCCCCTGGGGAAGGCAAGACCCCCATTCCTGAGAGGCTCTGTGCTGTCCAGGGCAGACCTCCACCCAGAAATGCCAGCATCACAGCATCCTTCCCCTAATGCCATGCCAGCCCTTGGCTCAGTGGCTGCTGATTAATCCAGAGCCACCTGGCATGGGCAGAGGGCCCATGTGCCAAAGGCATCTTGGCCCTCATCCCCAGAGCTTTATAATGGTGTGCCTGTTTACAGAAGACTTGGATGTCCCCTTTGAAAGGAGGAATAAGTGGCTTGGTCCAAAATCTCGGGGGCACAGCATTGCAGGTGCCACGGGGTCTGCAGCAGGGATGCTGCACCAGCTGGGCACGCAGGACCAGATCCCAAGTGGTAAAGGGTCCAGTTCTCCTGAACATCAACTGGTCCTGGTGCTCTTTGGCTGTGAGCTGAGCTAGGCCTACAGAAAACTCACTGGGGCTTTTGCTTTCTGTCTTCATTCCCCAAATCCCTGTCCTCCAGCAGCCCTTCCCCACATGTCACCCTCTTAGTCAATGAAGCTGCAAACCCTCTTTAATGACCAATTGCATTTCCAGCCTGGCTGGGCAGTGGCTCCATGGCAGAGCTTGGAGGCAGTTTGGCTTTTCCTTTCTCCTTCAGAACAGGCAGAACCCCCCCCCCTGCTGTGGATCAGTGTGGGATTTGGAAGCTGCAGAAAAGATGGAGGGTTTTAGTCTAGAACTTTTGGTCCTGTTGTTATCAGCAGCCAAGGGCTGAGCACCACCTGTACAAGGAGGAGATGGAGGTGACCGAACCTCTCTTTGCCATTTTCTCCCACACAGACAATGGCCCCACCGGGAACCGGCGCACCGGGACTGCCACCGTGTACGTGACCGTCCTGGATGTCAATGACAACCGACCCATCTTCCTTCAGAGCAGCTATGAAGTCAGCGTTCCTGAGGACATCCCGGCCGCCAGCAGCATAGTGCAGGCACGTGGCGATCTCCGACCTGGGCCCCTGGGTGGGTGAAGGGGGTCCCCAGCTCCGTGGGTCCTGGCACTGCTGCTGTGAGCTGCTGGAAGCCCAGGGAGGACGTTTTGTCTCCCCGTCAGTGGTCTGTTCCTCCAAGTGAGGGCAAGATGCGTTCTTGCTTGCATGCTCCCCTGCTCCTTTGCTATCCCAGGCTGTAAGCACCGGGGAGAAAACACCAAAGCACAAGGGGAAAAATAAGAAATTCACCCCATTTCTGCAAGGGGGGGAGAGGAGCAAACTCAAGCCCTGTGTTGGCGAGGCCTCTTTGCCTGGCTGCATCCCTGCTTTCTCCAAGAGCGGAGATGTCAAGGGGGAGGGAGATGCTCTGAGAGGGGGGAAAAACAGAGGGAGAAAAGCATTTGGACTTTGCTTTCATTTTTATTCCTCTTTGAGGGAACGGTGGGCAGAACTGAATGGCTCAGTGAGCACCGAATGAATGCGGGCATTCACTCGGCCTCCGAGGGCTTCCAGCATCCCTTCAAACCCAGGGCTCTTCTGGAGCGGGCACCAAAGGCTCTTTGCAGAGGGCCCTGGGAAGTTTCCTCCTGCCTTGAATACCTCTCCCGGCACAGGGAAAGGGGCAGCTTTGTCCCTGGCTCTCGCAGGCAGGGTGAGTCACTGGGAGAGAAGAAAGGAGCCTTTTGCCTCTTGCAACAAAGGTTTGCTGGGAGCTGTGCATTGTGCTCAGGGTGGCCAGTCCCCAGGCATGAACCCTGCGGCTCCTTGTCACCTGTTGTGCCATGGCATGGTCACCGTGCCTGTCTCTGGGGTCAGGCATCTGCCTGTAACCCCTGCACCCATGGGTGGAGGTGTGCAGGGGAGCTGTGCAGGCAGAGAAGCCCTGCCATGGGGCTCCCAAAACTGAGCTGGTTTTGCAAATTGAAAGACTGGGAATGGAGGAAAGCCGAGTCTGGCATCAAAGTCCCTTATTTTAGAGCATGTTCCCTGAAAGAGGGGGATGCTCTTGGCAGTCTGTGGCAAAGGAGAGGTGTTGTTTGGGAGAAGTTTGTTTTCCACAGAACAAATCAGAGGGGAGAGGAAATGGGCAATAACTTGGATTTAGTTTAATTTACACCTTTAGTGTGAACCATTCGTACTGAATGTCTCCCCCTTCAAACACATCCCTGGGTCCCTATGGCAACAAGAGAGTTTTTGAAGGTTTCCCCATCCCCTGTTCCCAAAGCCAGGCAGCCCAGGGCTGGAGAAGAGCAGGAATGTCCCAGACAGCCTGGGGAGGTCCTGGTGCAGAGCTGCACCCCACCAGGGTCAGAAACCACGTGAAACCCAGCGAGATGGGGTTTGGTGCTCAGGACCTCACCAGGCATGGAGGCTTTGCTCAAAGGGGTGAACTCAATGGCTGAGTGCAGTGTGAGCTGCAGACCTGGAAGAATTAAACCACTTTTTCCTCCTGATTCCTTTAAGGACATCAGCTTACCTGCTGGCTGTTGTACCCTTTCCCAGCAGGAATGCACAGCTCGGCTTTGCACGGTGCCTTTCCAAGCTGGCAGTGGCTGCGAGCCTCAAAAGACCTCTTTAATGCATTTACAGGCATGTTTACCTGCTCCTGCTGCTCATTTATGGAAGCAGGTTTCCAGCAGACAGCTGCAGAATGCATCCTTCATCCGTCCAAACATCAACTGCAGCAACCCATGGCTCATTGCATGAGGAGGGGGATGACAGGGACCAGGCACCACGTGGGGGGGCACGAGCCTTCCTACACCTGCTGAGGAGCACATCTCAGGGGACATCTCAGCTGTGGATTGCTTTTTGTGGAGTGTGTTTACTCCAGGATGCCTCTCTTTGGGGCAGCCAGGTTGCTCTGCTCTCGCTCAGGATGTTTGTTCAGGTGCCTCACAACTTGTGCAATGTTTTCCAAAAGAAATTAAGCAGCAATATTTTTTCGGACTGCCTGGCGATAGCTGCGTGTGGGTGTAGTTCAGATGCCTCCACCTTTCCTGCCAGGAAACAGTAACCTGGAAAGCATTCGGGAACCTGACATAGCAAAAGCTGCTGTCACCTTGCTGAGCTGCTGCCAATGAGCTGCTTTAAAGGGGTTCTGCCGGGATGTCCAGGATACCAGGGGCTGCTTGAGGAGGGAACTGAACCAAGAGCTTGGGAAATAACAGTGCAGGGTGAGCTAGTTCCCACAGAGCAGGATCACATTTTGGTGGACTCCATGATGTCCCAGTCCTGGCTGGTGGGAGGACTCCTGGGACAGGCGAGGTGGCTCTGGGACACCGGGCGACTCCTGCGGAAGCTGCTGATGGAGCACCGCAGGGAGCCAAGCCGCTTCCAGAGCCTCAGCTGGGGCTCGCTGGCATCCACGGGGTGATGGGGCATACACTCACGGGGCCTGGGGCAGGACTGGTCCGGCACCACCAGCTTGTAGAGGGTGACAAAGATGAGGAAGGTCGCCAGGATGAGGAAGATGCAGCCGAGCGTGATGATGATGGGCAGTGGGTCTGTCTTCTCGGAGGATGCAGTAACAGGTGGGACCAGCTTGGTGGTTGAAACCAGAAGCCCAAGGAGAGGTGGGGTGGGAGAGGTCCTGTTGCCAGCATCCTCTGCGCTCATTTTCCCTGCAGAGCACAAGATGACACAGAGAAGCAATACAGGTGATTACCACCTAGAAGCTGGACAGACAGCCACCCTCTGTCCAACCTGATGGATTTTTGGCTGCTTTTGATGTCCGAGGTCCCCCCGGCCATGTTTTCTGTGACACAGGGTGCCAGGAGTCTGTCTGCTTTGCCAGCAGGCAAAGCACAGAGGTGGGATTTACATCTGTTAAGTACTGCTTGAACTGAAGCACACACACAGATGTGGCACGAAGCTTTTCTGGGAGCCACATGTAACCATACACTAGAGGAGGTTCCAAATCTTCCCCCCAGGCTGCCAGGGTTTGGTTCTTCTCTGTTCCTCAGAGATGTGGTTTCGCTGAATTGACTGTCATTCGGGGTTTTTTTGGGTTATTCCCTCTCCTCCAAAGAAAATGGATAATTGGTGGAACCTCCACCCAGATAACTCCCTGTCAAGCTGCAGGATTGCACTAGCATTGCCTTTTGTTTTTTGCAGGGGCGAAGTCTAACGCCCTCACCCTGCTTGTGCTGCAAAGCCTCTTGGGTTAGGCGCTTTGCTGACCTGGTTTCAGGTTCAGGCACGTCGCGGGTTTCTCAGCCAGATCTGCAAACAGTGATGCAAACCACCTTCCCAAAGCCTCACCAGCAAGCTCTTAGCAAAGTCGCTCTGATGGGACTGTCCTCTTCGATTCCCCCCCAGCTCACATCCCCAGAGCACTCTGCACCCATCGTTTTGCTCCCATGCACCGTCCTCCAGCCCTGGACAGGCTGTGCCCGAAGCCAACAGCTCCCCAGCTCGAAGATGATGGCTGGGCAAATATTTTGCCAGCCCTCTGCAACGTGACAGCTTGGCTTGGCCCTTGGTGCTTGTAGAGAAGAGCCCAGCTTTAGCTTTTATACTGGAGGTAAAGCTTCATTACACTGGCTTTCCTATAGAGATGTGGGAGTTAGAAGAGTGATGAAGAGCTGTTAGCCTGGTCCATGGCCGGTCAGTCTGCTGGCAAGTACAGATTTGGATTGAGCCAATATAAAATTAAGAGCATAGGAGGACTGCAGGGACCGCCAGGGTCTGTGAGTCTGCTCTTGCAGCTGCCATCCCAAAGCCCCGCAGGTTTGTGTAGGCAGCAGCCAGACATTCACCAGTCAAACATTCAAAAAAGGGGAGAAAAGACATCAGCAACATGTCTTTGCTCACTAATTGGAAACTATGAGACACCTCAGCAGAGAGGAGCCCGGTGGAAAGCGAGATGCTGCGTCAGGAGAGACAAGCATCGCTCAGCGTCCAAATTACACAGGAGGAAATCACCTTAAGCAAACGCTCTGAGAGCTGCTCAGAGGTTAAGGAGCCCTTGAACTTGGGCTGTCTGTGCCCCAGCCATACACTCTGTGCAGGTGCATGGTCCCAGCTCTGGTTTGCTGGGACCCTGCCTGGTCCTGGAGGAGACAGATGGCTCCTGCAGGACCTATGCAAGCTCTGCTGTCACCTCTCCCTGCAGTGCGTGGAGCCCATCCCCACAGCCTGCCGTGAGATGAAATTATTCATTTCTTAAGGGCTTTTTCTATAGCTCCCCCCACTACTTGCAAGTATTAATAAGCGTTTTTGCAGAAGACCCACACGCTGTTGTTGGTCTCCCCTTGCAGGCGATGAGCTGAGATACAGAGGGAGTAAAGTCAGAGGGTTATTTCTGATTTATTTCTGGAATACTTTGCATTGCCTGGGCTTGGGCATTCGAAACTGTGATGCTGGTGACCACAGGGCAAGGACTGTATGGGCCTGGCCAGAGCTCAGAGGCTCTGGGGAGATGTGGCCGCTTCCATGGGTCAGAGCCAGGTCTGTGCTCAGGAAATAGGAAATGCAGAAATAAATGGATTGACACCTGAGAACACCTCAGCTGGGGTGAATCCTTGTGCGTATTGTCAGCAGGCTCAGGGCTCTCATCCCCTGCTCCAAAATGATGTTTTCACCTCTCTTAGCCCCCAGAGCCTCTCCTTGCCTGGCTCAGCCCCTTCCGTTACCCTTCTCAGTAATTTCTTCGAGTTGTTTTTTCCTCTGTTGGTGCTGACTGTAGGGTTTTTCTTTTAGAGCCACCTGACGGTGTCCCCTAGAAACCCAGCAGGAGGGATCACACTGATGTTTTCCCAGGCTTTTCCAGCCATGCCTTCTTCTCCTCTTGATTCCCATCCATCCTCTTCTGCAGCTTTAGGGAAAGTCCAGGCTGCCTCATGGCTGACCTTGAAGCCCTTCCATAAACAGAGCCACTAAACATCTGGGAAATCTTTGCAGAGTACGTGTGGGTGGTGACTATTTTATATGGCTAATAAGTTGACAACAGGCTTGTTCAGCCTGGAAATCCTCCCTGGAAGGGTCATCCCTGCCTTGATCAGCTCTGACATGAGATGTCCCCACAAGTGCTCAGGACACAACACTGGGCACGAGGCAGCTGAGGATCAGAGGGGGGAAAAAAACAGAAGTTGCAAAAAGGAATTCTTCCTGAGAAAGTTGGAAGAAGCAAGGACTCTTGTGCATGAGCAGAAGACAGCAAGCATTATTCTGCCCCACGCCGGGCACTGCCTGCCTGGCCTGGTACAGCTGCCTGGTTTGGCAGAAGTTTTTCCGTATGCTCTCCCTCCTTTTTTTCCCAACTCCTGCAAAGAAAAGGCTGTTTTCAGGCATTTCTGTGCCTGGAATACAGCTCAGATGAAAAGCAGTTCTCTTTCCCCTGTCTTGCTTAGCGATGCTTTCCTGGAGCTCCCCAGCTTTTCCCAATGCAATAAGGCTTTCCACTCTCTTGCAGAAGGAGGTAGTGTCAGAGGTTGCCAAACACCCGGCTTAGCAAACTTAAATAGATGGGTGCTGAAATCAAAAGGCTGTGAGTGATGCTGTACCCCCTCACCCTCGGTGCTGAGCGGCAGCGCTGCACCCACAGGACTCTCCCCCCTTCCCATCACTAGGACACAGCAAAGCGACAGGGAAAGGAGGAGGGATGCCTGATTGCAAACCCACCCCGAACTTCACATCTCCCCTCCCCACCCTGTTTGCAGTCCTTTCCCCGGGTGGCTGCAGGGCCCAGGGCAGCAGCTCTGCAGCCAGGGATGGTGGCACATCCCTGTCCTGCCTCGCTGGCCCCTCGGGGTTGGCCTGCGTGGCCAGCGGTGGGTTTGCCACGGGGGTTTGGGCTCCCTACCTCCAGCTTTGCCTCCTGCTCGCCTGCTTTGCCGCCTCTCCCACGCTGCGCTGCTTTTGGAGGGCAAGGGAGGGTGGGAGAGAGATGGCAGCCAGGCTGGGGACAGCCTGAGCATGCAAAGCCAAGGGGGCCCCGAGCCCCCTCCTGGGCTTTGCCAGCACAGCCTCACTGCTGGGACGTGTTTCCCCAGGCTGAATGGTACGGCGTGGGCTGAGCCCCCTGTGCCAGGGAGGGGGCTGCGGGCTGCCCTCTGCACGCCTGCTCCCCCTTTTCCCAGCAGCTCTGCACAGAGCCTCCTGCTTTTTTTCCATCCTTTTATTCCCCCTCCTTCCTCCTCCTCTTTTTCTGAGCCCTTTCCAGGAGCTGGGGGTGTTTGAAAGGTGGCCTGCAAAAGGCTGGCTCTGCCTGCCGCTCGTGCTCTCTAGCAGGGGGGGTAAAGCAGGCTGGAGGCTCCCTTGCACCTGCAGCACAAAGAGTTTTTCTCCCACCACTTGCACTGGAGTGCAACCAAGTCCCTGGGCTGACCCATTTCGCCTGGTTTATGTGCTGGAGCTGCCTGCAGCAAATGTGCCCACGTTTTCCTGGGCACAGCAGGGCAGGGAATGGCACAAAAAGCTGCAGAGATTTATCTCCCATCCCTCAGGCTTCCCTCCCACCTCTGACTCCCTGGCATGGTGTTTTGGCTGGTGGGACAGCTTTGCCCAGGAGGGAGCCGTGTGGCAGACTGGTCTGCCTGGGCATCACTCGCCTGCTTGGGGCCATCCGTCACACGAGAGTGGAGATGGCCAAGCTCCTGCCTAGAAATGGCCTTGGGGAACCCCGAGTCTGGAAGAGCTGGTGTGGGAGGAGGAGCTCTCTGCTGTGAAAGGAAGGTGCTGGGTGCATGGTGAAACACAGAGTAAGGCACAGGGTTGTGTCCAGCCCAGTGTGGGACAGAGGAAAGCAGCATGCATGGCATACAGGTGGGAAATCCAGCATTTGTGAAGATTTCTGCTGACGTGGGGGGATCTGGTGGAAGGGAATAAGAACAGTTCAAGACATCTCAAAATTGTATTTTGGAAGAGCACCTCTGACTCCTGCAAGCATGGTGTGGGGCTGTGGGTGAAAGCCAGCCTGAGGATTTAAAGCTGAGCCCCTGTAAATGGCCTCACTGTTCCCACTGCACGTGTGTCCTTTGCAGCAACCCCTCCTCTTGGCGGCACACCCCCCCAAATACTCACAGGCAGAAGATGTGGCAGAAGCTGCCTTGCTGGGGGAAGCAGGCAGAGAATAAAGGCTAAGGCTAAGGACCCCCATGTCCTCGCCCCGGTGGTTCGCAAGCAGCCAGCGCTGCGGTGGTGGTTTGGATGCTTTGTGGGAAGTGGTTTCTGCGGAGGGGGGGATGCAGCAGCTCGATGCCAGCCGGGGAAGAAGCCCAGACCCCACTGCCCCTCATCAGTCCCGCTTCCCAGCTGCCAGGGCCTGTGGGCTGCTGGCTGGGGTTTGCAGAGCAAGCACTGCAGTGTTGTTCGGCGACACCAGAGGGGACCCGTGCCTTGGGTTTCCCGGGGCGGATGGCTTATTCAGTGCATCCCAGCTGAGGGGTGCTCCCACCCACTGCTCGGGGTCTCGCGAGGACTCTGACAGCGTCCAGACCACGGGCATTCACCAGGCTGGTTCCATGCATGTTGCTCTGGGTATTTTTTGTATATGCTGCTGCCTGGGTGACTTGGCAATACCTTGCAGTGAAAGGGTAAGTGCAAGCAGCTGTCAGAGCCGACAGTCCCAGGTGCAGGCTCATGTGCCAGCCAAGAGATGGGTCATTCCTTTGACATGGCACACGGTACACCCTGGTGCCATGGGCTGGGTGCCCACCAGGCACGGGAGCAGCTCTCCCTCTCAGCTCTTTGAGCAGGGAGGCTCCATCCCTGGTGGCGTCTCCCGTTGGGCAAGCACTGGTGTGCAGGGCCACCAGCACACTGACCCATGGGTTTCATGGCATGGTCCTCAGGCCCAGCTCTGACCCTTAGCCCATCCTACAGCTGACCTGGCAGCCGAGGGCTCCCGAGCCCGCTATCCCTGCTGGTCAGCGACCAGGGGAGAGTAACTTATTTTACTTTGCGGTTGGTAAGCTCCCTGGCCCAGGTGGAGGGGCAGGATGACCAGCCTCAGGCAGGGTGGAGGACTTGTCATGATCTGGAAATCTCTGCCCTTCACCTTACTGCTTTTCTTTTCTTGTGAAGGTGAAAGCCACAGACGCAGATGAAGGTGCTAACGGGAGAGTGTGGTACAGGATTGTCAAGGGTAAGTGCAGGTGCCCCTCTGTGCATCGGTGCGTTTGCACCAGGCTCTGGTCAGCCACATACACCCCCGCTGCACTCTCCATCCTTCTGCACTTTGCAGCCCACAGTTACCTTTCCCCCACCCCTGAGCAGAACTTCAGTGTTAGGGTTAATTGCCAGGGGGATGATTTGTCATTGATGGACAACCAGATGCCATAGCTCCTGGCTTGAGCAGGACCAAACTCTGATGTAGCTGCAGGTGATGGGGGCTTGGGTTTTGCTCAGTAATCTGCCTCCGAGGCAGCAACCCCCAGGGAGGGCTCAGTGTCTCACTGGGACTGATGCAGCAGTGATGGGCAGCATCCATCTCACTTTTGACCCCTCCAGGAAACGAGCACAACCACTTCCGCATCAATCCCAGCACCGGGCTGGTGATGCGAGGCGTGCGGCACCTGGACAGGGAGCAAAACTCCTCGCACGTCCTGGAGGTGGAAGCCTACAACACGGAGCAGGGGCCCATGAGGAGCTCCGTGCGGGTGAGGACCTTGCGGCCACCAAGGGGCGGGCAGCAGGGCCAGGCGGATGAGGAGTTCGTGCCAAGATGCCTCATCAGGGCTGTCATTTCCAGCCCCTGCAGGCGTGCAGGAAGTTGGAGAGATCTGGCATGGAAATGCTGACGGAAAGTCTCCGAGGGCTGCCCGTGGGTGGATACGAGCTTGTTGGGTTTGGGGTGGTTTTTTTATTGTTTGTTGGGTATTTTTCTTTTTTCCTGTGACACTCCGGTGTGATGAGGCTGCTAAGTGGTGCGGCGGTCGCTGTCAGAGGGAGTCCTGCTCGCCTGGTGAGACGTGGCTCAGCTGCTGGGTGGAAGAGCTGAGCCTCAGCCTGTTGGAAACCATCTCTCCTGGCCAGGCATCTGTTTAAATAAGCCAGGACCCAGTGGCAATAATCTTTAGTAGTGACACACCAGCTTCCCATGAGCCCAGCCCTCTAGTTGCCTCTATTTTTAGACCCACAACGTGCCCACAGCCCCAGCAGCAAGGAGAAAACCAGGAGGAGAGAGGATTGTTCCCTGGGGAAAGAGCAGCTCGACCCGCTGAACTCAGAGCAGAATTTCCCACCGAGTCGTCAGCATTTCTATGTTGCGGGGTCCCTAACAGCAAGGTTTTGAGCAGGGGATCCCAAAGCACAGAGGAATTAATATACACAGAATAACATTCCTCCAGCCAGCCAGGGAAGGACTGAGTCACTCCGACCACGGGGCTTGTTTAAATCTATGATGTTGAAGTGTGTGTGTGTTCGCTCTCCATCACGTGGTGTTTGTAGCAGAGATAACATTTCTTCCATGCAGCAGATGAGTGCCATGAGCAATGTATTTCCCCTTGCAAGCACAAGCAGCTGGTGAGGGGTCACGAGCCTGCCCAGCTCACCCATGGTGTCTCCGGGGGGCTATGCAGGTGATTGTCTACGTGGAAGACGTCAATGATGAGGTGCCGGTGTTCACCCAGCGGCAGTACAACCGCCTGGGGCTGCGGGAGACGGCAGGGATAGGGACGTCGGTGGCGGTGGTCCGGGCCACTGACCGAGACACAGGTAGGAAGCTGGGGGTGAGAAACACCCAGCCTGGGGGGGAAGTGGTGAAATCAGCCATTGCACAGATCCTGGCTTGGCTGAAATCCCCACATGGGATGGGTTCTTCTCTGTGGTTATGGTTGGTATTGGTGGTGCCTGCCTCTTCGGGATGCTTGGTCCAACTGGCACCACGGTTCCTGCTCCTGCCCAGGGAACGGCGGTCTGGTGAGCTACAAAATCCTGTCAGGGGCCGAAGGGAAGTTTGAGATCGATGAGAGCACAGGCCTCATCACAACAATCGAGTACCTGGACTACGAGACCAAAACCAGCTACCTGATGAACGTCTCTGCCACGGACCAGGCACCCCCCAACAACCAGGGCTTCTGCAGCGTGTACGTCAGCCTGCTGAACGAGCTGGATGAGGCCGTGCAGTTCTCCAACAGCAGCTATGAGGCCGTGATCATGGAGAACATCCCCTTGGGCTCTGAGGTGCTGCGGGTCCAGGCCCGCTCCATTGACAACCTCAACCAGATCACCTACAAGTTCGACCCCAACACCAATGCACAGGCGCTCTCCCTCTTCAAAATCAACGGGATCACTGTAAGTAGCCACAACGTGGTCCCTCCTGGCTTGGTTGTCCACTGTGGACTTTGGTGTTGGTGACCAACACAACTGTTGTTCATCCTTGGCAGGGTGTGATCACGGTCAAAGGCCAGGTGGATCGAGAGAAAGGGGATTTCTACACCTTGACGGTGGTGGCCGATGATGGAGGACCAAAGATTGACTCCACAGTGGTGAGTAGCTTCTGCGCACTTCCCCACCATCTTCTGCACGGACAGAGCTGACCTTAGGTCACCTCTTCCTCTGGCATGGGACAGCACATCCTAGCTGTCTTCTCTGCTCTGGCCACCAGGGTCTGGAAACCCTGATTTGGGGGAAACCCTGTGTTTGCATAAGCACAGATTGGTGCTAAAACAGTTTTGAGGGAGGTAAATTTGGGGCCCTTGAATTACTTCACGGTGGTTTATGTTTTAAGAGGGTTTTATTTGGCAGTTTCAAAGGCAACTGAGCAGGGGGGTGATTTGCATTTCTCTGCTGGGGCCGGAAGCATGCCGGGTGCAGGGTGAGCCAGGTCCCTGTGCTGCGGGCAGGGGCAGCTCGGCTGGCACTACCCAAACTCTGCTGATTTGGGCCAGCTGGAGGAGCAGAGCCCCCAGGGTGGAGGTTTAAAACCGCAGGGTGGCCCACAGCAATGGGCAGCGCTCTGCATTTCAAGCACCCTGGTGCCTTGGTGCATCTGTTGCCTCTAAAAAGGATGCTGGACGGCAAAGGCAGCGATGCTGCAAGCGCTGCTGGTCCTCACCCACGGGTGCCGGTGGCTGCGCTCTCCCCACACTGCCATGCTCTTGTCTGAGCCTCTCCTGGGGCAAGGGGAAAACCCAACAAGCTTATCTAGAAAAAAACACGGGGATGCTCCAACAGAGGAGCCTCCAAATCACTGCAGAGGAGTACCCGCAGCCCCCACCACTGCCACGGTGGGATGTGGGACCCGCTCACTGCCCCTCATGTGTGCACACACCTCCTTATCCCTCACTAACTCTTGGTTTTTTGTTTTCTCTGTTTCCCCCTCTGCTCGCCTCCAACAGAAGGTAAGTGTGTCCGTCGTGCTGGCATCACCTTGAGGGCCAGGATCCAACCAGAACTCCACATTGAGCTGTGGGGAAGGACCAGGAGGGAGGTCTCCAGCCCCATCCTACCAGCATCAGCCTGTGTGACACCCCCAGGACGTGGTGCCAGCCAGCAGAAATCCCAGTGCCCTGATCTGGCACTTGGGACAGCAGCTGCCGGATCCATCGCAGCAGCTGAACGGGCTCTCCCCGCTCCTGGCTCTCTGTTTTTAATTCAAAGGCAACAATAACCAAATTACCCTGAGGGGCACAACTCACTCCCCAGCTTCCTCCGGGATGTCGCCCCATTCAGCCTGACCACACCTGGGGGCTTGCAGCACCCATAAATAGAGCCCCGGGAACAGAAAGGCTCTTCCTCTCTCATTTCTGTGTGGCGTTGCAGCTCTTTGATTGCAAACGCGATGAGAGCATTTCCTCTGGCTAATTGTGGCCGAGGTAGCCTGGCCCCCGGTCACCTGCAGTGGAGTACCCCTCCGAGCACCTCTTGCTTGGTCTCTCACTCACCCATGTGCTTTTTCCCAGGTCTTTATGCCCAGCTCACCCTGGTTTAGTTCAATACACGCAGCTCTGGCTTCTTCATGCCCATTTAGCAAACTCTGCCTGACCTCTGGTGCTGTGAGCACGGATGCTTGTGCAAAGCTTAGCAGGAAGGGGTCACCCTGCAGCAGCGTGAGTTGCTCCATGCCTAGCTATTTGGAGAATACAAAAAATGGAAGATGCTCCATAGAAAAATCCACCACTTGAAAGCTGCAGCTCCTCTGTAAAGCTGCAGGTCTTTCTCCAGCCTCTAAGCATCCCTCCTCCTCCTCCTCCTTGGGAGGGTTCAGTGGGTTGAGAGTTTGCTGGGGATGTCCTGCCTGAGCCCCGTGCTGTGCCCACAGGTGACCATCACGGTCTTGGATGAGAACGACAACAGCCCCCAGTTCGACATCACCTCCGACTCGTCCGTGAGCGTGGCAGAGGACAGTGCCGTCGGCAAGCGGGTGGCCGTGGTCCTGGCCCGTGACCCAGACACAGGCAGCAATGGGCAGGTAGGGAGGCTGGTGCAGCAGGTTTGGGGCTGCCCGTGGTGGTGTTTCACTGATGCAGAAATGCCTCCATCAGCATCTTCCCAACCCCTTCCCCTGCTCTGCATCCCTGTGCAATCAACCTCCGGCCATTGACTCCAGGAGTTTTGGGGGTGTTTGTGCAGTGGGTACCAGCACTCCCCATCACCCTTCATACCAAAAATTGCAAACATTGCTGCATCACATTTGCCTGTCTTTTTTTCTTTCCCCATGACATTTCCAGGTGACTTTCTCGCTGACATCAGGGAACATCGGCCGGGCTTTTGAGATCCGTACCACCAACACCACCTACGGTGAGGTGTTCGTGGCACGGCCGCTGGACCGGGAGCTGCTGGATCGCTACACCTTACGGGTAACCACCAAACCACCCCACCTACCTCCTTGGGCTTCTGATTTCAGCAGCGAGGCTGTTCTCTTGGGGCTGTGAGCTTACAAAGAGCGGGTTTTTTGAAAATCCACCCCCAACTGCAGATCCAAGCCTCAGATGGCGGCGTGCCTCCCCGGAGGAAGGAGCACACTCTGCGAGTGAACATCCTTGATGTCAATGACAACCCCCCCATCATCGACAGCCCCTTCGGCTACAACGTGAGCGTGAGTGAGGTGAGCATCCAGCCCTACTCCTCTCCTTCCGTCCTCCCAAGGTAAAGTCTGACCACAAGGCAGGTGAGGACCTGGTCAAATCTCACCATGGATGATTTAGAGGGGTTGTTGGCCCCTTGCAGACCTCACCTTGGGTGATTTAAGGGTTGTTGGCCCCTTGCAGACCTCTCCTTGGGTCACTTAAGGGTTGCTGCCCCCTTGCAAACCTCTCCTTGGGTGATTTAAGGGTTCTTGGCCCCTTGCAGACCTCACCTTGGGTGATTTAAGGGTTGCTGGCCCCTTGCAGACCTCTCCTTGGGTCATTTGAGCGTTGCTGCCCTCTTGCAAACCTCTCCTTGGGTCATTTAAAGGTTGCTGGCCCCTTGCAGACCTCATCTTGGGTCATTTAAGGGTTGTTGGCCCCTTGCAAGCCCTCACTTGTGATGGCTTCCTAGTTTGGGGCTAGGAGGGAGCTCTGCAGGCAACTTAAGCCCCTGAGGCTGTAGGGTCCAGCAGGAAGAAGGGCTACACACCCATGGAAATGCCACCAAAGTGACACAAGAGGCAGCGCAGTGCAGAATAGGAATTGCTTTCAGGAAGCAGCCTGGCACGAGCTAGATAATTAAGCAATAAAAAACAATCAGGCATGAGAAAAGACAACTTATTTCCTGACAGTTTAATTCCTGGACCGGGGGGGGTTCTCAATTTGATGGTGAAAAATGAAATATGAGTAATAGCCAGTGACACTTAGCTGTGAGAAAGTGCTGCTCATGATTAATAGCTTTGCATTAAAGTTATTGCCCTGTTAGGATTTTCTTATCTATTTAATACCTGTTCAGAGCTGGTTGAAGAACAGAATTTCTGTTTTGATTTCCCCCATAATGGGACTATCCAAAAAGAATTAGCCGAGCTCTGAGTTCATTACACAGCCTTCACCTTTGCACGCACGCTGGTTTTTACACCCATTTGGGCTGGGCCAGCCTAGGAAGGACCTTAAATGGTTTGCAATAAGAACTGCAAAAGCAGCCTCCGGGAGCTGGTGAAGGAGAGCAAATTTCTGCCTGGCTGCTGGGTGTTGGGGCAACAAGCTTGGAGCCTCAAGCACCACTGGAAAAAAACCTACTGTATATTAAAATTATGTTATTAATGTTGTTAATTATATAGCTTATATGTTATGAGGTGTATGTGTTTCATGTTGTGTATCTCTACCACTCATCCCACCGTCTCACCCTGCAGAACGTCGGCGGTGGCACGGCGGTGGCCCACGTACACGCCACCGACCGGGACGTCGGCCTCAACAGTGTCCTCTCCTACTACATCACCCACGGGAACGAGGACCTGACCTTCCGCATGGACCGTGTCACCGGCGAGATCGCCACCCGGCCCTCCCCGCCCGACCGCGAGCGGCAGAGCTTCTACAGCCTGGTGGTCACCGTTGAGGACGAGGGCAACCCCTCCCTGTCGGTGAGCCACCAAAATGTGATTCGGGGGGGGAAGGGTGGAGCTGGGCAGCACTGTGGGAGCGAGCATAGCATTGAGATGTTGAGTGGGGAAGGGGGCAAGAGGCACAGGGAGTGATGTTTTGGAGGCCTGGCCATTCAGGTGATGTCTCAGGGTCTAAGTTTGCCGGTGTGAATCAAAGCCTCTTTCAGTGCCTGGTCCTGTGGACCACCTCTTGCAGTCCTTCATGCAAGGTGCTTGCCATCTCGCTGCGTTTGCTCTGAAGGGGTCTTAGCAGAAGAGTTGAACCGTTTCTCTCCCATCTATAAATGCCAAAAATGCCACCAGCATCCCAACAGGTGAGCGTGCTGGTGGCTGCAGGAGTTGTCCTACCCATCAGCTCCTTGCACTCTGAGCCCAAAAGTTGTTGAGATGTGGCTGGAGCTGCAGCTGAACCATGGTTCAGCTCACTGTGGCCCCTGCAAATGAGTTGAGCTCTGATGATCATCACTACAGCCATCACGGGCTGGTTGTTTGTTGGTCACATTGCTGCCATCCGGCGTGCCCTGCCCATGGTGAGCAAGGTCTCGGCGTGCATTTGGGGGCTGATAGAAGACCCCAGCCACCATCCTTTGGTCTGGGGAGTGACCACCTTGCTCTTTAACTACCAGTGTGCAGGAGTGCCTGCTTGTGCTGCAGCCTGGCTTCTCTCCCTCGCACCTTCCCTGCTCCACACATAGCGAGTCTCATTATTTCTGCCTTTAAGGAGGGCTCTGGTGCTGGAGGGTCAAACGAGCAAAGAACATTTGGGTCATTTTCCAGCCCCAAGTCCCTTCTAACCCCGTGGCTCTGCGGGGAGGCGTGCAAGCGCCTGCGTGCACAAAGCAAGCGCAAATCGTGAGCCGTGGAGGCATGACACCCTGCGTGGCACCTTGCCATCCTTCCTCTCCCCGTATCTCTTACCGTCTCTCTGAGCTCCTGGCGCAGTTCACACTGCAAAGCCCTGCTCTACATTTGGAGGAAACGGGTTGCAACCAGCAGTGTAAACTGTGGCTTGCAACTCTCGCTTCAGGTTTTGCACTCTCAGCTCCTCCCTCCTGGGTGTTTCGCATGCTTACTTGTGCATCACCATCTATTTCTTAAACCAAGCTGCTGCTGCAGCTTAAATCTAGGTAAATCTCCAAAATGAGAGAAGGCAGCTGGGTGTAACTGCAACACCCGATGCCACCAGCTCCTCCCAGACAGGTCCCCACTGGCCCGACACCCTGGGAGCATCGCTGATGCTGCCATGGTGAGGAACGCCATGCACCAAGCCGGCAAATCCCATTGCCATGGCAGTGCCCTCTTCCCTTCCCAGTGCTGGGGAGGACAAATGACACAGCTTATCGCTTCACTGGTGTCCCCGCAGCCTCGCTTGCCCTCAGGGTTTCTGCTGCGTGACCACCACGTCACCAGCGCAAGTTACGCCAGCAGCAGCAATCAAAATCCCACCATGCTGAAGCAAAACAAAGCATCCAGTGACCCGATTCCTGAGCAGAGAGAATAATTTCGGAGCTTGAGGACGCTTAGGTCTTGTGAAAGGCTGTCCTGCCTGTTGCTTGGCGACTGCTGGCCTCGTGCCTGGGTGACGAAATGATGTCTGTCGTGCTTTTGTCACCTACTAGAAACTTTGGTTTCACAAGTCTAAGCTGATGCAATGATGCACAGATGGGGATTATTGTTTGTAATTTGTACGTCCCTCCATGTGCTTCAAGATTTGGCCCTCCTGAGTATGGGAGAGGAAAAGGAGACAGAGCTGGGAGAGAACTTGCAAGTGTCGTGGTAATCTGTGATACCAAGGACACCACAGGTGCAGGGAAGACTGGCTGTCCTCTTGGGAGCTGGAAATGCAGGGACAAAAGGGGAAAATGCTGATGACAAAAGGAAAGCATTTACCCAAAAAAGCTTTGCAGGAAAGAAGTTAGAGAGCTGCAACTGGCAAGTCTTGGTGTCCTTGTGTGGGAACTGCAGGAATCACCCGGGCTCTGCCTGACCCTGCAGCTGCACCTCCCCAAGGGCTGACCCTGCTCTGGAGTCTTTGGGATGCTTCCCACAGTAGATGTCTGCCCAAGGGAACTGTGGCACCCACATGTGCCAGAGCAGGGCTCCTCCTGGCACTGGCTCCTCACCGCCCGGATGCCTGTCTCACAGCCACCCCCAGCCAGGGCTGCTGCAGCCTCTGCAGTTTCTGTTCCCACCCACCCGCGCTGAAACAAGGGTTCAGGTGAAGCACTGCGGCTCCTCGCTCTCCCATCAGCAATGCCCCAAGTGGTGATGCAGCGGAAAACAGGGCACCAGCTCAGTGTGTGTTCCCAAGCTGGGCACTTGCAAGAGCTGGTGGCACCCAGCAAGGTCCATGAGGGCATGAGCATCTTGCTGGGTCAATAAAGCATGAGTCCCACGCTCAGGAAATTATACCCATGTTGGCTTCTCCTTTATCCCTCTGCCTGCGGCCAGATCATCTTGAAGTTGCTCTTGCTAAAGCCAATGTGGGATTAATCAAACCCTGGAGCAGCCCTGGGTGTCCCTGGCCCATTGCTGGTTCCTCCAGCCCCACGCAGGGTGAGAATTCCGTGTGCTGCCAGGGATGCTCTGCCCAGGCACACTGCCTGGTACAGCTGTTGCTCAGGTCTGACACTACTTTTGCTATGACTAATGTTTATGTTTGTCTAGTGGCAATTTTTTTCCTCACTTCACAACAAAAACAGAAGCAAGAGGGGAAAAAAAGCATTCTTTGAGTAACAGTGTCTACCACCAGGTTTGACCTCTTTGCCAGGGGCTGAGTCATGCTGGAGCCTGGCTTCTTTTGGATAAGCAATGCCAGGGCGCTGCATTCAGATGGAGGATGCTCTGAGGGCACCCGTGTCCCCCAGGGCATCGTGGGGTCCCGTGGCGTGGCTGAAGGCAGTGGCCCTGGGGATGGGGGGAAGCCAGCCGGAGCATTCCCCATCGCCTGCTGCGTGCTCCCATGCCTCTGCCTCTCCACGGGGGCTCTCAGCCACATCACAGGAACATCCTCCAACAGCCTTCAGATGAACTTCCTAATTTACAGGCATTTAAAAAAAAACCAAACAAAACAAAACCCAAACAAAACCCATCAATGTCCTTTTTTTTTTTTT
This sequence comes from Podargus strigoides, assembly GCA_028020825.1. Taxonomy (NCBI): domain Eukaryota; kingdom Metazoa; phylum Chordata; class Aves; order Caprimulgiformes; family Podargidae; genus Podargus; species Podargus strigoides. The sequence continues at coordinate 34,702,323 of CM051626.1, read as the reverse complement.
TTCCCTTTTAATCAGCACTGATAATGAAACAAACGGAAAGATAAATTCCCCTGATCCCAAGCCTTGGAGAAAATTGCAGCAGAACTAAGGCTCCTCCCGACGCGTGTCCAGCCTCACGTGTCCGTGGCCCTCTCAGAAGGCTGGTGGGGATGGAGGGCTCTGTCAGCAGCGGGGAGCCTCTCCCCTTCCTGTTTTGCAAAGAAAAAGGTAGCACGGGGTTGGCTGGTGACCCTGTTTTGTCTCACTGAAGTACTTTGCCGTCCGCTCCCAAAGAGGATGTTCAGTCTGAGATGCAGAAACAGGTTGATGTTGGCAGAGCTTAAACCCCTGGCAATAAGTTAAATCCTCTGGGAGGTTTGGAGGTGTGGGTCGTCCTTCCTTCCCCACATCCCTAATTTCCAGCTAGTCCGTAAAACACGAGCAGTACAGAGCCACGCTCTTCTCCACAGAAACAGGTAGTTCAAAATTGAAATCCAGGCAAGAGAGGTTCACTTCCATATTTTAAGGCTTTGCTGCCCACGGCTGTGCTGCCCTCCTGGGGGTCTTGGCTTGGTGAGCGTGGCACGGTGGCTGCCTGGCCTCTCCTGGCTGGGGGACGTGGTGTCCTCCGGGGTCTTTAGGCTTTCAAGGAATTTGGTGAGTCAGGAACAGGATCTGGAAAAGGGCAGACCAAGGTTATTAGTCCAGCTTGCAGCTGCAGGGATGTGCTTTGGGAAGCGGCCAAGCTCTGTGTCCACATGGTAAACAGATGCTTTGGGTCCTTCCCATCTTCAAAGACTTGGGACTTGATGTGCCACACAAGGCAGACAATATTTAACTCCTCCTTTCCCGTTCACTGCCCCCCCGCAGCTGCTCCTTTCCTTTCCACCCCTCCCGCTGTGGTCCCCACGGGGGCTCAGCGTCGCCGGTCACTCACCCAGCGTTGGGAAGAAGCAGTCCCCGGGGCCGGGAGGGGACAGGGGAGTGGCAGGCTCGGAGAGCAGGTGCCGGCCGGACTCGGAGGGCTGCCGGCTGGCCATGTAGGAGAGCTGGGGTCGGGGTCGCAGCTCCGCGCTGGCCGAGGGGACTGCCTCGAAGACGGGGTTTTCGATGCCCTGGGCACTGCTGCAGGAGACGAGAGGGGGTGAGGGGTGGGGATTCACATTTTTGTTTCAGGGGCCTTTTTTATCCCTGGGGTTTTGGCTGAGCTCTGGGAACAACCAAGCATAGCAGGGAGCAGGTTCAGGTGGTGGCACCTTGGCTGAGAGTAAGGAGGGAGAAAGCTTAGCCAAAAGGCACCGTGGTTTCGAGCTCTCCTGGGCGTAGGGAGATGTGTGGAACAGGCAAAAAGAAAGGAGACACTTCCCACTTGCAGAGAGGGAAGAGAAGCAGTAGCTGCCCAGAAAGGCACAAGACTCCAGGCATGGGTGCCACCAGCATCCCCTTCGCTCTGCTGGGCTGAGGATACACACTGGCTTCTGGGGGAGGGGAGGAGAGGACAAGACCCTGGTGGGGTCCAGGATGCAGGCAGAGGGGGTGTGAGGAGGTAGGGGGGAGCTGGGAGCATGTGGGTTTCCTTACCTGTCCATCCTGACGAGCTCATGGGCACCTGCCAAAGACCAAACGGTTGGCGTGAGTGCTGGCAGCATGGAGCCCAGAGGCAAACCCAGACCCACTGCCAGCGCTCTCTTCTGGTGTCTCAGCCACATCCAATTCCTCTTTTTCCTCTGTGTTACCCCCTCTCTTTCCCCCTGCTTTAGCATCAGCCTTTTCTTTGCTCCCAAACCTCCTTTTCCACACCCCCACCAGCTCCCACCTTGTTCAGTCCCCATCTCCTCCGGATAGAAACCACAGACTTTGAAGTAGGGGGAAAGAGGTGCCTGGGTGCACCCACCATCTGCCTGTGACACCCTCCCAGGGCTCTGCAAAACACCGCCCCAGCATTTGGCTGCCCTTGCATTTCTCTGGGCAGGACCCTGTTATTTATTTCCCCATCCCCTTTGCCACAGCAGATCCCACAGCCCGTGTCACCGCTGGCTGGCTGCGCACCGAGCAGCCCGAGACACAGGAGCTTTGGCCCAGACTGTGCCAATGGGAAGGTGGCAATAACCTGTAGCTAACCTGCTCTGTGACCCCCCAGAAGCAAATCCCCATGGGTTTTGCCTTCCCTCTTTTGGGTTAACTAGCATCCAGGTGACGCTTTGCAGCACAGGGGGGACACTCCACCCCAGCCACGGCAAAACGGGCGCGTGGAGGCACACGGCCATGCTTTTTTGGCTGGGGACAGATGTCGAAAGCGCAGTTCCCGTTCTCCTGGCTGGCATCGTGCCCGCTGCTGCTGCAAAAAAAAAAAAACCCACTTCTCCAAAGAGCCGCAGAGCCGCCCACCGAGCTGGGTGAGGGAAACCGCAGGGCCCCCGCCTTGCCCAAGGCCTGACGAAACGGCTCTGCCGGGTAAGGGGGTGCCCCTCGCTGCCTAATTCCTGAAATCCCTGGGAGCTGAGGACAGGCAGGAGCTGGCAGCTGCCTGCACCTCGCCACTGCCTGGTTTTCTAGGGCTGGGGCAGTGGGGCAAGACCTGCCTTGCTGCAGTGCTATTGCCATAGACATGGACGGGGTCTTTTTAAAGAGGGGGGAGGTGAAAAAGCACAAATAATGCTTTTTTCAGTTACTTAGAGGGCAAAGTTCTGTTTCAGCTGTGCAGTGGAGGGAGGGATGAGTAAGCGAGCTGGATCTTGTAGTGGACGGGGAGGAAAGGGCTCAGCAGGGAGGGGACCTGGCTGCATCTTGAGGTGCTGAGGGACGTGGTTTAGTGGCAGTGTTAGGTTAATGGTTGCATTTGATGATCATAGATATCTCTTCCAACCAAAGCTATTCTATGAAGTCTCAGTCTCAGTGCCCCCAGCACTCTCCCGGGGTACCTTGCAGGGTCCCCCTCCCACCCCATGCTCTTCACCTGCAGGCATGCCCAACCCTTCCCAGGAGAGTTTTGCAGGAGGCACCTGGCAGGGACCTGTCTTTGTGTCACCTCGTATGGTGCCCCCAGGACTCAGGTCATCCAAACCAACTGATCCCAGCGGGGCACGTCCTGTCCTGTAACACCCCAGGAGATGAGATGGGTGTCCCTGCCAGCGGCTGGCGAGGGGAGGGGAGGGTACATACGTCTGCTGCTGACGGCTTGTCGCTGCTTGTAAATCAGGAGCAAGATGAGGGGCAGGCAGAGGATGCCCACGATGCAGGCGCCCGTTGCCAGCGCGGCCGCTGTGATATCTGCAAGAGGAGAGGGGCAGAGCTGGAGCAGCCAGGAGGGAGGGTTCACCTTGCATTTCCTTGGTCTCCTCGGGAGCCCGGGGCAACACCAGCATCGCCCCATGCCTGATGCACACACAGGCAGCCTGCTCCTAGAGGGATACGGGCTGGAATGCATTGCCAGTTGCAGAGATAAGCTCTGAGGCATCAGTTTAGGACCTTGACCAAGTCCTTCATTGCTGGAGGACACCTCAAGGTCTTTAGTCTTCTAGATATGAGAAGCAGGGGCCCTGATAAAGCCCTTTGAAGTCAGCAGAAAGGCTCTCAGTGATTTCAAAGCGTGCCAACCCTGGGATCAAAATCAGGCTGCCTCAAAGCACTCGGGCATCCACGGGCTCATTACCCAAGGCCTCTGCTAACAAATGTGCCCCTGGAGATCTCTACTAAAGAGGCTCTCCAAAAAGGCCTGCAGCCTTTGAGCACATCTGTGGCCATCAAGGTCCATGTGGGATGGCTTGTGGCAGGGTCGAGGGCTGCCTAAAGCAAGGACAGGTTCAGCTCAAGCCCTTCTCTCTGGTGCATCCATCTGGGGAAGCAGCCTCTTGCTCGGGGGGGAGGGGGGGGGGGCAGATTTTTTCCCCTTTTCTTTTTTACCTGTCAGGACAGAGTGGCCCAGAATTTGGGACCAAGGGGTTGAGACAGAAAGCAGTAGTCATGGGGAGGATGGTGCTGTTTCCCGTGGCTGGGCTGGCCCTAACCGTGCTGCAAGCCAATTTGAGCAACATCTGCCCATTTAGCAGCCAGCTAACAGGGTAGACAGAGCAACCTGTGAAGAAAGCACCTGCATAGCAAAGTGTGGGCACCTCCAGTGTCTAGACACAGCGCTGGGGGAGCCTCATGTTGTCTGAGCGCTCAAGCAAGGTTTGGGTTTCCCCTGCTAGAGCGTCTGCTCGGGGCGAGGTGGCACAGGCTTGGGGTGGTGGGGGGGGTTGCAAGAGGTTGCTGCAACTCTTTGCTTTTCTGTCCCTTCCTATCTGCTCACAGCAGCAGCTGCTAAATCCCCCATTGTGTTTTGGGGGGGAGGGCTCAGGTGCTTTATAACCACTGGGTGAATGATCTCTGTGGGCTTTGGGGCAGTCAGGTCCAGGTGACAGGCCAAAGGAGGCTCTCCTCAGGACATGCCTGGCAGATGCACTCCGTGGGGACAGCCTCAGAAATCACCCTCTCAACACCCAACTGTGAGGTTGCATCTGGACACTGGTGTGTTTATAGATGTGTTTATAGATGTGTGTTTACAGATGGTGAGCAGTGCATTGGAGAGAGGGGTATTTTCCCTTTACCTTTACCAGTGGCAGTGTGAAACGTGCAGTTTTGAAGCCCTCTTCTGCCTGCAGAGGAGAAGAGAAACGCCTGTTAGACCTCAGGGGATTCATTCAGGTACCGCAGCACTCCCACACCTGCTACCTGCATTTGCCTTCGCTCACTCCTATTGAGAAAATCAGCCGAGAGCATCCTAAAAGCAAGAGTTTAATTCTGGGGAGCTTGCACCACGATTCCTGCCATGACACCCCTTTCCCCTCGCAGCAGCAGGGCCTGTCCTTGGCCCTGCTGGCTCTTGTTTTGTTGTTGTTGTAAAGGAAAAAGTATCCATCCTAAGGCTGCACATCAAGGGCAGGAGATGCCTCCCCCTCCAGCCTGCACCACCCTGGCAGCTCTCCCTGCTGGGCTGATGCCCTGGGGTTATCTACAGCCCTTGCATCCCCAGCAATGCCTGCAGCCCTCGCTGGGGCTCCAGCCACCAGCCAGCTCCTTTTATGTTGAGCTTTGTTTTCCTCTCTTCCAGAAAGAGGTTGAGAAAGATCAGCGAAACTATGTAGCATGGATTTTATTGCATTCCAGTCTCTCTATTTTCTTTAACGTTCCAGTGCTCTCTGGCCGTAATTCAAACCTTCAACATCTGCTGCTCTTTGACTCTCACAGCATGGCGTGGGCTTTCAGCGTCAGCTCCGATGCTGCACCCCAGCATCCCCCACCAGCTGCCTTGCCCCAGTGCACCCCAGCATGGATGTGAGACTGGCAGGGACTCCCCTTTCCCCCCCTCACCTTGCTGGATCTGCAGCTCCACAAAGCCATGAGCATCTTGTAGGATATGGGTCTTGCCATGCTCCCTCCTGGCCTCCACGGCGTAGCAGCAGTAATTCCCACTGTCCTGCAGCGTCAGGTTCATCACCACGATGTGAAAGGCACCATGGTGGTCAGGGACAAACTCCACTCCGTGATGGCTGGCTTGCCCCCCAAGGGGGGATTTTTGGCTGCTGTTGCCTGGCAGCTCATGGTGCCTGCCCAGGTCATGGTGCAGCTCCTTCTCGGTGATGTTGCGGATGTGCTTCTTCTCGGAGCACCTCTGGTCACCGTTGCTGCTGAAGTACCAGGTTTTGTAGAGCAGGTCGTGGCGGTCGGCGAGGGGACCGCTGATCCGGCAGGTCAGGGTGACGTTCTGGCCTTCGGGGCACACGCAGAGCGAGTAAGGGGTGGTGATGAAGAAAGTTGCTGGGCCTCCTGCCAAGAAGAAGGCGCAATGGACTGGGTTAGACCCTACAAACTCAGGGTAAGCAGATCCTTTCCCAAACAAGCACTGCAAACCCCACCACCACTGTTGGCAGAGGGATGCCTAGGTGTTGCAGAGAGCAACCAGAGCATCAACACCAGCCTGCAGGCAGAAGGAAAAACCTCCACCCATGCTCTTAGGGCAAGAAAAACTCATGAGGTGTCCCCATATCCCAAGAGAAGCGAGATGGGGAGCACGGCACGAGCCCTTCACTTGCTCGGTAGGAACATCCCAGAAGGGCTGGGAGCACAACTTCACTCTAGAAATAAGCCCTGGATGAAAAGAATGCTTTAAATATAGCTGAGCAGCAGCTTTTAATAGCAGGAGGGAGGCAGAAGTTTGCCTGGGGCTGGCAGGGCAGGGTGATGTGGGGCGTGGAGGTGGGGGTCTGCCCCAGACCCCTGCTTATGGAGCACCAGACCTCTGCGCAGCGGGGTATGGCTTGTGAATGAGGACATACAAGTGCTGCTGAGCCAGCTGCAAATAAAAAGGAGAAAAAAGACAAATAACGTATCTAGGAGGAGGCTGTACCCCCGAGATCAGGCGGGGAGCGGGTCCCACCCTGCTTGATTTGCAGCCCCTGGGGAGCAGAAGGGGGAACTGGCCAACGCCGACCGTGAGGAGCTGCTTGAAAATGAAAACAGTTTGCAGAAAGAAATCCCTGAGCGCTGCCGGCTGCAAAATGCGTGGTGGGAGGCCTGGCAGAGGCACAGGAGAGTGGCGGAGGGGACGGAGGGAAGCAGAGGAGCATGCCATGGAGTTACTGGTCCCATCCCAGCATGTGCATGAGGGGAGAGAAAGAGCCAAGATGGGCGAGTCTGTGGAGCTCTGGCCCCACCACTGCTTTGTGTTTGCAGAAGTGCAAACGTCACCATGGAAAGCTGAAGAATAAGGAGATTCTAGGTTCAGTTTCTATAAAATGTTGAGCAAAAGAGGTTCGCGGGGCTGGATTGCGAGAGAGGAGACGGCAGGAGGACAAGGTGTTATTTTGGTAACATCCTGTTGTGCCATTAGCTCCGCCACTGTTTCGCTTTGAGGTTTTTCACTTGCTGTATCGAGCAGGTGTCAGTGGTGGGGGTGTGTGTGCCTGCCCACACACCAGCCAGCCAGGCGAGGGGGTCCCCATCACCGGGCAGGACCCTCCCCTCCTCCGGGCAGGGTCACCGTGTCACCGCCCCAGCACGCAGCTCCGCTTGAGAGTGAAACCGAAAATGTCCCCCCCACGCCTTCCACTCTGTGTGGTTATTTGTGGCTATAATGGCTGTTAGGGTGATGGTGTAAGAGCAACCATAAGGCCCCTGCATGCCAGTAGCCTGTCTCAGAGGGTGGGTTTGGGAAGGGGATCTGCCCCATCAGCCCCCCCCCCCCCCCCCCCCCCCCAACTTCTGTTCATTTTCAGTCCCCAGCTGCTCCCCATCCTCAGATGCTGCTGGGGCCGGGATGCTCGGCCGGGCTGGCTGGGGTTTGGCAAGCAGCAGAGCGGGTTCCCCACCTCCTTGTCAGTGCTCCCAGCACAAAAGGCACCTCAGATGTGTTTCTTGATACCTGCTGCAACCGGAAGTGCCCCATTCACATCAAGGGTCCCCCGGGAGCCAAGGGAAGGGAAGCCAGGGCTCTATTGCAGGAAGCCACACTTCCAACACCTTGCAAAAGTATCTACAGGAGTCTTTGTTTTCTACACGCCCTCCTCAAATAAAACGGGGCCATCCCGTTCATCCCCACACCATTTGCAAAGCTCTGCCTGGCTAAGCCGTCCAGCTTCCACCTCCGGGCCTGATGGGAACCGTCTGGATGGAAAGCCAGCACAGCCCACGCTGTCGGCAGCGGCACCCGGCCGAGGGGAGGGGAGGAGGTTACCACATGTGCGAAGCCTTCAGTATTACCAACTTCCCTTCTTTCTCCCAAGCGGGGGAAGGCTTCCAAAAGCCATCAAGCAGAGGAGAAAATGGCCAGGGAGGAGAGCTGGCGAGGCACAGTGTGCCCCCATAGCAGGGCCATGGAGGTTGTTGTTCCCTCCCCAAGATGTAACAAGGCTTTAAAGCCATGCTAGATGCCAGATGGTACCCGGAGGAAATGTCTTCTGTTGGCGTCTTTACACTAAACCTCGTGGGTCTTAATCTTCCCTGGGTGCTGTGGGCTTCTTCCATGCCCAGACCCCAGGCCTGGCTCCATCCCATCCCAGTTGGACCATTCCCTTTGAAGTCAGTGCCACCAGCAAATGCCAAAATAAAGCCAGATGTCCAGCTTTGCGCAGCTCCGGCCAAGAGAGCCGGGGAGCACTGGACCCATCCAGGTCCAAACCAAGAGCTGTCATCTTGTCACCATCTGGTAAAGACTGAAGAGGTCTCAAGCAGGTGCCAAAAGTGCCCCTTTTCCTCTTTGGCACCTCAGCAGCTTCATCTCCTCCCCACTGACCCATGGCATTGTGACAGTGTGGCATGGAGCCCAGTACAGCACTGGTGCATCCCTGGTGCCAGCACCACTGCCTAGCTTGGAACCTGGGAGTTCTCCTTTCAGAGAAAACTAAATGTGAAAAAGAAAAGTGCTAAAGCTGAGGAGCCTGTGCTGCTTTGCCAGCAAACAGCTTGCTTAAAATGGGATTTCACGCCGAATTCTGCATTGGTGAGCAAAAGCCTCTCCTGGTTGCTTCTCCTGCCTTTGGTTCCCCACTATGGCAAGCAGGTGTTGACACTCCTGTGTCTTACAGAGGTGATTTCCACATCATGTCACCTCTTTCCACACCAGGGAAATCTGGGTGGGAGAACTGCAGCCTTTGGAGGGGCTCATCAGTGTGAGAAACACTCTTAGGCCCCTGCCACAGGGGAGATGGTGCTCAGTGCCAAAGTGAGGAACCCAGCTTTAATTCATCTTCTGTGAGCTTTTGTAACAGCCTCACGTGAAAGTGCCGCAAGGCCCATCGTCACTGTGCTGTCATTACACTTCAGAGTTATCAGCCCGGTGAGATGTGCAGGGGCATCCATACCTTGGCACCAGTACTTACAGCAGGAAAGAGAAAGGAACGCAAAAACTCACTGAAGATGCCGGATGCCCATGTTAACAGCCTTCATCTCCTGCACCCCAAGGAGCCAAATGGGCTCCCTGGGTACTCATCATCCAGGCCATGGGGAGCTGCTGCACCTGCTGGAGAGTCCTGCCTTGCTCGTCTTCCAGCACATCCCTGCCTTGGGCACAGGGTCACAAGGCCAGGCTTGTGCTTGGGATGCAGCTTTGGAAAGCCCAACTCAGCTGTCATCCCTTGAGGGAAGAGGAGCTGCTTCCCCATCCACCTAGCTGCCAGCATCCCCAAACTGTGGAGGAGCCAGATGTCTCCAAGGGCTCTACTTCTCCATCAAGCCCAGCTAAAATTAGCCAGAGGTTCAGAAAGTTTTGGCAAGCGCATGGTTGCACAAAGCTCAGTTCCTCTGGCACCAGGCTCATGTTGAACATCAGTGTCCAAGCTTGGTGCGTTGCAGAAGGCCTGACGTTCAGTCCCAGCACTCCAGATGTGTAAATGAAATAATCCAAAGCCCTGCAGGGACGCTGGGAATCACTCCCTGATGTCCAGAGGCTCAGATGAGAAGCAAAGCATGCTTCATTCTGCACCAGTCTTGTTGTCCCAGAGCACTGAGGAGAAGGGACCCTCTGCCCTGTTGCAGCAGGGCATTGTTTCTTTTTTGGGACGCACCAGCAGAAATCCTGGAGACAGTCACTTTGCCGTCCCAGAACAGAGGGAGAAGCCAAGCCCGATAGGATGCTCATCCTCTGCCCACGCACAGGGCAGGGAGGGACCACAGTCCTTCCCAGCTTTGTTCTCTGACCCTTCATCCACAGACAAACTGTGGATTTAATTGCCACCCCCCTGTTTCATTGCCTGGCCCTGGAGCCCCAATACAGGGCAGCCCCCCTTCCAGAGCATCCCCCTGCTGCACTGGTGAGTGGCAGGCGAGCTTCCAGCGAGCTTCCAGTGCTGGGCAGTGCTCGCTTAGGGGAAGGGAAACTCAGCAGCCACACACAGCGGTCCCGGCCCGGCTGGCTGCCCACCCGGAGAAGCTGCCTGGCACGTCCCAGTAATTAGAGCAGAGGAGAGCATCCTTAGAGAGGGCATCCCGCCCCACTCACACAAACCACTTCTCACTGCTCCCCCCGGGGCTGGTGAAAGGCTCCTTTCAGCACGGCGTGGGGGGACTGTGTGGCCAAGGACCTCCACAGCACCGGGGCAAAGCGCTGTATGGGAACGGGGTGGCTTTTCCAGCTCAGGATCTCCAGCAAGAGGCTGGCAGGGACAGGGGGGTGGCTGCTTTCCTTCCACGCATGTTAGATCAAAGCGAAGGAAGAAGGCAAAAAAAAAAAACAATCCCAGAGTTTTAAAACAGCAGCTCCCCATGGTCCCTTCCCCCTGACACAACCAGCATCACATGAAATGCTGGCTTGGTTCCCCCCACACTCTGAAATCACAGGGTGAGAAAGCAAATAACCCCCCAAACGCCCCGAATTCCCTGTGCCGAGGCACAGCCCCGGCCGCACAAACGTGCTGCCCCAGCAGGGAGAGTTTCTCTGGGTGGGCAGGAGAGGAAAGCGAGCTGCAGCTTACCGTGGGAAGCGAGCAGGCAGAGCACGGCCAGCAGCAGCCCAGGCCGGGGGGATGTCACCTCCATCACGAGCGGGGTGGCCGAGGGGAGCTGGCCTCTGCGGAGCCTCCTGCACGCTCTGAGCAGCCCCGCAGCGGCAGCCGGAGTCGCAAACACAGGAAATTTCATTGAGATATTGCACGCAGCGAGGGAGAGAACTGCGAGCACCCCCAGGAGGTGAGATGCAGCAGGGAGGAGCGGCAGGACCCCAACCCAGGCACCCTGCAGAGAGGGGTGATGCCTCAGTCCCCACCCATCTGGGCAGCAGCGGGTGCAGCTGCTGGGTTTCAGACAGTGCAGGCAGGTGCCTCTTGCCTGGAAAGCGGAGCCTGGAGACAAGTGGAGGTTTATAAACTGCAGGAAACTTTGCTGATAATCCGCTCTGAAGTTGGAGCATGCAGTGAGTAGCTAATTACCATGTGGCTTTGTGGGGTTTTTTTACCAAAAACACGTCTGTGATGCTCTCCTCAAAAATGTAACCCTTGTCTGGCAGGAAGAAGTTTGTCACTGGGTGAAGGTGTAGGCACAAAGTCCAAAGACTCCAAGAAAATGGCTTATCCATCCCGAGACCCCATCTCTGAGCTGAGCCCTTAGGCAGGGCTGCCACCTCCCTGTCCCCTGACGTACCTTCAGGGTGACACAACCAGAGGACACCCTTCAGTAAGGACATCCAAGTGCCTGTGCAGGGTCAGATACAGCTGGAAGAGGGTCAGGACTGGCCGAGCATGACCAACGGTGAAATTGGGGTTAGCAGGTAGATGATGGGACCTGAGGGAGGAGAGGCCGGGTATCTGAGATGTTCATTTTTGTTCTTCTCATGAGCCATGGCAGCAGCATCTCCAGGTACTTTCCATCCTACCACGTTCCCACCCTCAGTAATAACAACCAAGATGTCCCTAATGTCAAGGTGAGGACTCGCAGAGGCCTTCTCCAAAGGCAGAGAGGCATGATGGGGTTAAACCTCTGGCTTTCTCTGCCATAGGCTGCTCCCTGGTGTTACCAGTGATGGTATAAAACAGGTGAAAAGGAGAGGGATCCCACAGAGACGTGCTTTGCTTGGGAACAGGAGTGTGATTTAATCTCTGTACATTTATCTTTGTACCCAACCGTTACCTGGAGATGCGTCTGCAGCCACGGCTCATTTCATTTTGAGCCCCGCATCCCATTTGTGTCTCTTGGCAGGATAAAGCCCACATTGGTCATTGACCTTGACAGGTCCAGCCTTCCCCAACCAGCTCCAGGAGCTGCAGAGCCAGTTCCTCCACGGTGCTTAACATGATGTCCCTATGTCCCACAGGCCACCACCACGGTGTATGTCACCATCCTGGACGAGAATGACAACGCTCCCGCTTTCCGGCAGCAGCTGTACGAGGTGACCCTCGATGAAGGTCCTGCCACACTCAACGCCACCCTGGTCACAGTACAGGCCCTGGACCGGGACGAGGGACCCAACGGCACAGTTGTGTACGCCATCACTGAAGGCAACATCTTGGGTACCTTCCACATCAACAGTGCCACGGTCAGTAAAGATGCCAGCCCCATCCTGGCCGTGCCCTTATCCCTCTGCCCTCACTCCTGACAGCTCTCCCCTCGCCTTGCAGGGACAGATCCGCACGGTGAAGGAGCTGGACTACGAGATCAGCCACGGGCGCTACACCTTGATCGTCACTGCCACCGACCAGTGCCCCATCATCTCCCGCCGACTGACATCGACCACCACGGTAAGGAGCTGCCGGCAGGGTTGCGACACCACAGACTCTTCGGGGTCGAGGAGTTCCCCCTCGCACATGCAGTTTCACATCTCCTTCCCAGTGGTCACCAGTCAATTTTCCCAGCAGCAGCCTGTTTAGCCAGTTGCTGTCACCCTGTTCCCTCATGGGGGCTGCAAAACAGGGACGTGAGCAAGGGACACTTGTGGGTTAATTAGCCCAATTACTTGGTCCTGCAGAAACATAAACAGAAGAAATTCCCAAACTGCTTTTAAGTTGCATTATATTGTCTTTAGAGGTCCCCTTGGTTCTTCTTGCCTGAAGGAACAGTAGATAGTAAAGCGTTGCTAAAGCATTAGTTTCTGCTTCATCTTTATCTTCTCACATTATTTATCTCCTTTTTTAAATGCCTTTTCCTTGTATGGGGTTATTTAAAGCCTCTAGTCATTTTTGTTGCTTCTCTCTATAGCTCTTCCATCTCTCCTGGACCGTGGTGACCTGAACTTAGAGCACTGCTCAAAGTGTGGGGAGGGCAGACTAGCAGCTCCAAAGCAAACCTTTGGCAGGAATTGAATACGCTGATTATTTTTGTGTTTGAACCCAAAATTTGGTGGGTTGTATTGCAGACATTATCCATGTCCAGGAATGATTTTGGGGTCTGCAGGTGGAAGGGATCAGTTAGATCTTCTGCCTTGGCTTGCCCAGATATCCAAGTGTTTTGTAGTCCCTCAAAAAGAGATAAATTATTCTGTGCAGAGAAAAAAAGAGAAACTGAAGGGGAGATACCAGTGTGGGAGATTTCCATGGATGAAATCTGTCCCCTCAAGCCTGGCAGCACTGTACTCCACACTTGGGCAGATGGAAAGCCTTCTGAGGTGTGTTTTTGATACTGCTGGAGATGCCTTCCTGGCCCAGGAAAACTGCAGCGGAAACCTCGAGAGCTGAGGTTTAACTGCTGGCAGGGAAGGTGGCAGCTGCCAGCGTGGGGCGGGCGAAGGCAGAGCTTCCCCTGCTCTTAGCCCAAGCAAAGACACGAACTTGGAAACCCCTTCAGCAACAAGTATGGAAGCTAGAAGGGATAGGAAACACCCTCCCTATGCGGCCTGGGGAGTTTATGCCAGCGCTGTATGAAAACCTGGCTTTTAGGAGGAGGTTTAGTGGTTATTGAAGATCCCAAGTGATGGGAAATCCGTCATTCTGATAAGGCGTGCCAGTGTTTGTTTTCTCCACTGCTAGGAAACGCAGCAGAGACTCAGATATACTCCTTTGTAAGGATCAAATTTAGCCAGTAACAAATGCCCATCTGATGGATTTTACTGTCCTTTAACCCAGGAGGTCAGAAATCTCATTTTCAGGATCTTTCTCATAAGCATCCATACCACCAAAGCCCACTGGAGACTCTCCTCCTCAGGCAGCATTTCTCTACTGTGCAAGTTCCTCGAAGCCAAGCAAGGGGGTAACACTCTTTTCATTATAGTATAGAGCTATGTAAATGTCTTCTATGGAGTGTGACCCAGTTAAAAAGCAAGACTTGAGTTTGTTGGATCCCTGGCTTCACCGGCAGCCCTGTGGCCTACTCTGTCCTAAAACTGTTGATCCTTTCCCCTGTTGAGAGCTGTAGGATTGATTTCCAGCCAGCTAAATGTGTCGTAGGAAGGGATGCAGAAAGGGGAAACACACCAGCAGCATTGGTGGTGTTTTGTGTTGGAAGAAGGATGCAAGCTGCAAGTTTTTTAAAGTTTACTCAGCGTTAGGAATGAAGCCCTTGATGGAGAAAAAGGAGCAGCTGGCTGTGGAGATTGGACCTCTCTGAACTCATGGCTTTGATGGTCAAATCCATGTCTGTGGGTTTTATCTATCCAGCTTGGGTTTCAAGATGTGAATGTGGAGAGCATCTGGCTTTTGTGTTGACCTCTCCATCATGGTGCATGGCCCAGAGGCTGAAAAGGGCCTCACCTGTGTGCAGCTGGAGTTTCATAGTGTCAGTGCAGGATGGGCACTATCAGGAATAACTGAGTTTGAGTCTCTGAACTCTGAGCTGGATGTTTGGTGAACCCAGCAAAGCCAGAAAAACAGGAGGCTTTTTGCAATGTCAGCCATCCATGGCTTCCCACGCTCATGGCCAGCAGGCTGCTCTCCCCTTCCATCCCTTCTCCTCTCACTGCCTGCCATCCTCACCCTGACTGCAGGTGCTGGTGAACCTCAACGACATCAACGACAACCTTCCCACCTTCCCTCGGCCCTACGAGGGTCCCTTCGACGTCACGGAAGGGCAGCCCGGCCCACGTGTCTGGACCTTCCTGGCCCATGACGGCGACTCAGGACCCAGCGGGCAAGTGGAGTACAGCATCATCGCCGGGGACCCCCTTGGTGAGCGGGGACCTGGGGGCATCACCTCTCCTTCTGGCTGTCCTGTGGAGGAACTCGGCTTGCAGGAGGTGGTGCGGGAGTGGGCGGAAGCGTTTCAGAAAAGCCATCCTCCCAGCCGGGCGAGTTCAGCCTTTCAACACCAGGAAATCCTGTTTTGAGTAACAGAAAACTTAACCTGTTCATGGCCAGCCAACAGGGTGGCCAGGGCTTGTGCAAGGGAGGGGAGAAATCTGCTAAGCAATAAAGGGGGAGGAAAAAAAAAAAGACCACAGAAAGAGAAACAGAGAGCTGCAAGCTCATAGCCCCATCCCCTTACCCCCACAAGGTCCCCCCTGTTTAGGGACCGGGTTGCTCTGCACCCTGTGGTTGGTAAAGCTGTAGCTGTAGCCCCAGCAGCACCCCAGAGCAGGTGGCAGAGGAGCCGCAGGCATCCCCAGCCACAGGGATGTACTGGCTGTCCCTCTGTGAACGGGTGGGACGACTTTAGTCCAGAGTATCTTGAAGGCAGAGCCCAGTCCCATCTCCAAGCTGACCTCACTGCAAAGATTTTCCAGAACAAGTGGGACTCAGCCCCGTGGCTCGGGGGGTTCCATGCCATGTAGCCCACCCTGCTCTGGCCATCACAGGGCATGGACAGGTACTTGGAGGGCTGTCGGCACCTTCAGAAAGACCCAGCCAAGGAGTGTGAGCACCTCTTACTTGGCCATTCAACCCATGTCCCCTCCTCCTGCTGGTACCTGGGGGTGCATCAGTCCCCAGAATAGACCCCAGCTGCCCACAGTCCTCCTGTATTGGCAGTAACAGGGCACCGGGGCTGTTGTCCCCAAGCGTGCCATGGTGCCTGTCCCCCTGTCTCTGATACAAGCCATTCCCATGGGGAACCAGGCCATTCATAGCAGGGCAGCATGAGCCAGGGCTCTTCTGTCTGGCAGGGGAGTTTGTGATCTCCCCGGTGGAAGGGGAGCTGCGGGTGCGGAAGGATGCTGAGCTGGACCGCGAGAACATCCCCTTCTACAACCTCACCATCGCCGCCCGGGACCGGGGAGTGCCCCCCCTCAGCTCCACAGTGAGTCACCTGGGGTGCCATCCCCAGCTCCTTCCTCGGGGTCTCCTCTGCCTTCACTGTTGTCCCCAGTAGGCAGAGCAGGGAAGCCCACATCTTGCTTGAGGGGGCAAAAAAAGGATAGGAGGGGTGGAAATAGGTGCTATGTGCCACCGCTTCTCTCCCTGGCAGATGATGGTGGGTGTCCGTGTGCTGGACATCAATGACAACGACCCTGTGCTTGTCAACCTCCCGATGAACCTCACCCTCAGCGAGAACGCCCCTGTCTCCAGCTTTGTCACCCGCATCCTCGCCCGGGATGCGGACAAGGGCCCAAACGCCCTCCTGACCTTTGACATAACATCGGGCAACACAGAGAATGCCTTCTACATCAACAGCACCGTACGGCCGTGGTCCCTGGGGCTGGGAGTGGGATTTGGGGGTGCGGGGAGGGTGGGCACCTCTGGCCCCAGAGCCCTGCCTTCCCTAGGCACCCATGGGTGCCAGCTGGCAGGACATGCCCTGGGGGGAGCGTGTCTCACATCCCTTGGACCTATTTTCTCCCTTTTTTTCTCGGTAGAGTGGCATCATCTATGTAAACCGCCCGCTGGACAGAGAGCGGGTGGCAGAGTACAGGCTGACCATCACGGTGAAGGACAACCCCGAGAACATACGCAATGCCAGGCGGGTAATTACAGACACTGCAGGGGCCTCCAGTGGCAGAGTTGGCAGGGTGGGTGGGAGAAGGGGCTCCTGCCATAGCCAAAACCAGGCAGTGCATTTACCCACCACGTTCCCAATAGCAGCCTCATCCCCTAAAAGCATCTGGGGGTCACAAGGAGAGAGCTAAACCCCCGTGTCCCCATCAGAGCACAGGACCAGTAGGATTTAGGGCAAGTCCATGTTGACTCCATGCAACAGCAGTAGATGTCACAGAAGGTGGGACAAAATTGGGCTGGAGAGCTGGACAGCAACGATGCTGGAACATCCTTTGGCCCTACCAAGATGTCCCATACATCAGCCTTTGGGGTGCAGGCTGGGAAGGGATGCCCAGCCCCAGGGTGAGGGTCCCTGCAGATCCTCCAAGGTGGTCCAAGGAGCACAGCGACATGGTTGCACAGGGCTCCAGGTTTGACCAGCAATGGGAGAGGCAGGAGCTGAGCTCAAGGAAAGGACACTGCAGTCATCACCCTCTTGTCCCCATTTTCCTTTAGGATTTTGACCTGTTGGTCATTTCCATAGCGGATGAGAACGACAATCGCCCCCTTTTCACCCAGAGCTCCTACCAGGCTGAGGTGATGGAGAACTCACCCCCGGGTAGGTCTCTCTTTGCTCCCTTATGTGGCTTCTGGAGAATCCCTTTGGGGCTGGGTGAGGAGAGGTATCTCCTGGTCATTGTGGAGGAGACACGACGCTGAGCAGGGAAAGGCTGCAAGTCAGTGGGACGGGGATGCTGAGCGTGAGGGACTCCTGCCAACTGCACAGGGAGGTCAGACTCAAGGAGACTGTGGTTTTGGTCCATGCTGCTGGTGGAAACCCTTCCTGGCACAGGTCAGGCACAACCCTGTGAGGTATTGGCCCAGTCTGGGAATTACTCAGCTGCAGACAGCAAGACGTGCCTGTGGTCTGAGCCAAGCACTGGGGGCAGCCTTGAGGGCACCAACCTTCCCAATGTCCCTGCATGGGATGGGGTGCCATCTCTCCATCACTAGCACTGGAGCCACATTGCTCTGTGGGTTAGAGATAAAACAGTCCAGCCTGTCCTGGTAGACGTTTGCCAGACAAAGAGCTAGAAATATTCCTCATATTTTTTTGCCTTCTTGCCATTTAAATTGCTCCCTGCTCCAAGACCTCAGGTACCTCCCTGTCCCGCCATCAAGGGACATCCCAAGCAAAAGGTTTGGGTGCCTGCAGGGGATGCCCTCAGCAGCGGGGTGCTAGTGCCACCCGTCTGATGGATGTGTCTGTCTGTTTGTTTTTAGCTGGATGTCCTACTGCCTCGCCTGGGCCTCACAAGTCGGTCTGCAAGGCTGCAGCAGCCACCCCCCCACTGCCTCGTGCCCTGCGAGGCCCCACTCTGTCACCTCCTCCATCCATTCATTGCTGTCCCTCATGTGTCACCGGGGTGGGAGGGGGCAGGGGGAGGTGCTCCACGGGGGCCCACAACCCTCCCTAACCCTTGTCATCCCATCCAGGGACTCCAGTCACGATGCTCAATGGACCCATCCTAGCTCTGGATGGTGACCAGGGCAGCAATGCTGTGGTGACCTACCAGCTCCTGAAGGCATCCCTGGACCTCTTTATTATCAACAACAGGACAGGTGAGGTGGCTAGGCAGGGCTCCAGCCCCAGCCCAGTGTCACCAGGCAGCCATGGGGTCTGTCACTGGGCTTTTCCCCTTCTCCAGGTGTTGTTTCAGTGAAGCCTGGCAATGTGATAGACAGAGAGGCTTTGCCAGACCCTCACCTGGAGTTCACACTGGTGGCTTGTGATGTCGGGGGGCTGAACAGCACCGCCAGCCTGGCAGTGACCATCCTGGATGACAATGACAACCGTCCCATCTTCCAGCCAGCGTCCGTCACAGTGCATCTGCGGGAAAACAGCCCCCCAGGTCAGGAGAGAGCCAGGACTGGATGTGAGGGTGGGTGATGGAGATACCTGGGTGTCCCCCTGAAGATCAGGGCTGGCCAGGATGGGGTTTGGGAATTTGGGACTGCCCACGTTGCTTGATGGTATTTGCCTTGGGACTGGGGACTTGTTGCTGCTGCCCTCCAACCCTCACTTGAGAGGACTGTCCTGCCTTTCCAGGCTTCTCTGTCCTCCAGGTAACAGCCACAGATGCTGACAGCGGCCTCAACCAGCAGCTGGATTACCGGATTGAGGGTGGCGGCCAGGACAGGTTCCTGATCGATGCCACCACAGGGGTGATCCGCGTGGCCAATATCAGCATCGACCGAGAGGAGCGGGATGCCTACCGGCTGATGGTGGTGGCCGTGGACCAGGGCACGCCACCGCTCTCGGGCACTGCCACCATCAGCCTCTTCATCGACGACATCAACGACTGCCGGCCCGAGTTCATCAACCCCATTCAGACCGTCAGCGTCCCCGAGTCAGCCGCCCCTGGCACCGTGGTGGCTGAGGTGACCGCCATCGACCGGGACCTCCAGCCCCGCCTGGAGTACTACCTGCTGGAGATCGTGGCCCGTGACGACACGGACGCACTGGTGCCCAACCAGCAAGGAGCATTCGTGGTGGATTTTAGGACAGGTAGGAGAGCGGGAAGGGTGGCACGGGCGGTGTGGACCCCTCTCCTTGCTTCTGCTTCTTCTTCTTCTCCGCCTGGAGGTAGGTGCCCAAGGCACAGGGACGTGATGCTCCCCTCCTTCCTCCCCACTCTCCTCCTCCGCCGACTCACCCTGCCCTCTCCTCTCTTCCCTGTCCAACTGACTGAACTAACCCTTTCCTTTCCGGCTCTCGGCCCACCAGGTTTGTCTCTGTGTCTGTGCTCGTTTCTCTCTCCGCGCCATCCGTCGCCTCCCTCCATCTCACCCATCACCAGCCCCACTGCGGGCCAGGGGCTGCTCAGCCTTGGCAGACCGGACGTGGGCACCCTCGCTGGGGGGAACAGGGTGGGGAGGACTCCAGGGTAAGAGGTGGGCTCTACTCTTGGGGAAGGAGAGCCAGGAGCTCCCCATGTGTGTTTTGGAAGCACAGAGCTGATCCAGAAAGAAAAGTGCCCTTGTTGGAAAGGATACAGGACAAGACTCCTAAAGACGCTGAGATGCTGCGTTAAGGTGGATGGGATCGTACAGGGGAGCAGCAGCAGTTGCTCCCAAACTCCTCTCGTCCCAAACCCTTACTCCAGCTGAGGCTGCATAAAAACCTGTTAGCTGGGCAGAGCAGAGCAGACAGGAAGGCAGGAGATGGAGAGAAGTTGTCTCCTCCCGTAGCTATTGAGTGTTTTCCCAGTTTACCCTTTGGGGAGAGGCAGGAGACCAAGTGCAGTGGAGTGTGCAGCAGTCAGCTGGTGCAGACCCATCTGCTGGGGGTCCTAGGTGGGGGGGGGGGGGGGGGGCACAGACACAGATGAGATGACTACCATCTTTTTTGGGGTTCCCAGGAGCTGTGAAGATCAAAACCCCCCTCAACCGGGAACTGGTGGCCACCTACGAGGTCACCATCTCTGTCCACGACAATGCCAGCGAAGTCATCGACCGCTCGGTCAGCGTGCCCAACGGTAAGCGTGGGCTCCTGCCAGGCAGCTGGCACAGCCTCTCCCAGGCACCAGCACAGCTTCTGGGTAGCCGGCAGCTCTCCCATCTCCATCTCCATCCTGACACCAGCAGTCCTGGACCAGCTCCCAGCAGGTTCGGGTTCTCCTCTGAGCCCTCCTTTAGCAAATAGCCCGGACATCCCAGAGCTGCACTGGGGATGGAAAGGACCATAATCATACCATGAGAGACACCCATTTCTTCCTTGCCATCCCCATGACATCTTGCCACTCTGCTCCTGGTAAATCCAGGCCCGCACACACAGGTCAGGAGTAGGCCTGAAGTAGGTGAGATTGCCCCACAGCCAGCTCAGGGCACAGTGGCTTTGCTGGATATTGCTATTTTTCTTGATGAACCCACCCCATTTAGTTGTCTTTCCTGGGGTTTTCATGCTTGTATCTTTACAACACTCCTTTCTCCCATCCTTTCTTCCCTTCTCTTTCTCACTTGCTCTCTTCCTCTTCTCTTCCCCTATGGTCTCCACTGTGGCCACAGCCAAGCTGACAGTCAATGTCTTAGATGTCAATGACAACACACCCCGCTTCCGCCCCTTCGGGGTCACCTATTTCACCGAGAGGATTCTGGAGGGAGCCACACAGGGCACCACACTCATCTCCATCTCAGCAGTGGACCCAGACAAAGGTGCTAATGGGCAGATCACCTATGAGCTGCTGAACCTCTCCCCAGAAGGGTACGCCTGCCTCGAAGACCAGTCAGCAGGTTGGTGGCCTAGGGAAGTGGGAGTCTGGGGCAGGTCAGTGGCCTGGGGCAGGTTTCTCATTTCAGGGTCTGCCATCCTCTAGGGAAGGTTGTGGCCAACAGGACGGTGGATTACGAGGAGGTGCAGTGGCTGAACTTCACCGTCCGAGCTTCCGACAACGGCTCTCCCCGCAGATCCGCCGAGATCCCCGTGTACCTCCAGATAGTGGACATCAACGACAACAATCCTGTTTTCAGCCAGCCGTCCTACCAGGTAAGCTGGGCTCTCCCATCCAAGTCCATGTGAGGTTGGGCAGAGCCTGCCTGGTGAGGATGGGCACAGAGCTGGGGGTTCTCAGGGACATCTTCTCTTCCGTGCTTGAACCATCTGAAGAAGATGGTCCACCCACCAATATACTCTGGATGAACATCTTGTTCTGGGTCCAGCTGTGCCCACCCCTGGGTGCTACCCTGGACACTTGGTTGCTGCCTGCTAAAACAGCAAGTGGTGCAGCAACCGGTCCTGCCTGCTCCCTTTGCTTGCAGAAAGCTGTCTTCGAGGATGTGCCATTGGGTACGGTCATCCTGAGGGTCAAGGCCACGGATGCGGATTCTGGGCGTTTTGCTCTCATCCAGTACAGCCTGGGGGATGGAGAGGGCAAGTTTGGGATAAATCCCAACACGGTAAGGAGCCAACCAGGGCTGGAACAGAGAGGGAAAAGGGAGGGGAAGCTGTGATGGTCCCATCTTGTGCCTTGCTCCCACACCTCACCTTCTGCCCCTTCTCGAGTACCAGCTCTGCCAGACGAGATCCACCTGAAGGTCTCTGTGTGCTGCAGGGTGACATCTACATCCTGTCAGCCCTGGACCGGGAGAAGAAGGATCACTACACACTGACAGCTGTGGCCAGGGATAACCCTGGAGATGTCTCCAGTAACCGTCGGGAGAACTCTGTGCAGGTAGGGCTCTCCTCCTCCCAAAGCCCCTCATGTGGTGGTCCCCAGCAAGAAGCTGTTAAAGCTCAGGCTTTCCTCCTCAGCCAGATTGCTGGTTGCTCTGGGGAGGAATTAGGCAGAAGGAAGTGGGGATGACCCCAGGGGCTGTGGGGTGGACAATGCAGGGGGCTTTGTGCTGTGGGGACAGCGTGTCGTGTCGACAGGAGGGGACGGAGCAGGAGGGGCAGGGGAGAGTGACACTATTGTCTGCAAGTGCTCAGGCATGAATGGGTGCCCCAGCCATGGAGGCCCCCATTGTTGGAGGCAGGAATTCAGCTAGCAGAGCTAAACAAATAGCAGGAAGGGCACCACGCTCCACCATGGGTCACAGCAGGGGTGCAGCCCCCAGGGGCTGCCCGGCTGTGTCCAGCCTCACGTCACCCAGCCGGCTGTGCTGTGTCAAAGGTGCTGATCACAGTCCTGGACATCAATGACTTCAGACCCCAGTTCAGCAAGAGCCAGTTCAGCACCAGTGTCTATGAGAACGAGCCAGCGGGGACATCGGTGATCACCATGACCGCCACTGACCTGGATGAAGGGGACAACCAAGTGGTGACCTACAGCATCGAGGGCCCCGGAGCGGGTAGGTGCTGGCAATGGGGGGCTGCTCCCCAGGGAATAGGGTTATCATGAGGAGAAATTGGAGGAGATGTAGGGGTCAAGCCTGCATCCAGTGTCCTGCAGCTGGTTTGGAGCAAGGCTATGCGTGTTGTCCCATGAGCAATATTGAAAGCGTGCAGCTTTTGGTATTGCTGCACAGTTCCCAGTTTCTTATGACATGGCATGTTCTGGCTTTGCCTGCTTTCACCCTGCAGCCCAGCCTTGGCTTATCCTCTTGTCTTTCCAGCCCCAGCAGGACTTTCTACGGACACAAGTGTGTCTTGGAGCAAACTCACTGCAGGCTTTACAGGAAAGCCAAGAAGAGCTAGGAGGTTTTGGGTGGATAGTGGCAGTGCCTGAACTCCAGTATACCTCTGCATGCCGAGGAGTAATGGGAACCAAGCAAAAACCTGCATAAATGTAGAGGGAAATGGCATAAATTTCATTTTCCTGAGACCCATGGGTGTATCTGACCACTTCCCTGTCCCAGATGGTGTAGCTGGACTGGGCAGGAGTGAAACGCACCCAGGGGTGACCTGGGAGCAGGGCCCTTGTCATTGCCCAGTGGCAGGGAGTTGGCAGTGGGCATGGATGCTCTGAAATGGCACCCTGAGAGCATCTGCACCCCTGGCCTCAGGCAGCCGACTGCACTCCATCACTCCATCACAGGGATTTCCCACCAGGGAGGGGTGTGCTTCAACTGGTGGACTGGTTTCTAATCGTGATTATCTGATGCTAAGTGCCCTGAGCCAGAGATGTGTTTTTTTCTGCCCCCAGATGCTTTCAGAATCAATAAAGACTCCGGGCTCATCACATCCTGGCGGCGCTTGAAGTCCTATGAGAGGTTCAACCTGACCGTGGTGGCCACGGACAAGGGTCGCCCTCCTCTCTGGGGGACCACCATGCTCCACATTGACGTCATCGACATCAATGACAACCGCCCCGTCTTCATCCGCCCGCCCAACGGCACCATCCTACACATCAAGGAGGTGAATTCCTTGAGGGGGAGTGGGGTCATGACACACTGAGACCATGTCCAGAAGTGCTCCTGCCTACCAGTAGCAAAATCCATTCTCCATCTCCACCGGGGATGAAACAAGAACTTGATTTGTCATGCAGCAAGAAGGTTTGGGTCATGGGGTTGGATGGTCAACAGTGGCCCCTCTCCATACATGCGAGCGGGGATGCTGGGGCAGCTTTGGGGAACAGAAAGCCCAGCAACACACAAAATAAGGAAATGACTGGTCACTGAACGTCAAGTGTGTTTATAAACAAGGGCTGAAATGCTGACATTTAAGACATTTTTCCTTTCTGGGAATCCAGGCTTGGCTCAGCCAGTCCCCGGCACGTGCCGGGGCAGCCACCCTGCCAAAGAGAATCATGGCTCCACATTGCCAGCCCCAGGCTGGGTTTTGGGCAGTGGGAGCCTGCTGACCCCAATACAAAAGGGTTTGGAGGGGCAAGGGTTCACGTGTAATGCTGGGGCTAAGGGGCTGTGTGTGTGCAAGCAGGAGATCCCTCTGCTGTCCAACGTCTACGAGGTCTACGCCACAGACAAAGACGAGGGCCTCAACGGAGCAGTGCTCTACAACCTGCTGAAAACCGGGGCGGGGAACAAAGACTGGGAGTACTTCAGCATCGACTCGGTCAGCGGGCTGATCCAGACAGCCATGCGGCTGGACCGGGAGAAGCAGGCAGTGTACAATGTGAGTCAGGTGGCAGCACACCCGCAGGGTGGCTGGGACGGTCCTCGAGGCTGCGGGTCCGGTACAGGGCTGGTGGGATGTTAGTGAGGTGGTGAGGATGGGGTCAGCTGCTGCAGTTGTGAAGATGTCACACCTTAGCAGGAACCAGGTGGTTGCCAAGTGCCATCAGGGAATTGTGTCCTGGTGGACCAACTCCCAATTCCCTGGGGAATTTACCCTCCACCACCCAGCTATCCCCTCAGCGATGTCTCCTGGCTCACGTGGCTTTGCCCAGGATGGCACTTTTGTCTCTATCTCTCCAGTTGATCATCGTGGCCTGTGACCAGGGCCAGCCAGCCTACGAGACCATGCAGCCCCTCCAGGTCGCGCTCGATGACATCGATGACAATGAGCCTGTCTTCCTCAGGCCACCTGTAAGGCACCAAGATGGAGGGGATGGGACATGGGGGTGCAGGGATGGGGATGTCGGTGAGCACATGTGATGGAGCTGAGCATCACTGTGGTGGGGAACGCAATGGGACTTGTCTGCTTTTAGTCTTTCAAAGTGAAATAAAAGCCACCTCGATGCTCATAACCTTCCCTTCTCCTGGGGTCTCTGACAGAGGGACAGTCCCCAGTACCAGGCACTCTTCATCCCTGAGCACTCGCGGCCAGGCACCGTGGTGGGGAACGTCACCGGGGCAGTGGACGCAGATGAGGGCTCCAATGCCATCGTCTACTACTTCATAGCAGGTGGGTACAGAGCTGGGAGGGGATGGGCAGCTCTGCATCCCCCCGTACACCCCTCGCCAAGGTTTTCTATTGCTGCCGTCAGCTTCTCGCTGCCTTTCTGCCCTGGTCAACGGGTGAGGTGGCATTTCAGGAATGCTGAGCCCAAAGGGGACTAACTGGGGTCCCCCTTCTGCACTCAGCTGGGAACCGGGAGAGCAACTTCCAGCTGAGCCGGGAAGGGAAGCTGCAGGTCTTGCGAGACCTGGACCGAGAGAAGGAGCCATACTACTCCATCATCGTCAAAGCGTCCAGCCAGAGGAACTGGTCCCCTCCCCGGGGACAGCGGGCAGGCAGAGCCCAGGCCTGGGACCTCAGCGGGGACCTGACCCTTCAGGAGGTGCGAATCTTCCTGGATGACATCAATGACCAGTCCCCCCAGTTCACCAAGTCGGAGTACACGGCTGGTAAGGGGTGCCAGGAGCTGGCAGGCACCTGGAGCCAGAGGTGCTCCAAGGAAAATCCAGCTCAGTGGAGGGATGGCGAGACCCAACCCAGCCCCAGGTGTCTGTCCTGTTTCTCTCTCAAAGGGGTTGCCACCGATGCCAAGGTGGGATCGGAGCTGATCAGAGTGGTCGCGGTGGACGCCGACGTGGGCAATAACAGCCTGGTCCTGTACAACATCTTGAGCATCCGCTACATCAAGCAGCACTCCAATGACTCTGAGGAGGTGGCCAACATCTTTAGCATCGGTGCGTACCCTCCATGCCACAGGAGCACAGGGCCATGGCCAGAGACATCCCTGTGGCCAAAAATGTCCCCATGGCCAGGGTCACTAAGCCTGGGCTTGTGACCATCCTTCCCCCAGGAACCCTTGATGGGATCCTGCGAACCTTCGACCTCTTCACGGCCTACAACCCCGGCTACTTTATGGTGGACATCATAGCCTCTGACCTGGTGGGCCACAACGACACGGCCATCGTGGGGATTTACATCCTGCGGGATGACCAGCGGGTCAAGATCATCATCAATGAGATCCCAGACAAGGTCAGGCAGTTTGAGGAGGAGTTCATCAGCTTGCTGTCCAACATCACGGGCGCCATCGTCAACACAGATGATGTGCAGGTAACTGAGGTTGCTTCGAGGGGTAAGTAAACTTCCACATGCTGCTTGGGAGGTGTCCTTTGAGGGTGCCCTGTCTGTATAAACCATAGACACCCCTGAGCTCTGAAGGTGATGGATACACCCCAGGCTGGGGTGTATCAAAGGGGTCCAGACTGACCCCATGCCAGGCTTGAGGACGTATTGCTAGGCGAGTGCACCTTGGGGCATACTGGGGAAATGCTCCGGGAGGAGACATCTCTTCCACACTGCACACCTTGCCGTCTCTCCACAGTTCCATGTTGACAAGAAAGGTCGAGTGAACTTTGCACAGACAGAGCTGCTGATCCACGTGGTGAACAGGGAGACCAACCGCATCCTGGACGTGGAGCGGTATGCCACCTGGCCCATCACCCGGCCTGCCGCCTGGCCCGTTGAGTCCTCAGGGAGCCTCATCAACGTTAAGATGCCCAAGCACCCCTTCTCTTCTCAGGGTGATTCAGATGATAGATGAAAACAAGGAGCAGCTGAGGAACCTCTTCAGAAACTACAACGTGCTGGACGTGCAGCCAGCCATCACCGCCCGGGCTCCGGACGACCTCTCGGCTCTGCAGGTAACAGCCCAGCTGGGGCTGGAGATGGCTGCTGCGTGCAGGTGGGGTGATGTCCCCCTCTGTCCTCCGTGGCCTGGAGAGATGTTTCACCCAAATAATTTCGGGTGGGTGCCTGCTGCTGGGTGCTGGTTCCACGCCAGAGGTTGCTGCTACCCCTCCGTCTCTCCCAGATGGCGATCATCGTGCTGGCTGTCCTGCTCTTCCTGGCTGCCATGCTCTTCATCCTCATGAACTGGTACTACCGGACAGTGTGAGTAATGCTTGCTCTCTGCCCACCGTGGGCCAGGGGGACCCTGCGTGGCAGTGCCAGCAAGCAAAGGAGGGCATCAGCATCCCAACACCTCCTGCGGTGGGGCTCAGCCTGCGTTCAGAAATTGCTCTTCCCCAAAAATATAATGGTTTTAATGCTGATATCGCCTCTCCCCGCCAAGCCCAATGTCCTCGCAGATACGGGAGCTGTTGTCAGGGTTATTGCAAATCTGTGTCCCCCTCTCCTCTCCAGCATCTTCCTTATTGTCTTCCCTAATTCCCTGTATTCCTTTTGCAGGCACAAAAGGAAACTGAAGGCCATAGTGGCTGGCTCCACCGGTGAGCAGTGTTTGGGGTTGTCCAGCTGCATGCGACGGCAGGGAGGGGGTACACAGGGACACGTGGGGGATGGCACTGGGGTATAAATCAGAAATGGTCCTACCCAGCAAGGCACAATGGTGGGAGGCTTTTCTCAACATCCAGGCTCCGCATTATCAGCTGCATCCCAGCCCTCATTCTCACCCCACTGGTGCCTTTTCAGTCACCCAGTTTCCTCCTCGATAAAGAAGTGCCACCCTGTGCCCACAGCCAGGCTGGTTTGCTGCTCAGCCTGCCAACGTGCTGCCCTGTAACCCCCACCCCTGCCTTTTGCAGGGAACAGAGGCTTCATGGACATCATGGACATGCCAAACACCAACAAGTACTCCTTTGATGGGTGAGTTCTCCCCTGCCCTCCAGTCTGCCACCTTGTGCAGTGCAGTATGTCATGTTGTGGGATCACAGGCTGCTCCTGAGAGGGGGATGCCTGTGGGCAGTGGAGGCACAATGCCTCTCTGCTGTGCAAGGCATGTCACTGGCTCTGGGACACATCCTTGCCTTGAGAGCTTTCAAAGCCAAAAGACCTTGTGCTTTCTCCTATGACTCCATCTCTGCCAGTACTGTCCAGGTTTGGGGTAAGCAGAGATGACAGGCAGGTACCAACACACATCTGGATCCAGAGCATCTGAATTCATATTCTGCACAGGGCAAGAGGAAGCAGTGTAACATCAGCATCCAGGCTGTGGGTGGGGTTAGGGATGCTGCTGGGTTCTCAGCCGCTCCTTGCTTGCACTGATGACTGCTCCTCTCCCCTGGGCAGGGCCAACCCAGTGTGGCTGGACCCCTTCTGCAGGAACATGGAGCTGGCAGCACAGGCAGAGCACGAGGATGACCTGCCAGAGAACCTGAGCGAGATCACAGACCTCTGGAACAGCCCTGCCCGCACCCACGTGAGCCACGGCCCCCACCAGGACACCTCCTTCCCTTGCCCAACGCCCGTGCCGCCTCCTCAGCCACTCTCTCCTCCCACAGGGGACCTTCGGGAGGGAGCCCTCCGCCGCCAAGCCTGAGGATGACCGCTACCTGCGGGCAGCCATCCAGGAGTACGACAACATTGCCAAGCTGGGGCAGATCATGCGGGAGGGACCCATCAAGGTGAGTGATGAGTGCGGGCATCCTCCACCGAGGGGTCTTCTCCTACCGCTCCGGCTTCCAGGTTCATGGCTGCGGCACTGGAGGTTGATGTTGCTCCAAAAAATGCTGGGATGAGGCTGGCCTCCCTCTAACCAAACCACCTCCCTTGGGTAACCCATCCTCTCTCCCCCTCCGCCCAGGGATCGCTCTTGAAGGTGGTCCTGGATGATTACATGCGCTTGAAAAAACTCTTTGCCCAGCGGATGGTGCATAAGGCCACCGCCAGTCAGGGGGACCGCTCCTCGGTCTCGGAGGTAGACGGGGTGTGCATGGGCGTGGGGAGATGCTTGCCGTGCCCTCTGGGATGCAGTGTGTCTTCCCGGCCCCGCAGGCTGCAGTTGCTCCCTGTGGCCATGGTCCCCATCACCCCGTGGTCCCTCCATTCCCTGCTTGGCCAAAATGAGGCAGATCCTGGTTTTCCACTGAGGCTGCTGGTTCCCTTCAGTACCCCAGTTCTCATGAACGCCCCCCATGTTTCCTCTGAGCGTCAGCAGCACCCTGTCCCTCAGTGTCTTCCACTCCTGGGGGAGCACACCCGGGGTGTGCTGTGTCCATCACCATCTGTCTCCTCACAAAGGGGCAGCTGCTCTGCAGAGGCTGGCCGAGAAGCTGCATGTCCCTGCACACATGTGGGGACATCTTCCCTCCCCTCTGCTCCTACCTTATCAACCCAGGAGGTTTTTGAGGCAAAAAGGCTGGGATGGAGGGTTTTGATGCAGGAGGGCCAGTGTGAGGTGAAGCAACTCCTCCTGCAGCCTTTCCCCTCTTCATGGAATGCAAAACATGGTGCAAACAGAGTGGAGGAGAGCAGCATGATGAGAGACACCTTTCTGCCTCCCATCCCTCCGCACACTTTTCCCCCTCCAGCCCCATCCAGCCTTCCCTCAACTCCTTTCCTTCTCTGCCTCCTGCCCCACCACCCCCATACAACCCCAAATCCCTACCTGGATCCAAACTCCTCTTTGGCTGCTGTGGGGGCTGCTGCCAGACACACCACCTGGCTGCCAGCCGGTGCCAGAGCCAGGGCACTCACCTGATGGATGAGTGATCCAGCTGGAGATCATCATCATTCCGGTGATCCTCATCACCATGCTCTGAG
The DNA here is from genome assembly GCA_028020825.1 of Podargus strigoides. NCBI lineage: Eukaryota > Metazoa > Chordata > Aves > Caprimulgiformes > Podargidae > Podargus > Podargus strigoides. Next base: position 34,673,184 of record CM051626.1, on the reverse strand, counting down.
GTTGCTTCAGAAGAGGAGCGTCCCGTCCCTCCTGCTGTCCTCCAGCACTGCAGGAGGTTCGGAGGCAGGGAAGCCAGGATCTGCTTTGGCCATGGTGGTGATTCCACTGCTCCCTGGACCTTTTGCAGCTGATCCAGAAGGAGCTGGAGGAGGAGGAGGAGGAGCGCAGCCCCGGCCAGGGCAGCCTCCGCTTCCGACACAAGCAGCCGGTGGAGCTGAAAGGTCCGGATGGCATCCACGTGGTACACGGCAGCACGGGCACGCTGCTCGCCTCCGACCTCAACAGCCTGCCCGAGGATGACCAGAAGGTGCTGGGTCGCTCGCTGGAGACTCTGACCGCTGACTGCGGGGGCTACAGCGACCACAACGCCCGCACCGAGTCGGCCAAGTCCACCCCCCTGCACAAGATGCGGGAGGTGATCATGGAGAGCCCGCTGGAGATCACCGAGTTATGACGAGTGGTGGCGGTGGCCGTGGCGGTGCCCCTCTAGGCAAGCCGGGGCCGGCGGGGATGAAGCACAGACCAGGGGGGGCCATGGTGGGGGCTGGGGACACCCCAAGAGCGGTGCTTGGCCCCCCCCCCTTCCCTTGCAGAAGGAGTCCAGGCCGAGCAGCGCAGATCGCTCCGGCAGCCTTGGAGAGCTTGGCCCCGGGAAAGGGCTCTCAGGACCAGTTTGCTTTTACTCACCTGTCATTTATCCATGAAAGCATTAATTTTTTTTTATTTTTCTTATTTAAAAAAAAAAAAAAAAAATTTTTTTAAAAAAAAAATATATATAAAAAAAAAAAAAAGCTAAATGAATCCAATGAGTCCAGGCTGGACAGGGGTGAAGGTACAGCCAAGGTGAGGATGATGTGTCACCACAGCATCCCCAGGCACAGGCTGGGGACAAGCAGCCGTCACACCTTGACCACGGGCACAGGGAGGGCCAGGGAGAGGCCGAGTCCTTTTGGCACTAACATCACCTTTCCAGCAAGGAAAGACCCAAAAAAAAAACACCCCACAAAAAAAAATAATAAAAAAAAAGACATTTCTCCATTTTGCTGGCTTTACCAAAACATGTTGCGATGTCGAGAAAAGAGAGAGACTGACAATAACTGGGGCTTCTGGCTGTGGAGTGCTCGTGCGTGTCTTTTCTGCCCTTTCCTTTCCCCTTCCCTCTTGCTTTCGGGTTTGTTCGTTCGGGGATTTGTTTCCAGTCGTAACCTTGTGGAGAGTTTCGGGCACGGTCTGTTACGGGACTCAGAAATACACTGTCTATGGCTTTGGGTAACCTGTCTGTCATCCTTCCTCCCCAGAGTCATCATACCCAAACCGCCTTTGGAAGAGAAAACCCTCTTTTTTCCCTTAATTCACCCTTCCAGCTATCCTTTTTGTGAGATGCCACCCTGGGTGTTGCTGCATTAAACCCCCCCAGGTTTGCCCCCACCTTGCTACTCCACCAGCATCCCAGGACAAGGAGGAGGGAGACAACCAGCTGGGCTCACGGGAAGAGTTTATTTGCGGTGAGATGCTCCCGTGCACGCTCAGGACCAGGCACCATGGGCATGCCCCCCCCGCCACGGCACCCTGCTGTCCCTCACTGCCGTGGCTGAGTCAGCACAGGACCCCCCCAGCAGGCCTGTGTGTGTGAAAGGAAGGCTTTTCCCCAAAACTCACGTGTTTTTTGTTCAGAGAATACTTAAAATATGTCCAGCTGGACACAAAATTAGTGTACTGCAAATGTCATGCAAAGCCAGGCATTGCAGGTAAATTTAATCCACTTTTTTCTTAAACTGATGACCGGGTGGGGAAAAAAAATATTCAGAAGCCACCTCAATTTGAAGAGGGACCAGGAAAGGGCTGTGCTTCCCAAAAGCCACCGAGACCTGCGGTGCGAGGCTGCCGGGAGCCGGGGAGTGGCGTTTGGGCAGCAGAAACCATCCCAGCCCATGGGGATGGAGCCACGTCGCAGGGTCTGGGCTTTATGAGAGGTTCAGGGGGGGATGGGGATGGGGATGGGAGAGACATCAGGATTTTGCAGTCACCCTGAGAGCCATCAAGGCTGAATCCCCAGTCCTGTAAATACTAACGAGTCCCTTAACCTGATTTGGAAATCCAAGCCCCAGGAGTGGGAAAGGAAGCAGCAGAGGAGGCTGGGGTACCCCACAGCCCCCCCCACCGGGGTGGTGAGGCCGGTGGGCTCATGCCATCACTGTCCACGGGTTCATCCCAAGGGAGGGGGTCCGGGGTCCTGAACCAAAACGACAGGGCAAGCCCAACTGGCCGAGGAGGTGGCTCCTAGTTCCATAGGTGACGCCGGCAGTGCTCAACAGCCTGTGGGAGAGATGGGGAGGGATGGTGGAGGGAAGCAGGGACCCCCAGCACCCTGCCCACCCAGGGGAGGGGACGTGGCTGACACTTACGTTGCACTCAACAGCCGTGGCCATGTTCTTGCACCAGTAGTGCGGGCCCCAGGCACAGGGGTCCGAGCCCAGGAGATGCTCCTTGTGTGAATCACAGGCTCTTATTTTCTGCATTGCAAAGGAGAAAGGTGGGAGAAGGGAGGGAAAAAAAACAAACAAGAGCACCCTTTAACCCCACTGCCCCTCTGCCAGCAACCCCCCATGTAGCACCCATGGGATGGGGATACTCACAGTGCAGACGAAAGTGGGGTCCATCATCTGCACCAGGAGCCGCACGGCCTCTGGCTCATACTGCACCACAAGCGCCTCGCACTGGGAAGGAGAGGGGGGACTGAGCCAGAGCAGGGGTTTTGGGGGTCCCTGCCAGGCTGGGGACTCCCCCCCTGGCTCACCTGGCTGGTGAGTGGCGTGGGCAGCATCTCACAGCCCTTCTCCAACATGTCGCTCAGCTCCGCCAGCGTCTCGTTCTTCAGCAGCTCGTTGTCGAAGTAGGTGATGACGATCTGGCAGACGTTGCAGAAGGCGCCTGCACCCACGGCCAGCTGCTCCAGCGCTGCAGCCCCTGCAGGACACAGTGGAGGGGCAGTGAGCACCACCCCCCCCCAGCACCCCACACCCCGGGTGCCAGCTGGGTACCCCACCTCACCTCGGTGGGCGTCCCCGCTGCGGGGGCAGCAGTGCAGCATGGTGCAGATGGCCTCTGGGTCAGTGGCCTCCAGCAGCATGATGACCACGGCTTTGCCATAGGAGTCCACGAAGTCCTTGCACTGCCCGATGACGCTGTGGGGCAGCATGTAACACACCTTCTCGATGTCATTCACCAGTTGCTCCTGCCAGCACAAGGTGGATGGAGGGATGAGGAGACCTCCCCCTTTTTCCAGTCCCCCCCATCCCCAGGTGGCTGTGACAAGGGCTCACCTCTGTCACGTTGTTCTCCAGGAGGCTCTCGGCCGCCTTCACGGCAAACTGGCACATCTCGCACAGCGGCGTGGTCCCCTCCTCAACCTGCTGGGACAAGGACACCACCAAAAAGCCAGGTTGGATGGAGCCTTGAGCAACCTGGTCTGGTGGGAGATGTCCCTGCCATGGCAGGGGGGTTGGAACGAGATGAGCTTTGGGGTCCCTTCCAACCCAAACCATTCTAGGATTCTATGACACACACCGAGTCCCCCCAGAGCCACCCCCATCAACCCCCACAAAAGGCATTCCCCACCTTGGAAAAACAGGGATGCTCAAGGGGAAAAAAAGTGTAAAATGAAGCTCCCCTTTCCCAGTGTTTGGTGGGGTGGGGTGGGGTGTCCCCACTTACCCCCAGCATGCTCAGGACCTGTGTCAGCTTCTCGGTGAGCAGCGTGTGGAGGGGCAGCACTGAGGTGGAGGAGCAGAGTCCCAGGTGGCCACACAGCTCCATGGGGTCCTGGGGAGAGAGACACTCCAAATGGAGCGGGTATTGCCCCCCCCAGGAGGGTGAGCCTGAGCCCCCCACTTCCCACAGAGGGGGATTTCAGCCCATTGAGGTGCAGGGCTCACTTACCTCAGCTTGCTGCCAGAGGAGGGGCCGGAAAATGGCAAGAAAAAATGTAAATAAAAACCAGTTACAGTGGCTGCAAGCTGCAGGGGGGTGGGGGTGGGGGAGGAATATATCATTTTTTTTTTAAATGCTCATATAAGAGCAGGGTCCCACACAAGCTCTGGTCCTGCTTACCATGTACTGGAGCAGCTGGGCAGCCGTGTCTGCGTACTCGCCCAGGTAGTGCTTGCACTGTGCAGGGGGAGGACATGGTGTCAGCACCCAAGGGAGGACACCCCACCACCCACCACACTCAGGTGTCACAGAGGACGAGGGAGCCCAGCAGGCTGCTGCTGCCCTTACCCACTCTGCCAGGTGGGGTGTCAGGCCCTCGCACGCCCACTCGCCGTGGGCCACCAGCGCCTGGGCAAAGGTGGCATCGGTCCCCAGCTCCAGCTGCACGGCTGCCACCAGCTGCAGGCATTCCCCACAGACCTCTTCCATCTCCTGTGGGATGACAGGGGCAGGGATGAGTATCGATACCCCCCCCAAAATAAAACTAAGCCCCCCCCATGCCTGGATTTGCAGGGCTGGGATTTAAATGCCAGTCATAATCTGGGGCAGCTTTTTAGCCAGCATCTCTCTGGTGTCCCCCTTGCACCCTGAAATATCCCAGCCCCCAATCGGTCTGACCCCTAAGCAGATGCCATTTCAGCTATGCAGTAATTTTAATACTAGGTTTTTAAATTATTTTTAAATAGGTGATGCTTAGGTGACTCCCGCTCACGGGCAGCGTCACCTCAATGGCATCCTTGCCTGTGCCACGGTACCTGGGCCTCACCACGAGGCGGGTCCTGGGGATGAAGCAGGAGGGGCACGTTGGCGATGAAGGGGGCGACCAGGTCGGGGAAATCCTGAGCAGGACCTGCAGAGACTGGTGGCGGCTTCTGGAACTTCAGGGCCCCCGTGGGGCGGTCCCGGGGCTGGCACAGCCTGATGGTCCCACACACCGTCTTCGGGTCCGCCTGAGGGAGCAGAGGGGTAGGGGCTTGAGGCCATGTCTGCCCCATCACCCTGCTCCCCCCGTCCCTGCGTCGTTTCCTCCTCCATCTCCTCCCCGCAGAGTTTTTTCCCCGGGCTCCAAGAGCCTCCCTTGCCCTGCAGTTCCCCAAGTGATCCCAAACCACAGAGAAACACAAACCCAAGGAGGTTCCCCCACCAGTTACCAGCACTTGCTTGCCCAGCTGAACGAGGATGAGGATGCCAGTGTCCACCATCCTCTTGCACTTGACAGACCAGTCCTGGAAGGGCAGGTACTGGCATTTCTTATCCAAGAAGCGCCGCAGCTTTTCCTAGGTGACAAGGGGAGAGCTCAGGGCTGGGCTGGCCATGTGGTGTGATGGGAAGGGACACGCCACCTCCCTCCCAGCCATGACCCACCTCAGTCCGGTTGTCCTGCAGGATCTTGCCCACCACAGAGACTGCCACCTGGCACAGGTGACATCCAATCCCCTTCTGCTGAGAGAGGGGATGCATCGGGACACTGCCATGGCACCCAGACCCACTGCTTGCTCCCCAAATTCCAACCCTCCACCCCAAAAACACCCCACCAAGGGGCACTTGGGAATATTCTGGGGTACCCATTCAATTTTGCCATTCACTTGGCCGACACATGGCTGCCTGAGAGCATCAGCAGATGCTCCTCTGGGTACCCAGTGTCAGGGTGGGCACGCTGGGATTCTCCCCTCAGCCCCACGTTTTGGGGCAGGATGGGTGCATGCCTCCATCCCCCCCTGCATGCCCCTCTGCTGGTGTGGTTACCCCCAGGGCCTGGTCCCAAACAGTGATCTGGCAGAGCTCCAGCGTCCCGCACTTGGCCGCCGTCACCACGTCGCGACACCAGTCCTCCGGCCGCTCGTCGCATTGCTGGAGGGGGCTGGCCACGGCTGGGGGGGAGGAGAGGAGACTGTCAGCCCCCAGGGCACCCTCAGACCATCTGCATTGCACCAACCTCCCCCCAGTACCCCAACCCCAGCCCTGCTCTGGCAGCTGAGGGCGATGCTCCCTCACCCTCCCGCTGTGATTCACCCTCAGCTTTCGCAATGGTGCTGGGGCTGGGGTTTGTAAATCATGTTTTAAGCCCAGCAAAGGCCAGTTTTGCCGGGCCACCACCTGCTGCCAGCTTTTCCAACGGGATGTTGCAGCAGCACTGCCCAGTGGCAAATGCAAAGTGACTTGGGGGGGGTCACCCTCAGCCTCATGGCACCCTTCAACGCACTGGGGAGGTGGCTGCTTGTAAAACCAGCACTAAATCTTGCAAACCGGGGCCACCAGCCCCGAGCAGCAGCCAGTTAACCACGCCACAGCTCCCAGCGATGCTTGAGCAACCCCAGTTTGGGGTGGTTTGGTTTTTTTTTTCTTTTCCTCCCAACGACAGCATTTTTCTCCTGGCTGCAAATCCCCAGCCTGGCAGCGTCGCCCTGGCCCGCCCGGGCAGCGCGGTGGCATGGCGCAACGCTGGTGGCTTTAATTGCCACCTTGGCATGTCAGGATTTATTTGTGATGGGGCAAGTGTTTGTTCCCAGTGGGGGCTGTGCCCACCCAGGATGCTGCCAGGAGCTGGCGCAACCCAAGCTCTTCTCTGCCCTGCTTCATCTGGGAGCTGCTCTGGGAAGTCAGGAGGCACATGGGGAGCAGCAAATGGACAGATGGATGGACAGACCCTGCTGCATACCCTCTTGTAGCAGGCATTTCTAAGCAAAGCATGACACACACCCCCCCCCCAGAGCATTTGCATCCAGCTTCCACCACCCAGCCCTGACCTTATGATTTTGCACAGCAGGAATAAAGCCAAAGGCAGAAATTGTTCCTTCCACCCACCCTGCCCTTACCAGGTTTCTCCCCAAAAGCTGCTTTTCCTGCATGCTCGATCCTGACAATGCCTTTGGCTCATCCATGGGACATGTTGGGACAGTGACTTGAGATGCCTGGGGCCACCCCAGCAAGTCCCCAGCAGTGGGGGCCCTGCCTGCTCCCAAAAAATGCTGTCACAGCTTGGTAGGTGGTGTTTCAGCCCCGATTACCCCACTGGGCTGATGACAGCACTAGGGCAGGAGCAAGCCCCAGGGCAGGGTGAGTCTCCCCCAGTTTCCCATGCACAGCTTCACACACACCTCTCCCCAATGCCATGGGGGCCGCATCAGCTGAGAGAGATATATATTTATTTTTTTCAGCCCTGGCACTAGCATCAGGGCAAACAGGAATGGCAAGTCAGCAGGAGTGGTAAGGGGCAGCACAAAAAAAAAAAAAGGAGAGGGGAGGTGATAACCCACAGCTCATCTCTGAGCTGGTCTTGCCTGGCCCATGGACACAAGCATCCCTCACAGCCCCATGCTGGAGATTGGACCAGCAGCATAAGGATGCTGCCCACAACAGCATGGGGGGATTTAACTGGTCTAAAGGGCAGCAGCAGTTTGGATCTGCACCTTGGCTCTCAGCTCAGCACTTACTCCTCACTCTGCTCAAGCTGAAACTCAGGTAACAAGTGCTTGGCCAGAAAAATAATTAATAACAATAATAACACCCATCTGCTGAGGGCAGAGGGAGCTTCCCTGGGTGGAAAGCATCACCACAGGGCAAGCAACTGGAGCAACTGGTGCCTTGTGAGCTTTCCTCTACATTTCAAAGCTGCGCTGGAGCCACCTTGTGCTGACAGACACCCAGGCAGCAGGACAGTGGACAGTGCCATTGTCACGAAGCCTCAGCACGGAGCAAGGCAGGGATGCTCCCCTGCCACCATGGCCCTGGGTCACCTGGTGCTGCCCCATCCGCAGCTGCCAGGCCCCTGGGGTGGGGTGGGCTTTGCTCAGCAGGGAGCCATCCTCGAGCCCCAGATCTCCCGGGGCTGTGCCGGCATTACTGGGAGCCTGGGAACACGCCGGTCGAGCCGGCAGAGCCTGGCGAGCAGGTTGTGATGTAAAGCCTGGGGGTGGCGGCGTGGGCCACAGCGCCCCAGTTCCTGGCTGGGCGCACACCCCTCTTAGAGCAAAAAAAAAAAAACAAACCAAACGTAAACGCGCTCTTCCCAGCATCACAAATCCTTCTCAGAGGTGTGCAGGGACCCGTGGTCCCACAGCCCCCAGCCGTGCTCACGCCTGGGCCTCTGCTGCAAGAGCAGCCGCCGGCTGCCAGGGCAGGCATCTGCCCGAAGGACGGACGTGCCGAGCGTGGGTGAACTTTCCTGCTCTGCCTGTTGCCAGCTGGAGCACCTCGGCATGTCCCCCCCCACCGCCAGGTCACGCGTGCTCAGTCACGACGACTCCACCGCAGCGCCGGCGCCGGGGAAGGTCACGTCGGAGGAGCCCGATGTGCTGAGATCGGGGTAATTAGGGCACAAAAGGGGTTCTTCCTGCTAAAAGAGGGGGTTTTTTTGCCTACAACAGCAGGGCTCCACAGCTTCCCTGGGGAAATTTCCCCTGGAGCAAGGAGCAGGGGTGGGAAATGGGCGGTGGTGGGCCAGGTACCCCCAGGTATCCCCTTCTCATGCGAGGGGACACCACGAGACAGCAGCAGCATAACTCATCCACAGGATTTGCTCACAGCTAGCCAGAGCCCCGGAGATGAGACGTCTCCAGCAGCACTGCAGTATTGCAACTCCTCACCCTACCCAGAGCTGGGCAAGCCACAGGGGAAAAGGTTTCCTGCCTCCTCCACCTCCTACGAGGTGGCACCACACGAGGACAATAAAGTGGCTTCCCCCAGACAGCACGTACACAGTCAGGTCCTGACACCGCTGGCAGCGGACAAGGCAGCACTCTGCCCCCCACTCCTGCAGCCACTGGCCTCCCTCCTTCCGTACCCCAGTGAAACACCAGCTCCATCCCCATCCCTGCTGTCTGGAGGAAAAGGGAGGGAGCAAACCACTCACACCCCAAGATAAACTTTAAGGGCAGAAGTTGCAACGTTCACGTCCAGGTGGGCAAGAGGCACCACTGGCTGCTTTACCACCCGCCCCAGCCCTCCTCTGGCATAACTCCACTGCCACAGAGGGATGAGGAAGCACCCTCTGGAGCTTAAATGCTACAGCTGGGAATGGTTTTGGGGTCCAGGGGGATTTTCTGGGCTCTCAAGCCTCACCCCCAGGCCCAGCCTTACCTTGGTAGGAGCCCAGGCACACAGTAAGGATCAGCACCCAGCCACTCCATTTGCTCTCCATGCCGTTCCCAAGACAGTCCTCAGTGGCTGGTTCCTCTCCTGTGCTGCTCCCAGTCTGAGGAATCTTGGATGGGTTGGGAGAAGCAGTGAGAACCCACACCTACGCAGGGCCATTACCACACCCCTCTCCTTACACCTTGATTATAAAATCATCACCAGCCTGTAAGTGGAGGGAGGGACCAGACTCCAGCAGGTATTCCCGGGAAGTCAAAACCAGCCCAGAACCTGCTGCTCAACGCCAGCCTCGCCACTCTGGGCTGCAAAGGGTGGGCACAGCCAGGAAAAGCTGTCCTCGTGCCACGTGGCACGGCCACTTGCTGTGCTTTTCACCAGACAGAGCATCATCCCTTAGAAAAAAGACCAGCAGTGCAGATGTTAAAGGGCAGTAAAATTAGGATAAGGGAATTAAGGGTGTATTTTAAGCGAGCTACATGGCTGCCTCTACGTCTTTAAAGGACATTTAAAATAAAATAAGGACTGAAAAGGGACATTAAATGCAAGTCAGCACTGCAGCCTGATACCAAGCAGCTTCGGCCTGCGCAAGGCAGAGGGGAATTGCAACACGGGGCTGTTGCCTCACAGCAGAGATTGCGTTGGTCCAAGGGAAGAGCGTGTCAGCGGTGGCAATCCCCAGCAAACCTACGACTGTGCTCAGTGGAACAACAAAGGCTTGAGGGACACGCGTGTTGCAACTCAGTGGGAACCTGACTCCTGCCCTCCGGCCCCGGGTCCCCTCCTGCAGAGAAGGGGAAGCTGAGGAGAGCCTTCAGTGACACCAAGGAAACACCAACTTCTCCATTTACAGAAGTTTTTATTGTTCATTAAGGAAGCTTTTGTGCAAAAATCAAGACAAATGTTCTTTAGAAAGCAACTGCACGTGTCCCCCCCAGCATAACTCAAGCAGGTCAGGTGCCACAGTCCACAGGAAGGGAGAAAACTAGAGACCCCCAGTGCTAGCACAGGAATTCCCCCGGCTCACCGGGCACCAGCATCCATCTTTCACTACTAAAAACCCAAGGAAATTAAAACCTTGCCAACTTGTAAGAGTTGTGATCCATCCCCACCCTCCCACCCCAAAGAAAAAAAAAATCACATGAAGAGAACACCATTGAGTTTAAAAGGCCAAATACCATCCTACGTGCCATGCTGTAACACAGCCTGTACCCCCAGGGCAGCGATGCTGAAGGGAGCCCATTCCCTATCTGGGGTATCTCCCCCAGCTGGGATACACCACTGGAACCACTGCACAAGCCTGCCACCACAGAAAGCTGCAGGTATTTTACATCTTTAGGGGAAATTATTTGTCTTTTCTTTTTTAAAGCCGTGAGTGTTTCAGTGTTCTGTACAAATGCAAACAGCAAAGACTGTTGCTATCTGGCCACAGCGCCCAGACATTCAGTATGTACACATGGTAACAAAAAAGCTGCAGTTGAGTGGTTTTCCACTGAACTGCATGAAAAACTACTTTGCTTGCTGCTAAAGCGTTGTCACTGGAGCTCCTGCTTCACCCAAGACACCACAGGAACAGCAGCAGTTGCTGGCACCCTTCTGAACACAACTGGAATTTTCAAAGCTCCACCTCTGCCCAGCTCCTCCTTCCCAAAGGTCTCCTCAGAGCTACTCTGGTGCCACGATTTTGGGGGTTAACTTGATCAGAACTACGCACTAAGTGCTGGTAGGGGATACAAGGTCCAACATAAGCATGATTCTCATTTGAAGCCCCTACACCTCAGGGGCCTGACTTGTTTCCAGGGTAGCAGCCCACCTTGAAAGGCTTTTGTTCTCAAGTTCAGGCTGTTTGAAGTGGGACGCTGTGGAGGCATGAGAGGCAGGTTGTCAGAGACGCCAGCAGAGCTTCCAAATACCTACTCCAGCACTCTTACCATCTGCCATCTCTGTGTGCTAGTCTAGAAACCTTTCCCAAGAGAAATGGGAACTCTGGAAAAGAAAATTCTACTTCAAACTACTCAGAAGGGTGAGTGTCAGTGAAAATGGGTGGCAGCAACAGAAACTGCCAGCGAGCCTCGTGGCACCTCTGAAGTTTTAGGTGACCAAAACATACTAAGAGAGAAAAACAAATCAAGGAAAAAACTGGCAGTTTACAATAAACCACATTTTTCCATGCATTCTCCCCTCTTGCTGACATACACAGCCCTGCTGACTTATTCCTCTCCATCTTCTACCCACCCAGCTCACTCCACCTCCCTGGCACCCAGCCGGCTGCATGTAGGAAGCTGCAAGATGAAGCAGAATTAAGCAACTGGGGTAAGAAAAAAAAAAGGAGCCATTCCTTAAGTACGTCAGCATGCTTCAAAAGACTGAAATCCCACTGTACAGCTTGACAGGAGAACACCCATGCTTAGACTGAGTAGTCCAAGGAAATAAAAAGGATGTGGTCAAAGGTGGAGGGAGGGTTTCCTTAGCTATGTAACACCACAAGCACGGTCACTCAAATGCAAAAGCATGGTGACTCAAATGCAAACCCATCTTTTTAGGTATCAGTTACTTTGGAAGCTAGCAGGGCACACAAAGTCCCCTCCCTTTGCATCTGTAGAGCTTCCAAAATTCCAGCTGAGGGGATTCCCAGATTCCACATTATCATCCCTTAGAGTTCCCCTATGGTTACACAGAAAATTAATATTCCAGCCAGATGTTAAAAAAATGCAAAGCATGTCATCTTCGCAATGCTGACTACAGAAAGACACTTGGAAGTTTAGTCACTATCTTCTGCTTTTAATTAAAAGATAATAGTCTTGTCTCATTTCACCTTCTGTGCCATTATTCCCAGCACCTAAAAAAAAAACCACTTCAGCCTACCAATTAAAAATCTACAACACACTGACTATTTTTAGGAGCATAACGAGTTAAACTGTACAATCAGAAGTATCTTTAAGTCAAGGATGAAGATCTGATCCTTCAAACAGCAGCACTGCTACAGAAGAGTTACAATAAAGGAACTGAAAGGTCAAACTGTTAATGAGGCAGAGAGGAGGGACATTTGAGATACAGCTCTCTGCCAACCTCAGCCCATGTTTTCACGAGCCATGGCAAACTTTCAGAACTGGAAACTCTTCTTCTAGTTCCACACGTGACGTTTGCAGTGATCAACAGCCTAAAGGGAAAGAAATAGTGTCTGTTAGTGGAAAAAAACCTGTTTGCAAGTAAGTGTGCATCTACACATATAATTCACTGCCTTATTCGGAGCTGAGATCTCAGGAACAAATCTGTTTTTCTTAAAAAAAGTGATTCCAGAGAGCACTAGAATAAACAACATCCTCCTCCCCACCCAGAAGCTTCAGGAAGGAATGCTGATGACCCTTAGCCATTAAGGCCTGGCAACAAAAGCATCAGGCCACAGCAATAATGGGAGCCAATTGTTAGAGCCTGGCATGAGGTCATGACATGGTCTGTTGGCTGCAGGAACGAAGACTAAATATAAAGCTCACTATAGATTCTGAAATGCTTGCAGGAGGGTTGGGGATAGGAACAAAAGGGAGAGCAAATAGTCTGCTTTAAGAAAGCTAAGGGCTGTGAAAGACCCTCTAATCAAACTCAACTGCCTCTAGCTAGTCCTCTTTTGCTTCCTGAAACTGGAACTCATCCACTTGAAAGCACAGCATAGAAGCCAGAAAAGTAGTTTATGAGGAGCTACCCAAAACCAGTAGGAAGCCTGAGGCAGAATCCTGCTTTACGTACGTTGCACTGAGCAGCAGTCTCCATGTTCTTACACCAGTAACCTGGACCCCAGACACAAGCATCGTCCCCTAGGAGAGGCTGCTTAGCTGATCCACAGACCCCAAGTTTCTGTGAAGAGAAACGCAGCAGAGTCAGCACCTACTTGTGCCACAGGGATCTCAGCTCCAGCCTCACGTCTGAGCTTCCACCTGTGTGTGGAAGCAACACCGAGGCAGCTTCAGGAGCTCCCACAGTACTGTGACAGCTGAACTGCGGTCACACATGCAGCCCAACAAGTCACTATGAAGCGGTAATCTGACACAGGGAAGAATTAAGTTACTGCGACCACTTCTTCATTTTAAATTTCAAGAAACAGAGCTTCTAGAAAGGGACCTTTTTCAAAAAATGTCATTTAACTTCCTCTCATCACGTTCAGGCCACACTACACCTTGTTACTGAACCTCAACAGTGGGTAACCACTGGCAGCTCTTTTCTTCTCCCCTTCCTTGCCCAAGGCTGGCAGTCAGACAGCTGGGCCATTCAGTAAGCCCGAGGCCTTGCACAACCCACACTTGCTCCAAGCATTCAGCGTGCTGATTTTTATTCTAACAGAGTTTCTGCATGCTAGGCACTGAAAGGGGTGCAGAAGAGCAGGCAGGACTGCATCAGAGCTCATACTCAATAGATTCAAACGCAATACTCACAGTGCAAACAAAAGTGGGATCCATCACCTCTGCCAAGAGTTGCACAACCACTGGTTCATACTGTTCCACAAACTGAATGCACTGCAACAAAACACAGGTTGAGAGATTCTCCTGTCAAAGCCTTAAAAAGACAAGTAAGATATAGTCTTCAGCAGGCAGGCCTGTACACTACTCTAAACACCCCAATAATACACTCCAAACTGATAAAGAAGAGGCTGGAGCTCTGCAAGCTGAAAAGGACTCAACATCGCACTAATCACACAACTACACCCTAGCTCATACTTGCCTGCAGCTGTCTGCAGACAGGTTATGATAAGAAAGGGGTCAGACAGAAAAAAAACAAAAGCAGGACAGACTTTGGGAGAAGAACCAAGCAGGATTTGCTTGGTTTGCAGAGCTTTGTCTCTAATTGTGGAGATCACCGCTGTCTCAAGAGGAAAGCACACTGAACAAGCTGGAGACAAACATCCTGAACAGGATGGCAGCAATGCAATAATGGCTCTTAAGAACTTTTAGCCCAAGTAGTCACTGTTCCCTCCAGCCCAGGCAGCAGCACTCACACTTCCCAGCAATAGCAGTCAGCCCTCTAGTGGAGACACCAGCTCCAAGGCACGGGGAGGTGCTGGCGTTCTCGGCAGACTAACGGCACTGATTAAGCGAACCACAGGTACTAAACAGCCTCGCAGCAGTTAGCAGGAAGAGCTGTTTTGCAGCTGCTTTAAGCCTGCATATTGTACACCTAGTAAACTCATAACCAGTTGCTACTTGCTGACACTCAGCAGCCACCTAATAAGATTTCCAGGTAAATCTTGATAGCAGTGGCCCAACAGGTGCTGCTTTTCACTGTCTCACTGGAATTATATCACCCTACTTCCAATTATTTTGTTAATCCCCTGAACAGGCTCAGTGTTTAGGGAAAAAAAAAAAAAACAAAAAAACCACAACAAACCTTCAGCAGTTCCCACCCACTGTTCTCAGAGGATTTCCAGGCAAACCTTTACTGACTGCAAATTAGTACAACAATCAGCCAGTCAGTTCAGGCCCTTCAAAGTCTCCATCTGTCCAAAGGACTGCCAACCCCCAAGGATGGGGAGTACAAAAACCTAATCCCCCTGCACCCCAAGCTCCTTCCCAGCAGAGGAATACTGACTACTCTTACAAAACCACCATGAGATGCTGCACTCTAGTTTTTCCAAATACTCTGCAAGATGTTTCATCCTTCTGTTCATCTCCATCTGCCTTGCTCCGACAGGAAGGCAGGCTGCCACGCAGCAAGGCCTGTGTGGGAATCTGACTGCCTCAGATCAAAGCCTGCTCCCTCTTTTTTGCTCTACTGCACATGAGAAGCTGCTACGCCTTTGGTGCTAACCAGCAAAGGGAAAAAACTAGGGAGGATCAGGTTGCTGAACACAAGCCAGTCCCAGCTGCACCTGTGGACAGTTTGTCTCCAGCCAGAGACAAAGGCATTCAGCCAAACACAGAGACCTCTATTATGAGTACCTGGACATTTACAGTGGAAGTAGACACACTTGAGAGATGGACCTAAAAATCAGCATTGAGACAGAACATCAGGTGAAACACTCAGAACACAAGGTACGCGTAATTGTCACTGTAGGATCTACATAAACCCAGCGTAACAACAAGGGCAGCTCCCACCCATCAAGACCATTGCTTTTTAGCCTGCCTCCTGCCCAAGCACTTTACCTGATCACGGACAGACTGTGGGAGGAAGTGACAGACTTTTTCCATTAAAGCCTCAATTTCAGCTGTCGTGGCATTCTTCTCTAGTTCTTTGTCTGCATAAGCTACCACCATCTTGCAGATATCACAGAAGCCACCCGCAGGTTTCACTGAAACTGAGAAGGAAAAAAAAACCCAAACAAAATGTCAGCGCTTAGGTAGTTCCCCCAGACAGAAGAAAGGAGGCAGCATCAGCAAAGTAGTAAAGCATATGCCTTTAAAAGAGATATAATCATAGGTGAACCAGGTCATTTTGCAATACCATCGACTCCTCATTACCAACCTGGCTGCTGCGGAGGCTTTTTGGTTGCACAGCATTTCAGCATAACGCACACAGCTTCAGGATTCGTTGCCTCCAAAAGCATGTCAATCAGAGCCTGGCCGTAGACATCTATGAAGTCCTTACACTCCTCTTTGACACTTCCTGGGAACAGGTAGCAGACCACCTCCATTTCATGTACAATCTCCTCCTGAAGCACCATGAAAGATGCGTGCCAAATGACAAAGAGAAATCTGACTCAATTCATAAGTACGTGTTTTCATGCTCTGTCCCACCCAGGATGGAAATCTTGCTCTCATGAAAACAAGCAATAAAGTTAACTTTCCTTCCCCCCTCCAATACAGCCCCATTTTAGCCAAAGCCTAGGAAGAGGTATCATTACCACCACTTACACACCTCTGTCTTGTTGCTCTCCAAGAGGCCAGTCACTTCTTTCACCATGGTCTCACATATTTCACACACAGACAAGGTTTTCTCTTCAACTGAGGCTTTCTGAGTTCACAGAAGAAACATACAAACCAATAAATCAGCACTTGACAGGGACAACTAGCATAGCATCAGTCTAACAGCATTCACATTTAGGTGCAGCACACTAATTCATTTACCTAGCTGGCCAGTTTGAGCTGAATTTAAAAGGTCACACAAAACCCAAAACCAACCCAGAAGGTCTCAGTAAAAAGCATTTCTGAATGAACAGCCATTTTGTATGACTAATTAAGACTGCAGTCCCCAAGGCTGTATGAGGGGAGTTAAATCTAGCAGACACGGAGAAATAAGCAGCCCTGCAGTGATTGGAATCATGGGATATATGAAGTGTTTTTCTTAGAAACACACTAATTGAGGACAAAATTACTAATTTGCTAGAATTGAGAGCACCCTCTTGTTTGCAAAAGAAACCTAGAAATCAAGGGACTTGAGGGAAATTGTTTGGAGCATTTTAATCAGAAGTTAACTGTCCTCAAAAAGAGACTTTCCAAAAAAAATGCCTTAGCCCACGTCTCACCCAAAAGCCATAGGAAACTAAGGTGCTTCTCAGAACATCAGCATTCTGACTCTGATCACTCACCTGCACATGCAGAGTGCCATTCCATTTTTAAAAGGGATCAAAGCCTAACTCCAAACGTAGAGCAAAACCCAAATTCAGCAATTTGCCCTCTAACATTTGATGTGTCATTTAGAATGGCTGCTATACTCTACTGCTGGAACAAGAGGTCCCATGTCAGTCCTGAAGTATGACCTTATGGCTTTGGTTCAGCATAGGCTCTGCTATTCCAACAGCTCAGTCAGCTCCCCTACTTCACCGATAAGCATCGGAAACAAGGAGAGGCCAGGAATTTATATGCAGGGAGACTTGGATTCCTCTATGCATAAAAGCTCCTACTTTTCTGCTTCACCTAGTTCATTACACTAAAGCAAAACGCAAGGCAAAGCAGTTGAGTACAAGAAGTCCATCTCACCTCCACAGTTTCTGTTTTGACTTCATGAATCACTTGAGCTGGCACCAGAGTCTGAAGGGGAACAGATTTCACGGAAGGACAGAACCCAACCATGGCACAAATGTCCTTTGGTTGCTGGAAAGACATGTATAAGCAGTTTTTAGAAGTCTAGAAGAGACTGCCCTTTCTATGGAGCCTATGAGCAGGCACAGAGAACGAAGGCTCCAACACAACTACAAGTTTCACAACTACTTCTACTTCAGGTATTGCCAAAGCATTTGATATGGTTATAGGCAGGACAGCTGTAAGATAAAATTTAGCAGGTCCTTTAAAAGAGAAAGGGGTTAGGCCACATCCATGTAAAAACCCCATTTACCATGAGCTATTACACTACACAAGCCCTTCAAAGGAGTTGACTTAAGAGCTACCAACACTCAAACAGGCCACCAGCACCACATCAGACCTGCACCCACAAAGCTATTCCCCCGAAAGCTTTAAGTAACCACAGAAGAGGCTAGTCTTCCTGAGTTCACCCAAAAGCTGAGAGAATTGCCTAGAAGGACAGACTCCTTTTCTCATCCACAAACTACCTTCTTTAAAGCATTCAGTAACATCACGTTTTGCAAACTGACTCCTGCATTACTGAACACAGCCTATAAGAAACAAAAGTAAACCATGTTAAAACCTAAGCCTAACCCTTTTTACAAGTACCTGCAGTAACTGTATTTCAAGTGTTCTTTTCACAGTAAGAGGGAAAAACATCAAACAGAAACAAAGCCTTTCAAAAGGCTTTCTAAGTTTTTAAGAAACATTACTAAATGTAAGAATAAACACCAGGCATGAGGCGAATTGCTCTAAGAAGGCCATGTTATACCCATACAAAACGAGAAAGGCTGTACAGCATAACACAGAAAACCTGAATTTTCCCACCTAAAGTCTACTTAAGCTAAAAAGAAGTTACTTTTGGTCCTATGGGTAACTAGAAGATCATACCCTACCCTGTCACCAGGGCACCAAGCTCCTTACAGCAGAGGTTTATGCAGCAGTTAATATATCATGCCATAACCTCATGCACAGGCAAAAGCAGTATCTCAAAGATACAGTGCTGCTTCAGACCACTCCAGGTAGTACCTTTAAGTCAAGCCCTTCGGTGCATGCATTCTAAGAAGCATTTCCAGATACTAATGTTACAGCAACACCCACATACACACCACATACTCTCTCAAAGAGAGATGACAGACACAAGGTCTCCCAGGACTGGATAAATTAAAGCCCAAATAGCTCTAGGAAGCAGGAGCCTAAGGGCCTCCCACATCCTCTCTTCAGTTCATATGCTTCAAACATCTGTATCATTGTCCTAGATTTAAAGGTTAACTAAGGAAAGACCCAGACACAGCTTCACTCAAGCCCTTTTGAGCTCAGACTTTAAACCAGAAGCTGACAGGAGCCATCAGTGTGCTTTTCCTACATCTAATCCTTCTTGTATGAAAGTGAACATAATTTCTGCTCCACTGGCCAAAGCATAATCAAGCTGAAATCTTAGCAGCACAAACTGGTATCTGGAGCTGGAAGCAGGACTGATCCACTGGAGGAACTCTGTAGTCTTTCTCTGTTTTAATTACATAAATATCCCTTGTATCTGTCAACATGGAGTACAATCATGCCATGAACACAACTAATAGAGCAAGTGAACTACAAGCAGGCTATCACCACAGGCAAGTTGCTCACCTACCTGATCCTTCTGTTGACAGGGGAGATTGGAGACAGAGGAAGAAAGAAGAAATTAAAGATAACAGTTAAGAGAAAAAAAATAAAAAGTCAAGCACTTGGAACTGCATATACTCTTTCCATGAAGATGATGGAATATGACATGGTCCCCACCCCAAAGATCCTTAGCATTGCTACAGCAAGTCATATTTAATTGCACAGTGCTACTGCGCGTTATTCATTTGAAGTTATTAAAGCATCCTGGGTAAGACTACCTCCAAAGAGTCTGAACAACACTCAGCCGGATGCAAGGTGTGGTCATATTCCAATTTCAGGTGTTCACAACACACTGCATTGCAATGCTTAAAATGACAAACTAACTGTTGTTGGAACAAGGATTTGCTTCCTCCCACAAATTCTTACTAAGCAGTTTCTAAGTAGCCTTTGGCAACTGGAAACAAAAAAAGGTCACCATGTTGCCAGATTCAGGTTCAAGTCAGCCACATACTCTATTCATAAATTCACCTGTAATTTGTTATGTTACTGGTGGCATGTAGGCACTGCATTCTCTAGGGAAAAGCTCACTTTTTTTTTATTGTTAAAGGGTTTGAGATCTCTGGTTAAAGAGGTGCTATGGAGGTGGTCAGAGGTAAAATATATTGTATGTTGCTGGAGAAGACCAGATCTGGTGCAGTACCACTCGCTTTCTGTGGCTCCTATCAAGAGCCCAGAGAGCATTTCAATTCCAGGAGGAGGATGTTTAGTTTTGCTTCAAATAGACACATTATCTCTTAACACTTGAACCAATTTTGCAAGACTGTGACAAAGACCAGCTCTAATATGCTTAACACGGTATTTGGTGGGGAAAGGGGACGTGGTGTAAGTACAGGATTGAGATATAAGAGTATAAAGGAACATATGTAATGCATCTTTCATGTTTCAAAGGATTAGAGTGCCTATTGCACCGCTGAAGTGGTTGTGAAAGAAAAGGAAAGCGCTAAAGAAAGCATTCTGAGACCGCAGTTACTATACAATTAAATGCCAAATTCAAAGCATTAACACCCAGACTTACAGAGCAAGGACTCTGCCCAGGCTTTTACTGCAGTAAATGTTTGTTTCCAAATAAGTTAGCTAAAGAAAGAAGAAAAATGAACCGAGAGCAAGTAGTATGATCAACAGATCTTACCAGGTGCATCATCATTTGGATAGCCAAGTCAGAATATTCAGAGATATAGTTCTTGCACTGCAGGAAGTGGGAAAAGAAAGTCTTGTAAATATCAGCCCACTTAAGCTGTAGAGTCAACCTAGAATTTCCTAATACATCAAGGTACTCGTTTACCTGCTCTACTTATTAACTATTCTGTTGTCTTTCAGAGCTTGTTCCAAATATAAGATGGCATTTCAGGTTACACAATCATTGCACATCCAGCTGCTTATCTGATGAGTCCTTTTCTCTTCCTCTCAGGGCAGAAGTACTCCCCCTCATTGATATAACCCCATTACCCTGCCCAGATCATATTTGGGAAAATGGCCTTTAAGGGCTAGCCGCAAGCTTGAGTCTTTTCCTCCTTCCCAGTCCTATACACACCACACCACCCAACTTTCTGAACCAGAAAGTTTATGGTTTCAGTGTTATTGTTATACTGTGTAACATCCTCCATGTGACACATTACATTGAGAGGATTAAGGCACTGAACAAACTATTTTATGTTTACACACAGGAACAGATTTTTAAAACTAAACCAATTTACCATATCAGACATCCCAGGTCCCAAACGGTCACACTCCTCCTTGGCATGAGCAACCAAAGACTTTACAAAAGATGAGTTTGTCCTCACAGCTTCCTGAACATCAGTCACCAGCTGAATGCAATCTTGGCAAACATCCCCACTTCCCTGAACAAAGAGTGAAAGGAAATTTAAGGTGACATATCTTCACATAGCATGTTTTAGAAGCTTCTATTCTACCAAGTTTTAAAAGCTATTTTGAACCATATACAAATCTCACTAAATACAGAACACTTGAAAGCCTGAGCTAATACAAATAGACAAGCTACTGCTGGTATGTGCACCAGCCACTAGATGGAGATTCAGTACCTACTTGGCTCCAAAACCGAGATAACAGTTAAGATACCCAATCTCCTTAATCTCTTGGTTTTGTTACAGACCACAGTGTGAAGGTTTCTAAATCTGGCATAGATCTTATCTGCTCCACCCACAGCAGCTTGTTCTCCACCCACCCAACTGTTTAACTCCCCATATCTAGGCTTGCTATCAAGACTCAGACTCTACACACAAGCTCATTGTCTCACCTGCTCCCCTTTGTCAACTATTTGATCTTTCCTGATCCAGTCTGTCACATCTGGATTCTTCCCCTGAAGAGCACAGCTAGCATATTACCCAGAATGTGGGAGAATTCTTCTTCCATTAAATGCTGATGCCAAACTTGCTCTCAAGAGATATTGTTTCCAGCAAGACCTGCTTGACTACTACAGTCCTGGATGGGAACAACCCAGCACCAGACTTGTCTTTATAGACCTTGGTTGTTAATCCAAGATTACACATACGGTCCACAGGGGCTGCAGCTATTATCCTACCCACAGCTTAAGGGAAAAGGTGGTTGTCTGTATGCAACAGGATAAATCTCAATAGGAGATAGACACCCAGCACATCAGCTTAATCTGTGCTCAGTACAACAATCCCTTACCAAGAATCATTAAGAAATTCTTATGCAAAGGAGCCCTGAAGCTCTGGATCAAAACTCACACACTTCTCTTGCACGCTGGAATAGCACCGCACCCCTACCTTAGACTTCTGCTTGGGTTTATCCTGAGGGTAAAGGAGAAGAGGCACGTTAGCCATGAATGGAGATGCCAGTTCAGAGAAGTCCAGCTCTGGTATCTTATTGGACTGGAGTTGTTTCTGAAGCTTCATTGTGGCAAGGTGCTTCTGAAGGGACTGGCACAGCGCGAGGGCACTACATACCACTTCAGGGTTATCCTACAGGAGAGAAGATACATACATAAAGCTCTGGACTGATGGCATTTTATATGAAGTTCAGAGTAGAGAGTCCTTCAGCTGAACCATGATAGGAAGGGAAAACGTTTCACAGCAAGGAAGCTGTCTTCAAACTCACACCATTAATTGCAACACCAGTGACCCACATAGGATTAAAGGATCATATGCACAATCTTATGTAGAAGAGAAATTCAGGCATCAACTGGAGCACGACTTTTAATTCCAGCAGTTGCAAGTTGTTAACTACTTACTAGCTCTTCTTTGATCATATCCATGACAACTGGTAGGTAGGAATCCACAATTTCTTTGCACTCAGAGACCAGGCCTTGGTCAGGAAGAAACTCGCACACCTTTTCCAAGTAAGAGCGGATCTCATCCTATAAAAGATGAGGTGGGCTATAGACTATCAAAATATATAGACACAGATTATGAAATGCTCTTTCCATTCCCAAAATGCATGACACAAAGGCCCTTAGATTCAGGTCAGTCCAGGCAGATGGCAAACAAAACTAGGTTTTAGACCTATAATGTGTTTCCCTGAGTCCTGGACCTTCAATAAGACTCTGCCCAAGTGAAAACATGAAATACTGCTTGCAAGGCCTGCACAATAGTCTTGCCAGCATAGAACACTTACATTTGGGAAGAGGAAGTGAAATTATGGACTAGTGGGACAGCAATTTGGTCATACAAAATACTCCCAGGTTCACAAAAGACAACAGGAAGAAGTGCCCACAACCACAATAAAGTCCACCTGGTGTAATCATCTGCTTCTAGAGACTGCAGTATCCCACCTTTTAAGATCAATGGCCCACTGGCACAAGAACCAGTTTATTAAGCATCTACAGTCAATAAGGGATGTGTTAGAGCACGAGAGGCTCTAGAATTTTCTCTCTAAACCAGAAGAGGCTGTTTAAAAGCCTTTTCCCCCCATGTCCTCTGGCCCCTTTCAACATCTGCTGCTTAGGTTGGGAAAACATCATGCAGACTACTCTTCCACCCCCTCACTTTCCATCCTCTTTAGACAATGAAATCAAATAGTGCCTTGAGGCAAGGAGAAGGGGAGTTCTGCTTACCTCAGTGCCATTGTCCTTCAAAACCTTGCCAGCCACTGTCACAAGTTCCTTACACAAGTCACAGGGGATACTGCTCTGGAGAGAGAAGTAGGGAGTTACTTTGAGAGAGAATCAAGTACCTGTAAATGCAGTGCATGAATAACAAGCGTCACATTTGGAACTGAAGTTACAGAAGAAATATTGGCTGGAGCTGGGGTGGAAAAGGTGTTTTTAAATAAAGAGTGAAGCTATTATTAGCTTATGGGTGTAAGCTGGAACATAGGAGGTTCCACATAAATGTGAGGAAGAATTTCTTCACAGTGAGGGTGACAGAACACTGGAACAGGCTGCCCAGAGAGGTTGTGGAGTCTCCTTCTCTGGAGACATTCAAAACCCACCTGGACATGTTCCTGTGTGACCTGATCTAGGTATTCCTGCTCTGGCAGGGGGGTTGGACTAGATGATCTTTTAAGGTCCCTTCCAATCCCTAACATTCTGTGATTCTGTGATTCTGTGATTCTGTGATTCTATTCTGAGCATGTCCAGCTCCAGTTTCTTCAGTAAGTCGACACTGTATGAAGAAGCAGGCATGCTACCACTTGCTCATTTCATCTAGTCCCACCTCCCTTGAAGTATAAAGTATATTGCCCCAAAAAGCCTTCTCCTCAACCTCTTTTACCTCACTTTTCAAAAAATTCAGTTAGTAGAAATCTAAGAACTTTTCAGGCAGCTTCGCTCATTTTAGTTGTGCTCTGCCATTCTGACATTCCTCCCTTCCCCTACTTTTCCGCAAACTAACACATATCTCAGCACAGATGCAGCCAAGGTGGACTGAATGCCATTTTTTCCCCCCAGAAAACTGTGAAACAATACCACAAACTGCAGCTCTACATAGTAAAGCAGCACTCACATTTAGCACAAATGCAACTTGAAAAGCCACATTAAATGTAACATTTGTATTACTATTTACTGTCACAGCTTTCATAATTTAGCATACACTGCATCTTTTGTGGAACACTAACTGATGAGAAAGACCTAAAGAAGCATACAGGGGTTTTTTGTAATAAGCCTAGCAGTTTGGCATTGCTCAGGTTAAGAATAAGAAAAGGTTCTATGAATTAGGAGTCATTTAATAAAGGGAGTCTGAAATCCACTAGTTCCATTCCACATATTGCTCGGTGATTGTGCAACAGGTGATGGGAGAAGTCAGCAGACAAGTTGTGCAAGGCAGATAAGTGGAAAGCATCCTTTATCTAGCACCCAAATAAAGGCGTAGTAACCAAGGCACGGTCAGGTGTAACACTTAACTCTGATCAGACTTGAAAAATCTTCATCAGCATAAGAAAACCACCTGCCACAACTACAGGTGGGAAGAAATCTCAGTAGCTGATACTTACTACAGTAGGCTTGTTCCAGACGTTCTGCTGGCAGTGTTTGACCGCTCCACACTGCGACGCCGTGCGAACACTCTGACACCATACCTCCGGACCCTTCACACAGTCCTTCTGCCACAGGACAGGGCTTGCCACAGCTGCCAAAGAAAGAATAGTTCTTTCACAGTTGCACATTTGAATGATTTCCACTCCAAAGCCAGCAGGTGAACGCTGGATGGTATAACTACCCCTTCTCTGTTAGTCCACAGCACCGCAGCAGTCTGTTCCCCCAGCATCCACCCTTGCTGAAAAAATATCTACATTTCAGACAGCCAATTCCCAAAGCTACAACCTCCCTGGTTCTCCTGTCCCACTGTCACTCCAACTCTGAACCAGCAGTCACATCTAGCTTATAATTTTTGTCTGCACTCCTTCTCCCAGGTGAACCACCCTTTTCTCATGCAGCAACTGTGAGAGAGGGAGAACTAATTGGATTAGAAGACACAACAATACACACATTAAATGGAAGACTGAAGAGCCAGGTGCAGCTCAAAACACTGAACAGGAAGTTTCAAGGAATTCAATACAAAAAGAGGGACAGAAAACAACATGAGACATGTTCCATCAAATCATTTTTAAACCCATTAAATCTATTTAGACTTTGTTTCCTCTTGGTCAGTTCAACTGTGTAAAGAAACTTGTGAGGAAAAAAGGGTACAAGCCCTTGCCTGGACATTACCTTCCACCCCACAGAGGGTGTAAAAGAAGTGTAAAGTTCTGCACTATTAGGAACAGGACAAGTTAATCCACTACACCTTTTAGCTGACTTTCCAAGCATTATTCTTTTTTTTTATCTGAACAGGACACATAACTTCTCCCAGTTTTCTAAAACCATCTTGCCTGTCAGTAGGCTCAGTTTCTTCAGCATTCAATCTCCTATGTTGCAGTAACCTATGAAGAAACGACTCCTAAAATCCTACAGCAGACAGGCTCCAAGGAAATCTGTCATGGTCTAAGCCTACAAAGCACTGTGTTAAAGCTTTAGGAAAAAAAAAAATGCCCATTCAAACCTATCAGCTGTATAAGTGTTGTTTAAGAGCCATTATCTCCACATCAATGCTGTTTACACAGCACAAAACACTATAAAATTACATTGTCAACCAAGAAGCAGGAATTAAGCTGTTTGATTCCTGCGAAGCTTCTAGGAAGGTTATGACAGATGAACAATCACTTTTCCATGTCTCATATCTTAGTTCTAAGCAATTAGAGGATCAACTTAATGGCTGAATTACCAGTGCATCTACTAGGTGCACAGCCACTACACATCAGAGCCAGACAAACACTGCTTTATTGGTGGCATTCTGCTGCCTTCTCAGCTGTTGATTTATAAAGCTCTGTTTACGCTGGATTTCAGAGGAATGACCCATTTTTTTTTCTTAAGAAAGATGTGCTTTGCATGCTTAATTTTCTGCACAAGAGCCTGAAGTTTGCCACCCTCACTCCCACCAAAAAGTCTAGATTGCATATTACTCTTCAGCAAGACAGCACACTAGGACCTTAGGAATAAAACTTCAAAGCTTCTAATAATGTAGAGTTAGTGAAATATTTACAGACAGCCTATTCTTAATTACAGCATTATTGATCTGGAAGCACTGAGAATCGTTAAGTTTCAAAGTCAGACTGGTCAGCCAAATAGCTGTCAGCTCTGGCAGGATGACAACACCAAGTATACACTTGGTTGAGGGAAAGTTATTCTTCCCTTTCAGATACTGGTATTGAACAGTGGCAGGAAGGCTCTGCAAGGCAGAGTTAAGCTCTAGCTAAAGTCAAGCAAGACCTTGACTTTAAACAGTGGAATTAAGGGCTTCCAATTATTTACAAGTATAGCTTTTCAACTATGCCTTTAGTTCTGTAAATCAAATTACCCCCTCTCCCGTTTGAAACATACTGTAAAACTACAAAACTAAACTATAAAACTACAATAGTTATTCCAAGCAGTTGCTCAAACACTTGATCTCAGAAGCCATTTAAAACCCAAATTCAGGAATTCATGCCATAACTTGCACTGGTTTGATCTTAATGAACTTCTAGGTTTTGTTTTGGCTTTTTACATTAAGACCCTGTAACTGTATCACTTTTCAGATCCGTACCAGCTTTGGCAGAGTGTCTAACAGCTAGTCTTGTTCCCTCTGCTTCATAGCCTCTGACACGGTCATTAGAAGTGCAGGGTGAAATAAATACTATGCTTCAGATTTATGCTTCCTGATCAGCTTTAAGGCTCTGTTTTTAACAAATTCCCTGCTGCATGGCTTCTGTGTTAAACAGATGCTCAGTCAGTCACAAATCCTCTGACTTGCCAGGACACAGCAAGCAGCATCAGCAGGACAGCAGGGTTTTGTCAGGTTATGACACTGAGGCAGAAGAAAACTGAAGAGCAGGGCAGTTGTCTGAGACCTTTTGCCAAAAAAAAAGAAAAAAAAAAAAGTAGTCTTCAGTGTTAACTGGCTTATGAACAGGTTGATGCTTCTCATTCTTCACTGTCCCTGCTGGTCTCAAGGATTGCAGGTAATATTAGTGTCTTTATTGTCAAATTCAAAGTGACTGTGTGCCCAGTCAGCACCCCAAGTACCGTCCCACTGGTATTATTTCAAGTCCTCACTCCTGCACAACATTAGGGCAAGATGAAATGCCAATATACCTACATAAATTTTCTGCCAAAAAAAAGCCAACAGATGCAGGAAACCTGAATCAGCTATGCCACGAGGATGAACACTTATCTACAGAAAACAGAATGTGGAGGAATAGCAGTGTCCTTTCACTTACAAAGGACACTGGGGAAGTTCGGTCCTCTGAGAAGACAACTGTACATTTAATGCTTTCACTACAGATCTTTCTGGTCAAACAATGACCAGGCAAATTTGTTTGGGCTTCTTTTCTTCCATCTTCCACAGTGACTTTAAATATACTTAAGCTTGTATTAGTTTATTCTGTATTATGTTAAAATATTTTTATTACATAACTGAATGTCTAACACAAAAGTATGCACCTTCACTGCAAGAGTCCACCCTCCCTTTCTGAATGGCCTGGGAAAACCAGAAACACTCTGCATTAATTCAGGTCTTGCAGATTCAGAATAGCCTGAAATCCTGTATTGTTCCCACTACTTTCTCCCTTTAGCTTGTTCTCCTACTTAATTATGAAACAGCACTTTTCTTCATGTATTAGCTTACATTACAAAGGCAAATATGTCAGTCAAGTGTGTTAAGACCTTGTGCTGTTTCATAAGAGAAGGAACAGTTTTAAGTCTTACGTTATCTTGCCTGTTCCCTCAAAATAGCCTCTGCAGCAAGAAAAGTGACACTTTAATGTGGTATTTCACATCTCCTGCACAGCAGTAAGCCAAAAGAAAACAAAGCACTGTCAGTTACCTCACACCACTCTTAATGCTTGCTGGATAAAGCCAATGGGATTACCTTCTTAGTTACCTCTGGCATCCCTTTATTTTATATATTGTTCTTTATCTAAGGTCATTCATTTTTAAATAGGTTTCTCCTTTCTCTGTAGATTAGCTCTCAACAGTCATGTGTTTTCCCAAAGTTCTTGCAAGCCTCTATTTTTAGAGCACCAAACAAGTTTATCTGTAAAGGCCAGGCTGGTTCTTTATTCATCCTCTTCACTGGTTCCTTCTGCCTTGAACTGCTTCTGACATGTGGCTTCTTCAATTTTAGAAGGAATTGGCTTTGCTCGACAAAGCTTTTCCTACATTAAGCAGTGAAAGAAAATGTAGGAGAAAGAAGGGGGGTAGAAATGCAATCCATGTATAAAGGGTACGTCTTTCAGATGTGAAAGGCTTCAACTTTTGGGCTTCTAGCCAAGCTGACAGCCTGCAGGCACCCTAGGATCCTTGCATACACTTGCAGCTTCTCAACAACAAAAAAAGGAGATTCATACCCACTCTGACCTCTCTGACACTCGTGTCTGACAGACAAGAGAAGTCATCTCCCACAACAAGCGTCACCTCAGAAACACAGCCTGAAGCCCAACAACATTAATCCAAACACTCCAAAAGCTGAAGGGTAACAGCAGAAAAGGAAGGAGAAGCCTTTTCTTTGAGGCCCAAGTCAGCAACCTAATACTGCCAGAACTCCACAGTCCTGACAAGTGACAGCCACTGCACATCGCATGGGGCTCTGCCAGGAATTCAGACAAACAGTTTAAAGGCTGTGACGATGAAGGGAAACCTGCAACTCACTCCCACAGTGGTACTACCCTACTTAATTCAGCAACTATGCATTACTCCCAGACACTTTCCAAGCAGCAAATGCTAACTATCATGTCCTTCCTCGACACTAGGCATCTGGAATGGAAATGCTAAAATGTCGTCCGAGGTTAGTAGAGTAGAGGTGACAGCCCTCTAACAATACCACCTTTTCTACTTGGAAAGCTTACAGAGCCATGAACATGAAAGCACAGTTCAGTTCTTCAGTCCTCTTCAGGAAACAGGAACCTAAAAGGAAGCTTCTAATGGCTGGATTACCATTCTGCAAGGACAGCTACTGGAAAATAGTTAGGTAATTATCATTCCTGAGAATAACCTTCCCTTCCCTCAAGCATTTGTGTTATTCTTCTTCCAGGGAGAGCCAGTCTGAATTTTTTTTCCCCAAGATTCTCAGAAAAACATCCTAAGCAATCCCCTCCAAAGCTGTACTGAATCTACTAATGAGACTTTTGTGATCGTGCTTAAAAGTTAACACCTTATATAAGCTGCAGGCCAGACCAGATTCCCTAAAGAGCCAGAGGATAAACCAGAAAACTATCACCCAAAACATAAAGGACAATCAGCTTGAAGACTCAAGTCTCCTCTAAACCAAACCTCTATGAAAACCTCAGCACAAACATCATTTTTACGAACAAACCAACCCGCAGTTGGCAAGAAAAGGAAAGCACTGAGCTGCTTGCTCTTCAATAGATTGAAGTGAAATGCAGAAGATAACTTGGGGTGCTCACAACTCTTATGCCTTCGTGACAATCTAATTTGTTCTGAGTATATTCATCAGGATGGATGCTCCTTCCCATGCTGTCCCACTTGGCAGTGTTAAAGACAGATCATTCATCACCTCCCAGAAATGGCCCACAGGCCAAGTAAATGCATCAGTCTCTGCCATTCTGTGCTCAGTTACTGGCTTTCACCCATTTCTTTCGAGAACAGCAAAAGCAAAGTGTGTTTAAGTTAAAGAAGTCAAGAGGGATCAACTTCTCTTCACCAAATCTTACAAAGTGTCAACAAGTCAAGGAGTGACCTGAATCCAAAGCTATTTGAAGGGCTTAGTACTCCACAGCCTCTTGGGTCAGTTAGTGAGTTTAAGTAAAATTTCCAAAGTTGTAACCACGTCACACACTAGTACTCATGCTAAAGGTCTACTATGCCTCTGGATTAATGAGGTGGTAAAATCACCACAGTATTTGAGAGATTACAGGCAATCTGTGGAAGAAATGGGTGAAGTCTGGCTAGCTGTTATCAGTATTACAGATGTCAGCTAAAAAACAGAGTCTTCCTGTCCAATATCTACTGATCAAATATCAAGCTTGAAATGCTTGTAACTAACACAATTCACAAGAAATGAGTTTTGAATTAATGCCGTGATTGGGATCTTCCTCTAAGTGGGGAGCACATTCCCATTCTGGAACACTACCTCTGCTTTAAAACATTGTTCTTATCTCAGATGCTCCCTTGCTTCCCTCACCAAAAGACAAGCATGGTAAGAGGAACAGTTTGTGTCTATACAAGCAATCACAATCAAGTTAAAAGATAGCAGAGAACAGGATGAGACAGCAAAAATCAGCTCTACTGTCCCAGTAAATTGTGTCCTTTACTACAAAGGCTACAAGAGAATAATTTCCACATTGACCAGAGGTTCCTACCAGGTTGCCAAGCAAGCCCCGACTTCTACCTGAGACTTTTCTATGACAGGATCTAGAAGAGATACTTGGATGTCCAAGGGCATCCAGCTGTCATTAGGAGCAAGCAGGGTCATATACAGTATGTTAAGATATTCCCAAGAACACATATTACCCCTGGAGCAGATCCCTGCAGAAATGTGCTCAAGTGTTTGGAACATACTTGTTGTCCTTCTCCATTCCTTCTTGTTTTGTTTTAGGTTTTTTTGTTTAGATTTTTTTTTTTTGTGGGGGGACAGGGTACAGATTCCATGTGAGAAATTCTGTATTGAACATCCTCCTTTCACCACACAAATATATTCACACCACAAAGAATGGAAAAGTCTGCTAGTTATGCAGAGCACCATGTCAGTAAAAGAAGACAAAAGGCCTGGTTTACACCACAGCCCCAGCAAAGCACAGGTGAAAGCCAGAGGCATCTAAAACCTTCAGAAAACAGAAAGGCAGCTCAAGGCACTGCCAGGAAGAAACAGAAGAGTCATCTGGGGAGCAACGCTCTCTTTCATAGTGCTGCCAGAGAAGTGCTTTAATGCAGAACAAATGCCAGACATGGAAGACAACTCAACAAGAAGCTCCCTTAGGGAAAGGAAAGACATCAGACCCCCACAGCTGAGCACAGAAAAGATGCCAGATGGATAGAAGAGGATATTTTAAAGAGCAGCTTTGGGGAGGATAGCAGTTAGATATGGGCGAGCCTGGAAAGGGCAAACTGTGGTGCACAAGGTGAAAGAATAACCTACCAGGAGAAGAGTGATGAAGCAGTTGAGAGCAGGACAGAATTAAGTGTTAACCCCTAATCTCTGCATATGAATATCTTACATCCCAATATGAACAGAGTCAAAGGATTTTAAACTGTTACATCTGGGAAAAACAACCCTTGAAATCTCATTGCAAGTTTCATTTACTCAGCATCTCTATACACAGACTTTTAACAGGAGCAGAGGACAAAGTTTAAGAATTAATCAGGGTAAACAGTGTAAATGTGAGACTCTTCACTCCAAGAGAAAGAAAAATACCGATATCTGAAATCAAACACTGCTCCGTGACCAATTACACAGACAAGCATTGCCTCAAAATATACACACACACTTCAAAGACCACAGAAGTACCCCTTTTAACTTGCAATGGGAACTCGGGTATCTTAATAGCAGCAAATTAATTGCATACAAAAGCTGCTACATAAAAGAAAAATTAAACAGAAAGTGGACTGCAAGTAAATCCTTAAAAGAAAAAATAACCTCTTTTTTTTGTTATGTAGTTCTAAGGCGTTGCCCCAAGCCTGCTTTGAAGAATTCAATCTCCATGTGATATTGAAACAAAAACCCACTGGCAGTCAGCAGTAACTGGTCCTGCTCCTCCCACAGATAAAAATAAAAATCCTCCTGCATATTATACCATAAACCCCTCCCTGAAACAACCTCCTGGAGAGCCCCAACTGACATCACTGTCACCTGACAGAGACACAGGGTTCAGTTTTGCTGACAAGCTCCCACTCTCTTGTTCCACCCTCTACATCATCTCTGTTTGCAGAGATTCTGCTCCTTTGCAGTATGCTGAACAGCACAACTCGACTGCAAAAAGCCCGCATAAGGCTTCAGAAGCTCTGCGGATGCGATCCCGCCTCTCACCAAGCGCAACCGTGACCAGCCAGAACAGCTTGCGCAGCTCCTCCAGACACAACCAAGAACAACTCTTTCTATTTATACCTCATCTGCAAACAAGGAGGAGATTGTGCAAGGGCAGGTTTACACAAGCCACATGACTGGTGCACTATCGAAGCACCGCTTCATTGTGTGACAGTTGCAAGGCGCCTCATTCCCACAGCACGCTCTGTTATTCCTCTGAGAAAACAGGGATATATTTTTTAGCTATAAGACACCTTCCACTGTTTGCTTAATTTCACCTACAATAATGGGCTGCACCAGCCTAGATTTTTTTTGTTAGAAACCACACCCCAATCAGAACAAGCTTGCAGACTACAGAGCACAGCCTGAGTTCAATTACCTGCCTTTTCCCCCTCCCCCAGAAAATTCAAGTCAGACTAACTCAGCCTTCAACTTCCCTGTCCCCAGATGTCCTGATCAGTGTTTGCTAGAGGAATGATACATTAGTTTGAAATCTTGGAAGGAAGGAAGATTAAGTCTACTATATTGGGGGTGTGTGTGTGTGTGTGTGTGAAATACATCCTCAGACTTCTTACTTTCCACTCCCAGCTTAACTTCTATTTTACCAAGAGAAAAAAAATTCAGCTCAAGAGAACTGACTTTTGTTTTAACTACACACCAGCCTTCCTCCTTCCCTGGTTTCAAAGACAAGCAATAATCAAAGTGCCTAGCAGTAGCCCGGCGATCCCAAGTCCTGTACACTCTTCTGTAAGTCCTTTGTGTCTCCCTGAAAGGGAAGATGCACAGAAGCTCTGTAAGTAGGTCAACCAAAAACCCTTGTGGCCTACCAGCCATGCTGTAAGCCAGCCAAGTAACTCCATTAGGATATGCCAAGGGGTGGCTAGATTTTGATACAGCTAATTAGTAGCTTAGTAGACTGAAACGGTGTTTCAGGTCATCACAGCAAAACCTTCAGAAAAATCTGCACAGTTCTACCATAGGCAAGTCAACTAGTTTTCATGACAGCACCTTGGTGAAAGGAAGACATGTGTTTTTTTCCCTTAAAACAGTGAGTTCCTAAAGACAAACAAGCCTAACAAGTCTTCTGCTGTGCTCAGCTGCATACGCACGGCTTTAACAGGTAGACCAAGTTAACTAGCATTGCTGAACTGGTTTCTCATTACAATTTCCCTAAATACACTAATGGGAAACCTGGCAAATACTTCAAGGCAAATCGTTTTCCCACTTTTGAAGCAACAAGAAACTACAACAATTTTAGTGATTCCAAAACAGTCCCACTAGAAACGGTAAGTGATGGCAGTTAATTCAGTGGAGACACAGAAGTCATACTATTAAATCAGATAAATAAGCAGCATGAAAGCTGACATTCTTGTTTCCATCCTGAAAAGTCTGAGATTCTCGATTAAATTAGTCACATACCAGTATATTTTAAAAATGCACTTATGTACAAGAGTAGTGCACAATCATGCAAGATCTCCTCGGCATAGTTCACTGCAGTCTGCCAGCCGATTATTCCCATGGCTTTTAAACAGCTAGTAAGGCTTTTTTTTCAGTTGACTCATGAAACGTTGCAGGTTCACCTCATAAGCAAATAAGCTCTAGGTTTAAAATTGTCTTATTTAAAGGAAAACTATGGGAAAAAACACGTGCATCACTGTACAAGACCTTCATTTTTGGGGTTCCTAACCATTACACAGCACAACCTGAAGGTGTGTTACCCCTCCTGTCAGTCTGTGAATCATTTCTGGAGCTCTCCCTGGCTTCTGCAAAGTATGAAATACAAGCATTGCCTTTTCTAGCTTCTCGTCCTAATGCTAAAGGCAGAGTACCAGTTATTTCCCCACCACCATCACCTCAGTGACACCAGGTAACAAGGCAGCGAGACACAAAACCCGTGGAATTTTCCATGTGGAGCAGAAGACCCTCACGGCATAAGGCTGCCGAAAGCAGGGGACAGAGAAGGCTACCCCTTGCCACCTGAAGGAGGATTTACTCCCTGAAGTGCCGAAGATAAACAGAGCTGCTGGCAGGGCTATCAATGGCTCTTACGGGGCTGCCTGAGGTCACAGAGCTGCCCCCGCTGCGGACACCCACTGTCCCCGCCGTGCCTCAGTGCCACCGGGAAGTCATTCTCGCCCCAGCACAGGGAAAGGCCGGTTCCCCCCGGGACTTCCCCCCTCTCCCCGCCTTCACCTCACCGCTATTCAACAGCCTGCCCACCCCCGCCGCCCTCGAGCCCCCCCCTCGCTGCCCGGGCGGCGCCGGCGGGACCGTTAGGCCCCACACCGGGCTGCGCCACCGCCCGGGCCCCGGCAGGGCGCTTCCCCCCCCGCCCCGATCGCTGCCTCCTCTCCCTGCGCCTCCGGCAGCCGGGCCCCGCAGCTCCTGCTGGGAGAAGAGAAGAGAAACAGCTTTAGGCCTGCCCGCCCTCCTCCCTCACAGCGCCGGCCGCCCCCAGCCCCTGCCCGCCCGGGGGTGAGGGGACGCGGACAGCGAGGGCTAAGCGTGACGGAGAAGGGCAGCAGGAGACGACGGCCGGCCCGCTTACCGGCCGCCAGGAGCCCGAGGAGGCAGAAGATCCACCGCGCCATCCTCCCTCTGCCCGTCTGCAATGCGGCGGCACCGGTGCCCCCCCCCGCCCCTATATAAACGGTGCGCCGGGCGCCACTGCGCATGCGCGACCGTCGCACCGCCCGCCGTACGGCTGCTGCGCATGCGCGGGGAGGGGGCCAGCGCCCGACGCCCCCCCACACCCCCCGCGCATGCGCCGTCTGCCGCCGTCGGGATGTGCGACGGTGGTGTTGCCCACGGTGTTCCCGGGGTTGGGAGGTGTTTTCCCTTTGCAGAGTCCTGGTCCCTGTTGTCACTGGGCTGCCCGGTATCTGTAAGGTATCTACTAGGATCAGTAATTAAAAGTGCAATTAAGACAGATAACCGGAGTTAACTTGGTATCTCGCAGCCGTTTACTCCTGCCACTGACTCAGTCAGCTCTGGAAATGTGGTGTGTTCCTACTGGATCAACAAACCCAACCAGCCCAGCTGAGCACCAGGCTCACCAGGACTGTACTGAGCTGCTAGACCAGCTCCCCTCTTCTTCTGAACCCACGCCCAGGCCTTTCTGTTGTTGGGTGAGGGGTCTCGATAAGCCAGGCGCTCCTCAGAGCCTGGAGAGCTCCGCTTGGCTGTCCCCCGCAGCCCTGCTGTGACGCACAGACATCAGTCACATCCGAAGTGCTCACGGTCCGTGAGGCTGATCCTGCCCAGTTCATGAGGATCTCCAAGGTATTGCCCTTCATCTCCGGACATACCCGGTGTTACCCTGTCAGGTCCCCACCTGCGTGTTCCCTTTTCAAGGACCAGGCTTGCTGGTGACATGTGAGGTTTCCTTGCAGTTTAAAGGTCAGGAGGAAGTGGATCTGTTGTGTTTCGCTTTGACAGTCTATACCAAACAGGCTAATGCCCATTTCTCCTCTTCTTACGAATATCTTTTTAAAATCCAAAGCCAAGCTAAGAAGCCATTGTGGGAGGGTTGTTACAGCTACTTTGCGAGACACAGCAGGGGAGCTCGATGCTCACACAGGGCCTTTGCCCCTAGCACAGCTTCATTTGAAAACACCCAAGCCTCTGCCACCCCCCCATCAGGAGCAGGGCTCTTAGGGAGCTCCCAAACTGGGGCCAGACAGAGCCAGACTGAATCAACCAGGCAGAAAGCCACCCCCAACAGCAATTTTGGTGAGGCTGAACAAGCAACCTTTACTCTGGTGCTAAAGCC
Organism: Podargus strigoides; assembly: GCA_028020825.1. Taxonomy (NCBI): domain Eukaryota; kingdom Metazoa; phylum Chordata; class Aves; order Caprimulgiformes; family Podargidae; genus Podargus; species Podargus strigoides. The sequence goes on along the minus strand of CM051626.1, from coordinate 34,637,715 downwards.
ACCTTGCCTGGGCAGGGCCCAGCATGCCTCTCTTATCTCGTGAGTGCACCCAAAGTGCTGACGAGGCACCTTGACTTTCTAACTGCTGGGCAGCTACTAGCTTAGGAACACAGAAAACACAGCTTTGTGAAGAGTATTTAAAAGGGTTAAATAAGATTGTCTGGAACAGGAGAGCTGTTTCAGCAGGCAAGATGTTTTTCTTCTGGGAACTGAAAGCCAGGGGTAGGGAAGGACTAGCAGCAAGCTAACAGATGGCACCCCCAGTCTGTTCTCATTTTGGGCACCAAGACAGCCAGTGCTAGCCCAGGGTCCCCCGGAGTTTTGCCAATTCCAGTTGATCTGGGGACTTTTTTTTTTTCCTGTCAAGGACTAAGCAGGTAAGATCTGGCCAGCAGCTTCCTGACAAATTGTCACCATGATACAGCTTTCCTGGTTTAGCCATACTGTCCGCTAGTTTTCTCACTTAAAAATAAAGTGGGATCAAGAGTTCACGCCTTGGCCATCTGCCATCGACAACAGGACTGTTTGCAAGAGTGGGAAACCCCGAAGGGCAGCTCAGCCTGTCAGGACCAGGTCCAGCTCACAGCCAACTGCAAGAAGAGAGACCTCGTGCCAAGGATGTGAACTGCAGCTGTCTGCCATCTGCCTGCCACCTTCTGCTTTTGCTGAGCTGCTGCTGAGATTTGGGGTTTTTCCTGAAGATCAGATAAGGTGTCAGATGAGGCTTCTCAGGAAGGACCACAGCTTGTCTGTAGTCACGAATAGCTGAGTCACTTTGCTGTGACTGGGAGAGAAGGGGGCCTTCCTGGCCTCAACTTGATTTTTTAGCCCCATTTTCTGGGAGGCACATGCTCTGCAGAGAGTGAGTTGGTAGGAAGAGCCTGTCCTCTGTCCCACCTGCGGCCAAGCAAGGGACTCTCCTGCAGCAATACACATGACTCACTTTGCAGGGGCTGGCATCCCCTACCAACCAGTTGGACCAGGCTGGCTCCAGAAAGCTTGATGCTTGGTTTTGTCATGCCTCAGGCACATAAATTTCTCCCACTGTCACCTCGCCCTCCTTGAGCCCAATTCTCCACTTGCATAAGCGGCACACGTGAGGCGCCTGTTTGGCAATCTCGGGAGCCTGGCCAGAGGCCCCTGCAGGCTCTGGTTTTGCAGCATGCCACAGCCAGCTCTGCAGGAGAAGTGCTTTCATTGCAAAACGGAAAAAAAAAAAAAGTTAAAGTAAATAAATAGAGGCATTTTCTGCAGCAGCCTGGCTTTTGGAGCATTTTGCCTTCCCACTCAGACTGCAGCAAGCTGTCAGAGGAAGCGAAGCCAGCCACAAATTACAGCCTGGCAGCCTCGGGAAGAGCTGTGGACACGTCTGAAGTTTGTTCCAGCCCAAGCAGGAGCAGCCTTCCCATGACTCACAAATGGTTTGGCTTGTGGGTCCTGGCTGGACTGGAGACAGACTCCCTACCACACGTCCCCCTTCCTCCCCACTAACAGGCTGCAGAGAAGTAGCTCCCACTCTCATGTACTTCTCAAAACAGGAGGCATCAGAGCATTTTCCGAATGGGAAGGTGATGCTGTGAGGACTGCATCTGAGAGCAAAGCTACAGCTCGATGACACCAGGAGGGGACAGGGCAGGTGGGACAGCAGGATGTCGCTTCCCTCCTGGTACTGGTGCTTGCCAGCCCCTGTGTTGGGCTGCTCCAGCTCCCTAAGACAGCAAAACCCCCCTGACCTGCAGAAGCAGATGCTTCTGTACCAGATTAGTGGCCTGAGTCAGCCCAGGGTGCAGAAAGCACCACACAACAAGCCAGCCAGGCCCTGGGAGCAAGACAGCAGTGACCCTACACTTCTCCAGCCTCTCAGCCCCTGGCATTGGCACAAACAGCCGCACGCTCTGCCCAGCCCAGCCACCAGTGTGGCTTTAGGAGTGATCCGTTCCTCTCCCCGGGCAGTTTTTCGCCTGGATCCAGTTTGCTGCCCGAATGCTTGTGGCAACACAGGGTGAAAGTGGTTGAGGACCATCTCCTTTTGGCAGCTGCGCCACATCAGAGCTCTCAATTAACACTGGCATGATCACAGGCCACACTCCTTCCCGTGTCCAGCTCAGCCACAACTTAATTATCACAAAGAGTCACTTTTGATCAAGTGCACTGGATTTTCCAAGCAAAGCATAACATAAAGCCTCCAATCACTGCAGCTAATTCTCATTTCAGTATTTCCTTTGTCAGCTGTCACAAGTTTTACATTTTAGTTACAAGCTGCATTTTGTTTCCAGGTTTCTTCAGCATTTTAGGTACTACTTACTGGGATTAGACCTCTGTTCCAAGGCTGGCCATATCCCAGGGCAACTGTTACTTCAAACCAACTAGGTCAACACAAAGAGAGTCAGCAGCCATAAATGCTTTGCCCTTCTGAACTAGGATTTCTGACCAGCGCTAGCAAGACCTGAAACAACAGAGTGGACAGAAAAGCAGATGATTCCTCCTAAATTCCCTCTAAAAAGGGGAATCAGCAGTGTTGCATCACTTTGTAAAGCCCATGCTTTGAAGGATATGCACAAAGATGCATAATCCCATTCCTGCTCTCATTGTGTCATCTTTTCAGGGTTGTAAGCAGTAAGGCAGCCAGACAAACCTCTGCAACAACCTTTGAAGGAGAAACAGCTTTCTTTTTTGAAATGCAAAGGAGAATTAAGTCATATGTTTTTCTGTTTACTTCCCTCCAAAAAAATCCCATTAGAAATATACTTCTAGGTTACCTAGGAAGAAAATAAAGAAAAACTAATAATGGAGTTAAAAGTACAGATGAGACATCCCAAGAAAATAGTGTCTGACCAAACAAAACAGGAGGAGGATTTTAGTACACCTTTGGCTCCCACTCATGCTACGACAGATAAGAAGCTCCCCAGCAGCCCTCCATAAGCACTACCCCTTTTCTTTCCTGGCTTGTCTGTAAAGAATTGAAGCAGATGACTTGGGCTGCTTACTGGGAGCAAAGATCCTCCCCAATCAGAGGGGCAGGCTTGCTGCTTTTTAGGGTTTCTGCAGCAAAAGAGAGGGATTAACAGAGGAGTGCCCTCACCTCTTCCTGCCCACCACTGCCCTCCCTCCCTCAGTCACACTGTGCTGTTGCATTGAAGCTCAGCCAGATCTTTGCAGGCTCATCTGTCCCACAGAAGAGTCACTTTCCAGAGGGTGCTTTTAATATATCACCTCTATCAAAAAATCACCACACCCAGCCCTGGCTGGCACCCCCCTGCACATACGTACCCTGGCAAGCTGCCGGGGCATCTGCAGGGTGGTGTTGGGGCACGCAACCAAAGACCACAGCTATGTCAGCTTCCCAAAGGAGGCACTCGTAGGGTGTTTTGCACCCCAGAGAATACGCTGCCAAGCAGGGCATGCATTTTCCAAAGCAAATCTCAAACAGCACAGCCAGGCCTTGCCATTAACTCAGGTGGGGATAGCACTGTGTGTAGGGTCTCTCTTTCACAGTAATTTCTGGTGTGGAGTGAGGAATATCTTCACAGGGCCCTTGGGCAGAGCAAGTGTTACCACCACATGGCTCTGTCCTCAGAGAACAAAACTGAGCATTGCTCACAGAGCAAAGTCTGATATTCCTCTTTTCCATGCATTCACTCCAACGTAAAAGGCAACACATTCCTCATCTTCTCCTCCTGTACCTATCCATTGCCTTTGGGTTCCTCTCAGCTCTCAACACAGAACCAGCAGCTCCAAATGCCACTGCCTTGCTTTTAGCAAGCCAGAAATGGGCAACACTTGCCTACCAAAACCAAAAAGCTTTTACAAAACACAGATCTGGGTTCCTTTTATTTGCTTTCTGCTTTGCAGGTTTTGAAGGATTACACTTGGGAGCTCTAAGGACTTTTTCAGCGGTGCAGACTATTTCAATCCAGCCCTTTCACAGTAGATGGAAAATCTGCTTTGACTTGGTTCAGCTCACACGGAAGTGATTAGATAATCACGGGACTTCGGCAACCCTGGCTTTAAGAAAAAGCACAAAGTATTATAGGCTTTGCAGAAAAAATAAGAGTTGGCATGGGAGACAAAGCTACAAGGGCTCCTGTAAGGAACCAGCCTGAGAAGACACCCATCCCCCAGACTTTCATCATACAGTTTCGTACAGTTTCCTCCGCTGTTGAAACACTTGCTTTCTCTTCCCTTATTATCCAGAGTGAAAGGGAAGGCACTAGAGGGAACATATTTGGGGAAGAAGGTATCAAACAGAAGAGTTCAGACTGGAAGTAAAAGCCCAAGTAAGCTGTCCTCAAAAATCTGGATGAGCAAATAGGGTGTTAGCTGGTGTGCAGGGACAGGAGTGGGAATAGATCAAGGAGATGGAATAGTCCGAGGTGTTGATAGGCAGCCCCAGAAGTCAAGCAGGGATCACACAGGGACCACTGCTTCCCTGCTCACCAGTCACTTTGCTGTTGCAAAGTCTGCAGTCCGTTTTCTAGGTCACAAACTCCGGAGGCATCATGCAGCACCTCTTCACACATGACCTCACCTCAGCTGCCCGCTAATGGACGAGGACATTTAAGCCAGGCAGTGGATTTCAATGAAGTTTGCAACAGCAGCTAACCACTGGCCAAAACTGCCACGAGTTTGGATTAATCAAAGTCACAAGGACAGAGTGGGGGAAGTGGCAAGTCCAGCTACTGTGGCTTCAACCGCAAGGTCTTTCATCATCCTATGGTCACAGGCGTTGAGCAGTTGCCCTCTGCCTTCTTGTACAAAAGGCTAAAAATAGTCAATCTCCCTCTTCCATTGTCCCAGCTAAGTCTGGGTTTAAATGGTTGGGAACAAGTTGCCCACTGGAGTTCTCATCCCTTGCTTGCTCCAAGCCTGACAGAGAGATCCCATGTCAAACTTCCTGAGCCTCTTCTACTGTTTCTTCACCTTCACAAAAGCCAGCTGGATTGCAACAAGAGTAGGGCAGACAGCTACAATTCCACACCTTTGGATTTCATAGGAGAATTCACCTGCACCTTTCCCTGCTAGCAACCTCCAGTTCTGTGTCCTTCCCACTGCAGCTGGGAAAACATGTGAGCATCTCCTCAAAACAGCAGTCCCAGGGTGACAGAGATGCTTTATGGATTCCATGGGCAGTGCTGTGACTAATGAAGTACTGCCAGCCTGCAGCCTGCTTTTCCACGGCAATCACAATTTCCATGATTATGGCCTAATGTGTGTCTGAGACTTGCTCTTCACCTCTTCCCAGAAATGAACTGGTTCAATAAGAGCTTATTTTAACCCTCCATTTGTAAACCACAGACCTGAGAACGGTCAGCAGAGCCTACCTGCTTACCCACGCAAGCTGAGCTACAGCCAGGGAACAGCTAGATCAAAACTCAACATTCTGCTGAGCTTTGTTTGCCATGGTGAGCATCAGAGAAGAAACAAAACCCCTCTTATCCTTCCCTAGGGAAGGGCAGAGAGGCGTAGGAGTTAGCTCTCAACCCTGGGCACTGTGATCCAGCCAGCTGCAGAACAAAAGACAGGCTGAGCCCATAGAAAAGAGGAAAATGCAAGAAACCGCTCTGTAAAGAACAGCAAATGTCATTCCTGGCTTAACACACTGGGTCAAATCCACCACTCATGGAAGAACAAAGAGAGAAACCAACCCAGGACATCTCAGGAGCCTGCCACCAACCTGATGAAAAGGAGTCTCCCCATTCCTTTCATGAGGCCATGCTGCAGCTGCCCTTTAAAACTTACCCTGCAGCTGCTTCCCCTCAGGTTGTAATTTTGGTTTGTTCAGCTGCAGCTCATCTCTCTCTGTGCTCCTTTAGTTGGACGAGGTTCAGAGCCATGTTCTGTCCTTTCTTACAGATCTGCAAATGAGAGTTAATTAACCCTGAGAGATTTGGAAACTGTTTTTTCCTTAAAATGAGGATTATCAGGTTTGAGCTGCTCCTATTTCACAGGGAAGCTTAGAAAGCGAGGAGGTTTTGCTCTTATTTGGTTTTCCTGATGCTGCCCGGGGCAGCCAGGAGATATGTGGAATTTACAGTGATTTCTATCAAAGGTGTCTGGGTTTCCCCGTAATCTTTTCCTAGCTTGCTCTGAACAGCCAGTCCAGTGACAGCCTCCCTACTGGCAGCTCAGATTGTTCTCTTGCTGCACTCAAAGACCACCGTGTAATGGAGGTTCCTCCTACACAAGTCCACGCAAAGCAGGTGTTCTCCAAGGAGGATCTGGTCCCCCCCTCTCTCCAAGACCTATGGGTTTTACACCAGGAGGGTCCTGCCCTGTGTCACACGCCATCTCTCGTTCCACAACATGCCCTTCAAATGAGACCCACCACATCCAGAGCTGCCAAGCTGGAGAAGCATGTCTCATCCTTGCAGGCTGCCAGGATGCAGCAGTGCCATTTCCTAGGGGTGGATCTTCCAGAGGTCCAGCTACAGGGCTTGGCTGACCCTATGGACATCCCAGTGAAGTGCCCTGGCATCTGGGCAGATACTGGTTCTCTGTTCTTTGCTCTGGTGCTTCTTTTTCAGCTTCTTCCTTCCTTGGAAAGGCCCTTCAAGGCTTCAAAGGTCCTTTATTGTGTTAAGTAGCAAGGATTTGGTTATCACCAAGCCAGACAAGGTTTCCAGGCAGAAGTGTTATCTTCCTTTTGTAAGCAGACTGACAAGGCTACAGCATGTCTGCTAGGGGATTGTCAGAAGCCACTGGCTGCCCTTCTGCAAACAGTGGCTGAGCTCTGGGAAGAATTAAAACACATGGCCCCCAAAAATTCCTGGCAGTCAAGCAAACTAGTAGCAGTCACACACAAGAGCGAGCTCCAGTCCTTCAGCCAATGGCTGGGGATCTCAAACCTGAAAGGTGTTTCAGAATAGGATGAATGTATGTCTGTCTGGACATGTTTCTGCAGGTCCACAGTGATGGTCAGAGTGAAAGCATGTGCCTGAACTGCTGCTGGAAGGGGCTCCCCTGCTATCTCTTGCACCATGCGCTCCTTCCAGTTCTCTGTCTAAGGACAGACTGATCCTGAGTAGATCTGATCAGCTCCTGACCCAACTGGAGACTCACCCTGCAAGGGAAAATCTATAAGAGATAAGTTTTCAGGGTCACGTTGTTGCAAGTGCCACAAAGGAAGGGAGAAGGAACATGTGCTGGGGACAGAGAGCACAGGACGGTCTCTTCTCTGGTTTTTAAGAGTTTTTAGCAAAATAAATCTTCTAGTTTTATAGCACAGGCTTCAGAGGAGCACAGAGAAAGCTTGGTGCAACCTCGCACCGCTGCAAACATCTGCTGTGGAAACTTCCCAAGCAAAACACAGCAGGCAACACAGCTGAATAGCTCCGTGCACACTGGGTGCTGAGCACCCAAACCCCTGAGTCACCCCTGGGGTTCTCTCTGTGCTGAGTTCTCAGTAAAAGGCGGATTCTCACTTCCTTCTTTCCAAGGGGAGAAAATGGGACGAGTCATGGTTTTTGCAGACATGGCTTCTCCTGCTAAAGCTCCGAGTGGGTAACCGGTGCCATTTAGCAGAATCAGCTCCTTTTCACAGGGGAGTTTCTCTTGATGCACAGGCTGGTCTCTGTGCCAGAGACTTCAAAAGCCAAACCAGAAAGCAGAAGGCTTCCTGCTCCCCTGGGAGAGCAGCAGCCTGGCCTTGCTGGCTGTCCCCAGTGTCATGATTTTAAGGCCTGCCAGCCTCTTTTCTCGCCAGACATCCCCCTGGCTCAGCTGCTCTCATCCATGTCAAAGTGATGAGAGCATCTTTTACATTGCAGATTTGGAAAGCGTTTGTGATGATTAAAACTAAAGTCACTTCTTTACTTCTCCCTCAGCAGTTTTAGAGAAGCAGAATTGAAAAAGGAACAGAAAATGCGGAGCGGGGTCGTTTGAAGACCTCGCAGGTGTTGCATGGGGGAGGCTGCAGGAGGCAGGGAGGGAAGGATGAGCAGAGGTCAATCAAAAGCATGTCGCTGTGAACATTGAGTTTCCCACCAAGCTCCCACCCTCATTATGTCTGCTTGTTTTGAGCATACCCGCTGGGGAGGGGGCGGGGGAAGAAAGATCAACTGAAAATCTCTCTGGGGAGCTCAGATGATGGGATTTGCTGGGGCTGCATGAGCCAGTTTGCCTACAGAGGCCAGCTGGGAAAGCAAACACGGGAAAAGCGGCCATCGCCACAGCTACTGGATCGAAACTGGCCAAGTATCGGTTCCCTGTGACAGCAGTGACTCCTTCCTCGGGTCATTTGCCAATAGCCACCCATGGGAAAGTGCCGTGGTGCTGGATGGTGAGCACAGTGCTGCTGCTTCCCTTGCAGAGACCTCGGCCTGCCACCCCCACACCAAATAATTACTTTCTTTCATGGACCCATGCCCAGGTATTGTGAGTGAGTCAGGCCTCCAGCAGAGCCTCCTGGTTTATGGATTGTCCTTTCCACGCTCTTTGCTGGCTGTCATTGACCCAGCCCCTGGGTCCTGTCACCAGGGCTGCTCTTTGGGCTTGCAGTCCTCTTCTGCTTCGTGGACACTTGGCTTTTTCTCCTCCAGTAGCAACGCAGGCAGCACCTTTCCCTTGAAAGCCGACGTACCAGGGCTGTGTTGTGGGGTCAGGTCCATCACTCTGGTCTGAAACACACCCCTGGGAAGGGTCTGCCAGCGAGGAGAGGTGTTAAAATTAAGAGAGAGGCTCCTGGTGGCAGCAGAGATGCCAGGAGAGGAATGGGCGCTGCGGGGGGTGAAGGCAAAGGTTGGACAGGGAGAAAGAGAGGAGGAAGAAGGAACCGAAAAAGCAGATGTGGGCTCTGGCCACGCTCACATCCCCCCTCCAGCTTGCAGGGCTAGGAAGCACAGCCTCTCCATGGGAGAGAATCCGCCCCCAAACCAAAGCCGGCGCTGAGGCAGCACCCACTCGCGGTGAGGGCTGCGGCTGCGAGACCGGGCACCAGTTTGGAAATGGGACCGACGGGAGGCCACCAGGTGGCGACAGGAGCCCGCCGAGGGCAGCAGTTAATGGCATCCCGGTTATCCAAAAGATGCTGTTAAAACACATAGCTTCACTTCTGATCTTTGGGATGGGACCCATCAGCTGCACAGGGGGTGGGAAAAGCCCTGAGAGAGAGTCCTGGTAGGCAGCAGGGTGACCATGAGCCAGCAGTGTGCCCTTGTGGCCAAGAAGGCCAATGGCATCCTGGGGTGCATCAAGAAGGTCGAGGGAGGTGATTCTCCCACTCTACTCTGCCCTAGTGAGGTCACATCTGGAGTGCTGTGCCCAGTTCTGGGCTCCCCGGTTCAAGAAGGACAGGGAACTGCTGGAGAGGGTACGGCAAAGGGCTACGAAGATGACGAGGGGACAGGAGCATCTCTCTTATGAAGAAAGGCTGAGGGATTTGGGGCTTTTTAGTCTGGAGAAGACTTAGGGGGGATCTTAACAATTCTTACAAATACTTAAGGGTTAGGTGTCAGAAGGAAGGGGCCAGACTCTTCTCAGTGGTGTCCAGTGACAGGACAAGGGGCAATGGGCACAAACTGGAACACAGGAGGTTCCATCTAAACATGAGGAGGAACTTCTTTACTGTGAGGGTGACAGAGCGCTGGAACTGCCCAGAGAAGTGATGGTGTCTCTGTCTCTGGAGACATTCAGAACCCACCTGGATGCCATCCTGTGCGACCTGCTCTGGGTGACCCTGCTCTGGCAGGGGGGTTGGGCTAGATGATCTCCAGAGGTCCCTTCCACCCCCTAACATTCTGTGAAACACCCCATTTATGGCAACACAGGGAGAGCTTTCCCAATAGGTAGGTTTGTGTTTAATTATTTGTGTTAAAAAATGAGCTGGAAAAGTTTCAACTAATAGTTCTGATGAGCAAGCTAGCCTTGGCAGAGAGGGAGAAAACACCCTGGTGGAGTGTATGTGGGAAGGTCATCCAAGAGGAAACGTCCAAGGAGAGGTGAATTGGTGATTGAAATGGCATCCATCCCTTGGAAGAAAAACAGAGTTTTCACATTGGTGCCTACCTCTTATCAGCCCACAGCCAGTGAGTCATTAGAGCTGTCATTAAAGTACATGAGAGTGTTTTTCTTGATAAAGTCAGATGCAGGTTGAGTAGGCACAGTGCAGCCAGCTGGAAAACTGGGCTCTTCTTCAGCTCAAGCGGAGCATTGCCTGATGTTCCCTCGGGGCTCAGGTAGCCTTAGTGCTCTGGGGTGGCTGTGCATGCACCCACACGCACGCTGTCCCCAGCTCTGGGGGTGATACACCCTGGCACTGACACAAACCTTCTCCCTCTTTGGAGGCGGATCTTGGCTGGCCAGTTCAGGCTCTGTGCTAGGACCCATGCTGCACGTTTCAATTCAGTGTGAGCATTCGTGTGGCTTTAGGTTCCCAACCCCTTTTGCTAGAGGAATTACAGGGCTAGAGGTGACAGAGACCTTCCTCTGCCGTAGGTCCTGGTTCCCTAGGGCAGCTCATGGAGCTGTAGGAGGTCCTCAGCCCAGCCCCAGCCTGGGGCAGGTCCCATCAGCAGCTGTCCTGCTGTCCCTGGGAAGGAAATGCTGCCATTTACCTGTGCAAATCCTGCCTGTGCAGTCTTGTCCCCTGAAACCACTGCACCCAAGTCCCTTTGGCCACCGGAGAATATTGTTTCCCAGGCTGTATTTGCAAAAAGCCCTCACAAGAGGGGAACTCAGGGTGCTTGCGACTCGTGTTTTGCAGCTGGCAGGTTGTCCCCTGCCACACAACTTCCCCTCTCTAAGGAACTCACTGAAAAGCAGCTGGTCATGGTGCAGGCACTTGGCCAGGAAAATCAGAAGGAAGGCTGCCAACAGGTTTCCAACTTTCTGGGGAGCAAGGAATAAATCTGAAAGGAGTCCCTGCAGATTCAGCCTTGAAATGAAGCCTGGGCACTTTCTCCATCTCATAACCTTGGACAACAGGCGTCCTTCTGCTTTCTCTCCTTTCCAAGCCACATCACGACCTCCTGGGACATAAAATCATGAAGTGCCTCCAGGGGAAGCAGCAAAGCAGAGGAGAACTGGGTTTCCTTTGCACCACAGCTTCCAGACCACTTCCAGGTGCCTCATCACCATGCCCTGCTGCCAGATGCCACCGGGTGGTGCTTGAAGGCATGTGGGTACAGAATTTGGTGACATTTAATCTAGTCAGATGCTGCCCCAGCTCTAATAGAACAAAGACCAGTGAAGGTTTTTAAAATCAGAGTCCAACCTGGTCGCCACCACATCATCAGCTTGGACCGAGGGAGGGAAATGAGCCTTTATTCCCTGAAAACCCAGAGCATCCTCGTTGCTATAGCAACACGTCCCCCTTGCCTTGGTCCTGATGTCATTCTGGAGACCGCTCCCCTGCCTCCTGCACCACAAGCATGTGTGTGTGTGCACATGCGTGTGCAACACAGGGAGTGAGGAGAACGGTCTCTGTTATCCCTGGGGGAAGGGGAGTGGGTGAGGAAGGGAATGTGATCTCACAGCGAGCGAAGGGCAGAGGAAACACAACCCTCTGCCTCTCCCATTGCCTCTCTCGGCAGTTTGCGGGGAGGAGAAGGCACTTTTGTTCCTCCCTGTGCCAGCGTTACTTATTGATGAAGCAGGAAGGCGAGCTCCATCTGGAGCTCCACATGTGTGTGCAGAGCGGGCAGAGACCATACCCCGGGGCCCCTGGGACCACCCCCTGGGACCACCGCCAAAGCATCCTGCAAAGGCAGCAACACCTCGCTAGCGTGGGTGTCCCACTCCTGACCAGCCTCTCTCTGCCCTCATCTCACAATTATTGACATATTAGGGATGTATTTTCACCAAGACCTCCTCCGCCCACAAAATCCAAGACACAATTCCCTGTTTCAATTGAAATAACAAGCAGGGAGCTTAAAAATGTTTTGAAAACTCCTGTGGTGTGTGACCAGCCAGACTTAGCTGCTCTTTTTTGACGTGATTAACCTGACAGCCCACACAGACCTGATCCTGCAAGCCCCGGGTTTGCCTCATTTAGGCAGCGTTCACGAGACACTGCCCTTCACCCCGGCTCCGTCGGTAACCCCCACATCAATGCACATCTCTATATAAGCACACACGTGTATGGGTTTGCACACACCGACTGTTGCTGCAGCACAGTGCTGGCACTCCACATGTACCCCCGAGCTCATTACCTTCATTAATAGGAAGCCACTAACGAGCTATGCAGGTTGTCGCACACGAATGCCAAGAAAACCTGCATTTTCTCTTTTTTGCCTGTGCCACATGCGTAGCAGAAAAACTATGCCAGGAATGTGAAAGAGGGCTGAAACTTTTTATGGGGACTATTTTTTCACATCTCTCTCTGCCTGCAAAGCCAGATGTCTTTCAGCTCCTCGACGTCTAACGTTACAGAGCTCTGAGGGAGCTGTATGGATTTCTGCACACAAGCCAGAATAGCCATTTCTGTATGGTTTAATGCTCCAGACCCTAATCCTGCCCTGTGGGGACAGTGACAGCTGGTGTCCACCAAAGCTCCTGGTCTGCTCCCAAGAAGATGCTCTGGCTCCCGAGAAGATGCTCTGAGTCCCTGCCCTCCAGGGGCACATGGGACAAACCCACCCACAGCTCCTGTGCTGGGAGAAAATGGAATTTGGGGAGAAAGGTGCTGACCCTGGAGCCGGTTTTGGCAGGGCATAAGGAGAAAGAGCCTTCCCACGCCTTCAAGGTGGGCATGGAGAAGATGGAGCCAGGTTCCTCAGGTGGTGGGTGGGTGAAAGCTGGGACAGGAGAGGTTTGGAGCAGATATAATGAGGACAGACTGCCTGGAAAGGCTGTGCTGGCTCCATCCATGGAGGTCTGCAGGATAAAGCCCTCAACACCCCGATGTGACCCCGCTTTGGGCATGAGGCGGGACGGTGCCCGGGAGGGGACTCCCTTTGGCCACGATGGGGCACTTTCCCGGGGTGTCTGCGCTCCCGGACCTCCACTCCCCCCTCCAGCGCCCGGGCGGCTGCTTCCAGCCTGGGGCGATCCCGGCGCTGGCGATACCCGGTTTGCAGCCCCGGCGTGCCGGGGAGGCGTCAGGGAGGCTTTCAGCAGGGAGGCTGTCCCGGGGAGGCTGTCCTGTCCCGGGGACCCTGCCCGGCTCCGCCCCGGGACCCGCATCCAGACGCCGGGACCGCTCCCCCCGCCGCCGCCCCGGGAGGGAGGAAGGAAGGAAGGAAGGAGGGAGGGAGGGAAGAGGGGAGGGAGGGAAGGAGGGAGGGAGGATGACAGCGCCGTGAAGAAAAGCAGGGGACCCGCTGCCCTCCCTCCTCCCGCACGGCAGGACCAGCGGCTCCGGGTATGTGCGGCGGGACCGGGAGCGATGGGGCGGGGAGCGATGGAGCCGGGGGCGATGGGCAGCGAGAGCCCCGGGGGCAGGGGGAGGATGGCGGCGGGGGTCGGGCCTTTCTCTCCCGGCGCGGCGGGGAGTTGCGGGAAGTTGGGCGTGCGAGAAGGGGCCCTCATCCCGACCTCCCCACCCCGCCCCGGGCTGGGGGAGCGGGGCCGAGCCGGGGGCTCCGCGGCTGCATCCCCCCGCGGGGGCGGCCCCGGGCACCGCCGGCTCCTTTGTGCGCCCTCCGGCCTCGGCCGCTCCTTTGTCTCCGTGCGGGGCCCCCCCACCGCCCGCTCCCGCAGCGGGGCAGCGCCGGCCGTGCCTCCCCGCCGGCGGGACAGCCGCCCCCGCTCTTCCCCGGCAGAGAAAGTCCTGAAGCACACGAGCGCCTTAGCAGCGCTCTCCCTTGCTTTCCTTCGGGGAGAAAAAAATAGGGAAAAAACGATAAATGCAGTAAGGGCGATCGCTGGAGCTGCAGCGCCGAGCCCCCGCCCGCAGCGAGGAAAGGAGACTTTCTCACAGCCATCCCGAGTTGCATCATCCGGCCTGTCTGCCCCTACCAGGGAGCGCTGGGAAGCTGTCCTCACCCTTTCCCCTCCTGCACCCCGGGGCACCCCGGGGCACCAGTGCCCTCTGCCACCTCCCATCCAACAGGAGCCAGCGGCTTTCCTGCTGGAGCTGGGGCACCCGCACCCTGATGGCCCCAGGCACTCAGATGGGACCTGGCTGGCATGTGGCTACCTTGGAGGGGAATGGGCCACCTGGACAGAGTCCCTGCTCAGCGCCTGCGGGGATTTCAGCAGCTCCTCACAGCCACGTCTGCGGGAGCTGCCTGCACCCCACCACCTTTGCATCATGGGACACGAGCCTGGCTTCGGTCCCCAGGGGAAAGGGTCTCCATTTCCACAGTCAGTAGCTTATGACACCATGCCAGCACAGGGATTTAACACTTTCCCATATCTACCAAGCTGCTTCAGTGTAGGACTCATTTTCACACCCCTGGTCTCCCTGCACTGCAAGACCTGGGCACGCTCTGCATTCCCCAGGGATTCACTATTCCCCCGGTGAACACCCCTTGTCACCAGTCCCTGCCAGAGGTCCCCAGATGCCTGTCTCAGGGGGAAAGGGGAGCGGAGCGGGGCACAGAGCGAGCGGTGTCCCTGGTCTGTGGGGTAGGTTTGGTGGAGGAGCTTCCAGGGAAGAGAAGGAGAAGGAGCGTGGGGCGGTGGGAGGGACCGTGAGCTCTGCACCCCAGAGAAAGGGCTCATTGACACAGGGATGGGCATTTGCGGTTCCCAGCGTGGCTGGGGGGCGATGGCACGCACAGTGGCCGGCATTGTGCCACCGGCACTGAGCAAAGGGATCTGGGCGGTCCTCTCCCCATCTTCGTGGTCTGTTCTCCAGACCCCTTTGCTGCCCAGCAGGTTGGCACGTTCAGACATGCACCTTTGGTGCAGGTGGTGCTCCAAAACTCACCCCACCAGCAACCATGGTCTCCAGCAAGTTGGTTTCAAGGTTATGGGCTTGTTAGCAGGCTCAGGTGGTCCCCACTGGCTCCTGGTCAGGATCAAGGAGATGAGTGATTTTACCCCTGTGCCCAGCACTGAAAGTCCCGTTGCATTCACTGGGGGCTCAGGCAGCAGCAGCAGCTCTCCTTTCTCTTGGGTCAGGAGAAAACATCTCTCTTTGGACACCACCTGAGGTGAGAGAGAGCAAATTCCGGGCTGTCCTGGCCATGAAGCCTGGGCTGGTCCTGTCACCAGCATTACTGTCCCCAGTATCAGCCTCTAAATCCCTTCTGAGCAGCACTCTTTGGGACACCAGGAGTAAGGATGGCTCAGCTGGGTCATCCTGGAGCTGAGTGTGCCTCCTCAGGGGGATAATAAATGGTGGACAGAAGATGACCTCACGCACCTGGAGTCTGAGAGCACATGCAATGAAAACCACATCGTTTAAGCAGTGCTGCTGCTGCTCCTGAGCGTGACCTCCCATCTCTACCCTCACCCACATGCTTCAGCTCCCAGGGGTGGCTTTGCCTGGGGTGCCCAGTGGAGAGGAGAGCAGAGGACCAAGGGGCAGAGAAGGGAACGAGGAGAGAAGAAACAAGCTTGGCTCTCGCCTTAGCTTGCGGGATGGAACAGGACTTTGCACTCCCAACTTTCTCCTCCGGTGAGCAGTTTCCGTGCTTCAATTTGACGAGGCTTAGGGCTATTCTGGGCAACCTTATAAACATCGTAGGAGGTGACTTTTTTTTTTTTCCCTTTCCCTTTTTTAGCTTGAATACACATGTTTTTAACCAAAAAGTACCTGCCTAGGCAGGCTCCTTAGCTGTGCCAGGATGGAGGGGACAACACAAACCGAAGCAGTGCTTGTGCCATGCCTTGGAGAAGAGCCAGGGGCAGGATGAAAATTGCTGGGAGATGAAAGCCAAGAGGGAAGCGTCGGTGGCGCGTTTCCCAAGGCCGGCCTCGGGAGGAAGTCAGGAGCGGAAATAGTTCATAGAGTAAATACAGAGGGAGCTCAGGGTGGGTTGGGTTGGTTTTTTTTTTCCCAGGTTGCAGACAAAGAGCAGTGGGAAGAGCAGATAAGCACCCTTATCTCTTTGTTGTTCCGGCCCTGTGTTTTGCTGTTGATCTGATGAAGCAAAGCATCCAGGAGGGAATTACTCCGAGGGGAGCGAGCGCAGCCACAGGTCCCCATGGGCTCCCAGGCAGGGATACATGGGGGCACACGGAGCTGGATGGATAGAGGGATCACAGGCAGGGAGGGACCTTACACATAGGTGCTTCATTGCCTTTTCTTGTCCTGGAGCTCAGTTGTTGCCTGTTGAGTCACCGGAGGAAAATGTGACTTCATCCATCACACCTCCAGCTGGCTTCCCCCACCAGCCCGCAGGCGTCTCTCCTTTGCTGGAGCCCTCCCAGTAGGTGTTCGGTGCAGCAGGAGGAGCAGGATGATGGCCCCAAGGCTTCGTGAAAGACCCTGTTGTGAGACACCCTGCAGAAGGGCGACAAGAGCATCCCTTCCCTCCTTCCTCTTGCCACCAGGCCTGGCCATCCTTGCCCTGGGGCTCTTCGCAGCCTACCTGCACCACCAGTGGGAGCATCCGTCCGATGAGCCAAGTTGCTGCAGTGGACTTAAGTGATTTTGCCTCTCCATTACTGTTGGAGCCCTTCCTTCTGGCTGTGGCAAGGCTGAGTTAAGTTGCTAGTGGTGGTGGATATCCATGAGAGCGGCTTTGCACGGAACAAAACCCCTGCCACCACTCAAAAGAAAAAGCCCCTTTGCTTGCTTTGACTCAGCTGGGAAATCCTCAAAGCCTTTCATCATCTCGACAGCGGGGATTGTAGCCGTCCCTGCCGAAATGCAAAGTGTTTCCAGCCTGAGGGATGGGAAAAGGCAGGGAGCAGCTCCTGGGGAGCTCCCCTGAGCCATGGAGTAGTTCCCTGGGAGCGGGTGCTGCCAGCACCCCATCAGCTCTCTAGCAGCAGCGGGGAACCATCCCCGTGCCCTCCTGCACCTCCCGGCCCGGCGGAGCCCCGATGGGCAGCCGGAGGGGATCGCACGGGGCACACAGAGCCCCTCTGTTCCCGCTCACAAAGGGACGCTTGTGGCTTGCTCGCTGCCCCGGCCAGGCTGAGCCTCGTGGGCCCCAGCGAGGAAGAGCTTTAGGATGCTGAGCAGCCCCTGCCAGCCTCACTGGGTCACCCCATGTGTGTCCCCCAGTCCCGTGGCTCGGCCCTGCAAGGGCCCCCGTGCTGCTGCCACCACCCTGCGGGTCCCCAGGCAGGACATTTGCAGCCATCTTTATTTAATGAATTACGTCTGCCCCAGGCCCGTGCATCAGGGGTTTTGCCAGCGCTGCTGGAAATGGCTCTCTCTGTCATCCCAGGGAATAATTCCTGGTCTGCGCATCGTTTGTGGTCTGTGGACATTAGAGGGGAAAAACCCCAGGCTGGCTTTGGCCAGGGATTTTGTTTGAGCAAGTGGTTGCATGCCATGGCCCCCTGCATGCATGCTCTGGGCAGCAAGGGGATGGTCCCCTGCACCGGAGCGGCAAGGGCAGGGATGCAGGCCACCACCTGTGCTCCCCGGGATGCCACAGACCCACAAGTCCTTTGCAGCGGGTGCTGGGAGACACGACCGCACGCCGAGAGCTTTGTGTGTATTATTTCTTCTCTCGGTTGCTCAAACACTCCGACAAGTCCTGTCATCACAGGGGCACCGAGCGGGACCCAGGAGGGGGGACTCGGGGGGCGACGCAGTGAAAGGCACCTGCCCTGGCTGCTGGCCTGTCCCCGAGGGGCGGCGTGCTGACAAACTAAACTAGCAGGGCTGTTACACACACACACATACGTGTGCAGGGGGGTGTCGAGGGGATGTCGGTGCTGCTCACTGCAGGGAGAAAAGGGGAACCGGGGGGAGATCAGGAGCTGACAGGGCTCTCAGGGGTCCCTGCATCCCAGCAAAGCAATGGGTGCGTGGGGGTGGGTGTCTCTTTTACGCAGCTTTTGCTGGGAAGGAGATGGCTCGAAGCCAAGCTCCGCGAGCTGAGTGGTTTGCTCAAGCTGGGAAACTCCTGGTCCTGTCACAGAGGGGGCTGGGATGCTGCTCTGGCCATGGGGCACGTCCCTCTCCTCCCCGCCCATACGCTCCCGAGGCTGTGCCCCCTTCCCAGCAGGAGAGGCATACAGCAAGCAACACTAAAAAATGCACATTTTGGCCCCAGCCGTGGCTGAGGATGTTTGGGCGTGACGCAATGCCTGGCAGGGCTTCCCCGCTCCACACCCTGCCGAGGGCTGCGGGTACGGTGGCTCGGCCGGGACATCTCCCCCCCAGCAAACCCTGGGGACCCCCCAAAGGATGGGGCTCTGCCGGGCTCCCCCCGTTCGCCCCTGAAAGCAGGGGTGGGACGGGCTGCCAGGATCACGCTGGCAGAAGCCAAACCAAAGCTAAACAGACTTTTCCTGAGTCACTGGAAGTCTGGCCAAGAAAGCAGGACGAGCACACAGCGTCACCCACGTGGCCGGGCGCGGGGACCAGCGGGCAGGCTGCAGGCACCAGCACGCCCTACGTGGGTAAACCCGCACACACGACACGTGCTGGGGACCTACCCTGGCGTCCTGAACGGGGGCTTTGCCCCCCAAAATCACCACCACATCCCACCGGGGGAGTGGGTTTGGCGCACCGTGGAGCAGCTCCCACCATCACCCTGACGTCACCAGCACTGCACAGAGCGCTGCAGCGTTTGCCACCCTGCCGTCCCTGGGAGCCCTCTGGGTTTCATTTTCGGGGCGAGCAGCCGTCGCTCCGTGCTGCAGGAAGGCGGAAGCCGCGTGGCCCCACGCCAGGGCCCGACAGCAGAGCCTGCCACCCTCCCCCAAACCAGCTCTTCTCCAGAGGCTGGGAGCCACGATGCCCCGTGGATGGGCATGAGGAGCTGCTCTCGCACCCGGGGGAGCCCTCGCTGCCAGCTGCAGGTCTTTTCTTGGGCAGCGGGGAGCAGGCAGCTGTCGGGGGTTGGGTTTCAGGGCTGGCAGGGGCGGCCGGCGGAGGCACAAGAAGGGGTCCCATCAGGCAGATGTATTTTGGGGAGGGAAGAGCGCAGCGGATGGGGGTTCAGGCAGCTGCTCCTCACAGGTGGGATGGGAGCGGTACAGAGGAGCTCCCCCCTTTTTACTGCTCTTGGCATCCCTTGGTCATCCCTTGTGGGAAGGGTCAGCCTCTGACCCCTGCCCACTCCCCCTGCACGCAGAGAGCTGCCACTGCCACACTGACCCTCCTTCTCCCTGCAGGCACAGCCACCCCGGGCAGGGCCAGCGGGGCAGAGGATGGCGGGTGGTTAATCCAGGACCCCTCCCCAGCAGGCGCCAGGGACATACGTGTGACCCCCATGGAGATCCGACGCGTTTTGCCCCAGGATTTCCGGGAGCTGCTGCACTGCCTGAAGATGAGGAGCAAGTACGCTGTTCTGCTGGTCTTCGTCGTCGGCCTCGTCATCATCGAGAAGGAGAATAACTTCATCTCCAGGTAGGGAGCGGGTACCTAAGCCACTCCATGCTTTTAACCCCTTCTCTCCCCCACATCCTGAGCTCCCGTGCAGCAGGAGCCCCCCGAAATCCCCAACTGGGATGCAGGGGTGGTCCCGCTCCCCTCCAGCTGAGCTGGGTCTCCCCACAGGGTGTCGGACAAGCTGAAGCAGTCCCCGCAGGCGCTGGCGGAGGCCAACAGCACAGAGGCCAGCCCAGCACCGGCTGAGAACGGCTCACTGGCCTCACTGCAGGAGCTGGACGCCGCCTTCTCCCAGCTGAGGTCCCACCTGCACAACATCACCCTGCAGCTGGTGGGCGACGGGGACCCCGGGCCACGGCGGCACGTCCTGCTGATGGCCACCACCCGCACCGGCTCCTCCTTCGTGGGGGAGTTCTTCAACCAGCAAGGCAGCATCTTCTACCTCTTCGAGCCCCTCTGGCACATCGAGAGGACGGTGACCTTCGAGCCAGGGGGAGCCAACGCAGTGGGCTCAGCCTTGGTCTACCGGGATGTCCTCAAACAGCTCCTCCTCTGTGACCTCTACATCTTGGAAAGCTTCATCTCACCGGCACCTGAGGGCCACCTGACCCCCTTCATGTTTCGGCGAGGCTCGAGCCGCTCGCTCTGCGAGGAGCCCGTCTGCACGCCCAGCGCCAAGAAGGTGTTTGAGAAGTACCACTGCAAGAACCGCCGCTGCGGCCCCCTCAACATCACCCTGGCGGCCGAGGCGTGCCGGCACAAGCAGCACGTGGCCCTGAAGACCGTACGCATCCGGCAGCTGGAGTTCCTGCAGCCGCTGGTGGAGGACCCTCGGCTGGACGTGCGCATCATCCAACTGGTGCGGGACCCCCGGGCCGTCCTGGCCTCCCGCATGGTGGCCTTCTCCGGCAAGTACGAGACTTGGAAGAAGTGGGCGTCCGAAGGGGAGGCTCCCCTCCGCGAGGAGGAGGTGCAGAGGCTGCGGGGGAACTGCGAGAGCATCCGTCTGTCGGCCGAGCTGGGGCTGCGGCGGCCGGGCTGGCTGCGCGGTCGCTACATGCTGGTGCGTTACGAGGACGTGGCGCGGGCGCCCTTGCGGAAGGCGGAGGAGATGTACCGCTTCGCCGGGCTCCCCCTCACCCCCCAGGTGGAGGAGTGGATCGGCAAAAACACTCAGGCACCCCGAGACGGCAGCGGCGTCTACTCCACCCGCAAAAACTCCTCCGAGCAGTTCGAGAAGTGGCGGTTCAGCATCCCCTTCAAGCTGGCGCAGGTGGTGCAGGATGCCTGCGCCCCGGCCATGCGCCTCTTCGGCTACAAGCTGGCCAGCAGCCCTGCCGCGCTGGCTAACCGCTCCTTCAGCCTGCTGGAGGAGGCACAGCCCTCCTGGGTCACGTAACGGCAGGGGGAGCGGTGGCGGGGGGGAACAAGGGGCTGCAGCCACGCTCCCGGCCGGCCCGGAGGACACCCGGGGGTCCCTGCTCCTGGAGATGCTCCTCGCTGCTGCTGGGTGGATATTGGCAGCCCTAGGAGCCAGAGCATCCTGGCAGAGCTGGCCCCGGGGTCCTGCAGAGCCTGAGTGACAAGGTTTCTCCGGGAATGGGGCAATCACAAGGGTGAAAGGTGGTGGGGAAAAGCAGGGGGGTTCGGCACCGGGGCCGCCTCCCCAGCTCGGGGGTGCACCGAGGAAGAGGTGGGTGAGGGCGAGCGGAGGACGACAGGACCAAGCACCTCTGCAGCACCACCCCAACAGTTAGGATGAGGCAAAGATGAGATCCCCGTGGTGCCAGCAAGGACCCAGACCTCAGAGGCCTTACTGGTTTAGTGCCTTCATACACCAGCACAGACTGGGAACTGCCCCAGAGCCCCAGCCGGCACTTGGGCTGCAATGAAATGAGGTGACTTCGTGGTTTGGTGCTCCTCAAAGTTGGTTTGAGGGGTTTGGTGGGTTTTTTTCCCCCCTTTTTTTCCTGTGTATTTGCATACCAGGGTGGCTACAGGAATCTATTTATTTATTATGTAAAAAAAGAGGCGGAGGGAGGTCACAGAGCTAAGCCCAAAAATCAGAGCAGCACAACATACTGCAAAGAAACGAGAGAGACACCCAGAGCAGAGGTGGTGGAGGTCAGATCTTGGCCAGAGACCACCACATGCCCTGCTGCATGATCCAGGAGAGCGTCCAGGGACCAGCGGGCTGCAACCCCCCCAGACCCCCAGCGGAACACGACCCGTGCTGGGGCTGCACCCACCCTGCACGGAGCGACCACGAACCTCAGTGCCTGCTGGAAGACAGTCAGACTTATTTAATTAAAAACAAAAAACCAGCCACACAGAGTCCAAAGCATCTCCTGTCTCCTCGGTGTTTGTGCGTGTCCCCCACCCAGGGGGGAGCCCTAGAATTACTTGCCAGCAGTACCAGTGGGTGACCAGTGCCTGGTAGAGGCGTGGGGAGTTCCAGGGTGTTTGCCACGTGCAGACATTCGCTGCAAACAGCCTGGTGTGGAGCTGCCCCCTCCAATTTGCATTTAATAAACTAAAATGCCTAGTTTTAAGCCTGCTTTGCAGCACATCCTTCTACTCCCCATGTATTTTGGGTTACCTGAAGGAGAAGCCAAGCATTTTGGTGGAGCAGTTGTCTCCACCTAAAACTTGCTGGGGATCCCCGAGGGGTCCCCACTGCCCCCCAGACACGGCCAACAGCCCCACGTGGCCTCTGCCCCAGCAAAAATCAACAAGTAAATGGAGGCGGCGGCTGGCCACAGCTGGGCTGCGTTTCTGCTGGGAGGAACACGCCGGGGCTCCGGCGACGAGCTGCGGCTGGGGCGAGCTCACAAAAGGCGCGTTTTTGACCCAAGAGGGAGAACAGAGGCGGCATTGAGGAGCGCGGGGCCGGCCGGCGGGGAGCAGCCACGCCGGAGCTCCGGGCAGCCGCCTGCCCGCCGGCTGGGGAGGTTTTCCGAGCGCGGCCGCCTCGCTCAGCAGGGAGCATCTGGCCTCGAGGTGTGAATTCAGGGTGCTCGACGCCAGCAGGGTGGGGAGAGGGTGCAGAAGTGGGGGGTTCTTTGTATTGAGCAGCATGGGTGATACCCTCATCGCCTGCAGGCGATGGAGAGCTGTGAACCCCCTCCCTGTCTCACATCTTTGGGTTTGCTGAGTGAATTGGGTTTTGTTTGGAGGCTTCCCCCCCTCCACTGGGAAAGCAGCGGGGTCACCGAGGCCAACTGGATACCCCACAGCGCCTGCAGAGCTCAGCCAGAACAAGGGGGAACACGGCCAGACCCAGGGCAACAGTTACAGGCAAACATCTCCCCTGTGCTTCTGCAAAATACCCATTAGGTTGGTTTTTGCAAAGCAAATAAAGTTTAAATTAATTGTTGCTTTGCAAAACAGCACGAGGGATAAATAGCTGCTCAGCTGCCAGCGTCAGCAAAGGGACATCATGGGGTGCCCAGCGTCCCCTTCCCATCCCACTGCGCACAGAGGAGCCCCAGGGCTCGGGCAAAGCAAGGTTTAGGAAGCGAGGATGGGCAAATAAAGGGAAATACAAAACAAGTGGTGAGAAAGGGGGAACCGGGCTGAGGCGAGGCCAGAGGGGACGGTGACAACCACCCGTTCTCACCTGCACTGCCTGCACAGCCGCAGCCCTGGCTGGCTCCAGCCTGCCATTCCTGGCTAAGCACGAGCATTTCTTCCTGGACACCCTCCAGCTTCCCATCAAAAATGTCATGGGACAGAAAGGAAACACACCCTTGACCCATGCAGATTTCCACAGGGGCTAATTGCTCCCATTAAACCCGTGTAGCCGTGCCCCCCACGTGGTGCCAGGCACGTTGGGAAGCCACAAGGGACACATTGCTCGTTTTGAGACCAAAGCAGAGAAATTCACCCTGCATCAGCTGGGGGAGATTTGTCCCCCGAGGAGCAGCACCTCCTGCTCACCCTGCTCTGTCTGCTGCTGGGCCTTGCCCTGGTCCTTTCCTATGGGAGGAAAGGCATGGATTTGGGAGAAAAAGCATGCGTTGGGAAAGAACCAGCAAAAAGGAATGCCTTAGAGCAAGGACATACCTGTGTTCAGATGGGCCATGCAGGAAGGTGGCAGCAGCAGGGACCACAGTGGATGCAGCCTCACCCTTCCTACACTCACACCAGCACTGAAAACACCTCTTTTCAAGGGATTAAAGCATCAGGCTTGCCTTAAAACGAGCACGCACAAGAAACACCCCCCACTCCCACTCCTGGCTTCCCCAAGCCAAGGTCAAGTGCGTGCAGCTGCGCTGCCTGCTGTGCTCAGCCCCCCACAGCTGTATGCACTTTGGGGGAAAACAGGGAACGCTGTGGTGTTGCTTGTTGTCACCAGAGAGACTTTTTCCTGCAAAGCAGCCCAGAACAAGCAGCGAGGGGACACGTGTCTGTGGGACAGGGCCACCAGTCAAAGCCTGCTTGTCCCCAGGGTTATTGCAGGTGACAGGAAATGATATAGCACCAGTGAGAGCTTTAATAAATTATGTGTGCACTGTTCCCCTCTCAATGGGATCTGTCTGGTTAATGCTTCCCTCCGCCAGCCTAATCCAGACTTGACTTTGGACAGCAGGTACACCCTGCCTTTCTCTGCCTTCCTCTCGGAGATGCTGGGGGCTCACAGGGGATGCCAGTGCCCACAAGGAAGAAGCAGGTCTCTGTAATGCCACCTCAGATGCCGAGCAGTTTAATGCGAGGCTCAGATGGCAAACTGCTCCCAGCAGCTGGCACAGCAGATGTCTGCCGGGCCGTGAAGCCGAGCTGCCAGGCTGGCCCACAGAGATGCATAAAAAGGTCTTTTTCCAGCTTGGCACAAAGTTTGCCCCAAACCTCAGAAGTCGTGGCTGCTCCGCTGGCTGTCCTGACTCCATCCCCTTCTCCTCGCTTGCTCCAGCTCCATTTAATGGGATTGGCCAAGTTAATCCCACGTGTCCCCTCGCAGCGCTATCAGATGGGATTTCTGCACCCATTGCCCAAGCGGCCGCGTGCCCTCACCCAGCCCTGCCTGGGGGCCGGACCCACCCTCCCCTTGGCTCCATTGCAGGTTCCACAGGGAGCTGGTGCATTGCTACGGCTCTGCGGGGCGACCCGGGGGCCAGCGAGGGACCAGAGGCTGCAGCACACGTGGACATTTCAGCATTAAATGACAGCCTTGTTTTCTGTTGTGTTTTTTTAAGAGACTGCATGCCTGACCAGACCGCATTTCTTGGTTTGCATCCCATATTTATCCTGTAATTACACCTTCGGACAAAGGCTGCCTGTCTCCGAGACTGATTTTTTTAAGGACGCAGTTTTATTATACACCATGCTTTCACTGTAGTGAAATCCTGGGGGAGGGGGGAAGAAAACTCCCCACAATTTGGGGGTGAAAGCTGTTCTTTCTCAAAACCTGCCTCGAGAGCGATGGAGCTTTCCCAAACCCTCTCCCTTCTTCTTCTCAAGGAAAACCCAGCTGCTGACATCCTTTCTGCTTCTCCACCACCCCATGAGGATTAATGCCACAAAACCCCTCTCCATGTTGTCCTATAAAAGAAAGGTGCCACCTCACCACGGGCTCCTCTGAGCCTTGCCAGAGAGGTCTTTTCAATCCCCATAACTGGCTGGCTAAGCTGGGTAAAGCTGATCCAGCTCTTTGTTGCACCTGCCTGGATCACAGCACGACGAGGGATGAGTTCCCACAAATACAGTTCGGTGGGGATTAAGATTTTCACCGTGCCCTGCTGCGTTGTGCAGGGGAAGAGGAGCTGGGGAGCACCTCAGCACAGAGCTCGCTTCAATGCCAGGAAGGAGGAGAACAGCAAGGAGAGTCTGCGACCAGTTTATGGGCTGGCACGTACAGAGGGGCTGCCTATAAATAATACACAAGTGGCTGGTCCAGCCTGACCAAAACAAGGTGACTTTGGTGCTGTGTTTTACGGGAAGCATCCAGCAGCTTATCTTCTCAAGCTGATGTCACTGAAAAAGTGGAAATGAAATATGAGGTTTGTTAGGGAGAGAATAAATAAAGCGGGACCTTGTTGATTTTTTGCTATAAGTAAATTTTATTTATAAGGTACAAAATAGCCAGTGTTGATGTTTGACAGCAGGCAGGAACTGGTCTGAATTGGTTTTTCCAGGCAATTCTTTGCCCCGGCCTGATCTGATTCCACCCTGGCTGCGGCAGAGATCCCCGAGGCACGCAGGGGTGACCAGATCATCCGGGCAAAACAGGGAGCCCTGGGACAGGTATGAAGGACACGTGACAGGATTTGTCTATCAGACAGCAATCCCTCACCTCCCCTCCAGAAGCCCCCAAAACACCCTTTCCCTGAAGTGCAGCCTGCAGCCACGCAGCTGGAGGGCTGCTGCGGGATGACGTGCAGGACAGGGCTGCGGGCGGAGGGGACGGGTGCTGCTGACACAGAGAGGTTCTGCAGACATAGCTGCCAGCCAGCCAGTCACTGAGTCTCCTTGGGAGGGACTGCTCCGCAGCGAGTTTGATGACATTTACTGTTAAGAACTGAATCATCTGTTTGTTTTGTGTTTGCGAGGGACGTTTTTCCCTCCCGCGCTGAGGCCAGGACGAGCTGCAGCGGGGACAAGGCTCCTTTGGTTTGACAGCACAGACACTGTCGGTGGGGGGACAAACAGGACCCCTCCTGCAGCTCAGGCCTGAGGGAAGGATGGAAAAGCCTGAGCTGGGCACAGAGGCGCAGGGGAAATGGTGATCCATCCCCAGCCTGGCGGACGGCGAAGCTGGAGCAAGGGCTCTGGCAGAGGTCTGGAGGTGAGGAGGACCCTGCCGGGAAGGGGGTGGGTTCACACACACACCCCGGGGGTGAGGCAAGCCTGTCCATGTAATTGCAGGGAAGAGCTTAAACCAGGTTTTGATTGCTGAGTTCATCCTGTTAGAAATGCAGCCAGGTTTGGGTTTTTTTCCAACTTTTGCACTGCATTATCCTTTCCCAAAGCCAGCCATCACCAGGCTGTTCCAGCAGCCCCCTCACAGGTCAGTGCCCACGTAGGGACCAGGAGAGAGGACAGGGAGCAGACCTGGAGTGCTGTTACCCTGGGGGTACTTCCCAGCCTCTGGACATTCATACCTCCCAGATTTCTTGGCCAGAACGGGTGTCTCTGTGCTCAGCAGCTCTGGAGGATTTATCTTGCCTGGGTTAATCAGAATTATTTGTTCCCCACTGAGAGTTTTAGCATCCTTCAGCCAAGTCCTGTGTAACAAAAGGCACAAACCTGGCATATTTCTTTCCTACCAAGGACCTTCCTCCACTCCCAGCTCTGCTCTCAGCTGCTCCATCCCTCTCCTCTCAGCTCTCTTCCAGGCTTTCAACCCCTTTGTCACCCTCCTTCCCTGCTCCCTGAGCCCTTCCTGCGGCAGAGGGGAGGGTGTCCTGCGCCACATGCTGGACTGAGACACCGGGTCCCATGTCCCCACGGCTGAGCTGGCTGCACCCTCTGGTGGCAACCCTGAATCCCGGCCCTGCTTTTCCTGGAAAAAAAGATGTGAATTCCTTCGTCCATCTCCCACCCATGATGTTGGGAGGACTGTTGCTCAGGACCCCGCTGTGAAGGGGCTTCGGCACCAGGCCAGCGTTCACTGGAGGAGGAATGAGGAGAAGGGGAGTGTGCGGTCACAGCTCACAGCACTGCAGTGTGCACAGCAGCTATATTTATCCACATAGCCAGCAGCTATATTTATCTGGAATGCCAGAGGAGCCAGAAGTCGTCGGGGTAATTTCCGTGCTGCGGAAGAACACCCTCTGGATGTCCTTCTTACTGTAAACCTCCTTCCCTGCTCCCCTTCTCCAGGGGCCTTTGCTACCTCCTCACCCCTTCCCTGTTCCTCCTTACACCCCACTCTCCACCATGGTGACACTGGGCTCCTTTTCCATTGCCACTTGGAGCAGATACATCCATGCCTCTCTCCAAGGGAGCCGTTTCTCTTGGTGAAGGGAGCAGGTCATCCCCTGACTGTGTTATTCACCCAGCCTGCAGCCTCGGCCAGTTTGTGGGTTTCCCCCTCCAAGACACAGCCTCCAAGGGCTGCAGGTTCAGCCACTGCAGTTCCCCTGGTTGCTGGGTGTTTGCCCATCACCCTTAAAACACTGCCTGTGGTTTGTAAGGTCCTTGTGGTCCCCTTCTTACGTGGAGGATGTATGTGGGGGGACGTAAGGAAGGTAAAAGGGGAAATATTCTGTACTGGGGACTCTGGTGCTCACCTGGGCAGACACTGCTGAAACCCAGCTCCTCCCAGGAACTTTACAGCTGCAACAGCTTATCTGCCAGGAAACATGACGGGGATGAAGAGGCGGGGAGTGAGCAGGAGGCGGGTGCGGAGCCGCTGCTGTAGCGGGGAGGCTGTGCTGAGTCAGCGCCGCGCCATGGGATCCCGCGTGTCGGTGGACGACTCCGTGCGGGTGGTGGTGGTGGGAGGTGGCTTCGGAGGCACGGCAGCCGCCAGCCTGCTCAAGTCCTGGGCCGTCCCCTTCGTGCTGGTGGACCTGAGAGACGCTTTCCATCACAACGTCGCTGGCCTCCGTGCAGCCGTGGAGAGTGGTAAGGGCTTCAGTGATTTCCACAGCCTGCCCCTGCGTGGGCCAGGTGGGTCGGCTCCCTCACCCCTCCACCAGTGACTGCAGCAGCTCGCAGATGCTCAGGGAGTGACAAGGAACTGGGAAAGTGCCTCCTCTGCCCAAGTGATGGTGAAAGACCTGATGTTTTCCATCTGGAAAACAAATACTTGGCTCTGGGAGCACCCACAGACCGTCTGTGTCGAGGTAACCGTATGTCTGCCGGGAAAAGTGAGCACAGACTACTCAGATGGTACTTTTTTTTTTTTTTTTTTATGCAAGAGTTGAGTAGGTGACTAAGCTAAACCCAGCAGCAGCTGGAAGGGGTGAATGAATGGCTTTTTGTGTCTGTATTGAAAGGTCAAGCAGCTCAGCAATGAGGCCCAGGATGATAAAATTCTGCCAGAGTGCTGCTCAGGCTTGTCTGGGATCTCACTTGGGAGACTGGGCTAACCCTGTTACTTCCATCACTGGGGATTTAGTGGGAAAATCTCATGTTCAAGGCTGGGAACAAGCATCAAAAGGATGTCAAAAGGTCAGTCTGAGAGGCAGATAACATGATAAAGAGCCTCTGATATGCTGCCTGAAATGCTGTGGGCCACAGTGGAGCACTTAATGGCCAAAGGAGATTCTGTATGGGGAGCAGAGACAAAGCAGTCTAGCTGAGGGCATCACCTGGGCTCCGAGGAGGAGCTGATCTTGTCACCAAATTGGAGGCAAAGGTCCTGAAGCTCATTCCTGGGCAGAGATAAGGCACAGCAGAGCCTGTGGTCTCAGGTGCATACAATGGTTTTGTCTGAGCAAGGATGGCATGAGGGGAGAAGGGAAGAGGGGGTTGTTAGCCTCCACAGAGCGTGATCTCTTCCCTGTTGTCTCCTTTTACCACAGGATTTGCCAAGAAGACTTTCATCTCCTACTCTGCCAGCTTTGGGGACAGTTTCCGACAAGGCAAGGTTGTTGGCATAGACCCTGGGAGGCAACAAGTCTTGCTCAGTGATGGTGAGGTGGGTGACACAATAACTTGCAGTGAGTAACCTGGCTGCCTTACGGGATCGCCCACTAACACGGAGAGTCTGCCTGCAGCAGGGTGTGTTGTGAACCCCTCCTTCCCAGGGCTTTTCTTCAGCTATGTGGTGGCTGCGAGAATGCAGTGCTCTGTATCGAGGCTATGTTGGCTTTGACTGGAGGTGGCTGGTTGGAGAAGGGACTTGGGATTTAGGTTTCAGCCTGCTGTCCGTGCTTAGAGTCCTCTGGGGGGAAAGACTGGGATGAGCAGGAGCACAAGGCACCTGTATACAGAAGCAATGGGAAGAAGAGCATAGCTCTCATCTGCCAGAGGAGAGCGGGTGTATGGGGGGGGGGACAGAATTGTGCGCAGGGAAAACCAAACTGGACTCTGCTCCTTGAGCTGCATGAGAACTGGGAATGCTGTTAAGCTATTAGAAACACACCCACACCTCCTCCAGGTCAGCTGAGCACGTGAATCCTGACCAGCTCAGAGTTCACATGCACAGCAGGGTTCCTGCTCTGAGGTAACCCTCGGCTTGGCTGAAACACGTGCCGTATCCCCGGCCCTCTGGGAAGGCACTCGTTGCTTTCCCCACAGCTTCTGCCACCTCTGGGCAGATATACAAATGCTCACACTTAATAGTGGCCCTGTAACTCTAGGAGGTAGAGAGGAATGGAACCAATGACTCAGTTCCATGGAGGGCTGCCCCAGAGGTGCTTCTCTCACACCCTGAGGAAAACAGTTAGTTGGTGTCACCTGGACCAGGTCTCTTCCTAAAGCCACTTTCTGACAGTGGCAAGTACCGTCCTAGTTACCAGCAGGGGCTGGAAGAGGGGGAATGAGTGAAGAGTACCTAGGAGGCAACAACTGTGTTCTAGGCTCTGTTTTTAAGAGGTCTAACATCCTATTCCACCTCCTGCCCTCCCAGGAGCTTCACTACTCCCACCTCATTCTTGCAACAGGCAGCGATGGGCCATTCCCTGGGAAGTTCAACAAAGTCACTGACATGGAAAGTGCCATCCAGACCTACGAAGACATGGTTAAAGAGGTGAGGAATCAAATTATTTCCTAGCCTTTGTTCAGCTTCCCTGTCCTTGACACCACTACGGGTATCTGGAGCCACCTGTGTCTAAGAACAAGAGACCAGGATGCCTGCAAGGACAGGCCAGGACAAGGAGCACCTCCTGTGTGCCACAGGGGAAGATCAGCTGTCCACACAAGGGGGGAACCTGAAATGCTCAACAGTGTACCAGTGCACTCAGGAAGAGTGCATGGGGTTCTCATTTTTTGTTTCCTCTTAATGAACTGGGTGGTTTACTGCTGTTGGGCCAGGGCTGTGTCTCAGGAAGGTCTGTTCACAGAGTGGCTGAAGACATCTGACTTCCTGCACTTAGCAGTTCTCTGGTAACATGACTTTCCTCTTTACTTCCAGATTGAGAAATCTGAGCGCATCCTGGTAGTGGGAGGTGGAGCTGCTGGAGTTGAGATGGCTGCAGAGATCAAAACCGAGTACCCAGCCAAAGAGGTAGTGGCATATTAGTTACAGTTAACTTCATCCTTGTTCCTGAGATTGTTCTTCTGTGATGGTCCTGCTGGAGGTATCAAAGATCACTGGAAAACAGGAGTTTCCATGCAATGGCAGCCTTCACTCCCACTGCCTCCCCTTCTGAGAGTGCCCTATAGCCTGTCACCAGCAATTACTGGCACTGGATGCCTTTCACTGGCTCACTCTCCTTGGGCATTAAGCAGGGTGGAAGGAAGCTAGCTATAACTGCTCCCGCCTGGCACGCGGCGAGTCCTGTCCCATTCCTGTGTTCCCGTTTGCTGTTTTGTCCCCAACAGGTCACCCTCATTCACTCAAAAATTGCCCTAGCTGATGTGGAGCTGCTAGACAGCGTCCGGCAGGAGGTGAAAGAGATTCTCCTCAGAAAAGGAGTGCGCCTCCTCTTGAGTACGTACTTGATACCTCTGAGATCCAGACTCTGAAAGCTCTATAAGCTGCTCTTCCTTTAGCCACAGCATCTCCTGACACCCTCTTTCTGACTTTTTTGACTAAGCATGTCTCCCCCGAATTCCCATTTCTCTAGATACATCTGGGGTAGCTGGAAACAGCAGCCTAGTAAAGGTTTGTGACCCAGGGCTCTCTGTCACAACAGGTGAAAGGGTCAGCAGTGTGGAAAACCTCACGCCAAACCGGTTCCAGAAGGACACGGTAGTAAGGACAGAAAAGGGCACCGAGGTGGTTGTTGACATGGTGGTCCTATGCACAGGGATAAAGATTAACTCTTCAGCGTACGCCAGTGTGTTTGGTAAGTGAAAAGTCACCGGGTGGGGAGAGGCAACACAGTTCCTTCAGTGTCTGGTACGTGAGTACTGTGAGGTTAGGAATCAACCTCATACAACCTGCAGTGGTTATTCCATGATACAGCAAATGGCTCTTAAAATCACATTAAATACTATGAAATGTGACCTTCAGAAACTTACAGACCATAGATCAAATGCCCAACAGTCTTCTCCAGCTCCTTATGGAACCTTAGTGTCCTAGTTCAGCATGGGGCAGATGACACCTAGAAGCTGATGGTAACTCCTGCTGTCGAGGCCAGGATTTCACCCTAGATGGAAGCTTGCCAAGTTCTGAGCAAAAACAGGCTCAGCACATTCGGTGTTCTTCCTGAACCATCAGTGTCACAGGGTGTTCAGACAATTAGTTATTCAGTGATACATCTTCAGCCCAAGTTTCAGTTACAGCACTACAACTATTATACAGTCTCTTTCTCAGGCTGCGTAATGCTAGCTCTTAATTTTTCTTGATGTTTCTACTGAAATATCAAAGGATGATTCATTGCATGAGACTGCAATAATTAAGTACAGCAAGGCAAAAAGCACCTCTTCCCTGACATGTAGAAAAGAAGGTGAAAAACCAGCTCCACACTTTGTGTCAGCGACGTTGTTTGACAACATTGGCAGCATTTTGGGGTCTCAGGCCACAAGAAGCAACACAAAGCTCCTGAAAACTTAACTGTTTGGCAAACAGGGGACAAAATGGCAAGTAATGGTGCTTTGAGAGTCAACAAGCACCTCCAGCTGGAAGGCTATGAGAACATCTATGCCATCGGGGACTGCGCTGATCTGAAAGAACCGAAGATGGCCTACCACGCTGGGCTCCACGCCAACATCGCGGTGACAAACATCATCAACAGCCTCACACAGAAGGGTCTTAAAACCTACGAACCAGGTAAGGTGATCTAGCACCTGGCCTTAGCTGTTGGGCTGCTTTTCTGCAAGGAACAACTGTGTAACACATATACACATCAGAACTGGCCAGGTGAAGAAACTCACAATTGGGGTTGATAATATAAGCTTATAGCTCAGGCTTCATCTTAGTTCTTGCCAAAGACACTGTAGACACTGATTACCTGTGTCATTCTATGGATGCAACTTGTTCTTTCTTCACTAATGTCTTCCTGATAAATCTACTGGTGAGTCTCTGCTATTCATCAAACTCGTCTCCTTTTCTTTAAATTGCTTACTGTCCAGTTGAAGCCTAGGAACAAGGAGATGACTTCACTTTCTCCTCCTTTTTCCCCTTAAACTGTACAACAAACACAAACAGTACAACCTATTCTCAAAAAATCTAGCTAGGTGATGAGTCTTATTAATAAGCAACTGATATGAATACTTACCAGAACTACATTGAAAGCTGTTCCACATGGATGGAGGATATCTGGACAGCAGTTTGGTTTTTAAAGGCTGCCCTGTGTATTTACATTTCCTTCTACTTAAATTTTGTTGCCTACCTCTTGGACTCCCTCTTGGGAGGACAGCATCATTCTACACCATGCACGCAGACAGCCCAATCCTTCAGCAATCCCATTACTGAAAGAGGTAGAGAGCAGATGGTAGAGAGAGTTGTGAGTACTTCTCCTTGGGCTGCTTCTTTCCTTGTCATGCAGCACATGGGTCCTGTGTTTAGCAGTATGTGTGGGTATGGGGTGGGAAGGGAGGGTTTGGAGGAAGTGCAACACCTACCATGTAGTAAGGTTTGATACTTAGCTTTGAAACCGCTTAACTGAAACCTCTACATCTTCTTTCCAGGGTCACTAACATTCCTGCTTTCAATGGGCAGGAATGATGGTGTTGGCCAGGTGAATGGCTACTATGTGGGACGCCTCCTGGTGACCATTGCTAAGAGTCGGGACCTGTTTGTCTCCAAGAGCTGGAAGACGATGGGACAGACAATGCCCTCTTAAGGGGGGATCAGTAACAAACCAGCAACTAATACAGCAACTGGAAGAGGGTGAGGGTGCACATTTATTGCTTGGACAGACTGATACTGTCTCCTGCAGCACCTCCTAAGCCACCCATCAGTGTGCTGCATTAAAGGGGTGCCCAGCCTTGCTGGAAAGGGGAAGGAGGCATTTTCCAAATGAAGCACACAGAAGTTCTCATGACAGAAACCAGGGAAGGAATGTTTCTTTTACTTCCCTGTTCAGATAGCTTTCAGAAAGAAACTTGGTTTATCTTGATTGGTAACAGTAAACACTGTGGTTTTCAAAATCCCTGTGATTTGTTTGTTATGTGGTTTTTCCCTGGCTTTCTCTACTCTCATTCTTCTAAAAAGTACCTGCCTCCTGTAGATCTGGAATCTGCTGTGCAGCATGCAGGAGGAATGGCTCGCAGCACTGCCTGGCGAAAGCCTGCCTCCAGCCTTGAAGAGGCTTGTGGTAATCCTGGAACTCAACAAAATATAATGCAGCTTTGTGTCAACACCTCCACAGCAGCTTTAATTATGTTACTTACAGCACTGTTCTTCAGCCAGAAGAGCTGGTTAGTTGTGTGCTAAATGTGATACAGCAAGCACTTAATTACAGATGCTGCTGCCTTGGGTTTTTTTGTTGGTTTTGGTTTGTTTTTTTTTAACGTGAGAAATTCCCAGAGCAATAGTAGGGTTCATAACAATAACCACACTTGACACATCTTTTTCTTTTTTTCTTATAAAACAAACAAAATCACCATGAAATATTCTCAGTAATTACAGAGATTATTGTGAATCAAAAGCAAAACAGAAGCTCCTCATGCATCACTTCTAAAATCCTTTCCCCCCCTTTGTGGGCTGGAGGCAGAAGTTTACCATCTACCCTCAAGGGAGGGGAAAAGGCAGCAGAACATTTTTAAGAGCTTTCTTTAAAGTGTGTGTCTGTGTGTGTGTGTGTATGAAAAATTCATCACTACAAATCTAAAGTGAGGTTACTCTTTAAAAACTTCTAAACTAAAGTAACAAGGGACACTAAAACTCCTGAAAAGAGATGGTAACTCAATTGCTTAAGGTGACATAAATGGCTAGAGAATGCTGATAGCATGAAGAAATCAGACTAAACCCCTCTCATCTCTAGTCACAGCTCTTCATCAAGTCACAGCACATCACACTACTACCACTCCCCCTCCTCGTCACATTGAAAAAATAAAACCCACCTCTAATGCTTTTAATGCTACTCAAGTTTGTTGAAAAATAAAGTTTCATTTGGCTGCCGTTGCTACTTAGTGTCTAGCTTGGCCATTTCTTGCACATAGATGCCAATACTTTCACTGTCGAAGAGCAGAAAGTAAATGTTCTTCAAGGAGGAAGAGCTGGTGCCGTCAAAATGGGTGGAAATAGCTCTTAGAGTCACCTGGGCTGCCGTCTGTTTTGGGAAGCAGTTTCTAGGTGGTAGGGGAAGAAAACAGAACAACAAGAAAACAGAACAAGTGTCAGCCACCTGTGCAAGCACTATGCAGACATGATGCTGAAAGGAAAAAGCCATAGCTGTGCCAACTACAGGCTGCTGGTAAGGCAGTGCCAGCTGCAGCTTTGCAATGTGTAAAGCCCAGAAGTGAACCCCAAGGTTCTGATAGCACTGCTCATCTGCTGCTGTATTAGTTTCCTTGCTGGCATAATTCCTGTTTTCATTTGCTTTTACTTCTTATAACCACACAAAGTTTTTTAATGCTCTCCCTTAGAATTAAACTTTTTCATCGCATGCTGGGCAGGCTAAAAAGTTCAAGGGATGATGATTATTTTTTAGGTGAAAACTGAAGAAGAAAAATCAAACATCAACACTTCCTCACTCTGTCGTTAAAAATACTTCGCTTGAGACTTCAGTGAAAACAACTGAAATTACAACCCCAAGCCAAATGAAGGCCAAGACACATTCCTTCATTCATTTTGATGGCAATATTCTCTAACCTGCAATCTGAAAAACTGAAAGCTACCAGGTCTTTACAGTAAGTGGACTTTTCAACTGTATTGACATCTCTTGGGGCACCTGGCCCGCATCCTTGAGATTCAAGTTTCTTGGCAGCAGCATTTTTTCCATCTTAATAATTCTCGTGCTCCTTTTTTAAGTCACAAAACCATTCAGCTGCAACACAATTCCTCATTTCCACGCTACAAGGGATGTGGCTGAGAGCACACTGCAAAGAGCACAGTTCCTATGAAGGTCAGCTGCTTTGCATCTCTGTTCATATAAAAATATGACTGCTATAACACTGGACATAATTTCAAGAACTGTTCTCCAGTTTGACCTTGATGCCCACCTAATGAAATACTCTGCTGTGAAGTATGCTCATGCTTAGGAAGATCTCCACATTGTTCTACTTATCTAACACTGAACAGATTCCTTGACCTAGAAACATCCCCTCCCAATGTGAAGGGTGTAACTCTGCTGGCTGCTCTTGAGTTTAATGCCTCCTGTTTACATTCTACTGCACGATAATTAATGCTCCAGAGGAAGTTAGATCCATGCCAAAAAAACTGGCAAGCACAGCCTAGCCCATGACTTCCCTCTGAGGCAGGATTACGTATAACTTTGCTGCTGCTGAAAAAAAGTTTGTTTATACTTAAAGATCTTCAGTGCTGGGGCTACATCAGAATACACAGAAAAGCCATCCCAGTGCCTAACAATCCTTTCTATTGCTACATTATATAAATTATTGTAAACAGTGCCTAAGATGGGACAGAGGAAAGATGAAAATTCACAGAACCCATAGAGCATAATTCCTGATCTACCCAACAAACCCAGTGTTTCTTGTGCAGACATGTAGGTGGAATAAAATGCAGCAAAACCATTAAGTCTTATTTGAAAAGCTCTGCCTTTTTTCAGACAACTCTGAGGTTCGTTGATAAATATAGCGTGAACCAGCAGCACCTGGTAAGACTTACTCTATTTTCTGTTAGCAGGAGTAACTGTAAAAGCAACAAAGAGTGAAATGGAACTAAGCAGCAGAAGGATCTGCACTAAGACTAATGCTCCAGGACTGGATTATTCTTAGATAATGCTCAGAGGAGACATGAGGTCTATGGAGGCTATTTATATTGGTATTAAAAGCTACAACCCATTTTTGAAAGCTGAACTTTATTATTAAAGAATAGTAAAACAATTTATCACATTTTGCTTTGACTTAACACTATAAACAAAGAGATCTGTGTATAAAGGAAGAAAAATCATTTCAAATTGCACTAGCCCCTCTATTTATTCTTTTGTCCTGATCCATAAAAATATTATTTTATCTTGAAAAGTATCTCTGTAAAAATGGCACTTTCATTTCCTCTGTATTCAGTGATGCGTGGTGATTTCACTGATCAAAAAGCAGTTTTGCTTTCATTTTACTCACTCCTGAGCCAATGCAATTGGACTGTACTATGTACTCTGCTCTTTGGGCATTACTAACCAAATCAGTGGTTACACTTCAAATTAAACATAAGCATGCAAACTCCAACATGAAAGAACAACTTCTGCAGTTAGCAGGGCTTGTGGAAGGTTTCTTGTGGTCAATGACCAAGCAAGATTAACAAATTGTTGGTTTTTCTTTTTTTAAAAAAAACAAAAATTAAAAAATAACTACTTTGGATTTCTCAGTCAAGCACATTTTATTTGCTAATTATTGAGGAAGAAACGTGTAGAAATGTGTACCCCATAGAGAAACCTCCTAAGCAGAGTCATACCTGCCACTGGGAAACGGGGGGAAAGCCACGGACTTCAACTTCTTGTCTTCTGCAGCTGTTAAGCAGTTCTTTATAGTCTCTTCAAGTTGCTCTTCACACTTGTCGGAGCCCCACTGTGGGATGTGACAGTGGATGACAAACTTTGCTGCTAGGCCGCTAGACTGAGTAAGTGCAGCTAACACAAACGAAAATATAACATTTAGTTTTGAATAGAAACCACCCTGCAATGACCTCTCAGTCCAAAGTACTTCCTTAATTACATTACCTCTCCAAAGAAATACAGTAGGGATTAAAATACGCCACAACGGCTCACTTGAATCATAATCTGACTGACTTGTGTGATAAAGTATTATTTCTTTGGAGACTAGAGAACCCAGGGCTCATTTGGTTAACACACAGTTATTCAATAATATTTTATAACTTTCTTATTCAGCACGGCCCCTGGATTTGTTTTATGCAAAGTACCAAGACCTTGCACTGCACACAGTGTCATTAATTTCCCAATAAACATTTCTGCAGTGCTGCATCGGCCTTATCTGAACACCTTGCACAAATATCCTGTAGCATCATTACAGCCCCAGAGTGTTAGGGAATAATATTTGGACCCACTTCACAGCTAGGTAAATTGCAGACAACAACATGAAAGTCAAAGATGTCTGCTGAAAGTCTCCACCATGTATGCCCAACGAAGAATCTCAGGTTAACTTTTCAGAAAGCGTAATATTTCCCCAGGACCTGCAGAGTCCACAACGTGGCATCAGTTTGCTTTTGTTGCAGTTGTGACCATTACGACTTCTGAAAATCTGGGTCTCAGAAATCTCAGGTTAAATATCTTGAAATTAGCTATGCTATTAACTAATGCCCAAGAATTAAAAACTTCTCCACCATCACAGAGGAATTCTGTCTAATGCTTCACTGTGCCACTTAAATTTCAACCAGAAGAGAAATGTCAGGCCTTTAACCAGAGGGAGCAAACTGACTGAAAACAACACAGGTACCCTGTGAGCAGAACTTGAATTCAAACCATTAGGGTGGAGCTCAAGTGTTTGCAGTAACCCCCAGTGATTAAGAACCCTTTATTATCGCTTGCCTGAAAGCCAGCAGAAGGGACAGTTTCAAACATAGCAACACAACACAGTGTGTGAGAGCTTACATTTTCCTATCTATTAAACTAAGATTATGTTCTCTCCTGGGACTGGCTTAATAGCATAAAAGGAGTCTGTTTTCGAGTTAGGTGGTGATGTTGACAGAGGAAAGGAGTTTACTTTGATGTGATGGCATATATTTTTGATTCAGTGCAAAAGGGAAGCAAAGTATCTTGTACAAAATTCTCCCTGTCATTTGAGATTATAAAACTACGCTACTCATTTAGGCAATTTTAAAAACTAGACTATCGAAAGCATTTAGTTTCTTGGGTATTGAGATACTGAGCCAAATAAGGCACTGGAAGATACAGTTTAACTTCTCTCCATCTGCCCTGCAGCCACCCTGTGAACTGGTTTAATTTGTTGACAAAGGGAGATAGGATCTCAAACCCCAAACTATTCACTGCTACAGATGTGTTAAACATTTGAAGGGAGCTCCTCTGTAATTTGTATTTTTAAATAGTTGTAGTGCCTGGGAGAAGAGCAGCAATTGCTCTTCCAAAAATCATGTCAGTTCTAAAGATCGTATCACATCTTTATTTGTGTTCAAAGCAAGGTAATTGTTTGGATTATGCTGTTCATCAAATATGCATAAAGCAGGATAATATAAACTCTCACTATTCTTATGTTAGACTGAGAGCTGTATCTCATCCTCACTAAGGAATGCAGTACAAAAATAGGACAGGAAAGATGGCACAAAGGTGACAGCACAACATTTCCTTAATTTTTGGACTCTGACAGACAGAAATTGCCTCAGGTAAATTAATCAGCCTGCTGTAACTTGGCACCCAGAAGCTCAAAGCCTGGATGTGCACAGCACACAGGTATCCTATTCCTCTTCCTTTTCCCCCCCCTAAGCAGGCTGTCCATATCAGCCACAGCTTCCAACAAGAAACAGAAACACTGACATCACACAAGCAAAGGCACACACATAATCAAGAACAGATCAGAAGGCCCAGAGAAAAGAACAGATGGAATAAGCTGTTTCCAAAAGAGAGCATAGTATTCTGTTTACCTTCAGCAACTTCCAAAGGTCCTTGAGATTTGCGAAGCTCTTTCACTGTTTCTAAAAACTCTTTCCCTCCAGCCTTTTCCAATGCCTTGCCTGCAAGGACACAGAGCAAAAGGCCTTGGCTTCAAAGTAAATCAGCTTAAAGAAACAACTCTGCCTTATTTAAAAGAAGAACATTGTAGACATAATTATCCTGTTTCCCTCTAGCAGCAGCAGCTGAAGTTTATGTTTACCAGTCTGTCTAGCCACAAATAAAGTATACTTTTTACTGGTTTTGAAAAATCCCTGTATGTTATTACTGGAAATGCAAGAATGCTCTCTTACTCTGGCTTAGGGCTAAAACAGTGGATTTTCAGGACTCAGATTTTCAGCTTCCAAAATCATCTCCACATACAAAACCTTCTATTTTCTGAAATAAAAACAGCTGGGCTGATAGTGAAGATCTTGATGACTGACTGTATAAAACAGTGATCCAAAAGCCTACTGCTGGATTCTGTGCCTCTCTGTGTGACCGACTGCAGATCTCTCTTTTACCTCCCTCTTGCTTCAATTCCCATATTTGTACACCAGCAGTAATAATATTCCCTTATTTCACATGAGCAGCATAAGGCTTTGTACATGAGTATTTCTAAAGTATGTAAAACCCTACAATGAAAAGCATAATTAAAAGACTTATTAATATATAATTTTCTTCTCAGAATTTTCAGAGGCAAACGTCAAAATAATCCAATAAAGACCGCAATAATAATTATTTACACCTATGCTGCTCATGTGCTTCAACAAATTATCTGTGTTTTGACTGCTGTAAGCCATCATTATAAAAAGATAAATTAGTGATTAGCCTGTTATACCTAGTCAGATCCAGCCTGATTTTCAGAAGTGTTGTAAGTGATATTTTATGGCCTGGGGAAGATTCAGATGAAACAGGACGGGATCTCAGCAGGCAGCTAGTAGACCAGCTACTGTTCCAACTCTAGATCAGTTTTTTTTCTGCTTCTAGCAGAGCCTCACCTATTTCCTCCTTGAGGTCTATTTCAGCAGTTGTAGGGTGAACGATGCCTTCTACTTTCATGGAGCCAATATGGCTGATGTCACTCTGTGTCAGAGAAAGCTGTAAAACAATAAGAAGAGAGTAGGAAAAAAAATAAAATAGTAATCGGAGTGCAAAATTATTTTCATACCACAAAACCAAAATGAAAGAAGGCTGGATTCAGTCTTTCAGAGATCAGTAGTTTTATTGTGTTCAATAAAATTCTGATTTTTAGCCTTTAATTAATTAATTTGTACACCACTCAGATTGTTTTGCGATACATCCACAGCTTGGGAGCTCGCTCCAGAAGAAGTTACTGCTAGAAAACTCATGTTCTAGCATCACATACTGAAGACAAAAGGCTGACTTTGGAAATGTTTTTGTTTAAAGAGAAAAATACTAAAATTAAAAAGCTTTTCTCCTGTAGAAAACACTTAACCCCATTAAACTACTGTAGGGACTGAGAAGGGCTGAACACTATCCTGATCTATACAGCCTTCACCACTCAAGTAATTAATTTCCCTTTGACTTTCTGGCATAAATGAAATAAGGAATGCTTTACCCACCCACTCACACATCTGGACACAGGAACTGGCCAAATACTTGATGTCTTAAGGTGCTCAAAAAAGGCTGCTCCCCAGATTTCACAGCCTCATCACTTTGAGCAACAACAGAAGACAGAAACCCTAAAAACCATTAAAAAGACTTTAGAGTTGCTGAACACGTGCCCAGCATGCCTCATTTCTTCCAAGATACACTGTAGGATTTGTGTCCTAACCAGAACAATAAGCACTGCCCATTTTAGAGAAGAAAGTGAGACGCTGCACAGATTCTGGAGCAACTTAGGACTGAGCTCTAATAAAGGAGATCCAAGTTTCATCTACCTAGCCACATTAATGGTTTTAGCTGTCTTTTGGATCTAGTATGTGTCTGGCCCATTCTACATCACCATTTTACCAAGAGATGGGACCAGGTAGCCTGAACTCTTAAGCACTGCTTCATACAACAGGGTTTACCATCAGTAGAGGGGGCTTACATAAGCAGTTTCAGGAAGAACACTTTTTCCAGATGATCTTACTATTGGAAAAAATAATAATAATAAAAAAAAAGATCTTGACTGTATCTCCATAGTTAAAACTATAAGAAAATCTCCAGTTTCATTCACAGGGTCCAAAAATTAAGGAAGGCAAAATCTCCCCTTCTTGCTGAGAACAGGGTTAAAAAAAGGGACAAACAGTTGGCTGGACACCAAGGACTTGTGGGTATATTGGTGGGACAGTTTTGTAACTCTGGCAAGGCAAGGTGTCACAGTTTGTGCTGCAGTGGAGAAGTAGGCCCATGCCCTGCAGCTCTGGTGAGCTCCTTGATTTGAACAGTGAGAGCAGCGCCCCACAGCCCACTTTCAGATGGAACATCCAGGCCAGAAGGCATAAACTAACATGTGGAAATTCTGGGTGATCCTGGGACCTGGCCCAGAAATACTCTTTTATAAATAATAGCCTGGAAGGTTAAACCTGGTCTGACAGCATGCCAGGCACAACGCAGCCAAATCCAAACTGAACAACACTCTAATACAGCTTAGGCCAAGAAATGAATCAGTTTGGTTCTCTATAGAGAAGAGAGGCTGAGCAGCATTATTCTTGGAAATCTTCTCTGCAAACAGATTTTTCTGAGACCCTCTACCACGCCCAGGACTTGAGTGAGTTTTGGTCTTAAATTTGGGACCACTAAGAGAGAACATAGAGAAGATTTTGTACTATATTAGCTCAAAAGTATCCTTCTGTTTATGCTAGGCTCCATTGCTGTGATCCCAATCTGTTATAACTTTGTATTACCTTTTGTCCTGGCACAAGGCTCTTGGAGGACAAGATAGTGAAACCATCCCCAGGTCCATCTTCAGATGTGGAATTTGAAGATCCTTCTTTTTCATTGTCCTTTTGTTTGTTCTATTTGGGAGGAGAAAAAAGGAAGAACTCTCAAAGGAAAAGAAATAATCAACATTTACCATCATTCAGTAATGGACAGATGTAATCAGTTACTACAAATCTCATCTTCTCAGATCAATACATTACTGATAACATTTTAATCCCCAAATATTATGTAACAACAGAGACCTTCAATGTTTATATAATGCTAAAACATCAGTGGTTCATCTGAGGCATTGCATACGTTTGTAGTCACATTAAGAGTCAGTGCACCCACATCCATCTGTAGCTTTACTAACAATTAAGGTTACAGGTAGGTGTGTGCTAGTTTATTTTTGCTGCTAACAGAACAGATCTCATACTAAATCAAACTTAGTAAGCCAGTCAAATGCTCCAATCCTAAGGAAAAAACAACTTTATGATCTGAAAAAAAATAAAATCATAAGTCCCAGCTAATAAACCATAAATCTGAATCCATATTGACAGGACCAAGCCATCACACTTCCATATAAGCAGTCAGAATGGCAAAATGAGATAACTAATAGCTAGAGTTTGAATGCAAAATCCCTTTTGTGGGACACACTCCTTCATTGCTCCAGAAGCAGCAAATCTCTTCCTACCAGGGCTGCAGGAGCATCTCCTCACATCTCTCAATATTTGCTTTAAGGTATGTCAAGAAGCCACCTCTTCTTAACAAGTCCCAAACTCTGCATGTGCACAATTCAAAGCAAGGTGATAGCTGAGGTCAATACACCGAGGCATCCTATTAAGCATAGAATCATAGAATGGTTTGGGCTGGAAGGGACCCTCCCTAAAGACCATCTAGTTCCAACCCCCCTGCCATGGGCAGGGACACTTCCCACTAATAACTCTATTTTCTTTTTTAAAGTTGTTTCTCCATATTCTTATCTATGGAAATGTATTAAAGCTTAGAGCCCTCCAGAAAGATGTGCTTAACCCAAGTTTAAATAGCTTAGGTCAAAGCTTAATATCGTTTAACCCTACCCAATCAAAAATTTAGCAGTGTTTTAAGATGCATGCTCTGGAATGACAAACCAAGAGCACTCATCTGGGTTCCTGCTTTACCAAATTAGACCATTTTGGATGGTGAGAGAGGATGGGCAACCGTAAGGGAAGGTGCAGTGGTCAAGTTCCGATTCCTTTATTCTTCTGGAAACTCTTTTAAAAACATTAACAACAGCACACCTAAGAACACATGAAACAAAGAGCTTGTCAAAATGGCATTTATGTACCATGTCAGGACAAGTTCTCTGGGCAGTGAAAAGTCTTTAACATCAGCCTAGTGACTGTACAAGGCTGAAGGCGTGACATTTCTCAAGTAGAAAATACAAGTTTTAAATAAAGCTTCCTTTATGTTAAAAGCTTGGGTTCACTGCCACACAGTTACATGTGGAGATAAAGAGATCCTACATAGTTATCAAGAAAGTATTGCAAAGGCTGACATGGAAATCTGAAGTTTCCCTCAAAGCTTTAAAGGTTTTTGTAATGAAAATTCATTTAAAAAATACTGTGTTCCCCTTTATTTCTAAAGCCTAGAGAAAAAAAAAGTAATCCTGGTGTGTCTATTATCAGTTTCTACCTCCCATTTCCAGTTGTTATAGACAAACAATGCAGAAGAGCTAATTTATTCCTCCTAATAATTTTAGTTGGTTTTGATCCACTCCCTCTCCCACACCTCTGGAATCCCCTATCTGCCTCACACTTACCTTTTTGGGTGTCCGGGCCTTCGTAGACTTTGCCTTCTTCCCACTCTTTTTGTTCACCATGGATTTCCTTCCCTTCTTCTCAGGAGTAGGTGAAAGGATGGTCTCTGATTTGCCTTTGGCACCCCGTTTCTTGGCTAGAAGCTCTGGCTGAATTCTGGGCAGGACACCTCCACTTGCAATAGTCACACCTTTTAGCAACTGCAAGGAGAAGCAGTGTAAAGGAGCACATTACAGATTCTCTTAGTCTGCACTCAAGTTATTTTTGCTGACTATATTGCACGTATGCAAGTAGAGTCCAAACTTCCCAAAGCATTGCACCTCGTCCCTTTAGCACGAAAAAAAACCCAACAAACCCCAAATCAAAACTATGAGGGAGAAGATCCACAAAAACAAGAAAGCTGGCAGGTCACAGGTCAGTCATCTTTCTGCATACTGGTCCTTGGTGACTCACAAGCAGTGAGAGAGGGTAAGAGGAGATGAAAAGTGCCTGCAGGCTACTTAAAAAAAATGATTGCACCACAGCCTTGCTCAAAGCCCTTTGGAACACATTCAGTGAAAGCAAGCATGAGCCCCAAGAACCTGCTTCGCAGAGGTGAACAATAGGAAAGGGCTGTGATACTAGGTGGAGGACAACATCTG
Source organism: Podargus strigoides (assembly GCA_028020825.1). Taxonomy (NCBI): domain Eukaryota; kingdom Metazoa; phylum Chordata; class Aves; order Caprimulgiformes; family Podargidae; genus Podargus; species Podargus strigoides. The sequence continues at coordinate 34,593,320 of CM051626.1, read as the reverse complement.
GCTAATTCCTAATGGATAACAGGAGATCTAGTCCCCAGTTCACAGGCCAGTGACCAGCACTATGGAGCAGGGAATGGGCTGGTAGTGTTAGCATGCTTTTCCTTCTCTCTTGGTCGCTGTTTGACTTTTCAGTCCCCTTGACTGGAAACAGAGCTAGATGACTTCACGGGCACATTTTCATTATTTTAGGAAGTTAAATTAAGTGCAGGGATCTTTTAAAATGTGAATGATGTCATCCATCTTCACATGGGGCCAAGCAAGAGGAGATCCTCTGATGCTGACTGAAGTTTTTCAGCACCCCTGAATGCTGCAATTGACAGCCCATGTCATCATCTTTCCTTCTCTCAAAAAGTTTAACAGAAGTGATCCCACAAGTGATCCATTGAGTCAGAGCACTGCAAACCACAGTCTGGGTGCTAATGAAGCCTGGGCATACGGAGGGGGAGACAGTCCTGGAGGCAGCAATAGCAGAGAGTGAGCCAGATCCCTACCCAAGATGGGCCTCACAGACAGTATAATAGAAAACACACATTTCTACAGCTTTTGTTGAAAAGGTCTTCCATATGGCACATTTTCTTTAAGTAAGTATTGCATGCCCCTGAGGATAAAATTAAGCATCGTTTACCCATTTCAATGGGACTCACAGGCTACAAAAGCAGCAGAATTAACATCCAGAGGATTTAAGATGAGATACCTCAGAACCTTCTTTTTTGTTTGTTTTTATTCAAGTGAGCACAATCTTGTCTTCTTCTGCTCTAATAATTGTGTTCTCATTCATGTGTCAGACTAAACTGTTTCTAACCTCTGGTTATAGCTTCATTCACACCACAGCATGTAACTCTCACACTGAAGTGTAAACAGGTACCTGATTCAGTTCCTCATCATTTGCAACTGCCAGGAGGATGTGTCTGGGGGCAATTCTTCCCTTCTTGTTGTCTCGTGCTGCATTTCCTGCTAGTTCTAGAATTTCAGCTGTAAACACATTGAGATAAAAATGAGCAACAAAAATGCAACTTATGTACACCCTATATACACATTCTTTCTTAATATCCATTTACCTTTTCAGAGATGTTTCCCAATTTAAATGGTCCTCGCTACAGAAAGGCAGAAACCAAACCACACTCAAAGTATTAGTAAATTTACATAAAATAATATATCCTTCCTATTTTTCTAAAGGATAGCTAGCAGAAAATACGCTGAGCTTGGTTCACATAACTTCTTTTACAAGTCCCAAGTCAGAATTCTCTTTCAAAAAACCCAAGAAACACCCTATAAAAATGTACATCAGCAGTCCAAAATTTAGCAGTAACCTTGTAACAATAAAACAGTAAAGCATGCAATGAAACCCCAAACCTAGTACAGACAGTTCTGACAAAACAGCAAGGATTCTCAGGACCAGGTAAGACGAAGACTGAGGTGCATTTAAAGAAATACTTTGAAAGGCAACAAACTAGCCAGGCAATGCTGCAATTCTGCATAAGAGGGCACTGAAAATCTGTGAGAAGCTTCATTTAAGAACAAGATACAGAAGGTTTGACTTAGAGGCAAGCAGAGACAACATAAGAGCTTCAGTGCATGAACTACTGGTAGAAAGTTCCTTCTACATCTCTGGAAACAGGAGGTCACTCCAAAAATAGTTTCAATTTGCAATAACATTTATACTGTGACTAAAATCACTGAGCTTTTTCTGATTGTTATAGAGGAAACACAGACACGTCTTTCTGAGTTTAAATAAACTGTAGCAAGCAGTACAAATCATTAACTTACATAGTTTGGCCCCTAGTCAGAAGTTATTTCTCATGTAAGAACTCTACTGAAACACTGAGAAGGAAGGAGAAGGGAATGTTTTGCTCCAAATAATCATAAAAATCATATTCACACCTTGTTTCATTTTAAAAGTATCCAGTGTCCCCACTTTCTGGGTTTTGTTTTTGTATTTACATCTGTCAGTTACCAGGGTAAGAAAGTTACAGCCCATCAGTGGCCTATTAATGATGTCTTACTCCTTTTTATCAACTAAATAAAGAACTGTAACTGTTATAAAAAGAAGAACATTCATGAGAAATCTAGTGGAAATCTACATAATGCTCTCTGGCTAAAATCCAAAGGATTTCAACAAGAGGTTTAGCTCTCCGTTCATGTGAGAAATACAAGCTTTCAATTTCACTCAGTTAGAATAACAAAAGCTCATACTTGTCATCCCGTTTCCCCTACTGTACACCAGACATAGTATGCTGAATGTTGAAGATGTAAAAGCCATTGTGGAGAATTATGGAATTATGTGCATATTCACAGTGAGTTGTTTGAGAAACAGCCAGTGCCTGTTGAAAATTTTCACAATTATTCAGACGTTTCAGACCCAAGGCCCAGACCTCTGCCAGCAGAGCTAATGCAGCAGCAGAGAGCAGGAACAGATTGCCATCCATTGTGCAGACCAGCGTAAAGCAAGAAAAAAAGACTCAGACTTCTTCAGTGGGTTTGGCAGGTTGGTGCTGAGAGCAGAGGAAGATTGCATCAGAGGAAAAAAAAAAGCAACACATACTTACCTGTGTGGTAACTGGAGTTCTTTCAGACGTGCCAACAACAGGCACATCCTGCTACCTGTGTGCTCACCCCACTCCCCCAGGTTCTGGGTCCTTTGGCCAGCAGCATCCTGATGGTGCATTCAAATGTCCTCTCCTAATGTTAAGAGCAAAAAACGCAGAACACTCAAATCCTCTACCACAGGACACTGGGAAGAAGGAAATCCAAGGCAGAGATGATGTGTGGCCCACTGTGGAATATGCATATAACTTATCAAAGGATGCCAATTGTTTGCATAGGTAAATAATTGCCTTACCTCCTACCAATTGTCTATATGCGTATTGTTCTAATGCTGGAGGCAAGGACTCAGTCTTAAGAATATAAAATGGCACTTGCAAAAAGCAACGTCAAATCTGGAGGCTTCAGTTGTTACATCCTTTGCTGATAAGAACTGATCCCTAAAGAAACTGCTTTACATTTCAAGTAGAAACATCTTGACAGCTGAGGTTACCTAAACTCTAAGAAGACTAGTCTGAGAATATAGGTGCTATAATGAAGTCCTCTACTATAACAAGCTCTCTTGAAATCGGGCATATTGATATCCTCAGACATTAATTGGTTTTACTTTACGTCCTCTCAGCAGCAGACGTTAAGAATTAAAGTGAAATATGAAATAATCTTGCTTCCCTCAAGATTCAAAATCCACACCAGATGCCTCCACACTGGAAGCATAACTTCCAGTTCAGACACCTTCAGCACTCATCTGCACACACCACAGTTCACCTTAGCCTCAGACAGACATTGAATGTACGTCAACAGAGCAATGCTCAGATCTGCCCACTGACTCCACCCAACACCCAGTCTTTGATAAGCACTTGGGACCAGGGAAGAACATAACTGTCTTCCAGTCGACACAAGCAGCAGCCAAGGTATGACCTGAACGGGACTGCATCTTCTCGTCCTGTGACATACAGAAAAAAGAGGTTTCCGTAGCCGATGGATCAACAGATTTGGAGTGTCTGGGAACTAAAAGCATCCTAGCCAGGCCAAAGCTATTTGTTCAGTTGAGCTCAGCTGGCTTTTGTGAAGTGCTCAGCTGGACTGATAAGAAATATATATAAGAACTCTGACAGCAGAATCAGAAAGATTTCAGACAGGTTGTCTTGTTTTCCTCTTCCCCTTCAGGATAAGTTTTGACAGTTGCTGTTACACTACCATGTACAAATCTACCCAATAATACCTATCAGATGATGGAGTCCTTGGTCCTCCATTTGCAAACAGAAAAGTATCTGCTCGATTTGTCTCTTGACAGCAGATGGGTGAAGCAGACAGGATAAAGTCCATAAATCCAATGGGACACCAAAGCCAATTTTTCATGGAGTTTTAACTCTGAAGCCAGTGAAGCCCAACATTGTTCCAGTAAACACAACCTTCTGGATAGGAATTAAACTGTAATTTTGCAATATGATTTTCAAGCCTAAGATATAAAACAGCATAGAGAGATAATAAAAAATAAAAAGCCTTAGAACACTGATAAGATGTTCTTCACATTAGCTAATCAGTAAAAGTATCTCTTCCTGAGATACACTGTGGTGATTGCTGGCATTTTCACAGTGGGGCCAATAAGCCAAAGCACAGATTTGGTGTTAATAATGGCTGTGGGGAGAATTGCTGGTCCACACTAGGCCCTGGATGAATGCAACCAGACAGCTCCTGTTTGACCCTTTCATCCTCAGCCACCTTGCCCCTATCACAGCCATGACTTGCTTTCCCAGCTCCATAGCCCATTCTGCTTTCCTCAGCAATCCACACCTGAGACTTGTATCTCAGTTGCCTTTCCTGGACAGTCTCTCTTTCTCCTGCCTGCTCTTCCCAGTTGTAGTAATACTCAGGCTCAGTCTTCCTTTCTAGGTTCTTCATTATCAGCACCCCCTCCAAACAATCCTTGGCCTATGCTCTATTCTTCTAACTTTATCCCCAGCTTCCTGGCAGGACTTTGACAGCCCTTGCCATTGATTTGCCCACTGGTCATCAGTTCAGCTCTCCCCACTAGCCAGATCCATCCCTGGCTCTGTCTCTAACATCTGTATTCTTTCCCCATAGCCATGATCTCCCCAAAATGTTATGATCTGTTCCCAGTCGCCTTCTCTGACCAATGTGGAACTTGTTCCCAGTCTGCTTATCCAGTTAATTCCAGCCTGCCCTTCCCACCTCACAGAGAGGAAATAGGATTAAGCCTTTCCTTCAACTCCTATTCATGTATTCCCTGCCTTCAGTCCCAGATCTCTGTGTGGGTTTTGTTGATTCTGCCATTGCATCAGAGCTTCCTCTCTGCACCGCCCGGCACTGCTGAGACCACGGAAAGCCCACTCTCTGCTCTCAGTGCTGTGGCCAGGAGCAGCTGGTGACAGCAGTGAGAGGGAATGTCCTTCTGAGCACCTGCAGCCAGGGGCTGAAGCATGCTCAGCCACTGTGTGGAGTGGCTCACGCACAGTCCTGTCACACGTGGGAGCTGAGAGGCACGCTCCGTCACTGGGGGAACAATGCACAGGCAGCCTGGGCAGCACTGGGAGCTGAGAGAGGCTGGAACATGCTCAGTGAGGACCAAGTCTTTGGAGATTTTAGCTGTTAAAATCAAAGAAGTCTCTGCTGAGCATGAGCAACTTGAGGTCTGTCAAAGTTACAGCTTGGCCAAAGAGAGCAGATTTCTCTGAGATGACAGAGAACACCTTTCCCCTTTCATAAAGCATCAAGTCTCTGCTCAAACACAGAGAAGAACCCAGGTGTTTAAAGTTCTCATGAATGTTTTAACTTAACAAAAGAAATACAGTTCAACTTGCCTCTGTGAAATAGTTTAAGACCCAGACTCCCCTATTCCCACACTCCCAGATTTAGCCTGAAGCAGTACCCCTGTATGCAGGCTTTCAGCCTGAGTAGCCACCATTCCATAGTTGCAAGTCCATGAAAGAAAACTGGAATTTGTAAGAGAAGTATCAGATAATGTTAACAAATGTTACCAGTTTGATATAACACTCTGTTGGACAACAGCCGTGGAAAATCACATTTTGTTTCTAAAGGCTTCCCAAACCCAAAGATAATATTCACACATATATATTAGGAATAACTAAGTCAGCAGGGTTAGATGTCACATGACTGTTTTTCAATCAAACTATCCAGCTTTCTAATCTTTTCAAACAAAACTCTGGATAGAGAACAGAAACTTTGCTTTGGAAAGACCTCTATCCACAAGCAATAGGTGTTTGCTCAGAAACATTACTCCATTCAATTACAAAATATACAGGGCTGGGGTGAGAGGGAAGTCTTGCCTGGTTGACTATACATTTTTTTTTCCTAAAATAAAGTGTAGGCCCACACATAATCTGCCCTTACCATATTAATGATTTAAATTAAACTGCACTTACCAGCAAGAAGCAGAGCTAACAGATATGCTGTTCTAGTTCAGATAACAGGTAAACAGTGCTGCGTTGTGTGATATAAAAAGATGGACCGTAACTCAGTCTGCACTACCAAAGTGCTGCATGTACCAGATGTGCTGTTGACAGTTTATCCCTACACCTTGTAATAATTGCCACAGTGCAGAACAAGCATCTCCAAATGCTTACCCTAGAAACTCCTTATGACACTTCTGAAGAGGCCTGAACCTCCACTAGAAAACATACAGGGGCCTACTAACAAGAAGGTGGTTGAAAATCCCTGTGGTAGGGCAGGGGAGCTATGAGAACTATGAATCCTCCACCTGTCCCCCTCACTCCCTGCAGCCTCTGAGTAGCACCCCGTGCTGCAGAGAGCTAAACAACCTCTGCAAGGCACGGACTTCCCCAGTACACAGCACAACTGCACCAGCCCCACCGAGAGACTTCTGCAGTTACAAGACTTCATTTTTAATGTACAAAACTGGATTGTGCAAACATGAGTATGTTCTTACTGAAGTGAAAGATCTTCCCCAAAATCAGCTAGAGAACTGATCTTTCTCTATGGTGAAATGATCTTAAGACAAACATGTTTGTTCTTAACACAGTAAAAAAATAAAATAAAATCAAAACAGTGGGAGAGATGCTCACCATCTTGGATTTTGATTCTGTGCTGTTTTGTTTTATTTTAAAACCAGCTCCTTTTCTGGACTTATCTCTTCAAGGAGCTAGAGGTGAACTACATGCAAGCTGAAACATTTTGTTTACATTTTTTCCCACAATAAGCAATACTTTTTCACTCTGACATCAGAAGCAGCTTCAGAAAATAAATCAATTCTCATCCTGCAATTAATCAGCACAAATGTGGAAGTTGCTGTAACATGCTATCAGGCATCATCAGAAATTTAATTTATTAATAGTGAAATCACTATTTCAGATTTTCTTCATACCTTTGAAAGGAAATAATGCTCTTCTTGTCTGGCAGTGAGAACAGGCTTTCATGTGCAAAAAAGACAGCAATGTGTGCATAAAGACTGGCACGCTGCTACACTGACAACCAGGCTGCATGCAAGCTTCCTCCATGCCACCTGGGCAATAAACTACACCCTCCTGAAACACATCCCACTCAGCTCATTCCATCCAGGCTTGTGACTCCTCACAGATTCTCTAATGCACCTCAGTCTTGATCTGTAACACCTAAGTAACCTGAACCAGAATCCTCTCTCCACCAGGAGCTGTAACAATTTGCTAAGGTGTGATTTTCCACAATTAAATAAGAAAACAAGCATATAATGGCAACTGAAATATTGCAATACATGACAGGATATTGCAGCATATTGTATCACCATGTGACACATGCCCCTTCCTCTGAGGTCCCTTTCAGAAAGGAAAGAAAACTCGAAGGTATGTGGGAAGATTTCAACCCTGACACAGTTTCTTCATATAATTAGGCAAGCCAAAAGGATTTTTAAAATACAAATGAACAACCTCCATTATTTCATAACACTCTGACACTTCTGCAAGGAGAAATGCAGGCAGTGAAACAGTTTGTTCACTTAAAAAGCACAACAGATGTACAAGGTGGGTTTGGGTTTTTTCTCCTCTTATTCACATCCAGGTGTATCAAAAGCCTAATTCACGTCAGTTTTCTCTCAGACAGAAGCCACCTCAATGTGACTCCTCACTCTGCAAAGCAATAAAAAATAATCCTGCTACTGACCACTGCCTCTGAAGGAGAAAATTTCCATCCTCAACCTCTTCAAGAAGCAAATTAATCTCTTTAGCACATTAAGCAAATTTCAACAAACCCTGCACTAGCCGAGCCTGATTTTCAGAAGTGCTGAACACGTTCGTATCCCATCCCATGGCTATCCCTGGCTTCTGGTGTGATCAGCACTTCCAGGATCAGGTTCTTGCTTTACCTGCTAGGTACTCTATGACGGCTGCCATGTAAACTGGTGCTCCGACACCTATCCGGTACTTGTAGGTGCCTTTCTTTAAGTAGCGCATCATCCTCCCCACGGGGAAAATAACACCTGCCCTGCTTGAGCGGGACAGCTTGGACATTTTCTTCTTCCCGCTTCGGCCTGACATCTTGCAGCTTTGTGCTTTTCAATTTGCTGGTGATTCTTATCCCCTTGCTCCAATCCAAAAGCTGCGAGAGAAAAGAAACAGGATTGGTGTTCAGCATGTGAAAAACAGCTTTACACATTATCTTGTTCTTCAAAACCAAAAAATTCCAAACCCATTCTCAACACCTGATAAAACTGAGGCACTATTCATTAAAAGTTGGATAACTGGAATGTTTGCTACAGCTTTTCTTTTGACTACTGCACTGTCAGTGTAGCAATATCACAGAAAAAGTTGGAAATATTAAAAAAAAAAATAAAATTAAAAAATCACATGTACATAAATAACCCTTTATTTAAAAAAAACCCAAACACAACACAACAAAGCAAAGCACAAATCACACCAAGGCAGGCATCCATAGTATGGAAGAATTCCATGCTGATTGTGAAGTTTAACAAGTTATATTTTGTCTTCACACAGAAGAAGACAAAACCTATCTACAAACACACTGCTTCTTCACAGGTCTTTTATCTAGGGAATTTCACATGCATGGCTGGAGAGGAGAAGCAGGCAAGCAGCTATGCTTCAAGCACCTCCCCTCGAGCTGCTCTGGCCGCAGGAACTGAGCCCCGGGGGCCAGCTCACAGCCTGCACTGCTTTTATAAGTTTCCCCCAGTTTCATAATTTTCCCCCCACCACCTTCACAGCAGCTCCTGGGAGCAGCAGAAGCCTTCCTCCACGGAGCTAAGGGGAGGCCTTCAACCTCTCATCTTAAAAGGTCTGGCTACCAGGTTTTTCTGTCCATCATGCTCCCTGAAGATGTGATTTTTTTGCCTGCATTATGAGCCAACATAGTCTATACATAGAAGCAAAGAAAACAATCTCATTTTCTCCTTATTTTTCTGGCAACAGTGGCATTGCAGGTAAACAGATGACAAAGCCTGGAGTCAGCCACCCCACTCCGAAGCGTGCACGTGATCGTACTTACACCCCTAGTTCTCTATCACATAGTGGGGAATTTTTAATCTTGTTTCCAGAAATGGTTTTTAACTCCAGTTTGATAGCTGTCCTGCTGCCCTAACTGTGATCCTGGTTACAACACAATAGGATCAAGATTCACTCCTCTGAAATAAACAAAGAGCATGCCTGCTGCAGATGGTATTTCTGTCAATGGAGGCACAGCTACTGAATTCCCAGTATTCATTCACCTCCAGGAAACAAGGAAACAAAAGGAGGGAGATAATTTGAAAAATATTATGATGACTTTAGGTGATACAGTGAAATTTTATCACAATCTGCATTTTAAATTGCCTTAAAAAAAAAAATAAAAAAAAAGGCTATGACACCACTGCTAGCCCTTGGGAACAATCAATATTCACCCAAGGAGCACACAGAAATCTGTGTTTCATTCTTATCCTGTACATTACAAATCAAGTGCATACAAAGAGGGTCACCTGTCCCATATGAAGCCAGACATTCACAGAAACCAGATCATCCAGAACAGCCAAATTCAAGGGTGGGTTTCTACAATAACTGAACTCAAACACTGGTTTCACTTATTGTATCAGGGAAACAGAATCTATAAAACCCTGGCACATCCTTGTCTATCAGCCAGATATTTTTTAGTTTCTGCTTGCAATATATTATGTGGGCACGATAACAAAAGTTGAGAAAGATTGAACCAGTAAACCTATCAGACGTGGACACCTCAGAATTGATGCTGCTCATCATCTTGCTCCATATTGCCTCTGAACTGCCAGCCTGCAATCATGAGTGGTGGTAAAAGAGCTCATCAACTGCCACTTGCAAATGCAGATTAATGGCAATGGCCACTTCAACCAGATACAAGTGGAAAACATTCCCAAGCAATCCATTAATTGCACTGATGAAGGAGTAGCCAGATGTGTAGGACAGGGAATGATTGCTAGGAAGCAGCTCCAGGCACTAGGACCAGCAGGTTACAGTGGGGGGAATAAAAAGAGCCACTGTGAAAAGGCAAACCTTGCATCAAGGTGTTTAAGCAAGAGGAGAGCCAGTGCTGAGCTGTGGAGCTACATCCAACCACAGACACCATGCTCCAGGCATGCAGCACAGAGAACCCAGAGGAGGGTGAGAAGCACCATCAGGTGTCTGACACAAACTAAAAGAGAAGGCGAAAAGAAGCAGGGAGACATGATAATGGTCTTCAGAGATGTAAAAGGCTGCTTCGAATGTGGAGGGAGTAAGTGTTCCCTATGAAAGTGAGAGGAAAAGAGCAGGACTCTTACAAAAGCTGTGCAGCAGGAGGAGAGCGGAGCACGGGCCTTGGCTGGACGGGGAGGTGGCAGAATCTTCCCACCAGGACAACGTTAAAGCGGTCAGAAACGGCACGGGCAGCGTTGGCTCTGCCTTGGGACAGGAGGCTGGATGAGGTGATCTCTCGAGGTCCCTTCCTCCAGCCCTCTTGCTCAATGAAATCTGCAATTTGTGACAAATCCTTTATAAACTTTCAATTTCACATTATGCTACCGATTAACCTTCCTAAAGTGTCCTTTGCAGTTTGTGATAACTGACATTCAAATTAATGAAGAAATGTAGGCTGGGAATTAGGTTTCTAGCCATCAGAGCAGTAAACTTCTGGAACAGCTTTCTCTTATGAGTAATATGAGCAATAATAACTCATTTTAAGGTGGCACTTAATAAATGCATGCACTAGGCTATGATCTGATTCCTGCAATACCAGCAGGACAGTTTCATCACCTGAGAGCTCAGTCCTGCACTGAAATCCCTACAGAGAGCCACACTGAAAGAGCAGACTACAACCAACCATATATCAAAATCATATTAAGCTACCCTCTCATACATTTGCTTCCATAGCAGCACATCCCAGCTGCGTGTAAATCAATGAGAAAACAAGCAAACATCATGAGGTTACATCCACAGAAAATACCCTAGTTGCACTTGATGTCTCTGATAGAAAATCAAAACATAATCCTATAACTAAGCACACTGCTCTGGGGCATGCTGCTGCATGATATACATTGCTGCTTAATTAATCACTGCTGGCTCCTTCTTTTATTGCCCAACCGAACTTTCCACCTCTGTCTCAACCCCTTGATTTTACCCTTCTCTCTCACAGCTACTCTCAGTCATTTTTTCCCTGCTGCCGAGACAACCTTTGGAATCCCAAAACATTTGTCCAAATACACTGCAGGTAATGGATCAGGTATGTTTGCAGAATTTTGTGAGAGCCTAAATACAAAAGAGGTTTCAGAACTCTGCTAACACTGTCTCTCTCTTGTTTGCAACTCACATGGACCAGGGTATACTGGGGAGTGACACACACAACAGTATGTTCTTGTCTCGTCTTGAATCCTATGGGAGGCAATTTCTGGTGGAAAGCCAAGTTATGGCATAGTTGCATCTACTAGAATACAATTCCTGTGGACCTGGAGGAAGAAATGGGGTATGCTGGGGTTGCCTACACACTCTGTACATTGCAGGGTGGACGCTAAGGGAATGGTTCACAGGCTCAGGTGACTGTCAGTCTTTGGGATCTCTTGCATAGAAGAGCTATACCTGGTCTGCAGCAAGACCCCAGGGGTTTGGGCCCTGCTGGCTCCTTCCTCCCACAGACAAGGATTTGGTTTACCTTGGAGAACGCATGTCAGCTCAGCCCTGCAAACAGCTGAAGAGCTGCAAGTCGAGCAGCGCTGTCCTAATTGTTCTCTTTGGATGATACAGTTAAGCATCGAGGGCTTATCAGTTGAAAAGGACTTGAGTCTGCCCACATTAGTTCCCTCACTGCCAGCTGATTCATTGTCTCTACGTTCACCCTTATAAATTAGAGTCTCCATGAAAAAACACAGCCATGTGAAGTCCATCCTCGCTGAGTTAAAGAACAGCATCTATATCTGGCTACCACAACATCATGAGGCTTGGGCAATTTAAAGCAATTAATGTTTCCAATCCCTTAATTGGTCACGGCACACTCCTACTCTGCCATGACTCCAACATCCCTGTGTTGCTATGGGGGATTTAGTAGCTACCAGATTTCCCAGAGCTCTCTACAATATGATGAAAATAGGGTAGACTTTTGCAAGCTGGGCCTTCCTCTGTGAATTAAATCTTCTTCAGAGCCCAAACCAACCAGCAGTATTTTCCTTCTGCCTGCTGGAAAAAGAGCTCTACCTCCTTGCCATTCTCAGGAGGGTCCTTCCTCTACAGACTCTACCACCTCATTTTCTTCCACCACGGTTATCCGCAGAGTGAGGACTGCTGCACAAGGACACTGGAACAGAACGCCCTGGGACATTCCTCTCACCGTTGTGCAACACGCATCCCACACCACATCCCAGTGGAGCAAGGTTTACTAAAGCAACCTCAAACCCACTTCCCAGTCCTGCCTACACAGATGCTCAGAAGAACAAAGTCTCACTACCATCTTTAGGCAGCAAGGACACATATAATTTTCAGAAAAGTGAGAATAATCTGCAGGTGCAGAAACAGCCTGCAGCCTCCATGTGAGCCTGAACTTGAGGAGCTGGCCAGCAAGCAGTTTCAAAGATCAACAGGTCGAGATCTGGCAAAAAACACGGATGCCATCAGAAAGTTCACTGCAGTACAAAATGCCCTAGGTCAAATCTAATTTTTTCTCTAAGAGAAATCACAGAAAACAGTAAAAGAAAGGTTAGTTTGCACAACAAACAAAACCGCTCAGGCACAGCTGGGTGCTGACCTCAGCGGCCTGGCTCACAGAGCTGACACCCAGGTCTTTGCAAGGCTTTGTACCGGCACCGTTCCTACGGAATTTGTTCACCAGTGACGCCTCGGACACCATTTCCCGATGGCCCACGTGTGCGTGGCACCTAGGGAGAAGTCCTGACTTCCAAATACTGGGAAAACTTGGAAGTCAGCAGGCAAAGACTGAAACCAAGCACATGCAGGACTATCAACACACCTGCGCTTTCCTCATCTCCAGCTTCAGCTCTGAAGCCATAAAAACCCGGGGGCCTGCGCAGAGCCAGCTCCCCTCACAAACCGCACGGCCCGCAGGCTGAGGGGGCGGGCCTCGGTACTGACTCGGACTGAGTCTTCTTTTTATCTTGCTGAGAGCTGCCGAGCTCACGGGAGGCCAAGCCGGCCACTGCCAGACCCCTGGAGCCGCCTCAGGCCCCGGTGTCCCGCCCGGCGCTGCCCACTGAGGAGCGCGGCCGGTGGCGGCCCCGCCCCGCGCACGCCTCGCGCACCCCACGCCGTTGCCTGGACACATCCGCCCCGCCCACTCCCCTCTGGGCACCGGCGCGCGCAGCCATTGGCCCGAGGAAGGCGGACCCTTCCCCACCCCGCCCGCTGATTGGCCAGCCCGCCGGCCCCACCTGCGCGCGGGGCGGCCGCAGCGGAACCCGGGCTAGGAGGGAGAGCGCTGATTGGCCGGGAATCGGTGAGCGACGGGCAGAGGGCGGGGAGTGCGGGGCGGCGCCACGTGCGCGCTCCATTGCCGGCGGCGCAGGCGCTCTGGGGCGCGGTGGAGGGGGGGAGTGGCCGTTGGGTTTCCCGCGCAAACGCTCCCCCCCCCACGCGCCCCTCAGCGGGCTCGCTCCCGCCGTCACGGAGACTTCGCCCGCTGTCTGCGAGGGGCGGCGGCGGCGGCCGCTAGGCGCGACCCCGGAACGGGAAGTGCTGCAGCTTCGCCCGGCTGCGGGGCGAAAGGGGAGGGGAGGCAGCGCGCCAGAGCCGCAGCCGCGCGGGGCCCGCGCGCAGCCCCCAGGGAGGCCTCGCGCCCCCACCCCACCCCCCACCCGCCCCCTGGGGCCGGCCCCGCGCGCGCCGCCTCACGCCTGAGCCGTCGCGCGCGGCGGTCCCTCCCCAGAGCCGCACCCCCCCGCCCCTCACGGCCCCTGTCCCCGCCACGGCCGGGGCGTCCCGGGCGGCTGCGGAGAAAGGCGGCAGCGGCGGGAGGAGGAGGTGGGTCGGGAGAGGGAAGGAGAGAGGCGGGCCCCGCCGCGGCCCCGGAGCCCCCGCGCCGCCGCTCCCCTCACCTGCCGGCGCCCGCCGCCGCCTCCTTCTTCTCTTCCCTTCCTCTTTTTTTTCTCTTTCTCCCCCTTTTCTCCCCTCTCCTTGTCCCCCTTTCCTCCCCCCCTTCCCCTTTCGGCTCCCCCGCCCTTGCTCCGCCTCAGCCGCCAGCTCCCTTCCCGTATTGTATGTTTCAATGGCGATGGCGGCGGCTCCTCTCGAGGGGGGGTGGAAGGGGTTTCCTCCTGCTCCGCATACCGCCTCTAGGAGGAGTCACTGCAGCCCGGGCCTGCAACAACCCCCCTATCGCTGCCGCCCTCCCAGACACCGCGCCGCTCCTCCTTGCCCGGGCCCCAGGGCTGCTTCCCTCAGGAGCCCCCTCCCCGCCCCGCTGCCCCCCACGCACGCTCAGGAGAGCTCCCCACGAACTGCTGGGGCTGCCCGAGCCGCCAGCATAGAGGAGGAAAGCCTGGCTTCCCGGCCTTTCCCTGGCCGGAGGATGGAGGAGTTTGGAGCCATAGAGGTTTCAAAGCAGTCCCAGCTTGAACTGATGCTCGAGGTTGGGTTTTGAGGTGTCCTCCGCCCACCCTGCCCGTCTGTTGTCGAGAAGGGAGCCGCCCATCCCTGTGTCCCTTAAGCAAGGTGACCTGCGTGTCGGTACAGTGCATCTAATCCAAATGTTCCAGCATCCCCAAACTGGCTCAAAACGGCTGTAACAAAGAGTACTGCCAGCTCTTTGTGTCGCTCAAGGCATTCACCAGCGTTTCGACTCAGCCGTGAGGGCTGCAAACTTAACTTGCTTTCTGAATGAAAGCTGAGGTTTGTTGTTTTCTTTCCCCGCAGTTGCATGGATTCTAAGATATGCAATAAGTGATTGTGTTACGAGTCTCACAGTGTGTCTCTTGGCAGCGCCAAATCTGTGATCACAGACGGATGCAAGCAGAAGAGTGCAGGGCTACACCTCTTAAACTGATCCCAGAGATATTTTTCCATGAAATCAGGTTTATATTGTCATTCCTGTACAAACATCTTGCATCGTTGCACTGATTTTGCTTGAAAGGTATTTGGGGGCTCCTGTAATACACTAGGAGATACAGTATTAACCCAGACTGCTCCAGCTCGCTTGCAATGTTACTTTAGGAGGGTGGCTGGGAACAACAGAACAGAGGGATAAAGAGGCATCCATGCTTTCAGCTTTCCCTTTGTTGCTGTAAAAAATCATATAAAGATTCACTGGCTTCCCAGAGTTTGTTTTTGGCTCTGCCAAAGTAAACTTTTGTGTCTGTCTGGAATTACATTTGGCAGGGGAAAAAGCGATGAATTATTCCTTCAGGTTCCAAAAACTGTGGACCATGCCATCTCCTGCAGAAAGAGGGTATGAAGTGAGAACCTTGGGTTTTCTCAGCTGTTCTGTGACCCTAGGTAAAGCATTTCACTAGCAATGGCTGTATTTTGACTGTCATTAAAATGGTAATAAAGATACCTTTCCTCCTTTTCAGCAAGCCATTCAATGAGTAAGAGACCTAACACCTTTCTGTGGATTAATGCTTTGCAGCCTATTCTCTTTCCCATTTCTTTTTGAAAGCAAGGTCAAAAAATCTTTGGAAACCATAGAAGAAAAACTCATGTGTACGAGTTTGAATTCTTTCACGTGTAAGGAGAAGTCTTACTTGGATCTTCCCTTTGAACTTAGCAAAGGAAAAAGATATCTATAGAATTGTAAGTGTATTGAACTATATTTGAAGGGTAGGAGGAATACAAAGATTTTCAGGTACTAAGCATAAAATTGAAAGACACTGAAAATGGAGGAAGAGCCTTTATATTTTTCTGTTTCCAGATACAAATAATAACATCCAGTAATCCTAGCAGTCATGGCTGCAGTACGTAGCTTTGTAATTCAAAATAATTTGAGAGGAGACAAAATAAGCCTCACAAATTTTTGAAAACATTCCCAGTTCATTGCAGGTTAACATGGACTAGTTGCTGTGTGCTAACAACACAAATGTGTAGGAGGTCTTTAAAGAAAATAACATGATGTCTTCTGAGACAAACTTTCAACATTAGGACAACTCACTGTGTTTACAAGAACATTTTTCTGTTTATAAACAACCTTCTCCTTACATTCAGGCATATTTTCAGCTTTAATTTTGTCACGTCCATGCCATAGGTATGTGCCGTTCGGGTGAAATAAACTGATGTAGGGGTGGGGCTCCTCTTCACATCTGCCTTTCATAGTCTAATCTGGTCATCAAGTGTCAGGGTTTTAGAAGAGGCTTACCACATCCAGTGAGTGTGGGGCTGTGGCCTCCTAATACAGCTTTTGTGTTCCCTGAAATATGAATCGAATTCCTCCGTTTCTTCTTTATCACCCACACCAGCTCCCTCCCAGGTTTCACATCGTCAGTAAGAACAGTACATCCCAGGAGCAGTCACTGTGCTACAGGCAGTAGAGCTGGTATGAGAGAAGGGATCTTCTATTTTGCAGCTGGTTCCTACTATTGCTTACATGATTTCTGTGGGGACTGCAGCATGGGAAGAGTTGCTGTGTTTGGAGAAGCAGCACCAGCAGGGAGAAAACCCAGATGCTTGTTTCACCTCTGTTTCTTTCTCCAGTGGATACAGCTTATCCTTAACCTAAATGTTAACAGCGTTATATGTATGTTTTATGTTGCTTCAGGTATTTCTGGAAGATTCCAAGTTGCTTTGTGACAGAAGAATAAACAATTTTTGAGTAGATGAGATCAGAGCAAGGCAGCATTTGAACAGAGTGTTACCACACGTGAATTGTTCTGCAGAAACTGCTGGGTTTTTAGAGCAGCTAAAATACACAGGTTTTTCTCTCCAGCTCCAAGTTCAGTGTAAAACGCTAAGACTGCAATGGAAAAGCGATAAGCAGTAGGTCACCACGAGGTGAGGAGCTGGCAGGGTGGATATTCCATAATGCAGAAGATGACTGAAAGCCCGAGGTTTTTGGTCACAATAGCTGTTAGGTTCTGGCCATTTAGATCTAGTTGCTCAAGGAAGATTTGTTACTAACTAGCATTCTTCAAAACAAAAATCTGCAATGCTGGATTAAGAGAGAGCTTTCCCCACTCAGCAGGAGCGAGTCTGCCCTCGCTAGGTTGTGCAAAGACCATCTGCCAGTTGACTTCGGAGTGCAAATACAATCTGTTACTTTGTCAAAATAAACAACATATCTATTGAGGGAGCGTTTATAGACTGCCGACTGCCTGACTCTCCAGCTATTGGAAAAACAGCCTGTTTGTGGCACTCTCACTTTTGGGCAGAAGCTGTTATCTTTCAAACATTGTAATGAATATTTCATAGCTTCAGAACCAAGAGATACGGCTTTTCCCTTGCCTAGGCTGGCAGGCATCCAGGGTCAGCCTGGCAGTACGCTCATGTCAAGTGCTCTGAAAGCTCTATTTTGTGGGCACATAAAAGCCAGGAATTTTATCAAATCAGTGTAAATGTTGTCATGTCGTTAGGATAACCTAATACGATCAAAGTTGATGTGTGTACATATTATGGCAGTAGATAACAGATCTTATAACTATGTTCTGCAAATAATCTATATTTCTGTAATGATTTTTTTTCCTCTCTCTTGAGCCATTTTTAACCCCTCCTCTACCCTCCATACTGCTTCTGGGGTTATTATGCTAGTAGGTTTTGTACAACAAGCTTTTATTTTTAAAAAAAAACAGGAAAGCTAAATCCTAACTTTTTGGAGAACTCTCTTATAGTAGTATTTTTTAAATTAGAACATCCCATGTACTTCAGAATTAATTGGGTTTGTGCTCGTCAGATTCTGACATGGTGTTTAAGGCAGATGATTGGTTAGGATGTCTTCAAAAGTCACAGACTGGCTAACACATAAGCAAGAAGGAAAGAGGTCTTTCCTGCCCAGACATGAACTGATTCTAAAAGTTCAAGTGCTGCTTATTAGCTTAAAAAAAAATAATTTAAAAAGTGTTTTCATCCTTGTTACTTATCCTTGAACACATCAATGCAGACTGCAGAGGTCATTGTCTTGACTCATTAAGTCATATAAGCAAAATTACTAATTTAATACAAATATGTGAATAGTCATGGTTATTCACTATATATATATATATATATATATAATCTTTTTGTCAAATGGAGATCTTTCAGAATTATAGAAAAAAGAATAAGGGAAAAAAACCCCCAGAAAATAATAGGATTCCTCTCCACAGGTGAGATACAATAGCCAGAACTGGGTAAGGTGTAGGGAAAAGCAGTGTGGTGACCACACACAGGGAATGGCTTCTCTGAAGAATTAAACGGGTTAGGACTTCTAGCTAAGGAAATTGAGGGGCGATAGGAGAAAGGACACAGCTGATGCTCTTGGCTTGTTGCCCTGTGCCTCCCAAGGAATGCAGTTTTGATATTAACTAGTAAAAAAAACCTATTTCAGTTTCTGAGTGGAAGGAAAGCTGGATGGATAAAGGGATAAACTTGAGTGATGCATTTGGCCACAGATGAATACGACAGCCAAGCACTGCCAATCCAAGAGACAGAAAAGCCTTCATCTCGGTAACGCATGCAAATTTCTTGAAGCAAACTATTTGCAACAAAATGTGCTTTCACTATACTGCAGATTTTTAGTGTGGAAAGTGACATCCCAGCAGGTGTCTGGGCACTCCTGATGCAGTCATGGTTTGGCATTCCTAGCACTACATTTCTTTGTTGGAGGAGCAAAGACGTAGCACTGTGTCGCTGCAGTTTGGTCATCAAGTCACTCACCTACAGCTCGCTCCCCGTCTGTACTGCAGGATACTTCCTCAGCAAACTGGCACCTCACCTCTAAAACTAAATCCTATTTCCCACTTCTCACTAATTTTGCAAAGGGATTTTTTGTAGTTCTGTCCGATCAGTTTTTCCTGTGCTAGTAAAGATGTTTGTCCCTTTGCAGTTGCATTCTTCGGTGCAGTTTGCAGCTGTGATACACATTTCCTTTCTCCTCTGGTGACATTCACAAGCACATTGTCTTCCTGGATGGGACTGTTAAGCTCCACGTTCTTTTTAGAGAAACTTCACAGGACAGGACAGCACTGCTTGTTTGTCTACTTTCATAATTGTTCCTCAGTCTGATATAAAACAGTCAATTGAAATCATTAAAATAACTATTTTTTCCTACAGAGCCCTCAGGGGGGGGAAAAATAACATCTCAAACTGTGACCTATAACTAAATGAAGATGCTTTGAATCAAACCTATTTCTGGGTCTCATCTCTGTCTGAGGCACTACACAGCAAACCTCCAAAACATACATTTATCACACAACTGCAAAATTTTACTGCTCTCCCAAGGTATAATATACATCCAGGAGCCATCATTTTTATAAAGCAAAAGTGACCTTAAAGCCTTAAGGTATTACAGAAATCATATGTTTCAAATGCATTCTCCTTTCCAAGTTGGAGCATCCAAACATTCATTTTTCGATATGACTTAATGCATCTGTCACTGTTAAACATCCAGATCCTTGAGGACTGTGCCTCGTGATCCAAGGCTCATTATATCTGTACCCAGAGGAGGTCAGGAGCGAGGCACTTTTGCTGTCTGGCAACCAAGAGCTAAAGGTTTTTCAGGAAATCCATTTCAAGGAACCACCGCTGTGTCGTGCGTGTGTTCCCCTGGGGCTGGCACAGGAACAGGCCCAGGTGTGCAGGAGAGGAGTGAACAGCAGAGCAGGGAGGGAGAGATGGATGTTCCTGGAGCTGCCTGTTTCTCCCCTTTGGCTGCAAAAGGAGCCAAGGGAAACCTTCTCTGATGCAGATGTCTAGTTTTCAGGTATCTAAAGTTAGATGAGAGGAATATATGACTGTGGGGTGAAGTGCAACCATTGTAATCGCTGTCGTGGCACTCGAAGCCAAAGGCACCTTCCCCCTCATTAGCATGCCTTGCCAAAAGCAGGTCAACAGGACAGATTCTGCTGTCCCCAAACCATTTGCCAAAGGCTTCGTCGTCTGATTTGATGTGGGTTTTTTCCCACTCCGTTAGCAGGGATTCTTAGAAACATTTCAGCACGGGCATAACTAGAGAGTCAGTCTCTACTTTCCTCTGCTCTCTGCCCTGTCCCCTCTGCACTCACATCTCAGTTCCACAATTTATGTAGCTTTGTGTTTTATAGTTGATTAATTGCATGTCTTAAGAAAGAGCTCCAATAAGGCTATCCATGCAGTGGGAGGGTCCAGGCTGTCTCTCCCATGCAGATTCCCCGGCATCCAGCAATATAGCTCAGCTGAGGTTGCTGCCATTCCCTCAGCACAGGCACTAAGGAGGACTCTGTCCTCTATCCAGCCATCTATTTTCATAGAGCTGGGGATAACAGTGTTTTTGAGACTTCTATCCTCTGCCCATCCAGTTGAAATTTGCCACCCTGTTCCATCATTACTGAGGCTGACTGGCAAACAGCAAAAACCCATGATTTCCTTAGGGGATTAACCTAAAAACCATTCCCAAATGGAAATCCGATGTGTAAGTGAATTTATGGGACAGTGTGAGCTGTCATTTACAAAAGACAGAAGCTATGTGTAAGTAAACAGGTATTTTTATAAAAGGGAGAAGAAAGTATGTACATCATATGTAACAAATGCAAATTGTACTGGAATATGTATGGCACACAAAGTAGAAATCCCACTAAAACATTGATACAAAGGAGTAAAACTTCAGCACGAGGCACAGGGAATTCATCAGACTTCTCTTAGAAGAATGGGGTGACACTTTACATATGGTGTCACATTTACCATTGCAACAACCACCCAGCTCAAAACATTTTTCATTACCTCCTGCCTGTTTTTTCAGCCCTCCTTTGGTTGTACAAACTAGCTTACTCCTGGAATCTCTCAGCATTATTCTCATAATGATGTCATGAACAGGCTCAGGCCTTTAAAATAGCAATATACAGCTCTTGCGTAGCACTTAGCATAATATAAAACAGCACCTCCAAATAATATAAGGGCTATTTGCTTTATCTGATAAATGGATACTTGGTGATTAAATATATGAAGTTTCCTGTCTTGCAAGAAGGTAGAACTGCTTTAAAGGCATTATAATTAAGCAGCAGCTTGCTTTTACAAAACTGAACCTTATTTACTACTGAGCAGTGATTCAGCAAGTCCTTTAAACATACCCCTGGTTTCAAGGGCAGGGTTGGTTTCGTTGAAATCACTGGATTAGTTGATGGAAAATAGGTAACTGAGGCACAGGTTTTGATCTGATATAAAAATCCATAAGCTATTTTTTATTCATATAGATGGAAATCATTTAAGTGAATCCCTTTCCTTGTACCTGTTAAGTGTTTAATCCTTTAGTGTCTTTTCAATTTTTATCACACTGAGAAAAAATTTGCTTAAAAAACCCTAACTTAGTATTGAAAAAAAAATAGTTATAAAGAAAAACAAAATAATTACAGCATTTCAATTCTGTTATGATCAGTAACTCCTTATGGCACAGCTATCTCTGCTTTTCTAAAATATTGCTAGAAATGGTCAACATGGAATTCAGAATTTCCAGGATTAAAAGAAAAATCGATGTTTTTATATTGCCAAGGAAAAAGTGGAAAAGTGAAATGCCATTTTGGCTGAAGAAGCTCCTACTGAGGTTGAAAAAAATGTGGGAAAGAACAGCCCTTTGTTCTCTTCATTCTAGCAATTATTTAGTGTGGAATTTTCTTGAAGGTCAAAAAATTCTAAGTAGCTAAACTACGTCAAAAGGAGTCGAAATAATGCCTTAGAATCAGCACGACAGTAATAATTACTGGTAACACAAAAGTATATTACAGCACTTACATTAATGAATGCCAAATAACAGCTGATATTTCATATATAGGCTGAAAACTTCAATATAAAAAAAACCAAAACATGTAAAAAGTATATTCAGATTTAAATGTCTCAATCAGTGTTTATAAGCGATACGCAGAAACAATGCCCTGTTGAGATTGACTCATAACTCATCACTTTACTACAGGTATATTAAATATTGGACATTCTATGCCACCAAAGGAAAAAATAAAAGGAAAATCTCATAAAATTCAAGGAAACCAGATATGTAACAACAAATTGCTTCAGAAATCATTCTCCTGCAGGGATTCGGTCGTTAATGTTTGAGTAGCGTTGGTGGATGAGCAGATCTTTGACAGAAAGTGTCCCACTATCAAATAATTTGGTGTCCAAATTGCACAAAGATGAGGAAGGAAAGGAATGAATGGCTCTGGACCAGGCACAGAGGAGGAGTCTTCTTATGATGGCCTACGCTGCCTCGCTGCCAAACACCTATTTCTCCTTTTCATTGACATATCGCTGCTGCAGAAAAGGCTGTGGAATTTAAAGAGGTTGGAAGACTCCCCAAAAGGGTGAAACTGCTTGGTCTGTGGCACTGCTGGTGGTGTGCAACATCAGGGGGAAAGCCAATCTTTGTAGGAGAATAGAAGGGATGATTTACTGAAGCAATATTTTGAAACATTACTGTGAGAAAACAATGGAATTATCACAAAATGGAATTTGACACTCCCAGCAACACCACGCCCCCCACCAGAGACACCAGACTGACAAACGGCGTGCAGTGGGAAGAGAGAATACAGGTTCTGCTCCACAAGTTTCACAACCAGTCCTCTCATACCTACCACCACCGTGTCTAGCCTACTGAACTCTGCATGTGACAACAAAGTCACGTTTTGCAGCCAAAAAAAAAGAAGTTTAGCAGGTTTTTCTTTAAAAAAAAAGATAAACCTGCGATATTCTGACTAGTTCTGAGTCTGTTTAAAAAAGAACAAATTTATTTCACAACTTCAACAAGCAAACAAAACCATAAGAAAGCTCTAAAGCTAAACTGCTCCTGCTGCCTAGCATTTTGAACAGTAAAAGCTTTACAATCAACTCCAAAAAGCTATGAACAAACGCCAACAATCTTAATTCAGGTTTCGCCATGATGTTTTCATCAGATCGAAATGTTTGACGAAGAAGGGGTACAAGAAGGGAGGAACTACAGCAGGAAGGACAGATAATAAAAGTGGGTGGAAAAACGATCCAAATGGGACCAGCGGAGGTTTTTCTCAAAATGCAGAAGAGAAAGTAGCTGTTTTGTCCGGGACAAAGACATCTGGAAGCAACAGGGACAAAAACCCCAAGAAAGCATAAAAGAAGGGGAGAGCCTCATCCAGCAAAGTGTTTCCACGTAGGCTCAGTACCAAGCAGAGCCTAAAACTCAAATGTGAGCGCACTGCTGGATTTAGAGGAGGGAAAACAATAGCAAGAGACAACAATGCTTTAGTAGGTACCTACCAACAGCTTGCCTTTTTCAAGAAAACATGTTTCTTTTAATTGCTATTTCCGAGCTTCCTAGCTAAGCCTGAGCTTTCAGGCAGTAGAATGCTACTGAAGAGGACACAGCGACTCTTGCCAGACTAATTCCTTTACGACAGACCACCTAAGATGAGACCATTTTCAATCAACTGGTCCCTAACATAGCCCTTTTGAATTTTGTAAATGTAAAGGAAGGGTTTTGGAGCGACTGTTTTGTCTGGGAGAGGTCACTGGTACCTGGTCCCTAAGAGTGGCCTGGGTGGATATGTTTATCCCCACTACAAACTGGTTTGCCTATGGAAAGCACCGTTTTACTGCTGAACTTAGGGAGAAAAACCAACACGATAGGAATGTCCTCAGGACATTTTGAGTGAGGAACTTTTACAAACTTATTCCAAAAGGCCATTAAAAATATACCTAAAAGAAAAGGCAAGAAAACAGGAAAGAGCAAAAAAAAAATAGCCCTCAGAAAATCATTAATAAAAAGCAAAGTAAATGTTATCAAACTATATATATAATTTTTTTAATTAAAAAAAAAAAAAGAAGGAAAAAAGCACACCTACCGCCTGCAGTTCTGGTCAGGTTCTCCCCTCCTCCCCAACAAAAAAACCAAAAAAACAAAAAAACCCAAACAAATAAAATAAATTAACCCTTTCATCAGCCTGGTTTCTAACTGAAACAGTTTCTTCCTCTGCTACTCTACTTATTCAATAAACCTGTTAGAAGTTTTAAGGAAAAAACCTGCAATTCTTCAGATGAAACTGAAAGTAGAACTTTTTTCCTCTGCTCCAGTAACCCTGGAATTATTTTACCTGGGTTATTTTTCCCTGCACTGGTGAGGGGAGATGGGTGCTGGGTACAGGCATCCCGATTGGGATTCCCAATGCACTCAAAGAAGTAGAAACGTTATGAGTCACATTCGTAAAATATGTACTTAATAATTAATTTCAGGGGTTTTTAACAGATTGCAAGAGCTGTGGTGGAAGGACACTACAGAGTCCCTGTGACCAGAATTTAACCCTCAGCAGTGGGAGCAGAGCAAAGGATGCCAGATGTGCATGGCAGTTGGTACAAAGCACCCACAGCTGTATTTTCCACCCTTCAGGCAGCTGGGAAACCTCCTCTGCACCCCTCAGTGCTTGGCCAAATCTTTATTTCAGTGAATGTACTAAAACACGTAACAGTGGAATTTAACCCTCATCATCCGTATTTTCCCTCTGGAAGTACATCTGTTGAGAGGTACCCACAAAAAGGGCCTTAATGGGCCAGCAAAATAACATTTCTGGAGGGCTCCAGACTAAATATATCTACTGTGCATGATGGAAACCACAGCAGGACAGGCAGCAAAGGAATTATTCAGTGAAACCAGATTTTTTTCCACACTCCACATTTTCCAACAAGATATTTTATGCCTTCAAAATCCAGTGTGGTTTTCCCTTTTTTGACCAAAAAAAAAAAAAAAAAAGGTCATTTCTTTATAACTTAGAAGAAAGTTGGTGATGAAAAGGTTAAAGATGGAATCATCAAGGATATAGGTGGAAGTTTGTCATCTGGTAACCAGAAACGGTAGCAAAAAGAAGTTTTCTCACGTCCTCTCTGAGCAGCACTCTAAACTGGACACGTGGGGTTTGATTGGTTTTTCCGAGGATAACTGTTCAAGGATTTCTTTCTTGGATCAAAGGATCCCCCCCACAGAAATATTGTTCATGTCTTGCACTCATTTATACAGCAGCTGCTGGAAAATGAGCCTAATTCTTCATCTGAAGAGCCTGACCACAAGAATAGAATGAAAATGACCAAAGAAAAAGAATATAAATGGTGTCATTTTCGAACCCTGCCACTGGCCTCTGGGAGAGGACAGAAAGCAAAGCAGAAAGCGTTGGCACGCCGAGCTCCCGCGGCCCCAGCGGGCACAGATTCCTGGTGTGCGGCTGAAGAACTCTTCCCAAGCTCCAGGGAGGGAACTCGCAAAACATCTCCAGCAAATCTTCAGGAAGGTCCTTCTTCTCCTGTCGTTCCGCTGTCGTTTCCCAAGCTTCTCCGCCCTCAGACACATCTCACTTTTTGGCTATCAGCCAAGGAGTTTGACCCTTGAAGCGGCAGACAAAGGGTTTCACGTGAAAACAGCCAGGCAGAATTAACAGCCACAGGTTTTAGTAGGAACGGACCCCGAAACAGAACTGTCAGGTACAGGGTGGCGCAAACCCAGCTTCTGCCAGGTGGGTTTTCCCTTGAAATGCAAGGCACTGATGGGTGGGAAGAGCAGCTAATTAGTAAAATTTCACTGATTGACAACCTCCGGTTTTTCCCCGGTGGCTGACGAGGTCGTGCCACTATGAGGGGCTGTAGGAACAGCCATCTGAACTGGTTACTGATCTACTTTGGTCTGCAGCAACCACAGGGAACGTTTGCCATCATTTTCCTGCCTTTATGAGTGGTTATCTTACCCTTTTTCCCCAGCTCTAGACCAGTTGTCTCTCACCTTCTATACTCTAGTGCAACTGCTGCAAATAATCCTGGGTCCTTCCCCTCTCCCTGTGCAGATGCTGCGTGTTCTTGGTAGTCAGCTGCATGAGACACTCGTGACTGCATGCCTGACTTACAGAGAGGCACCATGGGATTGCCAGAATACCCACACCTGTCAGTCAGTGCTTCGTGCCCCAGGCTGAGCTCACAACGTCACTTCTGTGCCGGCTTCCTACGGACACCCGTGGGAATTGGCTGCCTCGGTGCCCTTGACAATTACATCTAAGAGCTGATTTTTCTCCACTGCTCAAGTCCATCAGTCCCTTCTGCCAGGATGCAAAAGGAGCTGCTGGTTTGCAAGTGAAAGTAGAAGTTAATTTTCAAATCAGTAGACTCTCCTCCAAAATATCACTCCCCGAAAGGTTTTGTAATGCTTTTTGCTGAATTAAGCTCAGCATGTTGAGAGAACCCAAAAGGAAGCATTAAACACGCCTCTGAAGGTCATAAATAAGTACCTTCAGAGCCCAGCAGCTGATCTGAAGCCAAACCAATGCTACAAACAGAACAATCTGAGATAGAGAAAAAGGTAATAAGGCGAGAACGTGTGCTGACACTCTGTGTGTCTCTTGCTGACAGAAGATACATGAGTCCTACAGAAGCTGAGGCACCAAAATCTCCTGTGGTTTGCACTGGTGTAAATCAGGAGCATCTCCACTGATTACACAAGAATTACACTGGGGCAAAGCTGGAGTAAGAAAACAATCAAACCTTTTTTGCTCAGACAATCCTTCCTCCCCTGCCTCTTCGCTGACACAAGTCAGGTACCTTCAAGAGTTCTGGCAATTGCATTTCAAGGTCCCACATGCCTCAGGCAAAAGCTTTCTCTCTCACAAATAGCAGTCAAAAAACAGCCCAAGAAATAAAACAGATGCAATATCATCTCAAGACTCCTTTACCTTTCAGTAGCTGCTTCACAACAGCATAACCAACATTCGCTTTGTTTACTTCTAGGTAAGACAAAGACAATCCCATGCAGTGCATCACAAATAACAGTTACAAAACAAAACCACGCTACAGACACCAAAGGAACAGGAGGCATTGGCACGTTCTTCCAGGGACCTGGATGTTTTTTTGTGGATTAAACATAGCCACCAGTTTTAGAAGCCTCCAAACTGCCTACCTGGTGGGCCGAGGGCTGCAAGACCAGAGCAGAAATTCATTGCTGCCACTCCTATAACCTTCCAAAACCAGGGCTGCTATCAGGGTACCTGTTTGGCTCTTTAGTAACTGTTAACAGGTGTGTAATTAAAACACCGGAGTTGGGTGGCATTCGTTTAAAGAAGTGCTGTTGCAATTAGCTAAGATTCACAGCTGCAAAGCCTTGGAACAGGGAGCTGGATAATAGGTTAATGAGATCTATTGCTGAGAAAACACACAAGAATCCCTCACTGCTCTGCAGTTCAGTTTGTGCCGTTTCAGCCCCAGTACCCTGAGCATCTCATGAGAACATTATGCTTGGAAAAATTTCCTCCAAAGGACAATGCTGGCATGAGAAGAAATGGTTGTAAATACCATGAATTAGTTGTGGCTGAAAGTTGCCAGGAGTTTCCTGACTGCGAGAGTGACCTGAGTCGCTCAGGGACATGGGACAGGGAGGTGAGGGACACAGGGTGGCAGAACCTCGCTGGTTTTTAGATGAACTTCAGTGAGTTTGTGAAAGGTGACAGATGGATTGTCACAGCCAGGGGCTGGGCTGGGTTTGTGGGCAGGCCCGTGCCTCTGCATGCCGGGGCAGCACAGCTCTTCCTCTGTCATTTATACTCTGCTGGTGCTAAAAGGCTGTGTGGAATCAGTTGGAAAAAGTAACTAATTAATAGCTGGTAAACAGGGTAATAGCTGAGTATGGGGGTTGAACAGCTGAGTATAGGTAGTGGTGGTGACCACAGCTGGCACAGCTGTAGCCAGGAGAAGCAGTTGGGAACACAGCCCATGATCCCTACGTACAGCAGGAGCTCTGCTGGTGAGAACCGCACAGCGGTGCTGCGGGGAGCGTGCCGGGCTGCTGTGCCATGGCAGTGGTATGACTTCAGTGGATTGCTCTAACCAGTGAATCACCTCTTGTGTCTCTCCACGGGGAGCTTCTCTCTGTCCCCCTTGCGTGAAGGACCAAGGACAGTGGGCGTGATTTAGGGAACAGATTCAGGCTGCCACTCCTTTGCTCATTTTCTGAGAAAAGTATATTGTGATGCTCACTTTAGTCTGACACTATAATTTTTCTTCTTGGCTTGAGACATTAACAAAGGCAGGTCAAGAAGGATAATTAAGAGGTACATATGCAAGTTATAATGACATGCTCTAAAGATTTGCATGCAACCTTTGGTTAACATTTTTAAAAAGCCATGGGGATTGATTTATCTAATAAACACTCATTAGGATATCATTGAGGTATTCTGCCATACGCTTAATTTTAAATGAGGCTTTAATTAAGCTGCTTGCAGGCCTATAATTTAGAAAGATGTTAGAATTTCTTGCTGACCAGGGCTCATTGTCATGAGGGTTATTCCAGCTCACTGGAGCTGCTCTGTTTTATTTTTATTTATTATTATTTCCAGCTCATGCACGTGTGTGCTCTATCTTAGCCAGAGACAAGAGCCTAAGAGATTCTCTTGGTGGGTGCTAACTCCAGAGCTCTTGGGGAAGGTGTCACCGTCCCCGTGTGGCGGAGGTGCAGGCTCTAAAGGAGCTGGGGGGGGGCTGCACTTGGCTCTCTGGATCTGACCACAAAACAGACCTTATTTAATGATCATTCATCATGGAAACTCTACATTCCTAGTCTACAGTGGCTACTGTGAGTTCTTCCAGCAATACCTTAATTTAGTCACCATGAAATTGTTCATATTTCACTTTAATAAAAAATACATAATATTTTGAAATAGTCTTGAATGATTCCAGCTTGAAAAATGAAAATGACCTTTCAATCTATACAGGGCAGTTCCTCTGGGCACTTTTAATGCAATAATTTATTAAGTTCCTATATTCATCATGTGTGCACAAATATCATGTAAATATTACAGCTGTACTCCACGACAGAACAAGCATAATGCAGACATAGAATTATACAGAGAACTGACAAATAGGGAAGAGGGGAGATCTAGTATTTTCTGTACAAAAAATATGCAGCTTTTTGATAATTTGTAAAAATGCATAACTTTTGGCATTTCAGAGAAGAACACTGTATAAAAATAAATATTCTATGTACAGTAACACACACAGGCCAGTCCAGGGTTAGAATGATCACTGCAAAAGAAAACATAAACGGGTGTTAGAGACAATTCACTAACAGTTGTTAGTGACAGCTCAGCTGGGGAAGGACCACGTGGTGGGACGGAAGGACAGTGGAACGGTGTTAGGGAAGCTGGCTCTGGGGTCTCCAGGAGGACAAGAAATGGTGCTGGATCTCCATAGAGATCCTTTTTGCTTCCCTGGGCAGTGAGGATGACTCTCTGCCTCCGCTTTTGTCTCTCCAGGCGCTGCAGCCCCGCTGCCAGGGCCACCCCTCAGCAGGAACCCGGGGGGGGCTGGTGCTGAGGGCTCAGGGGGAGTGCAGGGCACTGAGCTGCAGCTCATCTGCTCCGCCAAAAGCAATCCAGGAACCTCTGCCCTGCTGCCAGCAGCCTCCCACGGCACCCGGGTTACCTGGGGCACGCCAGCTCCCAGCCTCTGGAAGAGCTGACTAGGTGGAAATCTAATTTTTGTGCAAGTATCAGAGCCCTCCAAGGCCACAAATACAATTCTCTCTCCCTTTTAGCCTATCAAACTAAACACCAATACATATAAACAAGGGAGAGGGTTTTTTTGCTTGGGTACAGTCCTGGAAATCCCATGCGTGCCTCCACACCTCTTTTGCTTTAGCCAGGCTCACTGAAAACCATCAGCAGGACCTTTAGCACCACCAGCTCAGCACAGTCTCAACATTTCCAGGATTATTTTACCTTATTCCAGCAGCCTTGAACTGGAAGGCCATCTTCACCCTGCAAAAAAGACGGATGAAACAGCAGTTTAGGACACGGAAAATAGTGCAGAGAACGAGGAAAGAAGGAGTGGGTTAATTATTACAGCTGCAACAAACAGTCTGCACCAGGGCTGGAGGAATAGTCTGTAAGATATTCCTCACCCCTTTGGAGTGACCCAGACTTGTGGCTGACATAACCAGCGTAGCTTGAAGCAAGGGCTGGGGCTGAAGAGGGGGGCTGCCTGCAGGCTACACAAGAACTTATGTACCCAACATCCGTAGGCTTGTTCTTCTTCCTTGCTGAGGACCATGCTTAGCCAGGCTTCCCTGAAGGAAGGGGGGAACACAGGAGGTCCCATTCAGCCAGAAAAATATGGCAGGAAGTCAGGAATGGAGAGCACAAAATGATCTGTGTCCTCAGGCTTGACTCCA
Source organism: Podargus strigoides (assembly GCA_028020825.1). NCBI lineage: Eukaryota > Metazoa > Chordata > Aves > Caprimulgiformes > Podargidae > Podargus > Podargus strigoides. The sequence goes on along the minus strand of CM051626.1, from coordinate 34,563,071 downwards.
TGACGCTGAGGTTATAACAAACCCCAGAGGCAGCATTAACCCCCGGTCCTGAGGAGGGCCTGGGAAAATACTCCATTTCCTCTCTGCCCTGTTTGCTAACAGGTTTCCTCTGTCATGGGAAGGGTTGCCCAGCCGTCCCCCTTGCCTCCAAGAAGATCCTCCCCCAGGGAAATTGGGAAGGCAAGCAGCCGGGCAGGCCCTGTGCTGGTTGAGAATGGCTCAGGTGACTCCTGGAGAGGGGGTTTTGCCTCAGTAAAGTCAGTGAGATTTCTGGGAAAATCCTCTGGCATTTCTGCAACCCTTAAGTCTTGAAGCACACATTCCAAGGTGGGCATGTGACTTTATTTATTTATGTATTTATTTATTTATTTTTAAATTTTGAAGAAGTTTGGATACTTTAAGGGCTGTGCTACTAAAAGACTATGTGGTTGAGAAACACTTTTGTGAATTACTGCCATGAACTTCATTTCAGTGCAGCCCTACTTGATGTAAGAAAACAGGAAATGATGTCAATGATGAAGTGCTCTCGAGCAGGAGATACAGTCAGATGTAAGGAGCTACACCTCTGACATAAGAAATCAAATACTGCTGAGCATGAGTGTCAAGTTTGTGGGCTGTCACTGTTCCCCAGGAAAGCTCAAGAGCAGGGAGTGAAATCATACAACGCACGACACAGGCACATTTCTTCATTCTGATGACTCAGTTCTCACTTCTTCAAGTGTGTGAGGACTCTGCAGTGCATTTCATCCCGTTGGAGAAGGGGGAAGAGAAAAACTAAACAGAAAAGCAAATGCACAGTAGTGTACTGAGAAATAAACTATTGAAAGGAGATGCACTTTCAAGGGATTGATGAAGTGAATGCTGCCATGATGCTACAGCCGTGTTGCTTTCCGAATGCATTTTTTTTCGACTGAGGTCTCCTTGTGATATCTCCTCCCCCCCACGCTATGTAGAAATACTGAGTTACTGGTTAATTACTGGGCAAACTGTGGCGTTCCCATTGGTACATCGGTGGTGGTAGGAATGGCTGGTGTAGTGCATCGCAGGAAGAGATGGGAAGTTAGGTGTGTGAAGGAATGGGAGGCCAAGGAGTTACAGCTTAGGGATCAAAGGGAGACCAGGGGCACAAGGAAGTGTTTGTTGCAGGCGAATTTGCCGAGAACGGAAACACGACGTGCTTATTAGTACCAAGTATCTCCTTCCACATAGCTCAGATGTGTAAAGTGTTAGTTCACAGCCTCCATAAGTTACACACACGGATGTGTCAGCTGGACGCTAAGCTTTTAACCTAGTTGGATCAAAAACCATGCTTAAACATGTTCCCAAGCTAGCTTGCATGCCAGAATTATTATTTATATATATATATATAATAATATATATTAAAAAACAACAGCATCTGTATTTCACCAGATTTTCGGGCAAGTTTCCCTAACAAAATAGGTATGAAGTGTACATTCTAATATGGCCATGTGGGGTGAATCCTAACTGAGAACAGGGACAAAAGAAGGCAGTCTACCAGGGCAGTCGTAGAATCCTTGCACCTGTGAAATCTGGTACTTGATGCAGCCAAAACTTACTCCATAGAAAGCTGGCTGTGAGCGGTGGGAGGCCAAACACATGGCTCAGTGGTTCTGGGCAGGTATTATTTCACCTGTGGGACTAGCAGAGGGGTTTCTTTCTATTACCCAGAATTTATGGAGCAACAGCTGAGACTTTGCAAGTGGTCACCGTTACAGTCCCCAAAGAGACAACGGCAGTGCCCGAAGGAGGGGATGCTGGAAGGAAGACCAATGTTAGCTCTTCACAAAGGTCAAATAATAAAGGCTTTTAATTGGCAATTTCAGGGCTGGTTTCCTCAGGAAACTAAGAAAACCTCCCAAACTAAATGTGGCTTTTTTCTTTGGGATGCATTTTTCCAGCTAATTGAACTAACTGATTTCCCATCCCTTGTAAATGGCATCAAACATCTTTAAGTGAGCACAGAGCTCGGAATGACCATCCTCAAGCAAATCTAGTCATGCCAAACAGGGGCTGGAAGGACAGGGCAGTAGAAGTTTCAACATAGTATGGAGTTGTTGAGACTGCTGGAGGAAGCAAAAACCTCACCAGAACGCTGCATTTCCAGAAAATCTCTGAATAAATTGGTGACATTTAATGGGAAGCTTAAAAAACAGTTGAGGTTAAGTGTTCCTGAATACCTTTGTCCTACAATAGTTGGGTTAGATGAGGCAATAAATATTATCATATTTATAATTAAATAAATTATCATCCTTAATACTTGAATAAGATGGATATAGGGAAACAGGCAATTCCAAATTCAAGTTTCTTGGATGCTATTGGTACCATTTTGACCACTGTGGAGAGTCACAAATAGGAATTCTCTAGCAGGAACAGAGGGAGATAAGTGTCCAGTTAATGTGTTTCATGTGGGCTTGCTAACAGGATAACTGTTGTTTTCAGTCATTTTAACGTATAGGGTGACAGAGATAATACTGAGCAGTGTTAGGCTGTGCTAGCCACATACAAGCTCTTAAAAACAGAGTTAATGACAGACAGGAGAGCGTGGCAGCTCCCTGCTGGAAAGCCCAGCCAGTGCAGAGGCAGGTCTTCATATGTTAGTCTGCTGAAAGTTCTCAAAGCAAAGGCAGAATTGAAGCAGTTGTAAATAAATTCGCATCCCTGCTATATTTTTCCTCATGCCACAAAGTAAAGCTGACAGCAGCTGTGAATCCTGGCGTGAAAGCCAAGGCCTGCTTCTGACATCAGCAGCGTGAGGGAGAGTGGGACGGTGGCAGGGAAGGAAGGGATTGCCAGGTGTTTCTGGGGCATGCAGCGATTCGGAGGGATCAGAAAATAACAACCAAAAGAGCCAAAGCAAACGAGCATGCAGGAAAGGGAAGGTACGCCATACCAATGGGCATGGGGCATCCAGGCCGTCCAGCCCAGGTAACCCCGGCTCACCCTTCTCGCCTTTAAAACCTCGGAGACCCTGTTTATGAAATCAACCACTATCGTTATTTCAGTTAATGCCAGTCACCTCCGTGTCACAGGAGGAGAAGCAGAGTCCCCCCCGGGACTATGGCAGGGCACTCTGCTGCATACCCAGAACACAGATGGCCGTGTTTGCAGTTGTAGTTTTGTCTGCGTAATCACTAGTAGCAGTTTCCTTCTCCAAGTTAAGTCTGAGAGGATGGGAATGGTGTTTCCCCCATTTTGGAATCACCCACTCTCCCTACCCTCACTAGGAATCCCAGCAGCTGGATTTCTAGGTGCACAATTCACAAGTGCTCCTGGGATTTATGGCAGTCCTACTGATTTTTTGCTGCAGTGTATGAATTTAGATGAAAACATATCCATATTGCTCTATTTATTCATTTGTCTAGATTTAGTATCCCATTTAAAATAACTGTGATTTGTTTTCCCTCTGGGTAATGCAGCTCGAGTGCCCTGTGTCACTCCCGGGCGCTCACATCAGCTGGCCATTATTCCAAGGCAAGAAAAACAGCATTCAGGTTTCCCTCTGACGTAGACGTGATGACACTGAACGTTTCCAGAGAAGAGCCATAACTAGCAGCAAAGGGGAGACAGGGCTCTGGTCGCAAAGGAGGAGGCCCCGGGCTCCCAGCACATGGGACATCCCCATGTACCCCAAACCTTTGTGAGCTCCGGAAGAGGAAGGAATATAACCATGGTCACTCAACAGCTGGATTGCCCCAAGGATCAGCAGTTCCCCACTGAGAAAAGCAGCTTTGCAATAGACTGCAGTGAGAAACAGCCCGGGCCTTATCTCAGTGTTTTACTTTTGTCAGACCATTATTTACGTTATGATTTCCTTCTTTCTTCCCCATCAACAAATCTTAAAACAATACATTTGATGAAACAGAACATACCAACGGACAGGGTGCATCTAATCCAGGCGCTCCTTGGTCTCCCTTATCCCCTTTAGACCCTCTAGAGCCTTTCTTGCCCCTCTCCCCCTGTAAATAATAGTTTAGTCCAAGAAAAAAAAAAAAGAATACACAAAAAAAAAAAAAAAAAGCTTTAGGATCATCCATTTCAAACAAATGTCAGCGATAGTTTAAAAAAAGATAAACATTTAGGAAACATTTTAAAAGAGAAATCTCCCTTTGATATGTTAAGTAAAAAACAACATATGGAGCTACTAACTGTTACTTAGCTGCGTGAACACATTGGCCATGGCTAAAACCCCACATGGGCAGACTGCAAGGGCTCTGAGCAAGTGCCTCGGAGCTCTGCAGACAGGCTATAGGCAGCAGTGGAGCACTCCTCCTCCTCCATCAGCACCATCATTAGGAGACTACTCCTCCAGGCTTCCTGTACGTTTGGTGGTGGAGAAAGAGGCACCTTCCAAGCACTGGCTGACCCCAGATTCTCAGGGTGGGAAAATGCTCCCCTGACCAGCAGTATGCCACCTCTCTCCATCTCCAGCTGTCCCTCTTCTGCCACAGGAGCTCTGGGGTAGCATCTAAATGCCTGGTGCCTCAGGTGACAAGACCCATGGCAGATCCCAAGCAGGTTCTCCTGCTTGAGTAGGAAGGCACTGCTGGCGCAGACTCCCTGTGTTGATTGTAATCTTCTTACTGCTCTGAATTCTCATTCTTAAAAGCAAGTCTCATGCATGGGAGTGTTTTTAGAAGCTTTCCCTTCAAGTACTTAATGAACACTGTGTTTGCCACCAGGGGCTGCTAGATTTTCCTTAAAAGCTGGGGGTGTTTTTATGTGGTTTTGGTTGGTTGGTTGTTTTTAAGATGTAAAATTACTTCCATGTCCCAGAGCAGCAAAGCTTTAACTTGAAGGAGTGTGCTTGCTTGCCTGAGTCTTACAGTGGTTTGCTCACTGGGGTGCGTTGGCATTGCTAAATAGAGAAGAGCCAGAGAATGAAGTACTCAGTCTGCACAGCCTGGTTGTCCTTTGGGATGCTCCGTAGTGCTCCCCCAGAGAAACGTGTTGGAAAAGGGGCTAGTCCAAAGCAGCACAGCCACAGGGCAGTGACTGGTCCCTGGCTCTCCTATTTAGCAGCACAGACATACCCCAGGAAGGTTGGTTTCTTGAAACAGTTTGATGTTACAATTTCTCTGCAGGCTCCAGGTTGAGTTACATGAGAGCCAGGGCAGGGGAGAAACAAATTTAAAAATCCTAACCAAAGAGGAGGCTCACTCTCTTGTGGAGGGGCAGTATTATGTCAATGAAAGCCAGGCACAAAAGGGGCTGAGGGAATGCCCAAATGCCCTGTTGCCCCTCCTCACCAAGGGAGGAGACATCCCACTGGGAGCAGTCAGCCAAGGCAGGGTATAGCATGGGTATCTGCCAGTTATACAGAAACATTTGGTATAGATAGAGGAAATTCTCAAAGCTGCTGAGCATTAAACAGGGGAAGGGGCTGCTGCACAGGGAACTGAATTTAGGGTCCTTGTGGGGTGGGTTAAAGGAATTAAGCGATAAAAATCAGACAGCACAGGTTGCTGTTTCTTCATTAAAAAAAAAAAAAAAAAAAAAAAAAAAAAGTGTTAAAGCTGGCAAGAGAAATGGATGGGAGAGGAGAGGCAATGAGGAGAAGTCACCCAGAACCAAGCACTGGAACAGAGAGGATAATCCAGGAAAATGCGGCATGGGTTGCTCTGGAGGAAGGAGGAAGGAACCGGGAAGAAAGGCGGAAGAGGAGGAAGGGATAAAGGGGACAAAGGTGGACCTGTAGGAGCGAGGAAGACACACATACACACAAGAAAAAAAAAATGCAGGCATTAAAATAACAGTGAAGGTATCAGTGTGGTAGCACAAGGTCAGGGATAACACTTTTTCAGCTGGGTTACTTGAAAGGCCATCTGTTCCCTTCGCTACCTAGAGCCACACTGCCATCTCTGCCTGTCCCCAGGCACAGCTGTGCTGTATCCCACACCCAGCAAAGGGCAGCAGGAGCATTTCTGGGATTTAAGAAGCACTGCTCTGCCTAAAGTAACAGATAGGATTTTGGCAAACTATTTGGGAGCTTAACAAAGTGGATCCTCGCTTTAAATGTGCTCAGCACTGAAAATCTTCATATCAAAGTGCCAAGCGTACTGCTGCTGTCTAAAAGAGAGAGAGGCATTCCAAATGAACACACCTCCTGCTCCCAAAGAGGCAGGTGTTGTGTCCCAGCCCCCGTGGAACAGGCTGGAAGTGGAGCATTGCCTTCTCTTTTTCACTTCACAGCTGTCTTGTTCATTTTGAAGTCTCCCAGCTGAACTGCCACCATAGTTTTCCCAGTAGCCAGGAGAGCCTGTCCTGCACATCTGAGGAGGTCCTGAGGCAGAAGCAGTGTGCCCCACTGTAGGGGAGACCTGGTGCTCAGCTGGGGGTGTGGGGCTGCAGAGCAAACCCCAGGGAACCGGCGCTGTGCCCCGTTCTGCTGAATGATACCTGTCAGACATCTCCAGTGACTTCAGAGGGATGGAGGCATTTGGACAGAACAGCTGTATAAAGGGGCCTCATCCAGACTGTGCTGTGTAACTCCTCTGAGTAGTAGCAACCTCTGCAGGAGTGAGGGGGAGCCCCTGTACGAAAACTCAGTGGGAAAAGTGGGATTTTCTAGGACCCCACCTGAAAAGGTATTGCACTCGCCCCTTTGCAGGCTCAAGTTTCTCGTACTTTTTCATTTCAAAATACTGGTTGCAGTGAGGTAAAGTGCATGCGTGCTTCAAGGGGCCAGAAAAATTTCCCACTTGTGCTTTCTAACTCATCCTTTACGAGGAGGTACAGTTTCTCCCAGTTTTCATCTGCTTTTATGCGAGAGCTCAGAGAAATCCTATCTTTTAAATCCCTCTTTTAAATAAAATGCCTGGTTTAAAAACCAACTGAAAAAGTCTAGGAATTCTGTTAAAAGTTCTTTTTTTTGTTTAGAAGCCACAAAAACAAAACAAAATGCAGCTTAGTGAAGAGGAAGTTAAGAAGCGAAGCCAGAAATGCAGTGATTAAAAAAGGGGAGAACTTTGGAGCTCCCATGAAACTTGGACCTTTCTCCCCTAGTTTAAAATGCCAGTTGGCTACTGCTTTCCAAAACTGCCCATTCTGTGCAGAGTAAGGTCAGAAATACAGTGCAGGTAAAGGACAGAGAACATTCACTATGTACCAAAAGCAAATTCATATAATGAAATCATCACACGGGCACATGCACTATAAAACTTTACATTTTCAGATAAACTTAGGTGATACCAGAGTCTTATGACGAGAAGGTGTATGTGTGAGTGCATGCATAAAAACATACATGTGAGTAGTATATTCATAGAATTATAGATTAGGCTTGGTTGGAAAAGGCCTCTAAGATCATCAAGTCCAACCATTAACCATTATTGAACTGCCTGACTTACTTATGCAATTGTAATCTTACAAATATTCTAATCCAGAAGTCATTTGTATTTCTAAATATAATTTTTATTCAACTATAGCTTGCAACTGTTTTTGTCAAAAAGATTTAGAGCCTGAACAGGCAAGAAATTCCCTATGCAGTGAAAAACCCGATGAAAAACTAAGGAGTTTCTCAACACGTACTTTTTAGTAACGTTGATCTTTCAGTAACACGGGTGGTATGGCAGAAAAGCAGCCATTCACGTTCCTGGGTTTGACCCAGCTCTTCACATGCATTCAGGACAATGCCTGAGGAGACTTCATGACTGATTCTTTAAGGTAGGTGAATTTAATTTATCTTTTCCAAATTTCCATCTTCCAAATTCCCTGGAGGGCTGTTTGTTAGAGGGCAGCCTTCCTTTTCATGCTTCAGGGGAAATTTAAAAGTAAGATAGTAAGATTTGCTGGCTCCACCTGAGTTAACTCTCATGGGAACCCCTACACACGTCAGTAAATAGATAAGCAGGATTTCCTAAAGCATGTCACAGTGGCCTAACTCTACTACACATTAAGACCTGTGCTTCAGTGAGAACAGAGCTGTGACAACAATGAACACATTAGAAAATCCCTCCTACAGCTCTCAGAGATGTACCCCAATGTCCCAGGTGATTATATGAGCTGCAGGTATCACCTTCTAAAATACAAGTCTGTAAAGTTACTTATGTGCAGGTCTAGCAGACAAACACATGCTAGCTTAGGTGTTAACCAGTCTATCACTGCGTGAAGATGTTAGTAACTAAAGACAAGAAGTTTGCCTGGTAACTTACCCGGATTCCTTTGTCACCAGGTAGACCTTGTAAACCCTGAAATACATCAACGCAAGAAGAAATATTTTTGAAACAAGTAGGCCCCATTGTATTCCCACTCACAAAGAAGAATGTGCACCCAGGACTTTGGGGTTTTTTCCATTTGTACCAATTGCACTATGGTAAAAAAAATAAAAAACTTTTCTAGCAGAAAACCTCTTCTTCACCTCCATTAGACCATCCAGGCTGTAACACCACTACTACTACGCCAAGGGTTCTTCAGATAAAAAAAAACTAGTTTAGAGAATGCTGCTCTTTTCAGGGACTGCAAACTTCCTTTTTGTGTGTTAAACAATGAAGAATCTCAATGATTACATAAAACTAGAGTTCCACACTGGCCCCATTTTGCAAAAAGTAATCCCAAACAGTGGAAGTAGCCTCACTGAAGGCAGATTTTGTCACTGCAATGACAAGACAGGGCCCTGTCAGTCAGGTGGAAGCAGGCACCCAAGCTGTGGAAAGTTAAACGGAGTGAACGTGCTCAAAAGTAGTCCAAAATGCTAAGATGCATATCCCACACAGCTTCTTTTGGTAGTTTGAGGGCCAAGGTGAATTAAGCGTCCCTTCAGCTTCATCCAGCTCATTCTGCATCATTGCTCTGAAGCTACTGAGATCTTTCTGCTGCTCCCATAGCTTGTAACTTCAGTTCTTTAACACCTCACCTAGATGAAACTGCAAATGCTGAGTTGCAGCAGCATCTTAAGCTATCAACTGCAGCAAGGAGACAGGCACTGTAGATGAAAAATCCCTAGTACTCCCATACTTACAGGAAGCCCTGCTGGCCCCATTGGTCCTGCAACTCCAGGATCTCCTTTACTGCCCTGAAATGGAGACAAAAAGAGTGGATATTGTTACATCCCTATTCAGTTCCAGCAAGCAGCACAGCAGCAGCTACAGCAACACAACTGAGGAAATGTAAAGGACACGTTTCAAAGCACCTAAAAACCCCAAGGACGAGATACTTGGAAATCACAGGGTCTTTGATACACTAGGAGAGAGCAGTTCCAGCTCTAGAAAAACCTCAAGCTTCTCTACCCCAAGGGAGCTGTGGGATCTTCAAAGAAGTTACAGAGCATTGGCCAGTTCTGAAGCAAACTCACTCTTTCTCCTTTTGGTCCTGCTGGTCCCGAAACCCCAATTGGTCCTGGAGTACCCTGCAGTTGTAAGAAAGAAAATACATCAGGATGTTTTTATTCTAGGGCCCCATTAAAGCCAGGAGACACTGCTGCTCCTCTAGGGAAAAAAACAGAGCTGGGAAGGACAGTCTGGTGGTGGAAGGCACCTAGCACCACTACAGCTTTCAGTGTTGGTGGCGATGGGTTTGAAGTTGTTGTTACAGGCAATCTGAAGCGCATGGGAGCTGTAACATTAGATCACACCAGCACCATTTTAAGAGCCTTATTTTTAATTCTGAAGCTACCTCTTGGCAATTGTTACAGCAGGCATTTCTACCAGTTCCACAGGAGGGAAATTTTTCTCTCTAGTTTATATCAAACAAGGCTGAAAGCTGTAGCAGAATAAAGGCCATTTACATATATGATAAGCAATTTTCTTTCTTTTTTTCTTAATTTCCTTATTTTCTTCTTCCCCCTGAAGTCAGCTGAGCAAAAATGAGAGTTTGGTTACTTGGTGGCAGGCAGCCAGTCAGTCATGCAAGCTGAAAGACACCATGCTGCAGAGACAAATGCAGATGTGTACACGCACAGATGCAAACAACAAGGGGTGTCATTCAGTCCCAGTCCCTTTGTTCCTTTTTTGCCATTTATGTCACTCCCCCAGGCTCTCCATCCTGCTAACAGGAAAACCCAGTCTTTTAGTTAACTCTCTGACACAGGGACCATCTCCCACTCACATACCAATCTTCCTAACCTGACATCACATACTTTTAGGTTAGTAAGAACATTGCTAACCTTTTAGGTATTGATCTACAGTTCCTTCACGAGCCTCAAGAAAGTGATACTATTGAGGCCCATTACCTGCCTTCTAGGAAGAACAAAGGAGGGAGCTTCCACAACACGGAAGTCTTTTCCTAACAGCCTCAAGGAAAAGGGTCTTGCACTTTTTAATGTGAGATTGCAACCCTTAATCACCAAGTCATGTGGATCAGGAGAGCTTTTCAGACAGGTTAAGATCTGCAGAATGTAAGTGGAGAAGTAGTTCATGCAGCACACAATTTCAGTGCAGTGAAGGAAGTGAGAAAAATCAGGCTTTCCTTAGATTCATGCACAGGAGTTCACATCGTAAGAATCCTAATTGCCTACATAAATGCATCATTTTAAGATCATCGAGCGCCATGAAATACATTGAGATCTCACCTGCACATTTATAAAATTAAATCTACAATTTCCCCAAGCAAGTGGGTGTTTAAGCTGCCATTCAGATTCTGTTCTGAAGTTAGAGCAGCTGAATTATTTCCAGTTACGCTGAGGAGGAGAAATTGCTTTTTTGTTTTTAAATAGCCAAATGGATTGTACATGGGCTATGCGTGATTTCCCAAGAGGGATTAAAAATATTTAGCCCTTATTTAACAGCTGTTACCCAAGAACAGCAGAATGGTTTGCAGAACCAAGTTACCATTACTTGTCTCACTCTGAATTTGACAGACTGAGAAGCTTAGGCATAAGGAGTTTATTTCCTTCCCATCTCACAGCGAGCTGGGAATCTTGCATCTTCCTGCTCCACCATTATACGTTGTTACCTTTCAGGTGTATACACTAGATGGGAACACACCCCATTGCCCCCCACCCCCAGGTATCTGGGACTCAGGAAAGCACATGCAGAGTTGCTGAAGTTGCATGGCATTCTGCTGCCGAGAGGTGAAGGGCTGCTCCTGCTTGCAGAAGGTCTTTTATACACAACTTTCCTCATGGCAATACCATGGCTTTAGAAAGATACCTGTAAACATACCTGCAATCCCAGGCAACGCAGCCTTAAGTGTGTGAAAACAGCATGCAAAGCTTTTTGCTCACAGGACAAAACACACTGGCATTATTACACCCAAGACAAAACTGAAGAGCTGCTGTTGTGAAAAGGCAGCAAGTGAGGTTACCATGGAGAAGGACAGGATGGAGACCCCTCATAATAAAGAGGCCAGGAGAACAGAGCATCATGGAAACATGCAGAGGTTTCATTCATCTTGTTATTGAGAAAAAGTGGAACAAGTAGGCTGTGATGCCAGGATCCAGACAGCATCAAAAAAGACAAGCATGTGACATCACTTCTCAGTCTAAGTTTAACCCCCCTCCCAAGCCTGCTTTGGAGAAAAGAAGGTTATTCCTGGTGTAAACAAGACTCTGGTGGAAGAGACGAGACAAATCACGATACTGGGGAGGAGGAACGTAGGGTAATGGAGAAATGGAACTCACCGGTGGTCCAGGCCTGCCGTCTAAACCTGAAGCACCCTGAACAGACGGGGAGGGTTAACAAAAACAAGGCGAGAGGAGAGGGGAGGAGGGTGAGGGGGAAAGGAGAGGGGAGGGGAGAGGTGAGTGAAGCAGTGACTTGAGACAAACATATGCTTGCAATAAACAAAAATTAAGATCTCAAGGACAGGTGATGGTACTTACAAGCAAACCAACAAAAACATAGAAACACTGAATACATATAATGTTGACCTGCAACTTTCAGATCCCCTTAAGAATGCAGATTTCCCTCTCAGTGACACCAAGAAAACACAAGGAAGAAGCTGTTCCGTGACAGGTGACAAAAAGGACAATGTAACAGTGGAGTTGAAGCCTGCGTTGGCTTTGTGGCAGGCTGGGAAACACAGAAGACAGAAGACTCAGAAGCCTGTGGTCACAGAGGCATTTACCAGCAGTGCAGAGCCATCAGCTGTCCAAGTTGCTACCAAGAAACCCAGGTCCTGTAGGTGCACACTTGGTCAGCCGCAGGCTTGCTCCACTCCACATCCAGTTGTTTGGAGGCTTATAAAACAGATGGCTCATTGTCCTGTGTCACCAGTGCAGATTTACACCAGATTAAGTGGCACTTTTCTGTCTGCTTGGCTCTTGCCCTGAATTTCCTCATCCATAAGATGTAACAATGGTTCTGCCCAAGGCCCACCTAGCCCAGTGTCTTGTCTCTGACGGTGGCCAGGAAAGAAAGCTTTGGTAGAAGTGCCAGATACTGAGTTTTCCTCCACTTGAGTATGTCTTTTCCAACCAAGGCTATTCTATGAGTCTATGACAAACTCCCCAGCTTGTCAGCCACAGAGAGAAGCACAAGGCTACTGCAATCAGTGTTGACGTGTGCTGAAATTCTGGCATGATGTCAAGTCTTAAGTCACACATGAAACAGCAGCAGATCCAGCCTTGGGATTTTAGATTGTCTTTGAAATATTTCAGTACCTGGTTGGTACAGTCTGGAAACACACTGTATCAGGCACAGAAAAGCTGATGAAGGGAGCTGGGTGTCTCCAAGGAAGGATACAATATCCCTCTGATCTTGCTAACAGCTCAGTAACTGTGCTTCCTAGTTGGCCAGCTGATATTGTTGATGCAAACACAAAACGTTTCTAAGAGGCCACTTCTGAGCCAGCCTTTCCCCCTCCACAGCTCAGGAAGAGTGATGTGAAGAGCCAAGGGACCCTGGTTTCTCATGGGGCTCAGTGCTGTCAGAGAAGCAGCTAGCACATTCCCTGCCACACTGATAAACTTGTCAGGATAATTGCTGGGGCGTCTTCTGCTCAGATTGTCACAAGGACCTCCTTCTCCTATCCCGATACCACACAGACTTGAGGGAATAACTGTTTATACTGAAAGCTTCCATTTGCATTTCTCTGGGCAAAATGAGGGCTGGGTTTTTACTTCTTACTGCTTCACTGTGGCACTATCCTTTGCATTTGAGCCTTCTGAAAGCATCACTTTCTCTTCCCTACCGGCTCTGCATGGAGCCACAGTGAATACACTCGTGATGAGCTCACCTGCCAGGCCCTGAAAGGTAACTGCTGTATAGCACAACTAGAAGAGGGAAAACATTTTACAAATGAAGACACGGACATTTCAGCCAAAGTGAGGGGTGAGGGATCTGGGTGATGGAACACAGGCCGACAGTCACACAGTACACACAAGATGTGCTTTGCAGTGCCTGTTTTCAGGCAGTGCTTTCAGCAGAGGGAGAGAGTGTGCTCTGCCACCAGTGCTTTTTATGAGGAGAGAACCTGGGGGCTGGCAGAACAACTGGGTGGGACTGAGTCACCACTAATTCATCATCATCTGTCAGCTCAGACAGTGGGCGAAAAGACGTGTAGCACATGTGAGCTAAGAGTCAGAAGCCTTCACAAAGTCTTCAGGTTTATGTCTAAAGCTCCTGTAGCATCTTCATAATTCTGCCAAAATTCCTTCTTGGTAAACAAAGCACTGCATTAACGCCAGTCTAATGTGACCATGTTCACGTACAGCAGGGAACACAGCAGGCTTCTACCATGTCAAGGGAATCATTGATTCCACTGCAGAAGAGATAGGAAACTATTGCCTAGTGAAGAGGCTGGATGTGTTCAGAACCACCAAGCTCTTGCAGAAAGCCTTGCCCAGGTGACACACTGCTGGGAAGGCATTCCCTTTTCCACGTCTTTTTGACTTCTGTTTCTGGTCTTGCCTCATTGCCCTCAAGCACAAAGAGCCCACAGGAAAGCTACTGCTTGTTTTTCCCAATCCTGCCAGAAGCAGGAAGAATTAAAAGTGATCACTGAACTATTTAACAGACCTAAAAGATGAAGGATCTGTATAGAAATTGAGACTTTAAGTTTAAAAAGCAAAAGCACACTTATTTATAGATCATCTCTTTCTTTGACTTTACATATCAAATCCCTGCATGTGTCTCCTATTGAGGGATCTTTTTACAGCTCGTGTAAGTTTGGCTCATAAAGTGCTGCTTGCTTCCTGAATACTTACGGGTAATCCCAGTGGCCCTCTGTCTCCTTTTTCACCCTGGGCACCCTTCTCTCCTTTCATTCCATCAATCCCTGCTTCCCCCTAAAGGAAGGATGGAGCAGAAAATAAACCCACCGTAACACCGCTTATATAACAAACATTCCTCCATTCAGAGCGTGTTGAAGGGAAGAGGGGATACAAGAGGCAGCAGAGCTGTGCCTGATTCTCAGCCCAGTCTGAAGAAAACCAATACCAGTCAAATGACCTCTGTGTGAGCACCTGATTTCGGTCAATGGTAGTACAAGGAGATTTAGGCCCAGTGGGTAAAGATGGTCAAAGGGGAGCTGAGCTCACTTCTGTGTTGTTCTCCCCATTATTGCAGGGAGTGTCAGGTAAATATGAGTAACCAGAAGTTATCTGATAGGGTAGTTTGACATTCTAATATGGGGATTCATTGGAAGTGAATGACAGATATCTATAAGCTTGGGGGGGGGGGAAAGAAAAATCAAGCTGAAATATTTTTGGAAATACTTTTGTAAATGCAAAGGCATCAGTTTCAAAATTTGGGGGAAAAAAAATCATCATTCCTTTTCCAATTGTATTTTTTAAATACCATATTATAAACTATAAAGCAGTAATAAACCAAATATTCCTTTTCATAAATTCAACATGCAACCCAAAGCTTCCCTCCCTCCTGTTCATAAGGCATTTTAAAACACTATCTTGGTCGCATTTTGAGACAGAAGCATCAGAAGAACCAAGGCTGCACAGAAACAGTAAGCCTGCTTGCTGTTCTCATCTACAATTCCAGTTCAGCACACTGCTGGCTCACTCTACCAGCACACCAGTTTCCATGCAGCCATGTGTCACTGCCCTACAACACTATTTGGCTCAAGCACATACTTGAAGAGTTACTTATTTCTGACATGCCTGCAAAGGTATAAAACACTCTTCCTTGCCACTGCTGAAAGCCTCCTTCCAAGAAGACTTATTACAAATTGGAGGGATGGAACAAAAGCTTCCACGCTCAGGACATCTCATTGCACCTGCTAATTAATGACAGGCTGTCCACCCTGCTGTACAGCCCTTCACCCTGCAGGCAAAGATTTCAACTATGTTCTCATGGGAAGATTTCCAAGGGCTGGTGGCTTCCCACTTCTCTGGGTGAAAACTGGAGAAACTGACCAGTTTTCTGGGTCCTAAAATGAGAGCTGCTAATCCACTTCCTTCAAGAAAATATTCAGAAGCATTTGTCCTCTTATCAAGATGGTAAATAATGTTTGCAAGCTAGGAGGTTGTCACTGAAAAATTCTTGCAGCTGGGACAGTCTAGTAGAATCTCAGGATGTAAAATTTGCAGCCTTACCTTCGGTCCTGGGAGGCCCTGAAGACCCTGTGTTGGGAATGAGAGACAAGATATGAGTGGTGCTTAAGGACGTGCTTTAAAATCCAGCTACCCCAGTTCTGCGTGCAGCATAGAGCTTTCGCTTTCCGACACACTGAGGGCACAAATGCTTAGCCCAGAGGCCTCTTTATTTGTGTCAAGGGCACTTCACGTACTGTTCTCATCTGGTAATGAGGCGACTCTCGCCAAGAACAACCTGGCACTGGGCCAGGCTTGCTATTATGACCATTTTTGCAGTTGATCCCTTTAATCCCATCCATCCCCTCTTGCTACTGTCTTCCCTTTCATCTCAGACTAACATAACCTTCTCTCTTTACCTACTCAGCCCGTCGTAGCTCTGACCTACCCTGAGGGGTGGTTTTGGAAGTGATATTAAGCATGTTCCTGTTGCAACACTGCAGTGTTTCTGGTGGTTTTCTCCACCCAGAATCCTCCCCAGCTACTTCCCGCTCCATCCTCATTCCCAGTGCCTTGCTCCTCAGGTGCATCACTCAAAACTTACTGGAGGTCCTGGTGGGCCTTGGGGTCCAGGGGGGCCAGATATCTAGAAAGCAATGTGAGATAATTCACTGTCATAATCTGCTGCCCTCAGGGGTGAAGGGGAACTGCTCAGAGGGGAGGCAGGGTACAGTTGAGCTCTGCCAGGCTTGGAAACCGGGACTCCCCCTAAGGACTGCGTTAGGTAGTGGCAGCAATCCAAGACAGTGGCTGACAGCAGCAGGACTTGGCAGAGGGTAATGCAGCAGTTGCAGAGATTTAGGAGGAAGGAAAGCAGTGATATTTTTTTATTTTATTTTTTCCTGAAAAAAGGGTCCACTTCCACTACTCTACCATTGTTCCTGCAAGAAGGCACAAGGCCAACAGCTAGCAGATGTTTTTTCCAAAAGATGGGAAAGAAGGTGGCTGGCTACACACACACATACACACAGGAGTGTACTGATAGCCTGTGGGACTCCCTGCTGCAGGGTGGTATAAAAGCTAGGGGTGAGCTTTGAGGGGAGAACAGGAAGATGCATGAACACAATCTATTGAAATATATATATATATATATGTAGGTTGTATCAGCAGGTACTGTTCAGGAAATCCCTTCACCACAAATGCTGAGGAAAATACTTGTTATGCTTTCCATGATCTTCTGTTCTTCCCTAGGCATTCATTATTGATTGCTTGTCGTGAGCTAGATTGTTCTTGTGTAAAGGAAAAGTAGGGCATCAGGAGCTAGAGGTGGCTGGCAGTTCAGTCCCACAGGATGAGACTTGCTGGCCTCAGTGAGGGGTGTGTAATAAGAGGTGGGATGTGCTAGCCCTGCTGCCAAATCATCCCTCCCCTACTGCTGAGACTGCAGAAGGAAAATGCAAAAGGTGACCTACCGATTCTCCTGGGTTCCCTTTGTCTCCACGCTCTCCAGGCTCGCCCTTCTCTCCCTGCACACAACAACAGACCCTGTCACCACGAGCTGCACTCTGGAGTCTCACTCCATCACAAGCCATCTGTTAACAGCCCGTATGCTGAGAAGCAACAGTTCCCCAAAGGAAGAGTAGAAACATACCATGTATTTCACAAACAGCTCATCTGAGACTCTCCTGCAGCTCTGCTTCCAGAGGAGACACCCTACAAAGAGGGAGGCCTCCAGGAACGGTATCTCATGGCTGTGCAAGGAGAGTGCCACAGGACTTTGGCTGTCCTTCCCTAACAGTGGCCTGAGGCCTCTCTGCTGCACTACAGCCTCTAAGGGAGGGAGCACAGCAAGCAGGTCAGCAATGGTGCCATGCTGCCAGCAAACTAGGCATCTCAGCTGGCTTTTCTACACAAGCTCTGCCAGAGCCAGCACCACCAGACGACAACTGGGCAGATGCCCAGCTGGCCCCCTGACCTGACAGACAGTTGGTGACACCTAAGCACCTGACTCTAAGGGATAGGGGTCTGAGGCTCCCGAGATACTCAGTGTTTTAGGAAAAGAACCTTTGTGTGTTGGTCTATATTGTTCTCTCTTTGCCAAGCAGGAAAGAGCAGCCTGTCTTTTTCATTCTTACTGTCAATCCTGGAAGTCCAATGGGACCCGGCAATCCTGACGGTCCTGGCATCCCTTGGTCACCTCGTTCGCCTTTTTCTCCAGTGGGGCCATCAAGACCCTATGGATCAAGAGAGATTTCTGGATTTTTGTTGCAAGACTAATTCAGGCAGACATAAGAAACATCATTGCAAAAGCAATGCAACCCCAGACAACCATCAGTGCCTAGGAAAATGCAGGGCTTCACTAGCACTGAAACTGGACGTGCAAATGCCTGAACGTCCTCCTGTCATTGTGGATGTGCCAGTCCCCAGAGCGGGGATGGAGGACTGCTTTCCTGCCACCAAGTTGTGCTCATGGTTATGCAGTTTGCTGGAGTCTGTGCTAGAAATCACTCCCCAATAGCTAGCTGTTGTGACAGCAAGAGTTTTATCCTAGTAATTTTGTAGAGAGGCAAAAACTTGTTGCACAAAACCCTCTTGACTAGCACTGGGGACACAGAAATTGTGACAAGCTGGGAGAGTGTGCACTCTGCCCCAGTTAGTGTCAGGGATGTAAGGGGTTACCCCATGCAGTTGCCCTCCTAGAAGGGTGTGCATGCTGGTACCTCCACTGCCTTGCTCACAGTCAGGCCTGCTTGCTTACAGTGGCCTTTCAGTTTAAGCAACATGCCAGGCAGCAAGCTGAGGAAGTGACACAGTGGCCAGAGAGCAGGGCAGGCAGCTAGGGACAGCCACTCCAGCAAGATGGACAACGCCTCTACCAGGGAGCCACGACCTTGCTTCCATATTGGTACACTTCCCACAGAAGCAATGAGGTGCCTCCAGCACCCACCTCGGAGGGGCTCTGAGGTACCTGAGAAGTCCCAGGACCTTGCCCCATAACCCGGATAGCCAGCAGTGCTCCAAGAGGCTTTGATTCACTCACCGGTGAGCCCGGCTCTCCTTTATCGCCCTTTTCTCCTGTGACCCCGATGTGGCCTGGCTCTCCCTTTATTCCAGGTGGTCCATCCTTTCCTGGCAGCCCATGAGGGCCAGGGGGACCCATTTCTCCAGGCTTGCCACGTGGTCCCTAAAAGAAACCCACACAACACAGAATGAAACATTTACAGATAAGAGTAAGGTTACTCGTGCAGAGCAACTCCCTGGCCCAGAGTCTCTTTCACTGCTCATCCTCTCACTCACACTAATACCATTTGAGGAGTCATGGACCGGACAAAGTAGATTTGCCTTGCCCTGCCCTCCTAACAACTCCTTGTAAGTTAGGACTTTGAGAAACCATTAATGCTCATTTTTGTGGAGCAAAACACTTTTTTCTCCCCTGCTGGAAAAGCAACTGGGCGATGGCAGTCACAGAACATACTAACTCCAGATAAGAGCACTGAAGGAAAGAGCAATCCACAGAGGTACCATGTCTTACCTTTTCTCCATCATGGCCTGGAGGACCTGGCAAGCCAATTTCGCCCTGAAATACAAAATTGTTACTTTGGTAGTTTGAAAGCAACTATTCCGACTCCTTCTGTGAGGTACTGTGACGATGCAGGGAGGGCACTGGCATTACAGAAATAGTCTGCAGGGACTCTGGTAACTAATAGTCACAGAAAAAAAAATCCAACATGGAAATCCCTGTTGAAACAGTACATTGTGCGACTTCCTAAGAATTTCACCAGCCTTGTTTATCCTGACTGATAGTTCACAGCCCCAGTGCTGTAACATAGTCCCCAGCCAACACAATCCCCACACACAGAGCAGTTCCCATAAGCTGCTTCCTGAAGGGGAGGGCAAGTAGAAAGGATTCTTCATCTTTCAGATAAGGCATTATCATTGTGGGAAAAGAGATTTTCAGGATATTGTGAATGAGGAGGAGCAGTAGAAGCCAGCAGGACAGTCTGATAGTTCCAGACAGGAAGAATAGGAGCACTGGGAAGGGTTGTGTGGGGGAATTCTGCCTGGACTGTTCCTGTGTTTCCCTGGGCTCTGCAAGTGCTGAGCTGAGCAAATACCTTCTGTCCCGGTGGCCCTGGAGGTCCAGCCACACCTGGAAGTCCTGGGGGTCCCTAGATAAAGAAAAGCTCATTTTCAGATTATCAACAGGGTTTTTATTTTCATGTTTTGAAACCAAACAGCTCCTCTGAGTTGAAGGGGAAATTGCAGGGGAATTTTCCCAGGGACTCCTAAACTTGTGTTTGCTTCGGAAGCCAAGCAATGGAGAGTCAGCAGGCCAGTCCAAAGTGAGCTGTAGATATGTACATACTTCACATTTTCATGGAAGAAAATGAAAATTAGCACAGATATCTGCTCCTGAAACTGAGATGAACTTAAGTTTTTCCCTTCCTATCTATGAAAGTATATTATTAGAGATCACAGGAACACTGCACTGCTTGGATCCCAAGCACAGCTTAAGCAGAGCTGAACGGCACTAGTATTTTGAGCAGATTTCCTGATCACTCTTGGCAGTTACCACTTTGAAGAGACCTAGGAAGCAGTTTGGCCTGGCATGTGATGCTACTTACACCCATTTTGTGTTGCCCTGTCAGACTGCCTCTTAAAAATCCATCTTTTTTCCTCACCACGTTTCTTGTGCTGAGAAACAAAATACAGGGATGCTTTTTCCCCTTATTTTGGCTCAAAATGACTACTTTTACATCTCCATCTTCAAAGACTTTGTGGTCACTGCTGTTTTAAATGATCAGTTTTGTAGAGGACTATTATGTCAAGTTATACTTATCAATGGTAAAAATACATCCTCCCCTCCCATCACAGAAAGTGTCCACGACAGACTGCCGGTATAAACTTTCACACCAGGCACCCAAGGTCTCCTATTTCTCTGCTTTCGTCAGCCCCCCTTGCTCTTCCTCACCCCTTCTGAGCACTCCCTGTTCTGAGCAGCATGTACTACCTCTCAAAGCAGAGAAATAAAGGGCCTGATTAGACTTCAAGTTCCTTTAGCTCCCAACAGCCTCAACTTTAGCTCCCAACAGCAAATGTCTCAGCTGCACCTAAACTGTCAGGCCATCTGCTCATGATGAACATATGGCCACTTGTTTAAAACCACACAGTAAAGTTAGGAACTCACCATCAAGGCCAAAGTCCGTATTTCCTAGGAAAAAAAAAAGTTAAAAAAAATCAAAAAGGAAAACACCCATTTGAAAACTAAGCTTTTTCCTGAGGGTTGTTTATTCTCCACCAATGTCGCACTGGCCCAAATGAGCAAGGAGCCTACAAAATGAACAAAAGCAAAAAACCCAGCTCTGAGTCCCATGGAACTGTTATTCTACAATTTCCTTTTTTTCCAAGTAGAACCCAGGCTAACCCCGAGCTGGGCACAGCTGCTTACTCACCCAGACCATCAGTGCAGTCTCCCAAGGAAGCTTTGCAGTCCTTTTATTCACCATCTACCCAAGTCATGGGCCTCTCCTGAGAGGATTCACATGACCCCTACATCCACCAGTGTTAATGTATCAACTGAACAAGGTACACAGGTATTTACCAAATCACTGTATGCTGTGAGATGAAGGGGACTGTAGAACAACCAAGTAATTCCCTTTGTTGCTACTGCCAAGGAAGCAGATCCACATTGTTCCTGGTTGTCTGCATCCCCTGGGAAACAGTAAAGCACCCAGCAGTCACCTCATGGGACAGGAAGGCAGTTGCTCACCTGGAGAGCTTCACTGATGTTACCATCATAGTCCATCATTTCGTCCTTCCCAGGCTCTCCTTTGGGGCCCTGCAAAATACCAGCTCTTTAGCCAGTGCTTGGGGATTGCCCTTCCCATGGAGTACCAGAGCTGTGGCTCACCCTGAAAAAGGGGTCACAGAGGGGCCTGTTTCATGAGCCTCCAGTTCTTAATTTATTAAACACAGCTCTTAAAAGAATGTTTTATAGACGAAACACTACAGAAACATAGCCAGACAAGCCCAGGTCACCGTGCTGTGACCATCAAAGCTGACAGGTCTGGTAAGTGGTGAAGTTGAGGCCAGAATCCAGGGACTGGATTGTCTGACCGATTGTCAGACTTGGGCACACACCAGACACCCTCCTCTGCTGCCCTTTGCTGATATGCCATGGCCTGAGTTCAGACTGTCCAGACCCACCTCCTCCTACAAATGAGCTGAGCCCCAAGGTGGCTTGGAAGACTTTTTTCCCTTAAGGTAGGGGTGTTTTCTGATGAGGGTATGAAGTGGAGAAATGGCCTGTCTCAAACTTAGCCATTACCCAGCTACAAGTACTTTTCATGGTAGTGAGAACATCTGTCAAGAAAGCAGAGGCCCAAGAGGAACTGTCGGTGTGGTCCCACTATCCTTACACCCCTTTGAAGGGCCAAAACTCTTCAAGTGTTAGAAGACACCTACCCTTGGGCCCATGGGTCCCTGGTCTCCTGGTGAACCAGGTTCTCCCTGTAACAAGAAGATGCTGTTAGCAAAGCCCATCCCTTCACTTGCCCTTCGTTCTCTGCCAGTCCTCTGAAACAGTCTGGGACTAGACAGCTTAGTTTTAAAACACTCCTTTTCAACTAAGTTTTGTACATGTAGGAACAAATTTGCAGCTACCAAAGCTGGAGTAGGGTTGTGCAGAAGCACTCTGTACCTTTTCCCCCCGTGAACCTGCAGTGCCAGGCCGGCCAACATCACCAGCTTCTCCCTGAGAGAAAGAGAAAGGGAAAGAGCTTGGTTTGTATTGCATGGAGGGGGCTGTAACTCCACTGCTGGCTTTGCATTTCCAGGAGGAAGAACTGCACCAGCCAAGTGCCCCTGCCATGCCTGCATCTCCTCAGGCAACACAAACCACCTGCCAGGTTGGACCTCACACCAGGTGCCCTTCTCTCCTACCCAATGCAGAGGGAGTAGTCACCATAAAGGTAAGCACCCAATTTAGACCCAAAGTGAGTGCACAGGAGGGCTGTTGCAAGTACATCTGAGACAGGACCTCAGATTTAAGTGTTCTTGGTGTCCTTGCCAAGGGGCAGGATTTTACCACTGCTGCTCCTTGAGAGGGTAGAAGGAGAGAGGAGACTTGGAGGGCCTCCTTCCTGCCTCCCCATGTCCACCCCACCTCAGGTGCCACAGGGACTAGAGGCTATTGTTGATTCTGAGCCACTGGTTTCTCACAGAGCCTAGCGAGGAGTTATCTGAGCACAAGGAGGTTATTTTCCTCCCAGAAATACAGTTCAAACTCTCTCACCTTCAGCATTTAAAACAACAGAAGTAAAACACTCTGCAGAACCTCATATCCCTTCAGTAGGTAATCAGAGGTGGGCACAGATGAGTATAACCTTTGGCCCTTCCTACACACAAGGGACATAATCCCTCACAACACACAACTCACTGGAGGAAAACCCACTCACCTTTGGTCCAGGGGGCCCGGGCAGACCTGGAGGGCCGGGTTCTCCTTTACCTCCTGCCAGGGCATTCTCAGCATTTCCCTTCTCTCCCTGTTTGCAAGGAAGAACAAGCCATGTGTCACAGTTCAGTCTCTCCATCTCCATAATTTCACTTGCCAAACTGTTGGGTTCGAGAGACAGGGCCCAAGACAAGGTCCATCAGCTGGCCCCTTGATAGCCCAGAACCATCACTGCTCTGGAGCCATAAGCTGCCCAGGAACCAGGCCAACAGAGTCCTGCCTGGAGGCTCCACCTAGAGCCCTGCTAGCAGTCACAGTTATCCTCATCCCTTTGGCTGCAGGGCTGCTGCTCGGGCCTTATTCCCCAGGGTTATATAAAGCTGCCTGTGAACAGATCTCATCCCACAGCCTCTAGTTTGAACACAATGTTTTCTTCTACTGTTGAAACTGAGCTGATAAACCTGATGATGGCTTTGTTTCGTACATCTCCCTCTGGAGCTGTAGTCGTCAGTCAGATAGTAAGCCCTGCAGACCACATCCTTTGCACAGAGCAGACAGAAGGGCAGTAACAGGAAAGCTTTGTTTGCACCGAGTTGTCATTACACCCTCATCCTTGCCTGAAATGGCCACTGTCATTCCATGCAGTGTCTCCTTTCCCAAAGGAAAAGCACCCTGTGAAAGCCTAACTTAAAAGGTATGATTTCTATCCATATCTCAGAGCACAGGAAAAATGCCACAGTTTCAGAGCTTACCTTTAGCTGACCTGCCCTGGGTCTCCCCGAGCACAAGGCTACTTTCCCAACCCAGAGCACAGCAATGCAGCTCCCCAAAAGCCCATCTCCCCCTCACACATGGAGCTTTGAGCAAGAGGGAAGCTGAAAAGCCACATCACATCTGAAGTCATGCTTTTAAGGGGGAACTACTAGAAGATGATTCCCTGGTCACGTTCCCAGGACCACAGCCTCCTCCTCACTGCATGAAGGCACGCGATTTCTCACAAAAAGGCATCCTTTGTGTGACCCCCTCACACCCCTGGCTGGGGTTTCTTATGCTGACATCCAGCTGAGCTCTGCAGAACGTGCTGCTGTACACCACACCACTGACCTAAGAGTGCATGAGCTATGCACAGCTGGCAGAGCAGGGAGGAAGGAAAGGGGATGAGAGTGAGCACCCCCCAAAAAAAAACAAATCAGAGAAGATGCAAACCTTCATGCCAGGGAGTCCAGGAAGCCCAGGGTCACCAGCTCGTCCCTTCTCACCCTGTTGGCAAAACAGACACAGTCAGGGCTGACTCTGCAGGCTCTCTGTCCTGGAGGAGCAGCCAAAGGATGAGCTGCTCCTGGTTTCAAACCCTCTTTCCCTTCCCCAAGGGATTTTATTTTAGGCATAGACAAGACACTCTTCAGCAGTAGCTGCTCAGGACAGTGAACATTTCCTCCTGTCCTTTTGACTGTCTCTGCATACCATTGCTATTTCTTTCCAAAGGAAGGTGAATGGGAAAGGGGTCCAGGATCCCTCCTGTGCATCTTCCTTATCACTCTGGTCTGCTAAACCCTTTCCCCTGTCAGTCTTTCAGCACAGGCTCTCCCCATTCCATATACCCGGAGAAGTTGTTTCCCAGGGCAAATTTTATTTGGAGTGCAGGACTTCCTCCATAGAGTTCAGCTCTTTTCACAGAAACTGTCCATTGCTTGAGTCCCATCCCAGTTTTCACACCTCCTCATTACCCTGTGAATTACACTGCTTTGTTTTGGTAAAGATCTCACAACCAACATTCCCACACCTCTCTCAAGGGGCATTTCCTGCTCCTGTTCCCTAACTCCGAATCCCAGTCTCATCATGCTCTTAAAGAGCAGTGCAGTGTCTCAGTTGGCAGCCAAGCTCTGTGACACATACTGGTGGTGAAAACAGGAGTGGCAAAAATGGCAAAACCAGATGATGATGGTTTAAAATCCCTGATACAATGCCTGGAGAGCAAGGCCTGCAGGGTGAGCTGTGCGAGGTCCCACAGAGCACGGAGGATGCCACAGGGCAGTGAGCAAGGGAGGGCATCCAGCATTATCTTGGTGAAGAGACTTTCCTTAGTTTATTTTGACATCTGGGTCATCTTTTATTGGAGCTAAATGAGTGGTCTTTATGCTGAAGTTAATTTCTATTCAGCCCATTCCATCCAGCTGCTAAACCCATGGTTTCCAGCAACAGTGTCCTATATGGGAGTCTGCGTTTTGCCAGGGCAGAGAGGTTTTAGAGGTTTCAGAAGGCTTCCATTACCACAAAGAGATGTTTCAAATGCATCACCAGAAAAAGGTGTGTTCTTACCTGCAGTCCTCACACCTCCAAGACTTAACAACTTGCACAGATTACAAAGAACAATTCAAAACCTCTTTCCCCCAGCAGGTGCCTGGCTCTCTCCACCACAGCAGCACACAGGATCAACAAGGCTAGCAAAGAGCTCGTCTTGGTGCCATGCCATTGCCTGCAGAGGCTGGTGCTGCACACCAGTCTCATCAGAGCTCAAGAGCCCACATCTGACATGCAGGGGACTTGCATCAATGCTCCAGGAACAGACATACACTGATGGCTCCATGGAAAATAATTAACAAGCAGCGATCTTATTTTTTTCTTAGGCAATTCTAGAGTGCAGTGACCCCTTTCTCTAAGGTCATTTGGCCTCCAGCCACCTGTAAGGCTCCCACTCAGCTCTCCTCCCCTGCCAGAGCACACCCACTGTTGCCATAAATTAATGCTTCTCTCCCTGAAAAGAAAGAAAATGCTTTCAGGACCTCATGCCCAAAGGAAAGGTTTGGCCTTTGGGGTTTTTATAAAGAATATAATCTCTAATCTTGTCCCAGGAATCTGTGAATCCCTGATTCTGCCTTACTCAGCTTTTGGTACCCTACTTTTCATTCAAGGACTGGTTTTCAGTGCGCACGAGTGCAAGGGCTACTGAAAGCATCCTGTGCTGCCTGAAAGATATTGTAAAGCAGCAGATTTCTTGAGGAGGGAGGTCAGATTACTGAATCCCTGTTTAGGGTGTTATTTCTGGAGTCAAAAGATGCAGCACTGTCCTTAGTCGTTCCCAGGACAAGACTACATTCTAGGCATCTCACACTGCCTTGCCTGCCACCAGCCTCCCACCTCCTGCAAGCAGGAACACACAAACACACTTCACCAAGGGGGGCAAGAGCCAGAGAAGGACACATAATCCCCCGCGAGCACGACAACGCAACGCAAAGCAGGCTCCCGCCAGCTCCCGCTTGCAGGGAACACAGCACAGCACTGCCAGGACACCAAGCCCAAACATGCAATGTCCTACCCGCTGCCCCCTCTTCCCTGGCAAACCTGGGGGGCCCATCCTCCCTGGGACTCCAGGATCTCCCTTTGTGGGGAAGAAAAGAGACAGACAACGTGTGTGTTATGTGGCTGTCGCCTGCTGTAACATAACCCAGCGAGCTTCGAACAAGAGGAGCCAGCTGTTCAGAAACCAAGCCGGCTGCTTAGTGATGGAGAGTGATGGGGTATTTTTGTACCCTGCCCACCATGGGAACTCAAACCAGGTCACGCTACACCGAGACACAGGAGGTTGTGCGGGGCAGTCCATATAGTGCATGACAGAACAGCTCCCTGCAGTAACACGGGAAGACTTCTGGTGGACACAGAAGTACTGGGAGGCAGAAGGGGACAAGGAAATGGGGACAGGAAGCATACTTGCTAAGCAAAGTCTGCTGGGTGTATTTTGTAGAGTAGGGAGAAAGGGAGGAGGGCAGCTGGAGAGTATCCCCATCAATACAGACATGAGCAGGAAGGAGGGAATCTGTCTGCAGATTGGTCCCTCTCTCACTTGGCATCACTGTGTGGTACTACCATCTTGCTTACATTGGCAGGTGCCATTATAGGGCCTGGATTTGGGCACTGGGAAGTACAGAGCCATTCCTCAGCTTCTTCAGCTGCTCATGGAGGGGAAAAAATTACACAAACCAACCAGAAGAGCAGGCTCAGAGCAAAGCCTTTGAGTACCTTTTCTCCTGGAGTCCCGGGCTCACCCTGGTGAGGAAGAGACAGGAAAATACAGTGAAAAAACAGAAGGGCGTGGTACAAAACCTCGAGCTATCAGAGTGGAGGAAAGAACACTCATCTGTGGAGGCCTTGGGCTTGTAAATAAGGGCATGAGGATGCTTTAAATGCATATTATTAGTAGTGCCTGTGTTGTTTTATCTTCATTAGCTGGCTCCTAGGCTGCTGTAAGAAACCAGCAAGCCTCAGACAAGAGGCTTTTATGAAACTGAGGAACCACTTTGCAGTATTTCAAGAGAAGGTTTACCAGATATGAGAGAGCATAATAAGACAAGACTCATCTGCTGGCATTAAGGAATTTGCTTACTACTGGCTCTGTAGGCACAGGAGCAGAGCAAGGCTGCAGGTTGCAGCTGGGGTAGAGGTGGAGGTGGGGAGGCTGTGTGGACATGGGATTGATGTGGCATCAAGAAGGAAAACCCTCCCCACCAGCCCTGGAGATAACTTCTTAATTTCTGTTTTTTTTTCCCAGAAGCTGGAGGGAATCAGGACAACAGGTTGTCGTCTCATTGCGCATCTTTGAGCCCCAGAGCAACTTCTAGTCCCCTAAATCTAAATATGGCCCTTTGCTCTGTTGCTATCCAGACACTGTTGTGGAGTATTCAGGTTCACCAACCTCTGCTCACAGAGGTGCAGAGGAGCAGGGGTGCTGCCAGAGGTGGGTCTGGTGTCTGTGCCAAAAGCAGTAGCAGTTCTGATATTTCCCTTTAGTGGGAGCTGTCCGACCATTTTCCTGTGCCTTGTGCTCTCCTAACGCCAGCCCTTGCCCTTTAGCGTTCCCTACTTAAGTCCTTGCAGTGTAGGGTAAAACTGACCTTCAGTCCTGCGGCGGCCATCCCAGGAGCGCCCTGGCAGAGAGAAAAGACAGAAACACCTTGTTTGAAATTAATCGGACACAAACTGTTAAAAACCAAACACTATTAGCCAGGTGGAACTAAAAAAGGCAAAATCCACATCTTTTCCTTTCCAAAACTCTGAAGTAATGCTATAACACCACACAGTACGCATCCTCCTTCCCCGTGCAGGTCATTCACCTATGGCAGAGGCTCTGCTTTCCAGAAATCTCCTCCAGAGGCAGACATCATGTGCACAACCCAATCAAGACCCCAGATTTCCACACCCCCTCAGTTTTAGTCCTGCAAGTGAAGCAAAGGCCAACAAGCAGAACAGTGCCAAATAAATGAGGAATGCAAAGACAGACTGAGGACCAAGCACCCAGTTCAGTGCTTTGATCCCAGATACATCAGCTCAAGCATTCTGAGAAAGGCCAGCTCGTACCCCAGAGCCTTGGTCTTGCTATTTCCCCTCATTCTGTTTGTATCACAGAAGACAAACCCTGCAGTAAAATGTTCTCAGGAGAGCTCTGAAGCCAACCATCTTAGAGGAAAAAAAAAAAAAAAGACTTTCAAGCACTACAATTCAGGCATCATTCTGCAGTGCAGAGCAAGCCACCACCACGAGACCCACAGAGTCCAGCCTGCCCTGCAATCCAAGACAGGTGCTTCGAAACCTCAGGAAGCAGCTGCTCCCACAGGGATAATGACATTTCCCTCGACAGCACTAATGCAAAAAGCAGGTCTTCCCTATCAACCCTTTGCACTGAAATCTCTGTATGCCCTGGGTTAGTATTAGTTAGGTCCTGGTGAAAAGGTCCAGTTACAAAAGCAAATATGAGGGATAACAAATGTCTAAGGAGAGGGGAGGAGGTGAGGTAGTGTTAGAAGATGGGAAATGAGAGGGGTTGGGATGTAGCACATGAGGCAGAGAAGAGGACTGGGAGCCAAGTTCAAAGTGAAAAGAGCTTGGAAAAGTTCAAACAAGGAGGAATGGGGAGCCAGAGAGCAGCAGGATCATACCTCTCAGCTTTCTGAAACAGAAATCAGGGACAAAGCTAAAAAACACAAGGACAGAAGATGGAGATCAGGGATTCTATGCAATAAATGGGGAAAAAAAGCATTCCAGATTGTCTCAGGGGTCAGTAGGTTTTAGTGAATATGGACTAGTCATGAAAGGGATTATGTGCAGCAAGCAGCTTGGGTTAGGCTTTCACAATGCATTTGGGATGCCTGTTCCTCACTCTTTGGCCTTTACATGGCAGCGAATGCAGATGATGTTATTTTCTAGTATTTATCCTAAAACTGCAATGCACACGCATGCAGGCTTGCACACACGCTGACCCTGATCCATCACTGCATTAGTCCAGGTTCACACTTGCATAACCCTACTGATGGCAGTGGGCTAGCACACATCGCTGAAGGTTGCAGACCCACAATTTACAAAACACCAATTCTCTCAAAACACTGGTAATTGGCCGCTCTCACTAGCATAAAGCATTAAAATCCTGATGTTGCAAGACAGCATCGGACTGGGCATGCCATTTGCTTTGTAATGCTCTTCTTCCCCCACCATCTCCTTCATAAATTAGGCCCCATATTTTGCAATTTCGAAGCAGAAAGAATTCAGCTGAGGAGAGTGACTGACTGACAGACACACACACAGATCCAGGTGATGCTTGCGCATCAGGGACAGTCGAGTGGTATGAGTGAGATCAGGCAGACAAGCATCACTCCACTGTTTACAAGGTACCTTAGTGCCATGTCTTCCTGGCAGCCCTGGCATGCCTCTCTCCCCCTGGAAGCAGAGCAAGAAACACAGAGAAAGAGAGCAAGAGACATGAGATGAGTCCTCCCCGGCTCTGTGAGGAGCACCCAGGTGATGAGGAAGCCTCCTGGGTGGGATGAGGCACAGCCCATTTCCCCCCCCCCTCAAAGCTCTCACCAAGCTGACTGCCCCAGCCAGGGCCATTTCTTATCTGTGGTACCTTTCAACAATGTTGTGCACAGCAGGACTGACCCTGCTGGAGTGCCATAGCAAAGGTGCTGGGAACAAAGACAGTCCCTGTATCCCACTACTGCATCCCATGCCATGGTATTCTGCATATAGGGAGTCATTCAGTCTGCAGTGACTATAGGATGAACACACTTAACTGGAGAAATAGAGAATCCAAGGGGTGCCTTGTATTGTTAGCCTGAATTTTATCTGGTAGCAAGTGGAAAATGAACCATCTAAAGATGGTCATGGAAAGACAGTCTGCTTACTGCTGTTGCTTTGTTCTGGGTGTTTGGTCCTTGCTCAGAAGGACTGTTTAGCAGGGATACACATATATGCTTTTTTTAAAAGCACTTTTTGTAATTCAGCTACCTGTGAACGACATTTTGTGAAATGCTGGCTAGTACTAGAATACACAAGAAAACTGTGGGCACCCACCTACTCTATGCAGAATACTTGACTAGGGTATTTTCAACCATAAGAAAAATAAACTAATAATAATGAATGCTTTGCACTGCAGAAGTGGGGACCACTCTCAGTCCCTCCTTCCCAAACATACTCCCTGTTCTTATTCTTAAATGAGACCAAGAAGCCAATGCTTTCTGCTGGGAGACACGCACACCACTTGCAGAGGCTGCCCCCACAGAGCAGCCCTGCATGCAAAAGCAATTCTCCATCCCAGAGACTTTCCTGGAGGAAACTGCCTGCTTGAAGAGCTGTTTAATTATTTAGCCCTGCAAAAGCAAAGCCACCTCAGTAAGAGGGAGTAAGGTAGCCCTTACAGAGGGCAAGTTACAGAGCAACCATGCTACCCTACATTTTCTGATGATGGCCTCGGCTCACTTGCACAGCCCCCACTGGCACCGGCAGGATCACACAGGCACTAATTAGAGAGCAGGAGCAACAAACGTGACACTGCACTATTAAAGAGTAGAAAGAAGCCCCAGAGCCAAACCAGAGAGTACACAGGAAAAACAAGTCTCCGTAACATCTTTAAATCCTTACATATTTGAAAGCCACTGTCATACAGTGAGTACCCACCGGGCTGATGCCTTCATGATCCCCCAGCACCCTGCAGGCCTGAGAAGGGCTGCACAGGGTGCCACAGCCAGGCAGCAGCAACCCACCAAAACCACCGCTGGAATGGTGCAGCTAAGCCAGAAGCTGGGAAACATCACCAGAGGCAGATGTGAAAGGCAAAATGGTCTGCACAGGTCCCCAGTGGGCTCCAGGAAGGTGGTCAGCAGTGTCTCCCAGCACTCCTGAGCTGATTTAGGAAGCACCACCATGCTCCCCAGTGTCTATAAAAAAGACTACACTTCTCCCCTCCAGCACAGACAAAACCCTTACACCCTCTTCCCCCACACCTGGTGCAAGAAGCTTTATCCCCATCGGTGTCAATCATGACAGAGCATGCCCCATGCTGATCAGCTCATTAGCAGTACTGGTTACAAGCTGCCAATTAAAACAGAGACCCTTCCTTTTTTGCTTCTTGCTATGAGAGGCAGATTATGAGGGGGTTATTGAGAAAGGCTGTGGGCAGCTTCTTTATTGCTCTTTCCTCAGAGCATGACAAAAAGCCTCATCCTAAGGGTCTTTCAATAAAAAAATGTCAGTAAAGCTGAATGTGATGGCTAGGCTGTGGGGCAGCGAGTCAAATGCTTATTCAAATGACCCAGGTGATCACACTTACTGGTTGTCTAATGACCTTTATGGGACTCAGATGCAGGTCTCAATATGATCAAAGTAAAAGTGGTAGCCACAGAAGAAAATAGCTAAGAGAGAATCTATGTTGTACTGCATCTGTCCCTGGGTGAGGAAAGATCATTAAGCAAACAAGGGGTCTATGTAAAACCTGCAAGCCTCTTCAGGCCTGAAATGTTCTTCACTGCCAGCAAAATGCAGTGAAACACTCTGCAAAATTGGTCATTACAGCTAAACTATGAATCATAGTGTTCGTCCCGGGCTCCTCGAAACAAAGAGAAGTAAAATCTAGACCAGGTAATTGGATCCAAAGGTGGAAGCATCAAAAGCCTTCCAGAGTCTCAAGTGGTGCTCTAGGTGGGAGGATGACAGGAAGAAGCAACTTCCAAAGACAACAAATGTGCAGATGTTCAGGAGCTGCTACTGGGTGATGTCTGGCTGCTGATTTAGGGGTACCTCTGCACTTCCCTTTCAATTCCTCTGAGCAAAGAAAGGCAGTAGAGAGAAAAGTGCTCCTGACAGCAACAAATGGAAGTCTGTGTGTGGAAGAAGAGGCTGCTATGTGACCAGGGAAGTGCTCCTTTGGAGCTGCAATTTTGTACCGCAAAAAGTGTGGCAGGTTTCATCTCCACTCTTGATGAAGTGGGAGGAAGAAGGGCCCAAGTAGTGAAAGCATGTCTCCAGGGTTGCCCTGAATCATTGCTCTCTATCATAGAACAGGGAAGGCTATCACATGTGGATGACCTTGAGACATCACTGGAAGACTTGGACACTTCCCCTTTGACAGAGACCAAATCAAAGGCTGATCAGTCCCTGAACATGGGTGCAAGCAGAGTAGGTGTCTGCAAGCAGTGAAACGCAGGAGTGTAAGTAGGGATGGAACACACCTTCTTCTTCCAGCCTTTTCTCCCACCCAGGCCACACTCTGACTTCAATCCTCCAGTTCAGTTTAATGGGAGAGCACCTGGCTGTTGAAACAGCAGCAAACAAACTCCTAGCCCCCAAAACACATTAGTCCTGTGTGTGATTCTGCTTTCATTTACACTGGCACAAACCAGAAGCGATTCCTTTGTGCTTGACGGGATTACACTGATGTGAAGATGGACATGGGAGAACCTTTGGACTTTATATGCACCACAGGATTTCTGAGGAGGTACTGTTTTCTTGTAGAAGGATGATCACTGCTGTTCTATTCAACTATTAACCCAGAGCCTGCATTCCCAAAGAACATTTCTTTAAACTTGACATAACACATCCATGTTAAGTTCTGAAGGGGCCTTTTCTCCCTTCAAATAAGTAATCTGCCCAGATGGAAAAAATGTAGAAAGTGTATATGCTGCCTGATAAATGAGATGCATACCACATACTAAATACTCAAAGTGTACGTGTCACTATTAATGCCTTTCAAAATATTACAGGACCAGTCTTTTCTCCTGGTGCTTAGGATATATGGCATGACAAAGTATGCTCTGTCATGAACACTTGCCAATGTTGTAATGTTTTAAGCACAGTCTACATTGACTAATATACTTGAAATATATAGGTACAGTAAATTTCAGTCAGATAACATCTGGGCATAGACCCTATGAGCCTGTAAAAAGTGTCCAGAAACAGACAGAAAAAAACTGGTGCCAAACCTCAGCCTGAGTTGCAGAGTTTGAGTGGATTTGATGCGTCAGCTAACCAGATTTTATGAGGAAACCCCAGCCCAGCCCATCAAATGGAGAGATGTAACAAATCATTAGCAAGCTTCATAGTCAGAGGAATGCCTTTGGTAAGAACGGAATTCCACCAAATGGATAAAGGCTGCTTTTATTGCCTGAGCTTGGAGTGTCTGTATGTGGTTAATCAGAGCACAGATGTGTACTCCATTAACTACCCCACAGAGCTGCCTCAGACCCAACTTCCTCTTACAACCCATCAGCCCAAGGAGCAGTTATCTCCCAGATGATCTACCATGGCAGAAAACTGTATTTCTCATGCCTACCTTTATGCCAGCATCCCCTTTTTCACCCTGCCCAGCGAAGAACAGAGAGGGAGGAAACAGAGAGAGTGACAGTGAACATGAAGAGAAATCAAGCAAGCAGTACAATCGTAACAGTGAGGGCCAAAGAGAAAGTAGTCGAAGGAGGGAGTGTGTGATAAATGGAGCCCTGGGCCTCCAGAGAGCACTGGCTCCTGATGTGGTTGGACTTGAGGATCTTAAGATGTCTTTTCCAACCAAGGCTATTCTATGATTCTATGATAACACAGTACTAGGCTGTATGCTGGCTGCAGCCCACCCCCCCTGGAAATGCAAGGCAGTTTATGTCACTGGAGTGGATGCTGGAGGTCACCCGCACAAATGCGGGTGAAACTAGGGAAACTACGTGTTTTGGGTGTAGAGAAACCAATCAAACCATTTCATGGACCAGAGTATACTTCTTCTCCCAGCCTTAATTCCCAGCTCTTTCTCCCAGTTTTATTCTTTAACAGGGGCCTGTGCAAGGCAGAACCTGGCCCTGGTTCAGGACAGTGGGAATCGCTGGCCAAAAATTCCCCAGACCCTTTACATGGGAGTGAGTTTTTTGGTGTTTATGGCTCATACCAGGCTCTAGAGAGCTGCCTCCAGCCCCTGGCCTTCCATATTTCTTTAGCGTGTCTCTAGGCTTGTGTGCCACTTATCTGCCCTAGGGAGATGGCCCCACTGACTCTGAGTTTTAGGGTTACCTTGGGGCCAGTAGCTCCAGGGAGGCCATGTGCACCGGGCAGGCCTGACTCGCCCACCTCACCCTGAGGAAGAGAAGAAAGAAAACAGAGGAAGAAGCAAACACAACGAGCAGCAAGAAAAGGAACCTGTGGGATGCCTGAAAGCAAAGATGTGAGAGGGATGTCCTGCACAGAGATGCCCACCACATACCAACCTACCATCCTTGTGTCTCTGGGAGAGGAGCACCATTGTCCATCAAGAAAAATATACAGGGTGTGAAATGTATGGATTGAAGGGAGTGGTCCCACGATCCTGTATCATATCAGAGCCAATATATTTGCTCAGCTCTTTGCCCTCTTTTCCCTTTTCCCTGACCCACTCACTGGGGAGGATTTTCTCCCCTACTTTCATTCATTCCTTCCACCTTTCCCAGAGAAAGGTCACAACCTTGTGCTCATTCCTCTGAGATCAGTGCAGGCTCTTTGCTTGGTAAGTAAATTAGCCAGACAAATTGTTTCATGTAAGAGGAGGTCGTAGGAGAGGCCCTCACTGCAAGGTCATTGCAGGGACCCCCTCACTGCCCCTGTGTGCTGAGAGCCACCCACCCAACGCACACAGAACAGGATGGGCTCTTAATGGAAAAACCAATGGTTCACTGGAAAAAGAGGCAATAAATTGCATCTGTCTGCAGGAGTGGGCTGTGGTCCATGGGGGCTATAATTTCCACTTCCTGACATAAGAAAAACTTCTCAGTTTATCCAGAACTAATTAAAAAGCTCTCAGGTCTTGCCATTTTGTTCACAGAGCACCCATAAAGCAACGTGGAGATAACATGGGACACAGGACTCCTGCCTGCTGGGAATGTTCGCCTTCCCCTTCTCCAGCTAACATCTCTTTAGCAGTACCTCTTCATTCCCTCTCTCCCCTTTGATCTTCCTTCGTGTCTTTCCCCTGTCTCTGTTTCTTCATTACACACTCTGGGCTTGACAACCCTGCTGTTAATCAGCTGCTGCCGCAGACCTGCCGGCCATGCCAGCGTCTGCCTTTTAACCCAGAGCAGGATCAACACTTTTCTGTTTCATTCCAGAGAGCAATACATAGCCAGGGATTTGGCCCTTTCCAGCCTCCTGCTCAGGTCTGGATGCACAAGAGGTATATTTCAGCCTGGAAGTGGTATAGAGGGGCATACAGACTGGGAGATGTCTGTACCACAGCTACTGAAGAGTTAAAGATACCTCTGGGTGCAGCCCCTCCTTACACAGGTGACAGCAGGGGATCTGAGGGCCTGTCATAGCCCCATGTCCAGTGGGAGCAGATCTCAGCAGAGATTTGCAGCCATGATCCCACAAGGTATCAATGCAGCTTAATTCATTTAACAATAGTGGAGCTTCCCTTCTTACCTTTCTGCCAGGGTATCCCTGAATCCCAGTGTCGCCCTGCAAAAGGCAAAAAGACAAAAGAAAGTGAAGCTTGGTCTGAGAAGGACAAATCCCTGCCATTTTCCCTGGGGAGATGCTGGGATGAACAGGCATGCCATGGGGAAAATTCACCTTTTGCTCAGCATGGCTCCACCAAGTCCCTGAGCCTTCAGACTCATGGGTCACTGCTACCTGCACTAGACTGAGCCCTAGCAGGGAAGGTGCAATAAGCCCTGGGAGCTGAATAATTCATGCCAGCTCTGTGCCCCAGCTCTGCAATTCCTATCTCCTCACCCTGGCTAAATATCTCAAATAAAAGCAAAGGGGAGTGGGTGGTTGCAGCTGAAAAACAACAACAACAACCCCCCCACTCGCATTTTGGCAAATGAATAAATGGGAAACTGTGGTGGAGTTAACAATAGCATTGCAAAATCAGTTCCTGAAGCGCTGGTAAATGCTTTGAGAGTGGAAGAAGCCAATAAAGCTGTGTGTGGCAAAGAATTTTGCAAGAGGGGTTGATGAGGCGTGCCTTGCTCAGTCAAGATGCAACTCAGACGTGTCGCCTGGACAAAACCCATGAGTCAGCACATGGGCTGGGCCCCAAAGGCAGTACTGAGCTGGGTTAGAAGTCTTTTGCAGCTATTTGATGTAACCTCCTTTCCCCCCTCCTCCACCCGTGGAAATGTACATGTCTCTCCTTGCCAAGAGCATCCACCTCTCTGTTCATCACCTTGCTCCCTCTAAGTAAGGCCAGTCATCTCACCTTTGGTCCAGGAGGCCCAGGTAAGCCCTGCAGATAAAATCAAAAGAGACACTGGAGTTGGCAAATGTAGGCAACATTACAGGGACTGCAGGGTGACGGGACATGCTGACTGCTTTGGTTTGAAATACCCCTTTGCATAGATGATTGGCACTGGTAAGCTCAAACATCCCTGATTTTTCATGTAGATGAATACTATCTTAACCCACACTCCCAAATAAATTCAAGCCCATAGCACTACATTCCCCCAGGCCTGATCTTGCTGAATCTGAAGACCAAAAAGCTGCTTTGCTTTATGCATTATGCTCCAGAATCTTTTCTGTTTCTCTGGCTTTGCTTGGGAAACCCGTTCCCAGCCCACTGTGCAGCTCTGGAGTAAATCAGGCGTTTGCAGCTTCCTCTGACAAGCTAAATAGAGAGGATATATTAACAAACAAACCACTTGTGTTTTTAAATGAGAAATAACCAAATGATTTACCTGTTATCAACCATGAAGTATACCGGATATGTGTGTATGTAAACATAAATAAACAAAACATCCATACAGGAGCTGCTGTCCTGAAATGAGCAGACAGAAGGAAAAAACTACTCTAGATACACTCTGATGCCTGTAGCACCCTTGTTGTTGCCTGCTTATAGCAATTCAAATGTTTAGTCATCACATCTTTGGCTCCTTAGAGTTCAAAGAGAGATGAGAATGCTTACAGGACACCAGACCCCTATATTGTGTGTGGAGAGGAGCTTTTGCCTCAGGGGACAAGACTTGCTTGTCCGGCTAGCAGACCTTGAAAACCCTTTGGAGATGGAAACCCTTTGATGCTGCAGGATCAGTATGCCATGTTTCTCC
Organism: Podargus strigoides; assembly: GCA_028020825.1. Lineage (NCBI taxonomy): Eukaryota > Metazoa > Chordata > Aves > Caprimulgiformes > Podargidae > Podargus > Podargus strigoides. Next base: position 34,525,918 of record CM051626.1, on the reverse strand, counting down.
CCGCAGCTCCCAGGAACGGAGCTGGTTCCTGGTACCCACCTTTCCATCTCTGCCAGGCTTCCCAGGTTCTCCTGCTCTGCCCTGTTGCAAGAGAGAGGTACATTAGTCAGATTTTCTGCCCTGTCTCCTGCCATTTAGCAATGGTATTATTTGAAGTGATGCTTCTGGTTTTGCCCTCCTTGGCTGCTTGCCACCAGACTGAGAACAGGACGGGGGCAGGACTTCAAAGGGGTCTCAGGGATTCTTATCAGGCACGTTTCTGCTGTAAGCAGGATAATTACATCCCATGTGTTACTTCCTCCCTGTGACCGTCTGCAGAGGCTGAGGAGGAAACAAGCCTAGTGTCACCCGCTCACACGTGCCTGTTCAGATAGCAACAGTGCGGGCCACACACCTCTGCCTTCCCTCCCACTCCCCCTCCTTCCTGGGCACTTCTTCCTGCCCACGCATCCATGTCCCCTTAAAATCTCCTGTCCATGGCTATCACAGCTTCAGAAGAGGCAAAAAAGGCTAGAGGAAATTGTCTGTGCCTTAGGGAAAGGGGAAGCAGGGGGCTTTTTTATAATTGAACTTACTGGTGGCCCAATTGGCCCCGGCGGTCCTGGGGTTCCTTTGGGTCCAGATGGTCCCATGGGTCCTGGAGGGCCAGGGGGCCCAGGGGGACCTTGGATTCCCGCTTGTCCTTGTTCACCCTGAGGTTTGTTAAAACGAGGTTATCAGCAGACAGAGCAACCCCTTCACACCACCACCCCAAGGGCCCAAGGCGGGTCAGCCTGGCTGAAGCAGAAGAGGTAGAAGCAAGTCCCAGGTTAGTGCCAGGAGAGGTTTCCAAGAGTGAGGCAGAGCCCTGCTGGGGATGGCTGGGCTGCCTGGGTGGCAGGAGCCACCATCCTACCGTTTGCAAAGACAACTGAGGCCACCTTGTCAAAGTTCTCTTTAAAAGGGATCTACAAATGACTGAGCAGTCCAAAGAGATCTTTTTCTTTGTGAGTCAGTCAAGTACAATTTATATGTCAAGGACTAACGTCTCTTGAGCTTCTTAGGAGGCTTTCCAAAGCACTTGACAGTCATATGTGAAGCAAAGCCTCCCGTGACCACACTGGCACTTCCAGGCAGAGCCATAGCGTCTTACCTCAACTTATTTTTTTCCCTGTGCTATATTTGTTGGACAACACTCCCTCTGTTTTGCCAAGGACCAAAAGTAGAAACGCCACAAAACCAAAAGAAAATAACACGATCATCATGGCATTTCTGGAGCCTGCCCAAAACAGGCCCATGTACGCCAGGCAGAGCCTGTTTTTGTAAGATTTAACAAGCTAGTGCGTGCAGAGCCACCTGCCATTTTAAGCTCTCCGAAGGAAGCCGTTTCAGCCGGTTCCTCCCCAGGCCCCTCAGTAGCCATTCGGCGGCTATGGCTCATGCCTTAGCAATGTCATCTGGCCCAAAGGACCTGGACTCGGGACCAAGCGGCGCCGAGCAGACAGTGGGTTGGAAATGCCACGTTTGAATACCAGACTGCTGATCTATAATTGATGAAACCAGTGAACTCCTAAGGCACCATGGCACCCACACTAAGCTGTTAGTCTCATGAGCTCCCCTCCCATTCCCCCTCCCTAGATAAAATATCACGACATCCTACTGCTAACAACCCAATTTATATTTGAAAAACTCTCCTTGGTGGATCCACAGGAAGCTAGAAATCAAACATGGTTGTTTCTCAATTATAAATCAATGGGTATGCAGCTTGGTCTCTGCTGCATTTATCCTCCCTACTGCCTTACACACTGCTGCTGGGTAAAGCTAAGTCTGCTCTCATGCACTGTGTGTGCAGGAGAACGCACAAAATCTGTCCCTTGCATGTGTTCCTAACAAGTGTGCTGTTTGTCCTGGCTGCCTTCAGTAAAACATGCAGATACAGGGATGTTTGCTTTATTTAGAATGATAAATGAAAGTAATAAGCTGCAAATTTCAACCCTTCTGCCATGAGCTCTATTTAAAAGAAAATTTCCAGCATGCGGGCCAGGCTGACAGGAAGCTCAGTCATGTGTGGAGTAATAGCCCTTCTCCTCCAGAGAGCTGCTGCCTTGCCGTCCGACCCGCAGCCCACGCTGGGCCAGGCAGGGAAGATGCTCTCTCTTTTCCCCATTTTGTAAGTGGATCCTGGATCACCCTGTGGCCCATGCATCCCCATGGATCCACACAAGATCCTTCCTGAACTTCCCTATCCTCCATACTATTCAACAGTCCTGTCAATGGTCTCATAGCTTTTAAGTTTAGGAGGGAATTTGGATCCAGTGAAGACAAGAGGCTTGGAGGACACTAGAGCACGTTCGCACTGCCTTCGCTTTGCTGCCTTGGACAGAACATGCTTTGTCTAAGGGAGTGCCTGGCCATGCAGATCTCTAAATACACAAAACATTATTACCACATCATTATAGTCTTATTAGTGCATTCAGCACAAAAAGACCCCCCACGGATCTAACTGGATGATAAGTGGATACAGCAAGTTGGAGATCAGGTGTCATTTCATCAGATGTCATTCTATATTTTTAGCCATTGACTGGAGCTATTTGTCAGGTTTTTAAACACCAGTTAGCCACTCTGATCGTGCCCCAGCAATGCAATGCTTGTTCAGCCTCTTAATGCAGGTCTCCACCCAGCCTGTCTCTGCTAAGCCCAAGCCCTTGGGCAAAGTGCTCTTGCTGATGGGCTCAGAGGCAGCAGCAGGATTTTCCTCTCTCAGGCGCTGGTCCTAACATTTACTTTGCAGCCTCACGTTTTTTCTTAGTATTCATACGTTGGGCTCCCGGAATTGCTTGGTGCTGGCAGATCTGTAGGAGTGGATTACACTTTTTTACACTTAGGGAATGAATACAGCAATGGTAAAACAGATCACAGCAAAGTTCTCCGGTGAAGTTAGCCTCTGGGGACAGAGGGAATTTGCAGCCCTGGCTGACGACAGGACACAGGGCAGCTATTCAAGTTTCCCACTTCATCCTTCAGCTTTCAAAGCCTTCCCAAGAGGTCAGTCCTTGGCCTGGCTCTCCAGACTGTCAATGTGAAGGGCAACCAGTGCAAGCTGTGGCGCTTTGTGTGGTGCGAACGCTGAATCGATAGAAACTGAATTGAGACCATGGGCTGAAATGATAAGGTCAGGATTTTACCAGCACTGGGTGAGGACCAGAAACCTCATGGCAGAGGCCTGTACTGCAGACTGCAGTTCCCTGCTAGCATCTGACCGTCTAGACAGGCAGCAGGGTGACAAAACCCAGCTACTTACTAGAGGGTGCCCAGCACACTTCGGTGGGGTAATTACAGCGGTTTGTCCACACAGGAAAGTTAATCCCAGTTGATGGAACAAGGGAGCTTAAAGTGGGCTCATTAAAAGCCACATGAACTCTGACAACGGACACTCTTATCCTATTCATATGTCCATAATTCATTTTATGAATTCACTTCCCAAATAAACTAAACTAAACATGAATTATGGCCCTGGAAACCAAAATAAATGTGTTTACACAAAGATTTAATGTAATTTAATGAAACCATTATAAGAGCTTATTTAAACACATTTCCCAAGTGTCTTGGACTAGACTAGCCCTTAGAAGAAGAGTTTGCCTATTCATTCATCTCAGTTAAATTTCACAGACATATAGCTGCATTTCAGCAAGAGGTTTCTAATCTCTTCTGGAGATTGAATATGCAGGAACTGACTCCTTATGGTAAGAGACTGTTTGTCGACAGTCCTGAGAACAGTTTCATGGCCCATTTCTTTTAGTTTAAAAAACTGGCTTCACTGCATTACTTTCTAGCCACATTATCACACCAAAGATTTCCTCGGCTTCAAAGAAAGTCCCTTAGCTCTGCCCGAACCTCTTGGAAACCCCTCTGTAGGGGAAGAAAGGTAGCAAGCTGATTAATTGCAAGAATCAGGGTAGGCTTAGAAAGAGGCAACAAGGAGGAGAAGTCTACCTGGAAAGTGCGTCTCTTAATGACCGGAGGTGGAGCCAGCCGCACTGAATTGAGGAGAGGCAACAGCTGAAGAAGATCAAACCAGAAGGTCACGGGGCAAAAGAGGCCATTAGGGCACCGAGAGTCAGAAAGCAGCCAGGGGAGAGAACAGAGAAGAAGGGGAACAGAGAGATTGCCATGAAAATAAACCACCACATGAGAGCCCTGCACGGAGGGCACACAGCACGGGTACCTGATGGGAGACCCCTGAGCTCCTCTGCATCGTGCGTTGCTCACAGAGGGACTTGTCACATGTCAGCCCTGGCAGGTGCAGGGTGACCCAACCCAATGCTCCCACCATTCAGAGCTTTTACCTCTTTCTCTGTTTGGAAATAAAACCTACCCAGAGCTGGGGTTTTACTCAGCTCCACTGCTCTCCTCAGGCAGTATTTACTGCAAGCCATCTCCCCTCTGGCTCTGCTAAACCGTCCAGTGACAGGACTGTTCCTCTTAATTTCTCATCGTGAGATTTGAGGCATCTATCAAAATGCCAATTTTCTCCAAGTTTTGCAAGTGTAGTTTCCTATTTCTTTCTATCTCCCCTTACAAGAAATGCAGTGTATCTCTGGGCCTCACCCTTCCTCAGGGTGCAGTAGGGAATGGAGAGAGGCTAGCTGGGGTCAGCAGCAGCCATCAGGGCCAGTAAACAGGTCCTGGCATGGCTCATTTAGCTGGCCAGATGCAGTCATCAAGGCCAAGGAAGAAGACCAGACCTTGGTGCCTCTGAGCCCTGAGCAGGGTATTGCCTTGGGAGCCTGTGCTTTGCTTTTCCTTGTTTAACAGTAACATCAGCCTCTGACTGCTTATAGCCAGGAATGCTGCCTTAGGGCACAAAGCTGACCCGGACACACAGAAATGAAATGCGCTAAAGCTCAGGAGCATTTGTTCATCCTTCTGCTGTATCCAGTTTCCACTTGCATGCATGCTGCTGTCAGCCTGGCACCCACAGTGCCGGCTCCAGGCCCAGGAATGCTCCTCTGGCCTGATCCACTTTCCTGTTCCTATCAGTTTTCCATTGAAGCTGTTCTTGATTTACACAGGGAGAAGAAAAAGAGGCTTTCTGTGCCCAGGCACAAAAATGTGCCCCTGTGTGCAACGCTTTCCCGTGTGAGGTGTGCGCTCAGACCTGAGAGGTGTGCCCATAGGTCTCCCACCACAGTAACCATACACATCCAAGCAGCGCGCTTTAATCCCTTTAAACATTGTTCTTCGTGTGTGCAGGGAAAGCAAGGATCCAGCCCTGTTGCAAAGAGAAGTGACAACCCAATATTGCAGCATCGCCGCCCTGTGATCAGGCGGGTTGTGCTCAAATGCACTGATCCAGACAGCCACAAGCTACAACAAAAGCAGCGCTGCTGGAGAATCAGCAGGGCTGATTTTACCTGAAGGAAATCCTGCTTTCTAAAAGACAGTGCAGGAGTCCCCATAGCTCAGGAGAGCATTCAGGACTCCACTGATCTGAAGGTGGCCGTTGCCTCTTCCACCCAGCTCCTGCTCTGCCCACTCTGTGTCCCAATGGCAAGTTGTTTTTTTCAGAAGGCAGTGTGCAATATTGGATCCACATCCTCGTGCCTTTACGTCAGAACTGGGTCCTGTCAGACCATTACCCACAAACCTTCAGCGCTAGGATCTGGTTAGAGCGCAGGGCTGCGAGGGTGGTACTTAGGTATTCCTAGGGGACAGTGAAGACACATGACACAAACGAGGTCACAGTTAGACACATGGCATTTTGGAGAGCAGCTGGAACATGGTTGGTCCCTCCTTTCCCTGAGCTGAGCACCCTTCCCCAGGGTGGCACTTAGGAGCAGCTCGAACAGCCAGCTCACACTACATGGGTAGCCCCACGCCCAGGCTTGTCCCTCACAGCAATGCTGGCCATACAGATTCAGAGAAAAAAGACAGGAAATTACAAGACAAGCCAAGGCATGCATCCTAACCTTACATTTCCTTCCTAAGAAAACAAAGATGAAACAAAAGTGAAACATTTTCAGGATGCTGGTTTTCCTTTCCTCGCCCAGAACATCTGACAAAGGACCTTGTCAGTCAGGAAATCAAGAACAAATTGCATTTCAGTAAAACATGTAGCATTTTTACAACAAGACTCGTCCTCTCTCTGCTGATTTGTGCCTGTGACCAGACCCTTCACGACAGCCCACCCTTGAGCTGATCTGAGGATCACCCTTTCCATGAGCATGTCTCTGCCTTGGAATGACTCATAAGCTTTTTAAAATGTTGAGCTTGCTGCCTCGTAAGGCCAGAAGTACCTCCGTGAGAGCCAAGGAAGTGTCACCAGGCTTTGCTGGGATATGAGGCATTGCACCTGCCCTTTCCCTACTGTCACAGCCCTTCAGTGTGTCACCTCAGGGTGCCTACAACCCCAACCCACCAAACCAGTATGCCTTTGCTGCCAGGTCTGAGCCCAGGCTACTCCCAGTGATGCGCAATCTGCAGCTCCGTTTCCCAGTGTTGCTGCAGGTCCTGCTGCTACTTTTCACCTTGAGCACTGAGGACAGTCGGAGCCAAGGGCTGTAACAGGAACCCAGGACACCTCTCGGGTGAACATTGTTGTTAGCTTCTTTCTAACATAACAATCTAGTGACCCGGCTCACCTAAATAAACACAGCTGACCGGCTATTATTCTACTGGGGCTGGCACATACCAATGGCTCCCTTCTCCCTTGCTGCCAGTCGAGCTCTCTCCCCAGCATCCGCTGCTCAGAGCATCCAGAGCCCTGCTCCCTCAGGGCCAGGGACCAGAGCCCAGCTAATTGTCCAGAGGCCCATCAAAAATAAACAGAAAGCCCTTAAGCCTGTCTCCCTGTACACACAGATTACAAATTCCAGCCACTTCATATGATGTCGTTCCAATGCATTTCCAGTGGATTTTCAGCACTCCGGTTGTTTTTAGAGCTGGTTAAATTTTACCGCTGTAATCCCCTCAAACCCCATGATGTACTCTCTCCTCTCTTGGCTGCAGTATATGCCAGCCAGGCCAGGATGAAGAGGCATGTGGGGCAACATCCTGGCTTTTGTTAAATCGTTGCTGTCATCAACCCTCCCTCTCTACCTCTTCTTTGCAGGCTGGGGGATCAGCATGGGGACCAGCTCACCAGAGACCAGCCAGGGCACCATGGCCAGGGATGGTCAGGGTTTTGGGCAGGGAGCACAACCCTTCCCCTTGTCTCTATGCAGGATTTTGGCCATCATGAGGGAGAAGAAAAAGGGAGGAATGACAATAGAGTCTCCTCTCTGCAAATCCCCCACCTGCTCCTGGCCATGCAGCCGCAGCAGAGGCTGTGGAAGCAAGATAGAGCTGATGCAGCAGCACGAGGTGTGAGTGGGTGACCTCTACTCCTCCAGAAACCTCAGGTTTCATTGGGTTTTGGGAGGAGGAGGACATGGTCCTTCCCCACTCCGGCGCAGAGCACGGGAGGGTCTCCAGGAAGCAGCAATGACAGCATTTAGCTGGGGGTCAGCCTGGTGGGCAGGAACAGACTGGAGAACCAACATCCCTCCTGGAAAACCTTATCTGCTGCTTTTCTTCGAAACACATCAATCAGTCGAGCGCTGCCCTCGGGGCCCCGATGACGCATCTTGTTAATGAAACGATCTATATTTCCAACAAAAAGCCATTCAAATGAAGGAGGATTAACATGCAGGAAGGCACAGGTCAGATGATAATAACGCTAATGACTTACCCTGTGCGAGTACTCTGCACACTGACCCTGTGAAAGAAGGGGATTAAAAGGAAAGAGTTTAAACCATGAACAGAGAAGACCAAAATAGACACACTGGGTCAGATCCAGAAGGTGTAAATCATTGTGACTACACTGAATTCAGTGCAGCTATGCCAATTTGCACACAACAAGCACCCTGCCTCCTGTCCCCTATCCCCAGGGCCCTCTGTTCTTGCTATATTTCTCAACCACTCAAAGCCAGACCAAGCAGCACCAAGCCCATCAAGTCCCTTCCCTGCTCACTTTTTACATTTAATTTTCAACACATCTCCCATAAAAAGTACCTTTTCTCCTTTTTGTCCTGGGGGTCCCTACGAAAGAAAAGTGATTTTAAAAAAAGCCCTCAGTACATGAAGGAGTTCAGTGCATGCAAGGGGAAAGGGATTAGGAGGAGGTGGGATTACAAGAGACGGGATACTCACGGGTTGTCCCCTGGGACCTGCAGCACCCTTTAAAGAAACACATTGTTGTGAATGTGAGGTGGATTCCCATTTACAGTGACAAGACAACAAAACCAGCGTATGGAGTAGGTGGAAACTCAGCTTTTAAATCAATTGTGGAGAAAAGTTCCCAAGAGAGATCTGGGTTCCCTTTGTTACTCTGGAGGAGTGAAAATGCACACATGTTCTGGCTGCACCGCGGGGGGGAATTATTAAAAAGAGAGGAGAAAAACCATCAGGAAAACACACCCTTATTGTTCCCAGGACCTCAGCTGACTGCACGTCTCCTCGGCCGACGCACTGGGATCAAACCAGAAGCAGCCAGGGCTGAAGTCTGAGCTACAACTGCCTGAGCCAGGGTTGTGCAACAAGGGGTGTCAGCTCACCCCTCCACTGAGGAGCGGGGAAGGGGGATCTTCAACATGTGCTTGCCAGAGGGTTACACTGACACTCAGACTCAAAAAACAGAATTAGCAGAAGAAAATGTTCAGCATTTCAGTGAGCAAAGGTGACTACAGAGCTGCTAGCTTGGCATACTCATGTTTGGGGATTTCATCATCAGAGATGTTGAGAAGAACAAGACCACATTTGGGTTTCCATCAAGTGTGGCCTAAGTTTATAATTTTCAACCAAAAGCTTTTTAGTACAATGTATATATGAAACAGAGCTTCAAGATATTTAATACAAAAAATATGCTTTTTTTTTTTCCTTAGATAAGTTGAAAGCTGCCAGATGGGTTTTCAGAAAACTTTCCATCAAATTTTACTTCTGCTATGAGGCCAACCACAAAATTTCAGCTCCCAGATTATATTTAAAGAACGTAATTGCTAACTGCAAGGCAAACACATCCCATGTATAACTAGGGAGTTGCTGTTGTGACATGATGAATCTGCTAGCCATAATGTAAAAATTACAGACGTGCATCCCAGCACTGGTATTATGAAGTTACAGAATTAGGGATGCAGCTAGTGGATGAGCTGAACTAGGATCGTTACCCTGCCTATGAGCTCGTTTCCAGCTGAGACACAACGTCATTTCAAAGCAACCCATCACCCACAAAGAAACATATTTTTTTTATTTTTACCATCTCCCCCTTCTGTCCAGGATGACCCTGCAAAACAAAGAAAACATGCATCAGCTTTGGCCATTGAAGCCTCCAGAAGATTTTGGCTTAACTCATTTACTCCTTCCTTGCCTTGGGAGTTGCCTGTCAAGGCACCTTGTCAAGGGAGATGCAATGTAGTGCATGTGGAGCTTTGCTCACACACCTAAAAGGACAATGCTCCCTGCTACCAAAAATGCTGAGAACAAAACTCTGGAGGATGAATATGGGGTGCAAAGGCTCTATGGGGCATGGCTGGGACATGGTTAAGCCACTCTCATGTTGGCAGAGCAGCTAAAGCTGCTGAGCACAGTGCTCTGTGCCTTGCTGGCACTCATGTCTGTGTCCCCAGAGCAGTACAAGAGAGTTGCTGCTGGGTCTCTCTTGAGGGTAATGTTCCTCACGGAGAAAACAGGGTCCTGCTGTAGGAAATGCCAGAGGTATGTGCTACTAGCTCCTTCTCAATTACAGCATGGCGAGAGGAAATGTGGTGTGGAACTTGGCTAAGGGGCTGCCTGGAGCGATGGGTTTCACATCAGTTGGGTTCATAGGGAAGTAGCTGTATATGTGCCTAGCTCTCTGAAGGATGAGAAGAACTCAGGTCTCTCTCTGCTACAAAGGTGATTATAAGGTGGCTCTAAGGACAGCATGGAGGTCCTTAGGGTCCTCTCCTCTTCTACTGCAACTCTTTGCAGCACAGCAAGAAAGAGAAAGAAGCTGTGGGGTTAACTTCAAATGCGGCTGTCGGCTGTCTAAGGCAGAGGGCTGGTGCCTAGGGGACCTGCCTTCTCTGTCTGATTCGGAGTGGGAGTGCCTGCTGAGGCTTTCCCTGCAGCAGCCAGGTTGTTGCACTTGTGAAGTGCTAGTTTATAGATTTGCCTAGAATGGAAGAAGCCACAATCTGCCTTCTCTAATCTCCTGGCTCCTGCATCTCTCCCACGGCATCTCTGGTATCCTCCTGCCTGCCAACCTTCTAATTTTCTTTTAATCCATGCATGTGTGTGACATTACAAAATAATCCTCTTAAAAACATCCTCTGTAACAGGCAGACTAGCAGGACAGTGGGACCCAGCAAGAGGCAGGGCAGAAAGCCTTGACAGAAGCTGGCTGCTTACCGGTTTGCCGTCCAAGCCAATAGGGCCCTGAAATAAAAAAGGAGAAATGATGAGAAATGCTTTCACTGGGGTGTCTGTCCATCTGCCATAGCAAGCACTGTGGGTTGCAAGATTGCACAGACTGGGGAAAAGATGTAGAGGTGAGGTGACTCTCTCTGTCCTCCCACCGAGTCCTGGCAGGTCCCTGCCCCATTGGGTACTAGCCCAGCTTCCCGATTGCTTCTGCAGTGACTTGCTCACTGTCAACCCATTTCAGCAGCAACGCTGGACACAAGATGGGCAGGGAAGGGAGGAGGGATTCGTGGGCAATTTGCAAAAAAAGCCCTCCACATTTCAAATGTTGCAGCATCCTGTAAACTAGTTGAAGATCAGCAGTTTTCTCAAGACTTTGATTTAAAAAGGCACCCACCTTTGGGGGAAGAGGAATTTTTGCAAATGATAGAATAATCAAGTGTCCCAGGGAAGAGGTGACATACAGCACGGCAGCATGTTGAAGGTACTGTTTGATGGGAAACAGGCTCTGCAGAGCACTGTCCCACTCGGCACTTTCTCATGAGCTGGACTGGTTTGTTTTCTACTCCTCTGAAAGCCAAAGACTACAAAAACTTGAAGAGATCTGCTTCTCCTCAGCTCAGGGGCAGCTCACAGCCCCCCTTTTCACACAGGGCAGAGCCGCAGAGCCTGGTCAGACGACTCTGGGCTGCCAATTCAATTCCTCCCGTTTTCCAGGCATAAGAGTCTCCCCTACAGACCTGCTCTGGCACATCGCGTGTCCTGGAGCAGCAGCTGAGCTGCCTGGCGGGAGCAGGGATGAGGGTGTGCGTGTGTTTGTGTTTGCCTTAGGCTTCCTAGTCATCCAGGATAAATGCATAACAATAAATAGCAACCGATTGTGTTCTCCAGCAGCCTTAATGCTTCAGAGAGTGTTGCCAGAAACTGTAGGACTGAAATGAAATTTGCTTTGCCCTCTCCTGGGCTTGTTTTCTGTTCCCTTGTCCATCTGTAGCAGTGTTGGAGAAGAATCCCTCTTCATGCTCTTTGTCCTTTCCCTTTGGCATGACCTGGGTGTTCAGCCTCGCATAGTCCCTCGTGGACCTGCATCATCCTGGCCCCCTTTGGATCACAGGGCCTTGCTGCTATTGCAGTATCACCTAAAGGCTCAATTAAGGTTGGATTCTCAATTACCTAGGGGTTATTTTCTTTGTTTGGGGGTATTTCTTGGGATGATTTTCTTTTACTGAACAAATCTGGCTTCAACTATGTTATGTTAACACTTGGGTTTTTTTTAAAATTAATTTCCTTTCAGAGTTGTGTGGTTTGTGGGGTTTTGGGTGGTTTTTTTCCCTAAGTATCATTTAAAAGGAAAAAGAAAAAAAAGAAAAAAAAGAAGCAAAACAAATGAAGAAAAAAATTGCTTTTTCCAGTGATATCAGATCAGGTCCTTGGTTTCAGACAGAAATAATGAGATACTGCAAGCACTAATGACACTTCCTAGTAATACTGCACACCCATACCTCATAAATTAGCAGTTATACTCACCGGGAATCCAGGAAAACCTCTCGTTCCAGGCTGTCCCTGGGAAGGATGAAACAGAGACAGCATTTTAGAGGAACTGAAGTGGATTTTGACTGACCGTAAGTCCTCTCTATGGAGCCTTTCCTCCAGCCTCTGCCCACTTATCCTGTAACTCTCTGCAGAGTTACCCAAGACCCAACTCCCCTCCAAGGGGAAAGTGTCTTGGGAAGGAGAGGAAATCTCTCATCCCCACTCCAATTTGTACAGGGCCAAGAAAATCCTGGAGTAGGTCCAGCTTGGACTGCAAGCAGTTTCCTTGAAGTTTCTACTTTAATTAAATGGGTGTCCCTAGCCCATATGCTGGGATTTTGGAGTATATTCCAGAGGCTGAGCTCATTTTATGGCAATTCTTGCTGCCATAAACTGGAGGCGTTTAATGCAGGGTGCTGCTCTGTGCAAGACAAAACTTGCAGGTCACTGGTGTCTAAATACAGCCATCCCTCTTCTCCTCCTCCCCTAATCTCATGTCCCAGTGCATTCATTTTCCTCACAAATAATTCTGGAGAAGATATGTTTGGGTTTCTTTCTTTTCTGTTTTTTTTTTTTTTTCCTCTGAGAGCTAAGAGAAAAAGGAGAGTGAGGTAGTGTGATGAGAGGAACATGAGCACTGAGTCCTTTCCCCTGCCTCTTTCTGGCTAGCCAGCAATGGCTACCAGTTTGGGATCAGGTACAGGAAACACTGGCTTGGGATGTACTTGGCAGCTTCTTCATCACTTAGAAACACTTAAAAAAAGAAAACATCACGGCTCTTCATTTTTCATCATTCTTCAGTTTCTGTGACCTGTGACATCCCAGGTCACAGTTACCCTAGATTTTTGTGGGTATCCAGAACCGATACTTCTTTACTTAAGGATTTTTTAATCTCAGTTTCAAAAAAAAAAAAAAAAAATGTGTAAGCCAAGTCAGGAAGCAATGTGGACCAGACTTCAGCAGATCTGGTAGCACGCCCATGGAGATGGGAACAGCAGGACGAGGTAAATCCTGTACCACGCTCATCAAGTGACCGCTGCAGCATCTTGCCTTCCCTGAAAGCCATGCTGCGATGCCAAAAAGCCCAGGTTTCTTACATGTTATCATACTTTGCCTAAAAAAGCATTTTATTCCCTAAAACAATCTGAGATATCATGACCAGACTGTTTGAGTCCCACAAGGGTTTCCAGGGAAAGAGCTGGGTACAAACAAGGGTTCATCTGCTTCTGAAAAGAAATGTGCGAGTGCATCTCTGCCTTAACCAGAGTGATCCAGTGTGGTGCTGAGGGAAGAGAAGGGGAAGGAGGGGACGAGCATGCTGGGCTGCAAGGCTGAGGTCTGCCACAGTGCAGCAATGCTAATCCCTTGGGAGAGAGCTCAGAGCCACCTTGGCAGGGAAAACCTTCACCTTCAAGTTACATCTCCTCCAGCCTCCCTCTGCCTGCAAAGAGACTCAGTGAAGATTTGACCCTTCAGAGATGGAGCCAGATAGCTGCTTCACAGAGTCTGAGGGATGCCCCAACACAAAATGCCTTGCGTTGTGCTGAACAGTTGTGGTTTTATACACAATGCTAGCAGGACCTAATCCCATATGCACTGTTTTTTTTAGTTCTGCAAAGTTGAACTTGGTCAGCTTTGCTTTGCAAGATACATATAAAACCACCTGGTCTTGTTGGCCACTGACCAGGAGGGAAGATAGGCTATAAATTAAAGGATCTGTCCACCTCTGGTTTCTGAAAAGGCAAGAATCAAGAAGAGCCTAGCCACAATTCATTAATTTCGGTTCCCTGCTGGACACCTCCCTGGACAAGAAGTGCTAAAAAAAGAATTAGGGAGAAAACCTGGAAACTCTGCAGTTTGGCTTCCTCTGTAGACTACAGACTGATGCCTCTTTCTCCTTGGAGGACAGCAGAGTAATATGCATGGTATCAGGCCAAAAGAACAGTTCAACAGCAAGCAATTCCAAGAGACTGTTTTTGTTGGGTGACTGTTTTTCCTTGTCTTCTTTTTACAATGTTGATCGTATGAAGTATGTAATCCCGGGAGCTGCCAAATCATGGAGACCGTCTGTTTCTGCCACTATCGGCACGCTGTCCTTCTCTGGCCAGAAGTTAAGCAGATCTGAGCTCTAGCGAAAGTTTTAACCTCCAAACAAAAATCTGGAAACTATTTGTCATCCCACATCTTTCCGAGTGGCCCCTTGGCCGGGGTTTCCGTGTTTGTCTTCAGTGCTCAGCCATCCTTTTGACCTATCACCAGCTCCCCAGGAAACTGGATCATCTTCACAGTAGGCTTTGGGGGTGGAAGTGTGGAGTTGTGCCAGTCCTGGTGCCTCGGGGTTTGACTGAGGTAGGCAAAAGCCCATTTTATGTATCATTTGGCATCTAGGTTTTCTGCTGCTTTGGAGGTGCAATGTGTTCTGCACTTTCCCAAAGAGCAGCAAATGCAATGAGGCAAAACAGCAGCACCAAAGCAGACATTAAAAATTATCCTGCAGACCAGCCATGTGTCCTTCAAGAAAACAGTGGTGCCTTTCTCTGTTTGCAGGACCTACAGTGACAGGGACTGACAGCTTTTCTCTCCGATTACTATAACCACACTATCTCAAATGCTGAGAGCTACTACTTGTGAGAAACAGCAAAAGTGATGGGCATTTACCCTCCAAAATCTGCTGCTTGTGGAGCAGGGTGGTCTTGCTCGGAGCTTGGCATTGAGAGACCTGCCAGCCCTTCCTCCTCACCTGCCCACATGGCCAAGGACCATCTGCTGGATATAAAACAGTTGGGGAGACTCATTTGTGTCCTGGGCTTCGGTTCTGATGCTTGCCAAACCCCAGCATATCAGGCAGGTGGGCCTGGGAACCAGCAAAGCTGTTTCTTATTAGAAACACTTATCGGGGGCTTTTGGAAAGTTAATTGGAAAGCCAGATGTAGCCAAGTGTTCGCACTGCCTAGGTCTCTCTCACTTGACCTCTGTTGTGAAACAAAAGTTGCCGGCGGCCCATCCTCCCTGCAGGTCAAGGACAGTGCTCTTCACAGGTTAATCAAAATCGGAAGTGCCCACTGGGAGGGAGAGAATTGAATCTCCAGGTCTTTTTTCATGGAAATCTCCAGTGGAGGCTGTGCAGGGATGGAGTGGGGAGGACTGAGTGCAACCACACAAAAGCAGAGACTTGATGGCTGAACCACAGTGCAAGAAACATCCAGCATTTAGGGCACATAAATGCTCCAACCCTTCATGTTGGCCTTTTTTTATGACCTTGTCCTCGCATAAAGCTTTGTCTGGCTGACTCGTTGCACCTTGCAAGGACACGTTTGCTGGAAGAGGGTGCAAAATCCTGCCTACACTTTTCTCGGCTCCCCAGCCAGCTAAGGGACTTTTTAGTTAGTGGTAACTGCTGTCAAAGAGTTTCCAAGATTCTGGGTACTGAACAACTCTGAACTACCCATCTTTGTGAGTTCCCCAGTCACCAGCTTAGCTCTGATCCTGCTCTTCTGCAAAATCAGGGAGTTTGTCCTCTGTCAATGAAACCAAAGGCTGAGATCAGCCAGCCAAAAGGGCATATTTTCTCCAGAAGTGGTAGTAGCCCTGTTGCAAGAAGGAAATATGCTTCTTCCTTTTAAGTACAGGAATATGGTTTCCTTGTAAGCAAAGGATTCCTCATTTGTTCTGGAGCATGAGCTGTAATTTCATTATATATAGTATATAATAGCAGTATAAAACCAAGCCTGGCTCAGCATGGGAACCACAGCATACAGGGTTTTTGCTCTCTCCAGCTGATGCTGTGTCTTACTGCCCTTCCTAAGTCTTTCCCTGTAACTTGCCCACATCCTGCATCAGTCAAAAATAGAGAGAAAAGCCACTTACGGGTGGACCGCGGGGCCCAATGATAGACATGCCTGCTTCTCCTGGAGCACCCTGCAGAGAGACAAAGGAGAGGAAAAGGAGTGAGAAAAGGAGGAGTGGAAAATACAAAGACAATTATATACCCATCAAGACCGGGTTAAATGAGGGTGTTCAGGGTGTGAGACCTTCAGGGCTTATGGGGCAGCTGCCGTTCTGGCCTCCCTCAGCTCTTTCCCCACACTTCTGCAGAAGAGAAATATTTTGGAGCTGCTCAGATGTGCCAGAAAATGGAAGCTGCACAGCAAGGAAAATATAAACACATAAAACACTTTCTGGCAAAACAGAGGTTCTGCCCCATTACAAGTGTGAAAGATGGCCTGAAGCCCCTGCTGTTTCCTTCCTGTGAGTCCAGAAGGACTGTCCCCTGCACAAGAAAGAAAAGAAAGAGGAATGTGCTGGGCTTCAGGGAAATGGGAGCTGCGGGCAGCTCACTGCCTGCCTCCAGAAATGCCTTGCTCATGTGCTTCTCAAACTCAGTTGGGATGGAGATTAAAACAGCGAAGTCCTTGCTGGAAAAGAAAACAGCTGTGTCTCCAGCTCCTAGCCACCCACGACGTGTGACGGGCAGGAGATGTCCCTGTTTTTGGAAAACGTGGTGTATTCCTGAGAGGCAGCTCCAGAAGCACCCAGGGCTGGGTAGCCTTGGGATGGAGCATCCCATAAACAAAGCAGCCTGCGAGCAAGTAGAGCTCTCTGCAAAACAAAGCTGGGGTCTGCCAAGGACCTAGGACTCTCACAGAGGGCTTTGGGGAAGCATGGGCAATTAAGAGGGATTTTTTTCCCTTGTTTGTTTGTGTCTATCTGCTGTCCCTTCATGTTGAAAGCTTTGGCCAGAGTGAAATGCAAGGACATACGAAGAAAAAGCAGAGTGGCTTCAGGCGGTGAAATTTTGGTCTGTTAGATAATGTTTGTTGGCTCCAGTAAGTAAGCAGAAGCTTGAAAGCAAGGAAGGAGAATCTCTGTTCTACCTTGCCCTTCCTTGCTGTTTTTCTCTCTGTCTCCTATGAATAGGAGCAAATGGGCCTGGTATGGCAGTGCCCTGCACGCATGATCCCCCTATCAGGTGAATATTCATCCCTTTCCTAGTTTCTACACGTTGTTATTCAGTTATTCATACCCTCCTAACACCCCCATCCTGCTACTCTTGCAGGTGGGAGGTACTCACAGCTCCAGGGAAAATACACTAACACTGAAGTTAGTCAAACACTTCAAAACATGGGGGGCAGCAGTACGATGCTTTACAAACCACTGCTTCTTTGGAGGGACAAAACAGCAATTTGCTGCATGGCAAACAGTTTGGGAGATGGCATCCCACAGACTTAAACCATACCATCAATTTTCTTTAGCAGGAAGAGGTCCCACCAGGTCAGAAATAGGAAAGTGCTGTGCCATTTTCTTCCTTGCTATGGCTTTCACCAGGGATCAGGCTCACCCGGGAGGCAGTGGGGAGCTGCAGGTTGATTAGGGCAAGCAGAGCTGCCAGTGGGGAAGAAACTCAATGGTTAAAACCCAGGAAGCCTTGGGGGGAGCCCTGCATGTGCCCACTGGCTCTTGTGTTGTTAGTAAATTGTCATAAACAAGAAACGCATCATCTTTGGAGGCTGAGTGGCCTGGAAGGAATTTAGGAGATAAACTCCCACTGCTGGGGAAGACAAGGGGCAGCCCGGGGGGGTGAAAGCCCAAAGCTGGCTGCAGTGGCCATGACTGTGACTGGAGGCTTGGGCTGGCCCTAGAGGAGGACAGTCAAGGATGCTATGGGCTGTGAGGAGCCAACTCACCTTCTCTCCGGGTTGCCCTTTTAGTCCCTGGGTCAGTGGCACCCATCGTAGCCACATGCAAGAGGGTGTAGGGAAAGGAGAGAGAGAAAGAGAGAGAGACAAACACAAGTGTCAGCAGCAAGGGCACACTCCCCCAACCCAAAACCCTGGCTATGGGGCTGGGATGAGTAGGGTGGCCTCAGCTCCTGCCCCAGCCCTCTTCCCCATCTTCATTCTGGGATGCCCAAGTGAAGAGCAGATCCAAAACACAGTGCTCAGCCAGGCAGGAGATGCCCCTCCTTTTCAGGGCAGGGTTATTTGGAAAGGGCAGCTGCCAGTGGCAGGCAGGCGTGCGTGTTATCAAGCCCACGGTTAGCAAGCCCAGCCAGCACGTAAGGTGGCAGCAGGAGGTACTCAGCTGGCAGGGATGCTGAAATCAAGGAGGGTCTGATCAACATGGCAGAGGGGATGGAAACAGCCTCCTGGCACGTATGAAGTTTGCAGGGCTGGCCACCGTGCTGCAACCAGGAGATCCCCTCAGATGTGGAGCTCAGGGACAGTGGCTTTGCTCAGACTGACACTCACCAAGGGTCATCCTGAAAGCCCCCCCAAAATCTTGGGGGTTAGAAGAGGATGGGGAGGACAAGGCACATGCAAGAAGTTTTGACTTACCGGCCGTCCAGGGATCCCCATCGCGCCTTTGTCTCCCTGGCAATTAAGGCAAAATCAGAGGCAATTGGAAACTGGCCAAAAGCAAGGTTATAAAACAGGACAAAGGAGCTGTGCCACAGACACGGCTTTGAGCTGTGGTGCACGTGTCCAGAGATTTTGACAGAGGGAGAGAGCAAGTTAGAGAGAGAGGAAAGTGTGTTTGTGTGTGTCCAAACCCATCTTTAAGAACAGGCATAAGTCACTAGTTCACTTGTGCACATGACAAACCAGCACATCTCACAACAGAAATGACATATGGTGATTCAGGCAGCAAAAGAAGAGCAAGAGTTTTCAGCCTAACAAAGTATAATCCCAATTTCCAACACTTCATAAAATCCGGGTCCTGGGAACTGGCCTTCTGCAGTAGCCAACTGTCACATTTTTCTCTTTCTTTACTGAAGTCATCTGGGTGTTAGCTATTTATTTATAGAGTTATCACTTTAAAACAGGATTCTCTTAGACTTGAAAATATGGTCCTGTCCAGAAGGAAGAGAAAAATGTGGGAAAACAAGCTGACACAGGAAAAAGCACGTCTGGAAGAAGACATATGAGCAGCTGTGTTCAGTGTCCTCTACCCCTTTGAGATACTTCCCAGTGCATTGTCCGGGTGTGAACAATTCTAACAGGGGTTTGGGGAATGACTTTGGGTCAGACGACACTGAACAGAGCCTCGTAAACACATGAACACAAGACCGGTGGCAATTTTCTTCAACCACTTACCTACAAGGCAGTTTTCTACCTCTTACAGTTAAATTTAACTATGTAATTTAAAAAAAAAAATAATAATAATCAACCCCCTCTGCATTCCTGGCCATCAAAACTGAAAGCTGTGCAGATTTAGAAAGATAGTAGCCGACTGCTGAAAGGTTCTTGATGATTATGGCTTCAGTGGTCATGTAGCTTTTGCTCTATATTTTGCAAAAATGACGTGATAGTAATCTCTCAGTTCCATTTCCAGCAATGCTTAGGGTTTCCTTATGTAAAACAGAGTGTCCCTGCCTGTGGCTGTAGACATAAACCTGGGTTTCTGGCTTCTGCAGTTGGAGACACCAGCCCCATCAGGGGCACCACTTTGTGCCTTCCCCCGTGTTCAGTCCCAACATGTGTGAACACAGTCTGAAATCTCTGAAAGGGGAATGAACTTCACTCTGTTTGTTTTGCCAGGTGTACGCAGAGGCTCCTTTGGCCATGCATCCCAAACTCAGATGTTATTGCCTGGGATCAAACTGTTACCTGGTGAAAGTTTAGCCACTTCCCTCTGCAGAGCTGGAGGGACGTTCAGTACTGGGGACATTCCCTTCCATGCAGCATATGTTTTGACAAACTGAAAAGCAATATATACTTTGCAAAACCATCCCTTGCAGATGGATGAAATGCTAAACAGATGCTCGATTTTAAATTTTGTAGACAATATATTATGGGAAACTGCTTTCATCTAGGGTTTTAGGCGGGTGTTCAGTCCCACTAATATTTGCTTATCTCTGTGTGCCGGCAGCAAGCAAAACTCCTGGTGTCAGCATCTTGCCCTGGGATTGCTTTGTGGCTGCTGGAGAACATAGTGCTGAGTTTTCCTGTGCTTTTAGTCCCTTAAATGCTGCTTTCCTCCAGAGCTGAGCTCCCTCACAGTTTGAGGTAAAAGCTGATTTTGTTTCTCCTGGCTCTGCTGTAGCTGATGTCCAAGCAGGAAGAGTCCGAGGTTGCGGCTGAGCTGTGTCTGGTCTCCAGTGAGTACCTGGTGTCGGAGTGGTACATGACGGCACCGTGTCTGGTATGTGACTGCACAGCATTACAGCCCTCCAAGCAATAATAGTGAAGCAGGGAGCTCCCGGTAGGACAGCAAATAAATGCCAGATGTTTATAAGGAAAGGTTGTCTGTGACAGGGAGGCAGGAAAGAGCGCTCGCGGGTGAATGATACCACGTAGGTTGGTTACAAAGTCATGCAAAGCTGCCTGTGGCTCCCACATCGGAGCTAGAAGAGCATGAAAGGCAACAAGCAGCCTCTGTCCTGAGTCAGGGGGGAGATCCAGCAGCACAGTTTGCATTTTGTTCATTATGAAACTGCTTGTTATGGCTGTTGCAGTCTCCAGGTGAGCAGCAGCCTGGGGAGCAGGGAGCTATGGCCAGGAAAGCACATAGCTGCGACCCAGAAACACATGCTCCTTCCTCACTCATGACTATCCAGCTCAGACAGTCATATCTCAAACTGTCTCTCAAATGAAGATACTGTTATTAGGGACTTTTGCATTTGTCCCATAGTGACTTTAGCGACTTAAGCCTTTCAAATCCTGTCCTGTTTACAACATGCTATTCCACATCGGGTTTGCTATGTGAGATCACTACCTTCTCCCAGTTTCTGAACCCTGGAGGCCTACTGATGAAAGTACTGCCAAACAGAGAGCATGGGGGAACCAAAAAGAAAGAATGAAGTATTTAATGGGAGCCCTGGTCTTCCTGTAGGGCCCTGAAACAAAATACACAGGAACAGGGAAAGTTAGCTTCAAACTCTGAAGGGAGGGCTTGATAAAGAGACGAAATCATGTGCAAGGGTTTAGGAAACAGAACGGTTAAAAAACCTTCCACAGCTCCTTGACCATCAGCTCTGATTGCTTCAGTTTCCTCATCTCCTGGTTGTGAAGTTTTCTCTCCTTTCGGCACGGCTCTACCCACAGCTCTCTGCACGGGCTCTGAAGAGGTATCTGCAAGTCCATGGAGAGCAAGCTAATTACAGGGCTCTTTCTTCCTTAGTTTCCATCTGCTAGATATTATTTTTTCATGTATGGAATTGCTGCAGTTGCCACAGAAATGTTGCATGTTCAGAAATGGGAGAGAAAATGTCCGTGAGAGGATCTTTTCCTTCGGATGTGGTCCAGACGGCAAAAAAGTCCGGGAACCTCGGGACTATTGCATGATTTCATCATTTCCTTCCTTCCTTTGCCCCTTTTAGTCCCAATCTCACCAAATTTCTTACATGACTGCGGGTTGCCCTTGCCTTCACCAAAGCCTCCACTGACTTCCAGAACAACAGCAGGAGCATCTGTTGGGCAAGAGGAGAGCACGAAGGCCCCTTCTGCTGGTGGGGTGTTGCTCATCCATTTCCCTGATTTTTCTCCTGGTCACCCTAGACTACAAGAAGGGCTCAGTGCATTTCTAATGAGCATTTCTGCCACACTCTAGCCAACACCAGCACCAGGGGCTAAGCCTTGCCACCTGGCATGTTGTGTTTTGCAAGCTGGGAAAAGAAACGCAGGAGAGAGATGTGGGGTCATCAGGGCTTTGGGGCTGCTATCCAGAACATCATGTGTAACAACCAGCCAGGCAGGTCTGTTGCTCATAAACTTGAGTTTCCATGCGGTTTTAATCATGAGAAGTATGACGGGGGGGGCAGGGGGGGGGAATTTTTTCCTATGGCGACATGGAGGACTCTGCTTGACTCTCCAGCAGTGAACTTTTGCTCACGGTGACTGAGCCAGTCTCACTCGCCAGCCCATCAGAAACACCAGAAGACCTGAATGAGGGTGCTGTTAGCCCAAGACAAATTCCACTTTGGCTAACGACACTCGGTCTGCCTGACTTCCTCTTGTTATTTCCATTGGCTGTAGCATTCCTCGTGGCCTGTCCTGGAAGTCTGCATGCAGAGACAGGTTCAGGGGTCGCAAGAAGCCAGGATACGGTAGCATATATTGTCAGCACTTCTCTGGTGGTCCCATGTGTTTCTGCCAGACTTCAATCTTTCATTACAATATTAAGTTTCTAACCCTTACTGCTGCAGAGAAAGCCTGGAGTGTGTGTCTTCCTCACCCTGAAAAGACAGACTGCTCTCCGGGAGATGCCTGTGTTGATCTATTGATTTCTCTCTGATTTCCCACAGCAATAACAGAAATACCAATATTACTACCGATTTTGTGCCACGTTCCTTTAGTGCCAACATGTGCCTGCCTGGGGCAGAGTGGCAGGGACAGCTCTGGATGGACTCCACTTGCAGCCCTCCTCCAGAGCAGTGCTTTCCTCCCCAAAACCCAAAGCAAACGCTGAAATACATCCACTCCAGTGGCCAGTCCTGAAAGCCCCTGGGATAAGCTGTCGCTGAAGGTTTGCATGGATCAGGGCTTCCAGCTGTAAAACTCTTTCAGACCTTTTGGCCTGGAAGGTGCAACTTTTTGGAAGATTGTTGTCATTAAATCGGGCTGTGCTCGTATATCTGTGGGAGTTAGTCTATAGCATCTCGACTTGATGAAAGGGGAAAATAGGTTGTGCAGCAACTACTTCTCCTCAGAACGTCATCTGCAAACTGTTTAAGACGTTTTTGCGTGAACAGACAAAAGATGACTACCGTATGTTTAACTTCTCATGTTCCTTCACAGAAACCCAGTATAGTTACTCTATTGTACACGAATATAAACCATTTCCTCTGGAAGGACCATGCTAGAGACAGTATAGTGTTTCTTTATAATCCTGAGAGATGTCAATACATGGCCTCATTCCTTGCATTGCTGCTTCTGGTTCACTGTGGGTCTCTTAATAGCTGTAAGAAAACTTCTGCAATAACCTAGCTATTTTCCTGAAGCCTAAATTGTCTGCACTGAGGTTTTGCATTAGCTAACATTTGAAAAGGAAGCTGTCAACACAATTTTTCCTCTGAAATTGATAGCTGTGCAGCTATACTTGAAGGCCCAACAGTTCAGCAAGCCTGGGTGAGTAGCAGGGAGCAAGTCCCTACAGCCAGCTCCTGCCATGTGTTTACGATCTATCTTTCCTTTTTTTCACAAACACGGCTCGTTCAGCGTGTGGCATCCAATGCATGTGAAGTGCATACAGTAGATTCCCCCGGGGTACGTGGGGCTGACTGCTAACACACAGATATCTGCACCCCTCACGTGTCCCTGTCGCTGCGCTCCCTCCATCTCACCCTTGAAAGCTGCAATGCAGCCAAGAGCAATCCCACCCCATTACAGGTCCAGAGCACCCACAGTACTTGCTGTTTGGGAGATCCCAGGGTGCCAGGACTGCAAAGGCAGCTACCTCAGCAGACATCACAGACAGGAGTCTTTGCTAGTTCATGCCCCTCAAACACTGTGTCAACAGCTTCTAAAACCATAGGGGTTTGGTACTTACAGGTGGACCTGAAAGAGAGAAGAAAAAGAAACAATAATTAATCTCTTTAATGCAATAAATCCTAACAAGAAGGGTGAGATAAACATATTGTACTATCTTTTGGGTTTGGCCCTGATGCTACTCCCACTTGCTGATGCACTTTCACCAACTCCCTGCTCATTAATTAAGATATCCCACAATAAGCAGCACTGCTTACAGTCACCACAAGTGCAGAGCAGCCTCTGAAAGCCCTGTGTTGGGAAGGTCATGTAAGTCAGGCTCTTAGTGCTGTTCCACTCATTTTTGGTCTTTGCCACACAGGGGTCCCATCCCTGTACATGACATCACTGATCATGGGGCACTCGTTACTTGTACGACTTCCCCTCACATCCTGCCCACCCCTTGGGGCTGAGAAAGTTGAATCTGGGGAAGCAAGAGCCCGTTTGCTGCTAAAATGCCTACACATTTTCCACCAGCATCTGTGATCTTGCAAAGGCATGAAAACGTTAACAAGGGGACTACACCTATTAAACACAACAGGTTCCTTTTCTCTTTAGTACAATCTAATTTTCCCCTTTGTTTCTGCCTCTGTTCCCATAGGAGCCAATCTGACCTCTTGGAAGTAATTCCCTCAACTCCTTTGGGTTTCTTTTATTTTAGAAAGACTTTTGGAAGCTCCCAGTATGCAGCACTGCATCTTCCATACAGAACCACTGTACAGTATATATCAGGGCTTAAACAGCACATTTCTTTCATCAGTTCCCAGAAAATGCCTCAAAATCCTGACAGATATTGTGTGTGTGGAAAGAAACCCCTGGACTCACTATTTTGTGGTTTCCTCTCTGTGGGAGAAGCAAGACACACCATACAACTGTCAGGGGTTTCTACATTTTCCATACTTTATAGACACTCTCTTTTCTTTCTTTTTTTTCCCTTTACGTAAAGTGCCAAGAAGTAAGACTAAGCAGTATAACAGGCGAGCTGACAGATAACAGGCAGCAACCTCTTCTTTGCACGGGAGGCGGATGTCACGGTGAGCACCTGCAGAATACGTCGTCATCCTAAAAATGCCCCTGGCTGAAAGTCCATAAAAGAAACCTGAGACCTTTGATGAACAAACATTTTCCACATTGGAAATCTCTCACTTAGCGTGGCTCCTTCATAGCAGGGACTACAGTGAATGGTTTGGCTATCAGGCTTTGGTGACCTAAATTTGCACTGTCAAATGCCACCCTTGGACTTTTGCCCAGCTTTCATCATGGTTGATCAAAAGAGGTTACCTCTGAAGAGTACCTTTTCATTAAAATAAAATAAAAATAAGTAAAGTTTAGCACCTTCATGGTGACCAACAGAGCTAAGGTGAACATTCACAGGCAAAAGGCTCAACAACTCAAAACTCCTCCGCTGCAGTTTAGGACAGGAGCTCAGAGAGGACCTGGATTTGGTTGGTCTGACAATCACCCATCATCAGTGTCAGTGCTAAGGTTGCTATCCTACTTGGTATGCCAAGCCTAAACAAAAGGGTTTATGATCAGAGAGTTCATTTTGGAGGGCAAGATCAGACTCAGATCCAGGAATCCTAATTTATGCCAGATTAGGAGAGGAAAAAGAAAAAAAAAAAGAAAAGAAGAGTTTTCCAAGTTTGGGTTGGATGACAATACAGTTCTGTGAGAGAACTGTTTTGGAGAGATTTTATTTCAGAGTGAGCACCCTGTCACAAGGTCAATGCTTATAGCTTGCCAGTACACGGACTTTATTTCCATTAGCAACACTATAGACCCTTAATAACCCGCCTACCCGTCTGTGTGGGTTTGGGGCGCTCGTTGATCGCATACACCAAACCGCTCAGCTAACCTTGAAAGAAAAATTTAAAAGCAAGCAAAGCCTGAGCCATCCCTGCCCTTCGAGACCAAACACGACCAGACAGCAGTACAGCTTGTAATGGTATTGCAATACCGCTGAGAGAAAACATAAGCTTTTGTTTGCTCCAGAAGCTACGTCCGCAGAGCAGAGTAAATCAGCGATGGCGGCAGCTCTGGGCCCATCAGGCCACACACCCCACACAGATCAAAGGCAGGAGGCATACTGGAGGACCATCTTTGTTATATGCCCTCTATAAAATTAATGGTTATGTGAAGGGCGGGCTGCATAGTCTTGTGTAAACACACATCAGTGAGCTGCAGGGACACAGTCTTGGCTGCAATAAGTCAATCGGTAGAGACCATCCAGGGACTGGGCTTCAAATGCCAGGACTGTCTGTGTGACCCAGGAGAAAGCAGAGCCCTCAGATATAGTCACTTCTAAAAGCAACATCATCTTGCATGGGCTGGAGGAGGGAAGATGTCCCCAGGACAGTGGGGAGGGAGGAGGTGCCGCTGGATAGGCTGTTGCAAAGCACCGGGGATTTTACAAAGTGAAATAATGCTTCAGCAAAGTGGATTTGTCATGTTCTGTCACGGTGATTAACGAGAAGGCTGAGCAGAGCTTCTAAAGAGGCTCAGTCTTTAATATAGTAAGAAGTAATTTAATGCACATTAGAGGAAAAAGCAGGCAAAGGAAGGAGGGGATCCTCGTGCCTCCACTCTCAACCGCACTAACCACTGGTGGCTGAGCCAGCCTCACCCTGGCTGCTCCGGCCATGCTGCACCAGGCTTGCCCCTGGCCAAGGGTCTGGCAGAGCTGCCCTGGCCTGGTCAGGGATGCTGGCAACCCTGTAAGCCAAGGGAGCAAACCTACAAGTCAGCCAGGCTGCACAGAACCCTTCATGAAAGCAACATGATCTACATCAGAGCCACCACACCACTGCATGCTGTCCCCATGCTCCTGCGTTCCTGCAGTCCCAGCCAGACTGGGGCAGCTGTGTAGAAAGAGGCCTGACTGCCTCCAGGTGGGCCAGGTCTTGATGGTGGTGAACTCCAAAGCGCTCCACAAACAACCAACAATCTCAACAGCCACAAATGCATAGGAGGGTTCCTCCTCTCCCATGTTTACAGCAGATTCTTTTGGGGTGAGATGGAGGTGGTGCTGCTTAGGAGATGAGCTAGATCCCCGTTCCATAAACAGCCAGCAGAGAAGGGACAAGGAATCAACAGAGCAGGGATCAAAGCTACCATGAACGTTTCTAAGCCCACTTCATAGCAAAGCCAAGCCATCAGACAGACCCAGAGCACCCAGATCACCAAATTCCTCAGACTTGGCACAGAACAGGAGCCCACATTTGTAATTAGCACTTCCAGATCCTGTGTGTTTTGAACCTGATCTTGCCAGGACCAGAGTGATGCTGCTGCTGGCATGCAGGCTACAGCACGACCGTCCGCCCACAGCGAGCAGCTCAGGAAGCATCTCTCCGTGCTAGCATCTCACTGAAAGGCACTGGAGGGCTGTAAGTGATTGCAAGCGCTGTTTATCCAGCTGCTGTGCCTGTCAAGCAGCAGGGGACAGAGGAGGAGACGAAGCAAACGTGTCAGGAGTGGACGAGTGGGAGGAAACAGAGACCTCCTGCAAAGAGAAGACCTCCAGAGCACCTTTGAAAATGAACATTAAGAAAACAAAGAATTCTTGTGGGGGTACCCGGGGTCCCTCCAAACATATGGCCTCTGGAAATTAGCACCATCTGCACTGTCCCTTCTCAGATGCTCTGGCTTTTTTGCAGATAGAAACTTCCCTTAAAGAAGCTCTGCCTTTCCTGTGGCCCATTCAACCACTGACTATCTAAAACAGAACTGCAATGACCCTTTGTCCCTCACCCACACAAAGAGATAAAAAGCCACCCTCCACATTGTAGCCTCTTTGGACTCAGAAGAGGGGATGCTTAGTTTTCTGAGTGGGTCATATTTACCCTAATCTGGAAAGTCCCACATGCCAGAATATCAGACCTTAAAAGCTGGACAGTATTGGAGTGGGTCAGCATGGTGTGAGAACTTGTGCTGATGGCAATGCTCTCCGGACTGATAGGATCATTGAAATTATCCCATCCATTTAAGGGCATTTCCTGATGTCTGGAAAAGTGTCCGTTCTTAAAAGGCTCTCAAATGCTGTTGCTTAATTTTTTTTTCTCTGACTTCTTGGATTCGGGCAGTGCAGTGTCTGCAATGTGGGTGTCTTCCAGCCTGCTCCAAGAGCTCACATGAGGGGATTTTTTCCTCCTCTATAGCACTCACGAGACGAGAAGGACAGAGAGGGAACACAAAGACGTTATTGTTGCTTCCTTGGGTCATCCTCACTACACACTCTGGGAGAAGGGGAGATGTAAACATGTAATCCATCCCTGTGAGGAAATCCAGCCATTTCACAAACCCAGAAGGCAGCCTTAGCGAATTAGAGAGATACAGTTACTTCCTGACATTCGGGACTATGTTAATTGATAACAAGATAGCTGTGGCCATGCAATTAGTTATGAAATGCTGATTAAAATGTCAGCAGCCCAAGCATGACCTTACCCAGGGTGACAGGGAGCCCCTCGTTTGTGTGGGCATTCAGCACAGCGTGATCCTGTTTTGGAGCCAGCAGACCCCAGTTGGGTTCACGGAACCCAGATGACGGGTTTGGCCTTTTTTAAAGACTGGCCGGGCAGCAGTTTTCACACAACAGATCCAGGGTACTCACAGTCTTTTAGAGACATCTTCCCTACCTTCATTAGGGTAAAAATGATACAAGGGGTGGTAGAAGGAGCATGAGCTCAGAGAGTTACAAACAAAAAGGAAAAATGGCACGTGTCTTGCCATAATTCACTATTATTAGTTGTAGAGGAAATTAAAGACAACAGAAATCTTCAAAATAAGAATAAAAATTTTAAACAACACTGATATACCCAAAGCACATCTTTCAGAAATTTTGCTTCAGGTGTTGTCAGCAATAACAGACAATCTAGGTGTACAACTCCCTCCAGAAAGCACGAGCCCCTTGCAAAGGCCAGGCCTCTTTATCCCCAAAACATCCCCCTCTTGGCTACACCCTTGCAGAATGGCAAGAGGTTCTTCAAAGCATTGCAGAAATGTTGGACAGCGAAGAGGCTATCAGGATTTCACTGCCAAAAAATGTGACCAACACTAAGCTGAGGCACCAGGTTATGCCAGTCACTCAAGCTCGCCTCTGAAATCAAACCCATGACATCACTGAGACTCGGCAGTTAGTATCAGCAGCTGTTGAGGATAAAAGTCACTGCTCAGGCACTCTGAGCATCCCAGCGCACCACCATCACCACCAGCCCCCACCAAGGAGAAGGCCTGAAGCACAGCACCAAGAACAAAGTCCATGGGAAGCCATGCCTAAAGCAAAAATCAAGGTGGAGCCTCACAGAAAAATTAACACAATTAAGCAGCGGTCTCAAAAAATAGAAGAGAGGGTCTGATAGTGGAGCTAAGCCAAAGATTCTTAACTGCATCTCCAAGCATCTGTTTGTTTCAAGAAACGTCTAGAAGGACAAAAGGAGCCACTCAGCCTCCAGAGCCAAAAGCTGATGAGGAAAAACTGGGCCGTTGGCATAACCACAGCGAGCCCGTTAGGCAGATTAAAGTGCTCAAAGATGAGGGTTCAACAATAGACAAACAGAAATATTCTGACAAACATTTGGGAGAGCCCCTTGTGAAAACAAAGGGCAGGAAAGGGCCAAGAGCAGATGGCCCGCACGGTGCTGGCTGAACCCAGGACAAACACAGCACCTTCAGCACTGCCAGGGGAGAAATGGTGGGATGGCTGACACAGGGCAGAACAATGTTCGTTTCGGGCAGGCATCCATGGGTCAGCAAGCTCCTTCCAAAAAGCAAACAATCACATTTGTTCCTGCCATGCTGAAGCACTTAGCACCACAGAACGCAGAGAAAATAGGGCTGGGAAGGGCCCCCGGGGTCAGCTCGCCCAGTGGGTTTTCACGCTTGGGATCTGAAGGCCCCCTCAGGGTTTTCCAGTAGCAGTGTGGACCCCTGGATGGTAAATGGAAAACGGATGGTGTCAGGCTCACTCCACTCCACCACCTCCTGCCAAAGAGCCAGTGTGCCCCTGGGCTCGTGCAAACCGCCAGCTGAAAACCGCTGCTCCCCACTGCCCCCTTTCTCTTCCCCTTTCTGCCTCCCCTGAGCAAACCAAACAGAGATTAAAGGATTCCTGGGGAATGAGATGGACACAAGATTGAGGAGGGAACATCTTCAAAGGAAAAAAAAAAAGTCTCTACCTAGCCTATTTGGACAAATATTTCTCTAACCTGTCGCTGTCCTCTGGAGATGGAGACACTGCACTCTTCCCTAGTGATCCGGACCAGGCAATACCCATGCCCTGACTCATGAGGCCATATTTAATATGTTTCTAACAGACTACCCAAAATTTTCAGTGTTGTTTAAGTCAGTCAACGACCTCTGATGCACAGGCATCAGCTGTCAAAGAACAGCTTTTTTTCTCTCCTTTCTGTGATGACCTTTTATGTGTTTGAAGTCTGCTGTCCTGTTCTCCATAGTCTTCTCTTGTCTTCAGAGTAAACAAAACCTAATTCTCCTGTTTTTTCCGCAGGGGGCATGTTTTCTGGACCTCTGGTCATTCTTGTTGCTCCCCCTCAGCAGCCCGTTTGCCTCTTGAAGTGTAGTTCTCAAACAGCAACCTGCTCTCCAGCTTGCTATGCAAGCTTGACAACTTGGTGAAGGCAGAAGACATCGTGTCTATTTACCTTATCCACAGGGTCTTGATCACAGAGGGAAACTGAGTTCCTCCCTGTCACCACCTCTGCTTTGCCCTTATCTTCTGAAATGTCACTTGTCTTCCACGAGCTCTCAAAGGCTCAGAGATTTCTTCAGCGTTTCTCTAAGAAGCTGGTGTCCTCACTGTCTGGTGTGACCAGCTCCCATGCTCCAGTGAGGGAGAAGGTCTCCTTCTCACTCACAATGAACATCTTCAGCATTTTCTTGGTGCCCTTTACAGTCCCATCTAACCCTGGGCTTACAGATTTTCATCTTGCATACTCATTCATTTCAAATCCTTCCAGCTTTACTTTTCTTCTGTCCTGAATTTCAGCTCACTGAGGAGTTTACTATTTTCTTCAGTTAATCCCTTCCTATAACTCCTTTGCACTGGGACACAAGTTCTAGCTCATGCC
This sequence comes from Podargus strigoides, assembly GCA_028020825.1. Lineage (NCBI taxonomy): Eukaryota > Metazoa > Chordata > Aves > Caprimulgiformes > Podargidae > Podargus > Podargus strigoides. The sequence continues at coordinate 34,495,422 of CM051626.1, read as the reverse complement.
TTTAACAGTTTCCCTGTGAGACTGCTGAGTCTCTTCAAATTTTTCTGCAGCTCTTACGCTCCAGGGGTACTACCTCACTAATTCTCCAGCTCCTTCTCTGTTTTTGAAGTCCACCTCAAACACCTGGGCATTTTCACAAGCACCTCACAACTCTTAGTCTAAAGACACACATGCCAATACAACAAGCTACCACTCTGATATAACCCTACTCTTGACAGAGAAGACTTTTGATAGTTTCTCTGCAGCTCCTACCCTACATCCTCTAACACATCCTATTCCATGCCAGGAATATGGAAGGTGGTGTCTGAAAGCTCTGGAGATCCAAACCTGTTTGAAAACTGCAGCTGGTTATTCAGGAGAAGTCTGACATTCCTCCATCAAGGAGCTGACTGCTTCTCCTGCATTTGGTCAGGCCCTGCACAAGTCCTATTCCTCAGAGAGCTGCAGAATTAGGAAGGAACCACAGGGAAAAACTGGCCAAAATAAATCATGACTGGGTAAAGCAAAAAAACAAAAATCCATGGCACTTTTAATTCCTGCTGAAAATTACAGTCTTTCTCATAATGTAATTGTCTGGGAAAAGTAGAAAGTTGAAACTTACTATAGCTAATCATTATTTAATTAAATTCTCTGATCATGCACTCAAAATGCAAATGATACATTTTACTCACTTGTCAAATTGCATAGATAGGTTTTCTTCCTACATCATTTTTGCAATTAGCAGCTAATTTTAATATGTAATACCCTGTTACTTTTTTTTTTTCCTAATTCTTGTTATTCTTCCCTCTTTTCCATCTGCTAGCTCTTTTCTTCTTCCTTCCTCCTTCCAAAATACTCTGCAACTTTTATAACAGCAAATTCTGTCACCTACCCGGGGAGGAACAAAAGACCATTGTGTTCAATTTATCTTTTAATAGACTCCTTCCTCAAATACCTCACAGACTGCCAGTACTGTCTTCCAGACCCTGTCTCACATCCTTTTGAGTTATGAAAATGTTTGGGAGGGTCTTTCCTTCAATCGAGACGTTTTTCCACCCAAGATGATTGATAGCCCCAGTTACCACTAATTACCCTATCAGCAGTTGGACATAAGCCTAGCCACAGCGCTCTTCCTCCAGAGGCCGGCAACACACCCTTGTCGCTCATTATCCTCTTCTTCAAGGATGGAACAAACTGACTAATTAGAGACACCATAAATTCTCCCTTCAGGCTCTTTCCTGATGCTCTGCCTTGTTTCCAAACAGAGCATGTGGAGAAGAGCAGGGCTGATGCTAGTCCTTTCAAAAGGGAAAATGCAGTGCAGAGCTGAAGCAGGTTTGCTCAGCATGTTTTATTGCACAGGAAGAGGAGAGTATTCATTCATTCATCCAAATCTAGCTGATGCTTTCTTAGCACATCTCAAACTCTGTGAGGTTTGCTTAGCTTGGCTACCCACGTGCAGGGCTCTGCCCAGGAGGAACCAGGCTGGAGCAGCATGCACATATGGAGACAACCTGTGCTAGCTAACAGGGATAAACATGGCTTTCCTTACCTAGAATGAACTGAGCATGCAGATCCCTCCCCTGTCGCCTCCCGTCCCCAAACCAGATGCTTTGCACAGCACACGCTATAGAGAGCACCATGAGACTGGAAAAGCTTTTTTTGCCAACTCCAACCAACTGCTGCCTCCCTGTTGAGTGCGGTCTGGAAAGCACCTGTATTCTCTCATCTCACAGTGGCAAATTTGACTCAGTAAGTTTGCTAAACTCTGTCAGAACCTCCATCTTTGAGAAAAAGGTTTTTTTAATTTAGGCATACAGGACACTATTTTTTAAGGGAGTGAGAGATCCCAATGACAACCTCAAGAAGAAAAGAGATCACAATGAAGATGGAAAAGAGATATTTTACCCTGCCCCTGGAGCAGAGAAAAATAACTTGGAGGAAAACCAACTAAGTTTAGAAACTAGTTACTCTGAAGCTCTTCCTCCCAGCCAAAAGGAAAGGCCCTGAGAGGAAAAGGACATTATATTTAGAAAGAAACTTCTCCAAAATACATGGGGTGGGTGGCAAACATGCGCTGCAGGGACGCATGCCTGACAAAAATATTGTTTGGGCTGCTCAGCCACTGCTCAAGAGCCCCAAGTGCTACCAAAACAGCAAGTCCTCGTTGTTCTAGGACAAAAATGAGCAAAGAGGAAGAATGAGGGCCAAGGTCTGCAGCAGCCTGCCACATGGGAAAGGCACGTGGAAAAATCCACGTGGAGGTGGAGGCAATGGCTGAATGCATAGTGAATCATGTGGGGCCGAGGACAGCGCATGCCTCACACCAGCCCTCAATCCAGGAGTCACATGTTTGTAGCTTCCCTTCCTAAAGGGCCTGAGAGCCACTTCCCATCACTGTCCCAAGAAACTCCAGGACCTCTGCCCGTTAAGAGTTAGGTTAATGCAATAGCAGAGCACAGGGATTCATGGAATTGTCAGAGCTGGAAGGGATCTCTGGAGATCATCTAGCCCAACTCCCCTGCTTTAAAGCAGGATCCCCTAGAGCACATCACTCAGGGCTGCATCCAGGCGAGTCTTGAAAATCTCCAAAGAAGGAGACTCCACAACCTCTCTGGGCAGCCTGTGCCAGTGCTCTGGCACCCTTACCAAAAAGAAGTTTTTTCTCATATTTAAATGTAGCTTCCTATGTTCCAGCTTGTGCCCGTTACCCCTTGTCCTGTCACTGGGAACCACTGAAAAGAGTCTGGATTATCCAGGATGGCTTTGACATCCAAGGAGAGAAATATTCACAATCACACCCTATAACCCCCAACTCCTGTTTCCACAGAAAAAAACCCACATTTGCTCTAAGCACACAGGTCATCCATAAGCAAGAGATCACCACACACATGAATTGGGAGTAAACTAAGAAACACAAGGCTACATCTTTCAAGAAAAACACACCACTTTCCCCTTCTCCTTTCCATCTGTTTTTAAGTCCATGTTAAATTGCATTGCACAGGGGATGCCAGTCTCGCAATGCCACAGCTTCTCCCTGGGTTTTGGAGAGGTCGGGACTGAGTGCATCGCTCCCTGGTGAGCAGAGGGCTGAGACATGGCTCCCTCACTGTGGCCAGGGCTGTTCCACAGACCCATAACTCTGTGGGGTGCTTTTGGGGTTTCAACCCCTCTTTCGTCTGTGTTACACTTGTATATAGTAGGGTTTAAGGGGGGGGTTAATCTGTAGGCAATGGCTGCCATTTGGGGAGATGCAACTACTCCCTCTTTGCAGCCAAAATCCCTCTAGTAAGGAGCTAATATTTAAAAACTAAATAAAAAAGGGGGGGGGGGGTTGGGAAATATCCCAGCCCATTGTGTGTTTCAGCTCCGTTAGGGACAAGGCCAACACACAACTCCCAGCAGCTGCTGCCGCCTCCAGCAACATCTCCTCCCTTAGATGGCAGTGGCTGATGATAGAGGAGGAGGACAAGCAGAGCAGCCACCAGGATCCAGCCGCATCCACCCAGCACTATGTCCCAGTACCAGGTTCAGCCTCAGGAAGAACCCTCCCCAAAGGCAAAGCACAGCCCGTGGTCCCACAGTCCTCTCTACCTGCTGCTGTTTGAGCCACATGGCAAGAGGAGCCTGGTGTGGATGGGATCGCTGGGTGGTCCCAGCGTAGTGCACACGCTGCCTGAAGCAATACCAAATCATAATAAACAAGTCCCTCGCACAAAGCCCTGTCAGTGCAGATTCCAGTTTGGCTGATATAATCTTCATTTTCTCTTTGAAAGAAAGGAAAAAAAGAAAAGCAAAAAGAAAAAAAACAGACATCCTAAGGGAGAGGAGCAAGGCAAGCAATGGATTGATACTGCCCTTGTGTGTCTCAGCCCCCCGGCGTGGGGAAAATGTGCTGTTAATCAGCCACCCTCCCTGGGGAATACGCTGATTTAATTATCTCCTGCTTGCACAGTCTGGCTGTGATGCTGCTTGCCCAAGACATCGCATGAGGAAGAAACAGACACCGAGCCTTGGCAGCCTGGTTGGAATGGGATGGGCAAGAAGAGCAGGAATCACCCTGGCCCTGTTTTGGGGAGCGCAGGGGTGAATTGGTCCAGGAAGGCTGTGAGAGTGGGCTGCCTCCCAAACCCATACATGCAAGAAGTAGATCGCATCAAAGAGCACATCACCGCCCCACGGGTACTGTAGAGGGGATGGATGCATCAAGGAGTCACCTTTCCCCTATCTGAAACACAACCTTATTTTGCAGGAAATACAGCAAAGACATGCAATGTGCAAGGGGGTTTCCAGAAAGGAAAGGGGAGAAATAGCCAGATGCAATGAAGAGGAGATGCCCAGTTAGCAGGTGTCGGGCCACAGCCCTCTCCCCTCACCAAGTGCACAGCACAGACTCCACATGTGAGCACATCTCTCCAACCCTCAAACTGTCATGCTGCTGGTGTTTTGCAATGTTAATCTGGGATGTGCTGGAGCATCACTCCAATGCAGGCAAATATTTTCCAGGGCTTATGTTTCACAATGCTTACCAACATCAAAGAGGCAGCACACAGAGGGGCAGAGACCTGGTCCAGCTCCTGGAAGGGGAGAGCTGCATCAAGTGCATCAACCCTCAAAGCAATTCACTGGACAGTGACTTTGAAGCAGCTTCAGCACGAGACATGGTTTTCTGCTTCCCCACCTGGGAGGCAGCCGGGATGTTTAATAATTAATTAAATAAATAAAAATTAAAGCTGTATGCTTGCCTGCAAAGGCCGGCGCAAAAAGCGTTGCTGCGTCTTTAACGGCTGCCAGTGATGGGAAACTCATTGGTGTGTGTGTTCAGAGGGGGAAGAAGGTTAAGATGATTAACTGGTGCTAACAAGTTTAGGATGTGGAAGAAGTATTTTCTTGGACGTCTATCAAAGAGAGGATTGAATGTTCCCCGGCTTGGGGGGGGCGGGTGGTATGTGTTTAACAGATGAGGTTTCTGCTTCCCAAAGCCACCCAGCCCCGCATGATGCAACCTCTCCTTTTTAAACTGCTGCCTCTCCCCCTGTCCCATCAGTTGTACCTGTGGCCCAAGCCTGGCACAGGGGCTGAAAGGTGATCCAGGGGGAGGAAAGCTGCCTCTCCGCTCTTCCTGTTGATCCGAGCCCTGGGACACCCTTTGGGCACCGGTGGATCAGCCTGGCCCTTGGTCCCCACCAGCCAGGGCAAAGGCGTGGGCAGATGCCCGGAAGAGCCAAGACGGAATCGGGTGTCATCACACTGAAACCCAACACCCCAGAGAGGAGGGCTCCTCTGCAAAACCCCACTCTCTGCCCCACTGCAGGAACACCAAACAGAGCCATCCCCGCCACCGGCTGGGCCAGCAGCCTGCTTTTTATGTCCCCATTGCCCTCAAGCGCACAGCGGCGGCTAACATTAGCAAAGTCCCCTTGCAAACAGCTTTGGAGCGAGCCACTTGGCGCCTGCAACATCTCCCTTGGCCCATCCCGGGTATTTTCGGTGTTCTTCGCTGGCTGGCGGGCGCCCATGCTTTGCGCAAGGGGCTTGGATGCCGCCGGGCGCTGCGCCCTGCCGTCGAGCCTGGCGGCCAGTGCGACTCGCCTTCATTCCTCTGGCCACCACAAAGCTGCCAGGATGGGCAGCACACGCGAGACCCACGTCGCAGGGCCCGGACGTGCGTCAGCAGCTGACGCAAACCAGCCTGGCCATGTGCATACAGCCCAGGCCTGGGAAAAATCCTCCACCCCGGTAGCACGCTCGCTCTGAATCAAAGCCGTCGCCGTACAGTAGCAGCGCAATGTGCTCTTTGGGTTTCCCCAGCCAGCTGGGATGTTTTTGCCTTGCTTTGTCAAGGCGCTGATTTATGCCCATATGTACCATATACATTGTAAGCACAGGCACGCAATGGTGTAAACACTTCTACCAAACATCTGTACACAAACCCCTCAAATATGCAGAAGCTCCCTGCTGCAGCCCTTGACATACACCCCAAGTGCCCCACAGGCAACCTGGCGGGCCCTGCTCTGCGTGCGGGGTGCCATTCATCGCTGGATGTGTTATATAGATGCAGCCTGGGAGGGACACAAAAAGTCACAGGGGGACCATTACCTGATATAAATCGGCACAGCCACAATGCTTTTCTCCTGCGTCAATCTCTGCTCGGGGCTGGAACTCGCCATGGCCAGTATCTGCTCCTGTGCACTGCTATGCATCCATTCCTTCCTCCAAAAACTGTCTTTCCCACACATTTAATCCTCAGTGTCTTTCTCTGCACCATACCCTTGGATTGGGGAAGAGGTTAGTTCACCCCTGGATTTGGATGGAGGATGGCCCTACCAAACAACCGAGGGCTGGGATATAATATCTTAGATATAATATACAAGCACCACTAAAGTTAATGCTTATGGCACCAGGACTCGTGCACACCTGGACACAAATGTTCACCCTTTTGCACCTTTGGGGACAGCTCAGCCACCAGAGAAACAGACCTGCAGCAATTCTGTGAGTTTGGGGGTATTTCCTTCCACCTTCCATCCAGTTTAAAATAGAAAAGCTTAAAATAAAAAGTTTAAAATAAAAAAAAAAAGCGCATAAAAGGACAAAGATAGGAGCTCCAGGGTGTCCAGGGGACAGGCCTGAACATGGAAAGTGGGAATTATACAAAGCAGATAAGTGTAAATAAACATGCCACTTGTGCCCATCATCATGCCTCAGTACCTTCCCTTTTTTATTCACTGACTGTTTATAACCATATTTTGGATAAAGAGGAAAAGACAGAGGTTTTTGCCTTCCTAACTCTGTCAGTATGGTGGCACCATAAGGACGTGCTAGCCCTTCAGCCATTTTACAGCCCAGGCAGTGCTCACAGACATGTCAATGGCTTATGTGAACCCTTCTAGTCTGCACCGTGGCAACAACAGCAGGTTCATTAAAATCAATTAAATACTCCTTAATAAAGTCAGCTTAAATCCCAAATGCAGACTAAGCCGGATGAATTGATTCTTAGAGGTATAAGGAGCATCCTTGCTTCCTCTTACCGTCCCTCAGCCATGGATATGGCAACCTCCAGGTGACAAAAGCCAAGGCGGGGGTGACTCCTCGAGCCACTCCAGGCAGTTGTGCAAGAGCACAGCTGCCTACGTGTTCAGAGAAAGAGAGTTAAGCGACCAAACAAACTGTTTGTTTGTTGTTTTCCTGAATTGTTCATCCCCATCTATTCATAACTGCTCCCAGAATCCATGGAATTCATTGTGTGGTTTGCATCTTCAAAACAAATGAAACAACAGTATGCCTAAACCAAACAAACCCCAACCCAAAATACAGCCAGCAGGCCAGGGCGCATGAGCAACCTTCGAGGCTGAAGTGTGTGTATACTCTAGAGGGACCAAAAAATGTGGATGGGGGAACATATTTAAATTTCAGGGAATAATAGAATTCCCAGGGAGATTTCTTATAAAGCAGGGGGGAAAAAAGGAGAAGTATTTAAGCAATGATTATGCTGCAATTTTTCTTCCAGATGTGCCATGCCGTGGGGATGCCATGCCAGTGAATTGCATTTTCTGACGTGGCAACGTGCTGCTCTGGGTGTGGTGGTGCCGATGCCCGGCCGGGGCAGCCCAGGCACTGCTCCTGTCGGAGCTTGGCTCTCCAGCCAGCGCAGCCGTGAGGGCTTTGCCAGAGTGTTCAAGGGAAAAAGGCAAATTCAGAGAGCTCAAAGCTTTTGGCAAGGAGTGGCTGCTTGAGACAAATGTCCTAAAGCAGAAAACACCTTTTGCATAGTCAGCATAGAAAACCATGCTGACTTACTGTTCTGAAAAGGAGTCAAACACAAAACCGTAGCATTTCAACCAGTGCAGTGCACCACCTGACAGGAGGACCATGGGGATGTGTTTCATTACACACTCTCACCCTCATGTTCCTTGTGGCTCTGAGCCAGGGCAACTGACACAGCTCACGGCTGCTGGCGTTTAAACAGCCACGGTGACCTTTCCACACTTTCACCCCACACCAGGGATCCCAAACACCTTCTCCCCTTCTCAGGGCTCACCTGGTGTGTTCAGGCTTTTAATCTCACAGGAGCCCTCAGATCTGTCCAAGCAGCAACAGCAAGCTGAGAAAGGACCACGTTGAATATGACAGCAAGAAAACACAAAAGCCATGAAAAAAACCTGGCAAGAGGTGGAGAACCCTGGTTGGGATGTGGGGCAGGGAAGAGCAGGCAGGACTTGGGCACTGACCCTCTTTTTGGCTCACTTCCCCAGAGCCATTTGGGGAAAACATAAGAATCCCAAGGGAGAAATGGATGCATCCACTAGGATGCAATATCCTGCCCCGGTGCTGCGGGGCCAGGGCTCAGCCCACACTGCCCTTGCTGCAGCCATCCTCACGACTCTGTCATCCACCAGCCCAGGTCCTGCCCTTCCCAATATTTTCTCCTTCTGCCGGCTGCCTGTGGGGCCAGGCAGGGGTCAGGATGTGGGAAATCCTGTTGCCTCCCACCAGCTGGCCCTGCCAGCTCTGGGTGACACATCCTGGGTGGTAGCCAAAGCCCCACTGCATCCCCACGCTGTTTCTTACTTGCATACTCCAGCAGCTGCCACTGTGCCAAGGGGTCCAGCCAGCACAGGAGGGGTATACCCAAGGAGGTGAGCAGAGGGCAAGCAGGATGACTGGACTGAGTGTGCACACCATGTGGTACACAGCCCTGGGGTGCAACTGGGCTCACCACTGCACCTTTGGTCTCACGGGCCACCCTGCAAGAAGGGAAACTGCAGCAACATTTTTGAGTTGCAGTAGCTCCTGCTGGTATTTCCATAAGGTCAATCAGAGCTGAATACAGTGGCCAAGTGGTTTTCCCTGCACCCCGAGCTGAGGCAGACAGGGGACGTGGGTGAGGTTTTGTACAAGAAATGCCCAGGGTACAACATTCCCTTGCAAAGCCTCAAAGACATTCCTGAGAGGACCCCAGTTCCTGGCTAATGCTAAAATCCTTGCAGCTGCCCCACACCAGGCTCCAAGCCCCTGTGACAGCAGAAGGCACATTGGTTTGCGGTGGGGTTGTGCAACCTCCCTTTGACAGCCAGTCCCAGTCCCCTGGAGCCCAGTGGGCTGGAACTGCCTCCTCCCACAGCCCAGCTCCCTCCTCTGCCCGAGTGCTGCCACGGGAAGGGATGGAAAAGCCATTCGACATCCCTCCGAGCCACTTCCCTGCTTGCACGGCTGACCGCCTCCAGCATTGCGGGCTCCCAACCTGCCCAAGGAGAAACTGGACCAAAACAAGCATTGTGGGGGCAGAGGGAAAGGAGCCAGCCTTTTTTTTTTTTGAGGGATATTGAAGACTGGAGCAGAAAGCCAGCAGACTGAGAAACAGCCATGTGGGGACTGTGAAAATAGGAGCTGAAGAGAGGAAGATGGGAAAGGTCTAATAAAGAGTCTCATAGTATATAAAATACACAAGCGCCCACCTCCACCAGGAAGACTGTGGGAGGGGGTTTTGGTGGTAATCCCTGGCTGTTTGAGACTGTCCAGGCAGACAGGGTCTGGATCTGCAGCTGGGTCTGGATTAGACCAGGAAAGCTTAGGTTTTCACCCTGTCAACCTGAAACACAATGCTTTTCCCTCGTAGCATTTTGATATTATGTGGCAGAAATCAAGGAGGTCAGTTGGCTGTGAGAGGATCCTCCAGCCTCAGGTAGCTCTCCCAAGCTCTCAGCCACATCCAGATCCCATACAGAAAAGAAGTATTTCCCTCATCTGAGCAAAAGTCACGAGGGAAGGCTCGCTCCTAGAAATCAGACCCATGGTCCCACCAGCATCTGTTCAGCCCCAGAAAAACTCCCCAAGACTCATCCTAGTGCACAACAACCTTGGGTCAACACTTGTGCTGAGCTCCCTGTCCACACTTGGCACAGGCATGGCACAGGATCTGGGGGTGGTGGATAGCTGGGTACAGTCATTGCTGCCATTGAGGCTTCAGGGCCCTTTCCCGACCTGTACAAAGTTGTCCCAGATCAGTGTGGCAGACAGTGGTGACAGAAGGAATCACACAGATTACCCATCAGATGAAGGGAACCGAGCCATTAATTACCCAGGAAGGTTGTGCCAGCCTTGGGGGCTGTGTCCTCCCCAGTGAAACACCACTGGAAAAGGCCATTGCAACCACTGAGCTCAAAAAACACAATGCTGGGGAACGAAATCTCACTCACAGGTAGTCATCACACCCAGATCCAGCCCAAGTGATCTGAAGAAGCAGCTTCCCAGCTGAAAGAAACTTATATTTCCTTATCATTTGCTATAAATACAGCTGTGCAGTTTTCCTGACTGTGTTATTCCTACGGACCTTATCACATGCACTCAGATAGCCTCAGCACAGTCACACACTTCACAGTCTTCTTGCTCCTCTATTCCCAGCTTTTCCAAACCATTTACATTCACAACCCTCTGTGTCCTGAAGCTCTTCTACGACAATGGGTCACCCTGCCCTGGACCTCCACATCCATACTGAACAGGTCAGCAAATGAATTTGTCTTCCTTTTCCATGCAGGGACCTGGCTCACAGTTAGGGATGAACTCAAATATTGCTTCTGATAAACATTTATTTTTGGTGAGGAACATGATGTGTTTATAGGCAGTGGAGCAGGCCAGTGAGAAGCAACGGGCATGCGCCAAGTCTTACAACATCCTGATGCTTCTCAGTGCTTCCGAATACCTTGGTCTCCCACAGCAGTCACATTGTCTGGTCCTTAGGGCATTTTAAACACAAGGGAAAAAATGCATTGGGGAAAAGGATCCCCAAGGTCTCAGGCTGGAAAAGAAGCCATGTTGAAACAGCACAACAGTGCTTTCAGGTGGCCTCCGTTGCATCAGTCTAGAAACCAAAGGAAAACACCCCAAAGCAAAGGATCTGAGATGAGACAATGGCAGGATGAAAGTGCCTTCATTTCTGCACTGCCCAAAGCCAGTCAATACTCCACCTTCCATAACACCAGCTTTGGACAATAGCTTCAATCCCCTTGACAGATTAGCTGGCAGGGCAGGGGAAATTTTTACAAGTAGTTTATGTGTCCGTAAGATGAAGACAAGCAAGTTGGACAGGTAAAAAGGAAGCCTGAACCTTTATGAGACATTTATTATTATTGGCCTCCTAAATCACAGCTGTCCTTCAGAAATACTATGAGCTTAACAGAATGAGCAGGCACGTAAGTGTTATGGGAAACCCAGTACCAACTGCTGCTGTGGCTTCACAAGGGATGTGGGTATCTGTAACCAAGTGTTATGATCTTGATGCTGAAATACTTGGGCGATTCATATATCAGACACATCATGTAGGGGTCACATTCAGATGGCCTCAAAAATCAGCGAATCTCTTTTTTCACTGCTTTGCATTCAAATTCTAACTTTCTTTTTCCAAGCTGGCTCAGAAACACCAGGAGGATATTCATTCCTGTGGTTTTATGGCATTTATATGTCAAGTCTAGGCAGGAACTTGAAAATGGAGTAGTGCTATGATTTCTGTTCCCATTGAAGGGAAAAGGTTGAAATTTAAAAACTCAGTTTTGATAGCTTAGAAGAGTTACTTCAAAGACATTTCATTCGTACCATCTTTTAAACCAAAATAGTTCCTATTGTTTCTTTCTGGGACTAAAAAGAAAGTCCAACAGTCCTCATCTGGACTAATCAAATCAGGCATTTTTCAATGCTCTACAAGTCTGAATCCTGGATTTTGGTTCTTTTCCATCACAAACCCACATATCTTTACCTCTTGCTTTTACAAGCTGCTACGTTACAAATCCATTTCAATCTAACAAGAGACTAACTCCTATGTCTGTACACAAGTCTAAATACAGTGATTACAAGACATTACCTACAAAGACAGACCCCTTCATCATTTCATCCACCATTATCCCACTGTTGACTGTACTTAAGTACACTTTGATATGCATACCACCAGACACTGTGAAAGACCTTGGGCACCAAAGAGAACCAAGGAAAAAAAACACAGAAAATGGAAATGCTGCTTTCAGATGCTCATCCAGACACAACTTTCCCTGCCTTTTTCTTTTCAAGATGAACTTCAGCTACTCAGTTTGGATAAACATATTCAAACTCTCCCAAAACTTCATCGACTTTGGATGGCACTTCTCTTATTTTTTCTACACAGTCAAATGCATCAAAAGACAATGAGGAAGGCTGCATGATTCATACTAATGGAACGAAATGCCATTCACAAATGTTTTTTTCCATAGCAATTTGTCACTCATTGTATTGAAACCACTTCAGATGTGTCTCAAAGAGCCTTTTGATATTAGCATGATTAAAAACATAATGCAATTAAGTAATCCCATAATATTTCTGTACATTATATGAGCAGGACCTTGAGCGACCACTTCATTCAACCTCCTGATAAATGGCCATTTCTAAAAGAAGACTGTTATTCTGCAAGATGCCTCAGAGAGTTGCATAACACCAAGGAATTCAAATCTCACCCCAGAGCAAAATTTAGCTGTCCAGCTTGGTGTTGGGTCAAGCCTACGTGTCTCAAACCTTCTCATATCAGCCAATAAAGACGCACCTCCCAAGAGTCATTCTGCTCAGTTCAAAATTGATGTCTAAAAGTAATGGGAACATTTGCCCTCTAGATGCATCTTTCTCTCTTTGTTGACTATCTAGACGTCTACCTGGATGTCTATCACTTTTCCTGCTGTTTCTGTCATATGTGGAGTTCGTATTTACATATGTACTAGCCTTGTTACGCACATCTCCGTATCGATTTCCTATACCTCAAGCACACTCTTGCACAAGTACGCATAACTTTGCATTCATATACCACACAAAAAAAACTTTCAACAAGATGTAGATGGAGAAGGCCCTTCCAAAGTGCTAGCCATCCCAGATCCCTACCTGCCGGGCAGTTGCATCGTTGGTGTGTGTCTCGAACTTCTCGATGTCTTGGCAAGTGGAACTTTAATTTCTGTCAAGGGAAGAAAAAGAACAAAAGGATTCATTAGTATCATTAAAACCAAAGCCTCAAATTCTTGGAGAAGTGGGACTGGGGGATGCTGCCCAAGTAGAGATGGGAGAGACGGAGCAGAACAGTTTGGGAATGGAGAAAGGCATTAAAGTTCATAGTCTTTAACTAAAAATGTGGGGTTTGATTGGAAGCAGGCTGAGGGAGTTTCGTAATGGCCTCCAAATGTGGTCCTCCTGACAGGCATTACAAAATCAAGAGCCAGCACTAGCAAATAAAGAGGTGACTGCGTCCTCACAAGAAAGCCGCCTTTCTCAAAAGACCCACTCAGCAGATGAAAAATGGAGATCTGAAGCATGTTCTCTTCCCCCCTGCGGCAGACTCCTTATGCTCATGGAGACACCTGGATGGACAGGAAGGGTCCCACCAAAAAATTACAGCAGAAGGTGGCCTGAAAACAGCAACAGCATTTCCTGAAACCTTCAGAGGCTGTGAAGTTTCATTTTTCTCAGAACAAGACAAAACCTATCAAGATCTTCCACGAGGTGGAATCATTCAAAATGTTCATTCCCAACAAGTTTGGATTTCTAATGGTGCTGGTGTGTCTGTTCCCTGCTCTCTTGTCCCATCTGTGTATCTCTTAAAGGGGCGATAGAGTCCATCTGAAGCCACCACATCTTTCTTCACTGGAAATGTCATTAAAATTGACCCACATCCTGAGAAAAATGCACTTCAGGGACAACATCCACACCACCCCTCATAGGCTTTATTAAAATAACTGTGACTTAGTGAAGAAAATGCAAATCAATCAAATTAAGTTATTCATTAATGCCTGTGAACCGCACTTAGTTAATGATTTGAGAAGACTGAGCTGCTGGGGTGCCTGTGCTAAGGAGTCATTCCCTCTTCCCTTCTAACCCTTAAGCCCAATTGTTCATCCTGGTTGCATCTTCTCATTGTCCAACCTACTTCACAACCAGGGCCAACATTTCAAAACAAATAACATCATGTTGGGCTCAACAGAAGCCCATGCCCAGGGTCACACAGAAGTGACTTGATTTTCTCAAGTAAGTAAGCACCTTCCTGCAAGAAGGCATCAATTTCAGGAAAATTTCTTTTAGAGAGGAAAAAAAAAAAAAAAAAAAAGGCAACATATCTCTGGCTGGGATTAGGGAAGGCAGAACTAGCTGGAACACTTCCATTTTTCACTTTGAAAGGACTGGCTTCCTTATTGCAAGTCAAAAATCAGGAAGGGTTGTTGTGACTGACTAGAAATTGAATATTTTGAGAGCTATTTTTTTGCGTGGCAGACTGAAATGTTTTGATAGTGAGTTGATTTGCTATCGGGGTGAGAAGAGGGTTTCACACAACAAGAATTGCCAGTTCCCATACAGCATTTTATCTGTAGTTTACCTTCTTAGTTTAAAAACACGGGTAGGTGAATCGTTGCATTTGGGCATGTGCCTATCAAGCTGCCACCCCCAGATGGCACAGTTCTGCTCTGCAGCGCTGCCTGACATTGAACGTTTTGTGCTAATGGTCAAACATGGGCACAAGTAGGACAGCGGAGCCTTTATTTGGATACTCATACTGGTATGTAGACTTACACATTCCCATTTCCATCTACACATGTGCCAACCAAAATGTCTAAACACAAGACTGCCACATTTGGGTGGGGTTCCCATGTTTGGGAATTGGGCTCAGCACAGGGAAGGAGCAGAAAGTAATTTCCTAACCAGCAGGAGTCCTACACACTGCAGTAGGGTCCTTTAGAGGATAGAAATCTGTAAGGAAACATGCAATAGATCCCTGCCCCACCAAGTGCAGAGGCATCCCAGGGGCCAAGGGGAAACAGCCAGTGAGGAAAGCAGAGTTAGGGCTTTCTGCAAGAAGCCTTGGCTGGGCTGCTCTGCCAGCACACAAAGAGAGGAGCAGCATAACTGGACTTATCAGGGGAAGTGATGACCCAGCAGAACTTGAGTGCAACCACGAGAGGAACAGGAGTGATAGCATTTCCCCACAACTTTATCTGTGAGGTCATGGTAATGGAAACATCTAGGATAACCAACAGCTTTCTCAAGGACAGGGGGCCCCTTGGGAGGGAGGTGCAGATGCTGCTGGGCATGGCTGGCAGCACAGTCCCAAGTGCTGGTACCATGCAGCCATTGGGCACTCACTGGTATTGGGCATTATCTCCATGCCTGTCCATCGCAGCGATTCCCTGGACCCCAGAAGCTCTGCGTATCCCTGGGGAGTGCAAAGGGCAATGGTGCCATGGGATTGCTCCTCTCCAAGGGGAGGCAAAGCTTACCAGGAATTTAGGGGCACCTGGAGTTCAGTTTCCTGCAGTCTGTTAAACAAACATTGACTGCAATAGAAAAAATCCTTCGCTTCTGGAGACCTCAGTTCAACTTTGGGTTGAGATGGCAAAACAAAATTAATTCCCCGTCTTTTCTGCTTCTCTCATTACCACTATGCTAAATACTGCCTGGTCCAACAGAAGAGTCCGGCTTTGCTCAGGAAAGCCAAAAAGAAGGGCTTTCCTCTAAAAGTGGCCTTTCCAAGAGAAAACTTCCATTCCCAGGCAAGAGAAAACTATTAATTTTAGGGCAAGTTTCACTTCTGAAAGCAAAAAGAAAAGAATGTGGTCTCTGGGAATCTAGTATTTGTGTTCTCCTTTCTGGGATCTAGGGTTTGCTTTTTCACCTGAGGGTCACCTAAAGCACTGAACATCAGAGCAGCAACTGGCTACCTCTTGCCTTGGCAGGAATGCTGAGAACACTTCTTATAGTCAGCCTGTCTACATAATGTGCTTGCTCTTGTCCGTGATGTTTTTCAGTGACATAATGGCTGCACCTTCCCCCTGCACTGAAAAAGCCTTTGCCAGCACTGGAGCCACAGCTGACCAGCTCCCACATGGGGACTGCACCTCTGTGTATTCAGAAAGCCATCACACATCTCTGAGTGTGGAGGAAAGGGGAAAATCCTCTGCCTGAAAGAGGGCAAGGGCAGAAGGGTTGGGCTGAAACACACGCTGGAAACGGGCAATAAAACCAGCATGGGCTTTTCCCGCGGGTTTTGTTAACTGGCTGCTAACGTGACAGGACAGGGCTGGCTTCGGAGGAGAGAGCAGTAAAAGCGTGACCTCTTCTGACATTAAAGGACCATGGCTGTGGCCTCCTAAACCTTGCAAGTGCTTGTCTGTTTTGGATGGGCACTTGAGATTAGGTGAAAGAGAGGGCACTTCTTCAAAGGGGACAGATTAATAGCTCTTTAGCAGACGTAGTTGTTTGCAGTCACCCGAGGAGGTGAAATCATTTCCCACCACTATCTCCAACAGCTAAAAGAAACATGTCTCAAATAGATAATCTATTACAACCATCAGGAGGATTTCAAGGGCCGGTGGTTTTGTTAACTCTCATTGTTTTATCTCCAATTTTGCTGTTTTTTCTTAAAGGCCCAGCTCCTGGAATCACGGGACCCTGTGGTATAGAGCAAAAGCAAAGAGTGAGCCATCCTAGATGGAGCAAAAAGCTTGGATATAACACCATCTAGGTTCAAGGACTGCAGCAGCTGGAAGGAAACAAGACTTGGCTACCAGAGGAATTGGAAGAAAAAAACAACAATCTCATGATTTTGGGGTGGAAAGAAAACACTAAACTGAAGATTGAGGCAGAGATGCTTAGAGCAATCTTGCGAGTTTAAATGTCCCTCCTTTGCTTGCATAAGGAGAGAGTCCCAGGGAAACGAGCCTATTGGGAAAGCAGTAAAGATCAATGCTCCCTTCCCCAGCCATGACACAGCCCCTCAATCCCTTCAGCATCACTAAAGACACGACAAACACCTTCCACACAAGCCCCTGAGAGGCTGAGCGCACTCAACACAGTGCAGAGGAGCAGCTGATCTTCCCCCAGACTTTACAGGATAACTGCTGTTGTGTTACACACACACATACTTCTATTTCAACAAGCACACAAATTCTGTGGGTTTTTTTACTAGCAGCAGCACTGAACCCATCCTCCTCTCCATCCTCCCTAGCTTTTGGCAAGCAAAATAGCATCAAATGTTACCCAGCATGGAAAATGACCTTGTTTTCTTCTTCAGAAAGACCTGCCATTCCTGCAAATGCCAGAAGTGAGTTTATTTGTGCTCTTTTTATGTGTCCCTGATGCCCCATAAATGCAGAAAAATTCCTACGTGGAGCTAAAGTTCTCCCTGAACTACCTGCTTCTGGCCCATTCTGCACAGATTTTTTTGTAGGCAAACTTAGTCAATTTGTGTCTGGTAGAAAATTCCTCTCTGGTATTCACTGACACCAGGCAGAGGTTCACACAGTAGCACATGAAGCAGCACTGGTCTGGCTGCTTCTGGCAATGCATCTGTCACCCTCTCCTTGCTCATCCTGAACTAAGATGGAACCACTGCCACAGCACAGCCACTGCTCTAAAATTGGGCTCCAAGACCAGGAAAACATCCCCACCAGCTGGCTTAAAATTAACATTTTGAACAAACCAACCCAGCTCCTCTCCCTACCAGTTTGCTTTATGTTCACTTCACTGGAAGGGCACCTAACAGGACTTTGGCATTTTGTGCTTTTCAGTGCAATCCATACGGTGTCCCCACAGCTGCTTGCAGACCCCTGGGGACCTCCAGGACACAAACATGGCACAGTCAGGAGGGCACCACATGCTCCAGCTTGGAGCACAGAGCAGTATGGGTTTTGAGCATAACCTCAGCCAGCTCCTGTATCAGTTCTCACAGACTCTGCTTCTTCACATCCCTCCAGGTGAGCTTCACAACCACCAGAGCTACAAATGGGCTCCTGTGCCCGTGGTTCCCACCTTCCCGCCCGGCTCAGACCAGCTCTTTCCAAAGCCAGCATTTCTTTAAAGCTCTGCTATTTTATTTTGTGATGGATAACACTGAGCTGGCAGCTGTGAAACCCATTAAGGTCGAAACACCAGGAAACTCTGTGAGGATGTGGCAAGTGAGAGGCAGTGAGGGTCTGAGCAGGGGGGAATGAATATCCCACTTTCACGTCCATCACGGCAAGCCCAGCTGCAGCCCCTCTCTCCCCAGTCCTGCTCAGCACTGTCTCTTACTTTCATTGTTTTTCTTCTCCCATCCTTTCCATGCACCCCTTTAACTTTCCTGGTTTTCCTTCTTGTCCTTTGCCAGCCAGTCCTGGATACCCATCCAACTTAGCCTCGCTTCAAACCTAATGAAAAGGAGGGCCAGGGAGATTTGTTTTGCTTTCCTAAGCAAAAGCCCCATATGCCACCCCACCATCTGTCCATCAGCAGACCCCCACCCTGCACCTCAAGCTGCCTGGCCCACACCAGCGCCTCTGGCTGAGGTGTAGAGGTCTGAAGTAGCTGATTTAGGAGCTTAGCTGAAGCAGTCAACAGAGTGCGGATGGTCTCCTCCTCAGAGGGCCCAGCCCTCCTCCCATTGTAGCCAGCAGACCTTCCCAGGTATAAAGGGACAGGAGATCTGGGCCAGGCATCCCTGCTCCTCCACAGGCTCGGGTGCCTTTCTCCAAGCTATATTTGAAGCTGCAGCCCAGCATGAAGCTGGTTACTCCGGTGGTACCCAGGAGAAAATGCTGGCCCCTCAAGCAGTGGTTCCTGTCCCACAGCTCTTCACTGGCTGGGCGAGGGCTGAAGTCACCCCCAGGGGCTGTTCAGAAAACAGAAAAGGTGCTGCCAGGCACGTGGGCATCATGAGAGCCCCATTTCCTTGCTAAGCCGAGCTATAAAAAGGCGGAAAGGTGCAGCAGCCAGCAGAGCCAGCAGGACACAGGGGGCCATCCGGCCCTGGGCACCACTCCCAGGAGGCGTTCTGTGGCACGTCTCAAATCACTTGGAAGAGAAACTGCGACTTCCCAGGAGACTCGTGCCAGTAGCAACAAGGGGAACACTGCATGTTATCCACTGCCCAATGGCAAGGAAGGAGTCCCTGCCCAAGGATGCAACCACAGAGCACAGATCAAGCCACTTGTAACACTTCTGCCTCCCTTAAAAGCTCTTCTCTGTGAGGTACTGCCCCATGGACCTTGTCTTCCCCTTACTCCTCATCCGAAGAGTCCACTCAAAACCACATCCCCTCAGCTCCGATGGTGTTTGGTAACTCAAGGTTCACAGCTTTCGGCTGCAAACTCCAGTCAATCCAGGGACTGCTCCCACGAGACCCATAAACAGTAGCCGAGCCTGTCAGCTGTAAGTTTAAACTTCTCACGGCAGACCTTCACTGCTCCTAGAAAGCAAGGAGGGGTCCCCAGGTCCCCCCTGGGGGCCAGGCAGCACTGCCCCGAGGCAGGTCCCAATAGTCACTACTCTGATCAAACCATTTCTCGCCTCGTTTGGCAATAACAGCACACAAGATTTTTTCAGACACAAACAGTTTTTGGGCTAGCCCCGGGGATCTCTGCAGCCTGTCCCTTGCCAAGGCTGGAGTAAACAGAGAAAAGGAGTGGTGGGTGGAAACGGCCCCAGCCCCGAATCTTAGCCCCAAGCCTCCTCCAGAGCTGCGGGAACAGGTCAGCGTGGACCTGCCCAGAGAGTTCAGAAACATGAACCACTATCTGCTCCCTGACACATGTCAAAACCACTTCAAAGCCCTGATGAGGTGAGGAATCCTGCAGGGTACCCATCCCACTAAGGACAGAGGAGCCCAGGCAGCCCCCAGCAGCATTAGCACAGTAAAGTAAAAGGTGTCTGCAACAAAAATCTGTGCTTCTGAGCCCTCTTTACTGACCTGCTGAAGCTCAGGCTTCTTCAGCAGCAGCTCTCCCCCATTCTCAGAGGAAAAGTGTGCTGGCTCCAAATGGAGTTTGGATGGGGCTCAAGCGGGCATAGCACAGCCATATGCTCTGCACTTATGCTGTGGCAGTGCCAGAAACTACCCTGGCAGTGCCAATGTGCCTCATTTTCCTGATCCAGGAGCCATGGAAGAGGTCACAGCTGGCACAGCAGCAAAGCCAGCCCATCACGACATTCATTGATGTGTTTGCAGTTACCTTCTCCCATAGTCATGCCAGCTGCAGCATGCCTCACCTGTCCCTCTCCCGGGGTCCAAACCCACACTGAGTTCCCAGGTTTAACCTCTAGCTCTAACTCTTTTGGAAGGCGATGCCACCAGTCACCAAACAGCGAGGGCTGAAGGCTCTTCCCTCCCTGCCAGGACCAGGGATGAGGTTTCCCCCTTTGCGAAGTGCCGGTGCTCAGCCACAGCATGGCCTCGGGCAGAGGGAAGCAAACACTAGGCGTGTTTGAGAGGTGGGAGGGACCTGAAGGTACGGGAAATTCAACCTAGCAGCATCACTTGTGCAGAAATACATTTTTAAGGGAGGGAAAAAAATGGACAATGCAATTATGCAAGCATGCACGTGCCTAAAATCTGTAACACTGCAAACTATACATGCAAAATGAAAGGACACCGACCTCATCAAGCAGTTGGTCAACTCTTCCCAAAATAGCTGTCTCCATTTGGTCTGCTGAGAGCCAGGCAGGGAGCTGTGTGGGTCTGTCCGCTTCCAAGTGGGACACCCGGGACTGCAGATCGGAGGTCCGAAAGTACAGCAGGAGGCTCAGCACCAGAGAAAGCAGGGAGACACCGGGCAGCCCCGAACCCAGCAGGAGAGGGAGGCGGCAGCATCTCTCCCCATCTCCGGTCCTGGGGGGAGCCACGCACCCCCTGTCAAAAGCTGCTTCGCTGACGCCTTTCCAGCTCTTCTCCTCCAACATTCCCTCCCTGTCCTGAGAAACAATAAATAAATAAATAGAATAAATAAAGCCTCACTCCTACTCCAAGAAGCACAATCCAGAAGGCATAGAAAAAGAGCGTCCAAGGGGATCCCAGTGCCAGCAAATGACAAATAACAGCAATAATGACAAAAGTGGATGGGGAGGGTCTTTAAAAAATAAAAACAAACCTCACACACATAAAAGGGGTGCACAAAAAAAGAAAAATTATCCAACTGCAGCAAAGAGTGGAAGGGGGTGAAAAATAAAAATCTGATCAGGATTTTTTTTTTTTTCCTCCTGTTTCAGTCTTTTGGGGTTTTGTGTCCTTCCAAGCTGCTGGTTTCAGTTCCTTCGCAGACAGGCCAGGAGCTCGCACATGAAAGTCCCCATTAGAGAGAGGTAATTCTCAGCTGCTCCGGCGACGTTTTGCTCTGGCTGATGGTGGCTCCCCTGTAACATGACACACTCCCTCCGAACTACGGGGCTGGGATGATGAGCGAGCTGCGCGGCTTCCCAAAGTAACCTCCTCTGCTCGCCCTCTCTCTCCACCTCTCCCTTGCTGCATGATTAATTTATTTATGCAAAGCGCCGGGGTGGGATCGGGCAGTGGGACGCCCCTGTCCTGCTCGGTCCCCAAACCACCTCTCCGCTGCCAGCCCGTCCCTTTGAAGTGACTCTCGCCGAGGTTATTTATAGCGGCAGGAAAGAGACTGTAAAGCAGAGGCTGGGCTCACACCAGCCTGCGTCCTTTTCCTCCCCGCAGCCGAAGGGCACTTTACAGCATGGTACAAAACAGGCTGTCGCATCCCCCGCACGGACCCCTGGGCAGCCCTGAGGCACGAGAAGTAAGGTATTTTGACCCCAATATTTTGAGGAGAGCAGACAGGCAGGGTGAGAACGAGAGGGAAACATCTGGATACAAAAGCTGGCAGCTAAGGGCTGTGCAAAAAGCAAGCAAGGGGCAGCAGTGAGAAACACCCCGGGCGGGTAAGCTGCAGTGTAAGGGGGGAATCTTTTGGGCTTGATTTGGGCATATAACCTGCCGAGCCTGGAGGGCACTGAGGGCATTCAGAGGAACTAATCTGCTGAGGCCCTCTAGTGAAGCAAAGCTTTCCATCACTTCATGTCCCACTGGGCATAGGGCACAAGACAGAAAACCCTCTTGGGGGGAGCAGTCTCCCCAAGACGTGCTGTAGGGCAGCTCCAAGCCATGCGTCTGGGAAACAGAGCCTCGTTTTGTTCTTCGGGAGCAAGGGAGGCCCACCTCTCCCAATTTTTCTGAGCGTGACATACAATATTTTATCCTCCAGGGTGACATGCTGAGCCCCTGCCTGTCCGTCTGTCTGTCCTTTGATCCCCTTCTTGAGCGCACACAGCAACAAAGCAGCACGGGGCCCACTGTGGTGCACAGTCATTAAAACCCGGGCAGCAAATTGGTCTCTTAAAATCTGGCTCCCTTGTGGCTCTTTTGCTGTCATTTACACGTTTTAAATGAAGATTTTGCGTGCAGTCTGCGCTGGAAATTACTGACAGAGGAAACCCATATTCATCTCTCACCCGATCTCCATTTCAGAGGAACTGGAAGAAATAGACCTTCTGGGAGCAGGTTAAAGCAAGCACGAGCTGTTTCTTCTCCACCAGACAAACCCTTGGAGGGCCCAGTAGCACACAGCCCCGATTCTTTGAATGGCCTCATGCCTTTCACAGCCATTCGCTTCCCAAAATGGGGTTTTAGTGTCTGCGAGGCAGGAAATCCTCTCTTTATTTCATTTAGCAGGTTTCTTGTCATCTCACTGCTCAAATTCACGTTGCTGCTCCAGCATGCATGGAAAACGCCCCTCTGATGGCTGCAGCCTTTCAACAGTTTCTCATGAGTGGGACAGAGCCATATAACCCACAGACCTGGTGTACACAGCATATCTATTCATTTGGGAGGCACAGCCACCCTGGTCTCCTACCCCTTGCTTGGTCTCTTCCCAGTTATACCTGTGTTAGCAGCCTATTTCTTTGCAAAAGGAAAAGGAGTCCGAGTCTGTGGCTCTGCCAGAGAGAAACCGTGGTCCGTGAAGATGCCATCTGCTATCACAGCAAGTAAGTGGACAGTGAGAAATGAAGGAGAGATGCTTAGAGGCTGATGAAACAGTATTTGGGAAGCAGAGATCTATATGGGGAAATAACAGTTGGCAACTGGGATACTGGGCATCCTAGAGAGCTCTCAAGTACACTACTTAAAGGCTGGGGTTGAACTGCTGATGAGCACAGCTCCCTGCCTGTGTTGTACATAGCTTCACCGAAAGCTCACTCTCCTTTATACCAGCCCAAGCACTAAAAATCACAAAAATGCACTCTCTAAGCTGAAAACGGAAATCTGTTGGGTGTCTACTTTTCATTTCCCCATGCTGGCTGGGGAGAGCCCTCTGCTCTTTCACTCTGATTTGTGATAGAGACCCCGCTGTCCAGACGCGAACACTGCCTGAATGACTCTCTAAGTGCCTTTTCCTGCCTCCCCGCCAGCCCCTCTCCAGCTGATCAGCTCATTGAGGGGGTACGTCATAGCTGCTGCAGGCTGGGGAGCTGCACTCAGCCGGGTTCCACGCAGAAGCCTTAGCTGCAGATGTGCAGGAGGGTAATTTTTTCTATCCGTGAGCCCTGTCATCCCACGCCAATATAAATGGACTAGTTTAGCTACAAACCTGAGCCAACTGCGCATGTCGAGTCTGCAGCACTGCTCGCCAAATGAGCTGCCTCCAGAGATGGGCGCCAGCACATGGAGTCACATCATCGCTCCTCGAGCTGAGCGCAGCCCAACCTTCAGCTCTCTTGGAAGCCTCAGAGGAGGTGGGTGCTGGCCTGAAACCAGTCCTCCTGCAAGCTCTTGACTCTCGAGGCTGGTCAAGTAGAAGTAGATGCTCAGTTGCAATCAAAGGGAGTGATTTCACTGACCAGTGACTCTTAGGACAGGCTAGACTTCCCTTGATATGTCAAGCTTCAGGCTATATCCCCTCTCTCCTCAGAGAGGTTGATGCAGTTCCTTACAAGGACAGCAGCCACACACTTCCATCACTGCCAACAGGTCCTTCAGGGTGGTTACGGACCTCAGCACAAACATGCAATGAAGTCTGGAGCAAATAAAACAGCTGAACCCCTCTGTACAATGAAAGAAAGCATTTCACATCTAGCACATGGCACCAGGTCAATTGATAAATTGGACATCATTATGGACAGGTAAGCAAGTCTCCAGGTTTGTCAGTCTGTAGCTGGTACTGCCACTTTGTCCTTCTCAGAGGCATTTGTATGTGGACAGTGTCTTACAGAGAGGTTGCCCAGCACAGCTCTTCTACAGACACACAGTGTTCACAAAGGGGCATGATGTATGGGAATTTCCTGCAGGGCACAATGTGACCTCATTGCTAGAGACCATAAACCTTCTTTGACCCCAGGTAGGCACCATGGGCACGAATCACTTCATGCCACAGGACAGAAATTGAAGAGACAGACTTAAATGAGGTTCTCTGTGTGCATGGTTCAAGCCAACAAGGTATCCTCAGAAAGTCTTCACTTGGCCTGAAAACGGGTAGGCAACAGCAGCAGGCCTTCCTCACTTTCCTTCACTTTAAGCAGAGCCTTCCATAAAAAGTGTGCCCTTCCTGTCACTAACTGGAAGTTGAAGCCAACTGCATGGAGATGGCCATGCACTCAATCCCACCAGTAATCTCCAAAACAGCCTGAGGAGAACTTCCCTTTTCAGGCCATTTACTAGGGGGAAAAGAAAAAAACAAAACAAAACCCAAAAAACCACCCCATTTCTCTCTTTATATTTTTTTTTTCCCTCTCAGGAAATGTGGGGGTCTTGGTGTGCTCAAACGAGCCATTAACTAGCAGCCGACATCTCTAGCTATTGTAAATATATTAACTCAAGGCCTTTCGCTGCATTTATTAGACTCAAGTACAACATCTGGAAACAGATGTTTTCAGAGTGCAAAGACGAAGAGGGAGGAGGGGAAAAAAAAAAAAAAGGGGGAGAAAAAGGACTCTTGCAAGTGGAAATGCATGGATCTGCAGACCAACCCTTTACAAAACGCTGCTCAGATGGAGCACTGCGAGGGGCTGAGGCTGGTGCAGCTATGTCCCTCCTAGGCAAGGCAGTGAGAGCAGAACATCGCAGGGGGGCCTGTTTGAGAGAAACAGAGGTGGGGGAGCAAAAAAACTCACGTCTACTTCCAGGGCCTTTGGAAAGAATGGTCATAGTGCTCTCACAAAAATAGGATATTTAGGGGGGAGAGATTTGGGGTTTGGTTTTTTTCCCTTTCCTAGTCACAGACCTCAGTTGTTCTCTGTCCCACAGACTGCTAGGGTCATGGCGGGCTAATGTCACCTCCCTGGCAGCTTGTTAGCATCTGCCACAGAGATCCACAGAGTGGGGAAGGTCTAGGGTCCCCATGGGACATCACCGCAGTGTCCCATGTGCCCCAAGCAGCCCATCCTCGAAGGGCAAGTGGAGTGGGAATCTTCCATCCCAAGGACTGTGAAGGACCAAGAAGTCCTGCTCTGACTTAGAGTCTCGATGCCACGGCTCAAGTTCAGACAATATTTTGAGAATTACATAGTGTTACTAGGGAAAAAAAGCAAGCAGG
The DNA here is from genome assembly GCA_028020825.1 of Podargus strigoides. Classification (NCBI taxonomy): domain Eukaryota; kingdom Metazoa; phylum Chordata; class Aves; order Caprimulgiformes; family Podargidae; genus Podargus; species Podargus strigoides. The sequence continues at coordinate 34,470,106 of CM051626.1, read as the reverse complement.
CACACGCATACTTAAACATATATCCCACAACATTATTGGTGAAACTCCATTCTCAACTAGATGCATTTGGGCTTAGGTACCAAAGGAGCCTAAGGTAGAATAGAGGCCTGAGATCAAAGCTTCCCTGTGTTTCTCTTGAGGGAAATGCAGTTGCACCCATACACTTACACTTGCTTTTTATAAAAAAAATGAAAAACAAAAACCACAACCAGTATTTTGTCATCTTTAACCCCAGGTTCACATCTGACATCTCCAACTCTGTCTCTCCCTGATATGTGGCTACAAATCCTGTGCTGGTGAGGTCAGGAATATTATTACCTACCTAATTTGGCAGTTGTTTATAGGAAGTATTAAGTAGCCTATGGAGCAGAACAATTCCTGCCCGAGGAGCTGCTCTAACCCATTGTGGAGTTATAGAATAAAGACACATTTGATCCTTTGGGAAAAGGGTTATGAAAATACATGGAAAAAATGTACTGTCCGCGCATAGTAATATCATGGCTGTTTTCAATCACTTGGTCTCCTACAAAACAAAAGGGCTCACTGCATAATATAAACCCCTAGCCCAACAACAGCAACAGCAGAAAGGAAGATGCAAAGCTAGTAGTATCAGGTTGGTGCTTTATATTCTTGTAACCCTAAAATGCCTGAGCTCATTGTTGCCTCTCTCTCACCAAAGCCAAACGAGCTTCGTGCAGCCTCAGTGGTGGGAACCTGGCCCTGCAGAACAACTAAGCAGAGCCAGGCTGTGCCAGGGGAAGGAGCGGGAGCCCGGCCACCAGCAGCTCCTGCAGAGGCTGGGTCAGAGCTTCCAAGGGACGACGAAGTAAACCCAGGTTTTGCACAGTTTGAGGCCAAACTTTCCTAAAGGCTGACCACCCATTCTCCCTCACCCCCTGCAGAGGGAAGGCTTTGCAGAAGGAGAGCTCCAGGCAGCAAGTGGTGGACACACAGTTAAGCTCCCCACATTCCTCCTCGTGTTTTCAACTAACCTCTCACCTTTTGTTCACAAGATAAGGGGAATGGCTCTGAGCAAACCAACCTCTGCGTCTTTCTTCGCGGAGGAAGGAACTTTGTTCCCCAACAGAAGCATTTCACAGCCAAGTTCATGGTGGGAAGACATTTTACTTCTTTTCAGCAACAGTTTGTACGATGTTTTTTTCTTCCTGGTCTGCAGCTGATTTTTAAGGGGTCTTGCTCAGTGCCCTTGGAGTCTGTAGAGATGGTCATCTCTGCTGGCCTGATTTTCATTGTTATGTTGGCTCTTGCACAGCCTAGATGGGAAGGAGGAGCTAATTAAGAACAACAACAATGCTACAAATAGGACAAGAAAAACCCTCTACCCCTGCAGCACTATTCCGCCATATCTTGCTAGCCTAAAAATACACACAGCAGGGGGAGATGAGGTTTTGCTCAGGTCTGAGCTATGCCTACCTCAGGAAAACTGCTTTGGAAAATCTTCTAGTTTTGGCAAACCTGGGAAATTCCTGGTGCAAACCATCACTACAAACTCTCAGCATGGCTAGAGCAGTGCAAAGCATTAGCCGTAGCAAAGAGACCCTCAGGTTGAATACTCAAAATCTGCTCATACAGGTAGAAAAATAGAGTGAGATTTTCAGGCATGAAACCAGGAGAACCAGCTCCAAGGGTGAGAGGCAGCTATCCCTGGAACATAATGTTCTCTAGCACAAGGCTGGGGCTCCGAGGAGCTTCTCAGTTCCCCACTGCAACTCCCTTCGGCCCCTTGCTGAGCAGAAAACCTCCCTTTATTAAAGTCAAGCTCAGGCATTGCATGCTCAGTTAGTTACTCATGCACCGAGCTGCTCGCCACGGTGCACTGGCATGCAAGGGACTGATAAATCAGAGCACTCATTTGCATTCAGATTTACCATTAAATAGTTTAGTGAGAAGCTACTGCTGAATTCCTTCAGCCTCACTGCCCAGCTGGGTTATCACATCCACCCCAAAGCCCACCCTCCTCCTGCTGCCCCCTCACCTCCACCAGGCACAGGATTCTCATTCATCCTCCACTACTGATTTTCACACGCACACACATCACTAAGCAAACCCTTTCACTTCACCGTTGGCAGATGCAGATCAAGCTGGTGTCCAGGCTGCTAGGAACCTGGGACAAATCAACATATGTGGGGTGAACACACTATAGAGTGAGCTGGAAACCCCAAAAATCCTTGGCCAAGTAAGCCTGGCCAGGGGAGACCAGATGCCACGTGCATACCCAGAGGCAGGCAGAGCTGTGTGACAGCTCTGTCTAGGAAACCAAACCCTACTGTGCTGGGGCACGCGTGTGTCCCTGTGCAAGCAGTCAGGGAACCCACAGCAGCTTTGCAGAGCCTTTGAAGCTAATGAATCAGAGCTGGAAGGATTGGGAAACCCAGACTAAGTGTCAACTGCACTGGGGAAGCAAAAATAATGAAGTGAGGCTCCCCCAGAAGACTGATTGTTTCAGAGTCCAGGAGAGAAGGCAATGGATACAGCAAGCTCAGGAAATTGAAACCAACTTTTGGTAAATACTTCCTCTTGCTCCAACATTTGGTTTTTTATCAAAGCTCGTTCAGACCTGACAGCAGCGCACAAAGTGACTCCGCTCTATCGTAATGCAAAAGACAGGCCCAGAGGCCAGGAGATTAGTGTCTAATGGAGCAGAGTCAGGTTTGATTTCCCTGGAAATTGCTCACAGAGGAAAGCCAGGAGACGAAGAACACTGCTAATGTCCTTCTGAGACGCCATCACTTCCCCTGCATGGGTCAAAGCCCCCACTCATGCCCTCTGCCTCCCACACCATGGCTCCCCGCAGCTCGTCCCTACACTCCAGCGGGAGGGAGAGCAAAGCAGAATTGAAGGAGTAAAGACTTGAGCCCCATCCCTGGGAGCAGTTTGATGGAATTGGAATGCAGCGTGGCTCCCTGGGTTGGGGTTTTCCCTTCCACCTCTGATGCTGTCACAGCACCTGATGTAAATCCTCCTGGCAGGGTGGCTGACCTGCCCTAAAGGCAGGTCTATCAGCAAATCCTCAGCCATCTCTGGAGTCTTTTCCAGCTTGCTGGGTTTTAGCTGTCACCATGGGTCTGTCTTATTTTAGCAGCATCACAAGGGGGCTACGGAAAGATGCTTTTTCACTCAAGGCAAGCCGGCAAGGCCAGTTCATATCTTGAATGCATGGGGCACACCCAGAGCTGCAGTATTCCTTTGGGGCACCGCATCCTCATCACACTGGGGCACCCAAGGGGCATGTCCAAAACAAAACAAGCTGTTTTCTTGGTGCTCTGAGAGATAGTGCCCAATTCCTCTCACTTGGGACTCATTAAAGTCAATGGAAAAAACACTTTTTTAGCTTCCCTGGGCTTTGCCACTTGTGTCTCATGCTGGCTTGACGTCAGTGTAGTCACTCCAGATTTATGCCAGTTTGGAAAAAGGGAAGCCGTTATGACAGGTCCCAATGAGAAGAGGGGAGAGCCAGGTCTTCCAGCCACAAAACTCAGTATCCATGGGAAGAAGCCAAGCCCCCCATTTTTATCACAGGCAGCTGAAACTGCCTCTTAATGCATTGGAACATTCTCCCAGTTCCTCATATAAATCTGTGCTCTCAATAAATCAATGCTATTTTGTATGCATGAGAATAAAAATAAAGTTACACTTGAGCACTGCTACCTGCTTCAAATTTGAGAGGCCTGTTGCTGATTACAAATAGTGGGGAGTAAAGTACATATACTTACTAGATCAATATTAACAAGTAGGAAACACACCCTTTCAATTTCCCTTCAAGGACATTAGCCCCTAGTGATGGTTCACATCCTTCAGTCTCTTTTTTTTTACTAAATGCTACTAACCAATGCAGAGAATAAGACCACACTTTAAGAACAGTCAACAGGGAACGAGAGCGAGAGCCCCGCTTTGCTGGTGCCGCTGCCAACCCCCGACCTTGCAAACACCCATCCTGCACAGGTAACGTACACCACTGTGGATTTTGTGAGAATCGGGGCAGAGCCACCACAACCTGTGTCGTCCGTGGAGGTTTGGTTTGCCTTTCTTGAGGGCTCTGCTGCCTGTCAGCGAGGGGAGAGCTGCCTCCCACCGGTGCCCCTCCTCAGCAGCAGGGAACAGTGCTTGGCTGCTTGCACAACTGTCCCTGCATATTTGGAGCACAGGGGTTAGCGCGGAGGCTGAAATATCACGCCTATCAGTAGGGCCCTGCGAACAGAAAATAGCAGAGGATCTGGTGGCAGTTTCCTTTCAAGACGTACAGGAATAGCAGCACACATCTCTGCCGGATCATATGGACTAAATTCCTCAGCCCGAACCCTTCAGCTTTGAATTCTTCTATAAATCATTTTTTCCCTCCTAGGCTTGTTTGTTGTTTCAGGACCACTAAATTACCAAGAATGGTTTATATTATATAACCACCCTGTCCTTATTGCATTTCAGGGAGGATACTCTAACGAACAGCCAGATCTAATTTGTACTTTAAATTGGCTTCTGGGCCAGACAGCCATGCCTTCCAGATGGAAAACCCAGTTGCTCACCAGCAGATATCCCGGTGCATTGAGCTCCCAAATCAGCTTTGTCCAAACCATGCTCTGGCATGCAGTTTGGTTTTTTACAGCCTAAGAGAGGCTAATGGTCACCACAGTCCCTGGTGAGGCAGCATCGCTTTCCATCACCTGTACTAGTTCAGCTGTCAGCCCTGCCTCACTGTCCTGTTGTCTTTCCTAGAAGCCTATCCAACAGCTGTAGCAGCTTTTTAACTGCCAGATTTGGGATTTGTCTCCCTGGGAAAGTCCTTTCAGGTTGCCTTTTCCAAGGGTGACTCTCTGCTACACTTGCTCAAGCTGTTTAACACTACTCCAAATCAAAAATAATTTTAAGAAAGCAAACGCCATGCTTCTTTTCATGCATGCAAAGATCGGGATAGTGCAAGATCTTCTGTCAGGGCAGAATCAAGGATACATTCAACCTTGGTTTAGGTTACACCCAAGGCCTGACTGGTAGCACATTATGCATGGGACACTAACATTGCTCACAGCCAGAGTGTTAAAATGCTGCCGTTGAGAGTGACAAGCCTTAGCTGTCATTTGCTTTGTCGGGTCTAGTGAGGCAATGTGGCAACTGCCTTGAGGCAGCCCCCCAAACGTGGCTGGGAACAGGCTCTCTGAGCTGCTGTGTGTTCCACGTGTCCAATTTGGAGACCTGGTGGGAACAGCAGCCCAGGCTGGGACACACAAACTACATCTCAAGGCAAGGGCAATGCCTGGGGCTGGGCACTTGCTTGCGTTCATCCACAGAGAAACAGCACTGGAAGATGCACATCGTCTGCACTGGAGGCACGTGTAAGCCTGCGTCAAGCGTAGCCTCAAATAGAGGATCTGTGGCTTCCTCACAGTCCCTGTGATTATTAGGGTTTTTCGGTCCTTTTAGTCTTTCTCTCATAAGCCACACACAGTTCTAGGGCTGCATGACCTGACGGATAAACCAACAGCTTGGTCCTTTTCCCACCTCCACCACTCTTCTGCTTGATAGCCTTGGGCATGGCCTTTCATTCTTTGTGTCTTCATCCCTTTCCTCCTCTCTGAAAGGAGACTACTCTGTAAGTTGCTTTAAGATAAACTACTGACCAGGGTTATCATTCAAGAAAAAGAGATTAATAAACTGCCAGCTACAAAGTGTTTCAAACGAGAATTATTAAATCCTTACCTTGCGCATCGTGAATCTCATGCTGCCCATGAGCACATCCTCCTCCTGGTCTGGAAAGACTCTTGTCACCAGGGCATCATTTAAAAGCCTGCTTATGTTCATCTGACACCTCCAAGAGATATGTGCCATGTATCACCCAAGGAAAGGCAATAAGCAGTGATGAGGGAGACCTGAGAAACCCTTAGGGGCAGCACTGAGTTTGTTTGATGCTGATAGAACAACCACCGTCCCGTTGCAACCCCTGTGCGTCCTTCCAGAGTTTCTCCATGTTTTCAGGGTCTTTGCCTGCCTAGCAACATGCATGGGACTGAAGTGAGCTTTTTGGGGAAAGGTTAAGAACAAGACTTCATGGGGTCATTGTCTCTGGACAGCCAGAGCTTGCAAGAAAGGTAAGAAGATTGTCAATCATGGGCAACATCACTCCTGAAAGGCTTAATGAGAAGCTCACCAATGCTGCAGCTGGGAGCATTTGGGTAGTCCCGGCCCTGATGGCCTTATGATGATCACTGTGTTACACAAAAATAGGACCACAGTGGCTGGCCTGAACAGAGAGGCTCAGCCAGGCACATTTTTTGTGTGGGAGAGCCAAGGTGTTGAGCAACACAGCAGAGACAGGCAGATCTGCTGCCAGGTCTCCACTACACAGCGTAGCAGTACCCACACATCTCAGTCTTCCTTTCTCAGTATCTCTTGTAGGGAACACACATTTAGTAAAGTGTAAACCACCATCAAATCTGAGTGGTTGCACTTTACAGCCACTTCAGCTCAGCCCCAAACAATTGCACAGAGTCCACAGTAGTGAAGACCAAACCCATATATTTTCAAAGGAGTAGTTTGTTTTGGTTTCACTCCCCTGCCCACATCTCTCTGAAATTGCCCTCTGTTTGTTTGGGATCTTTGCAGGCATGCAATGTTTTCCTAGCCAACCTCACAAGGGACACTGCTGTCCTAACAGTTACTGCCTTTGACTTCTGGTGCTGCTGTGGCCAAGTCCTTGGACTCCTCTGCAGAGTAAATCAAATGATGTGTGCGAAAGCAGACATGAAAAAATAACATATGCAGAAGGACTGACATGTTAAACTATGAGCAATAGCTGCAGGTGTGCAAGAGAGCTCCAGGGCTGATGCTTATTGCTCAACTGGATAAAAAATGTCTTGAGGACCAGGGAGCTATGCAGCAGGATCTAAGTCAACTCATGCAAATCTCCCTTCTCCCTAGAAACTGGCAGTTTGGAAAGTGGGGAAACTAGCACAGTGAACCCAAAACTGCTCCCAAACACTCTCAGGTTGTAAATAGCACCCCCAGTCCCTGCCCCCATTTGATGCTTCCCTCACACAGGATCGGGAGGCCCAGCAGCAGGGACTAGCAAGAACTGGTTTCTGAAAAGATGGAAAACAATTTTCCTGAGGGAAAAGAAAAAATCAGGCTTGTTTCACTTTGAAGGCTTGTTTGTTTGGCAGCTTTGAAAAAAAGGAAACAAAACAGTGATGGTTTTGATAAAAAAAAAATGCCCACATGCAGAAAGAAATAATGAAAAATGAAATAAGACAGTTATGTCTTTTGACAAAAAATGTTGGCCAGCCATAGTGCTATGTCTGAGTTAGATACAGCTCAGCATCGCTCAGCAGCAGCGGGGGTCCTCACAGACCACTGCTGGCAACAGCCACTGAAAAATCCTGCCCTAGCTTAGAGCTCACACCCCTCTGCTATATATATATATTAACTGTCTGCAATTCATACAAATGGTATGATCTTGGCAGCATACGTATTTATCTACCTGTTAATGCTGTGCTGTCACCTGCTGCACACCGGGATCACTGGGCCTCCTCTTCTTTCTCTGCCTCCATAAAAACAGGGCCAGGTTTGCAGCAGCAGACTTTTTCCACTCCCACCCTGGCATGCCAAGATGCATCTATTGTGGACCAAGACCTCCTTCCCTCAGGGCATTTCTTTCACAAATACCTTCATATGGCTGATTTCTTGGAGCTGTCCATCCAAAGGGCCACACGAGGGTTCTTATGGAGAGCTGTTTTCAGAAAAGCAGAGAGTAAGCAGTTAAATGTTGTTCCTGGTAAAAATCCTGGGCTCTGCTAACAGCAAACCAGACTAACAAGTTGCCTCATGTTACCATCCCCACCAAGACAAAACCATGAAGAGTGATCCTAAGAAGTAATCTTCAATAGTCCCTTTTAGCCCTAAACGAGGTAATCTCCGTAGTTATACCTGGAGTATATTTGATCTTACAATAAACCAACAGGAGAGATACCATTCTTGGCATAGCTATGTCTGAATTCACATCACAGTAGCAATGAAGTTATGTTACATTCAGTTAACTCTGCACATATCTATCAAATGTCCCACAGTCAAAACAGGTGTCTCATGAAACACATTATCAGTTGTGAGTATCAAAGAAACTTCTCTTCCTCCTTACTTAGACAAAACACATTCTTGCCCCAGTGAATTAACACATTGCAGAGTTTCTTACACAATTACAGAAAGCCAGGATCTTCTGTGCCAGACCTGTGCAGCCCCGTGTTCATCATCAAAGCATCTAGTGCTCTGAAACTGAAAACCTAGACACTTCACTTAACTCACTTTCAACGAAAGCCTTATGTGGACCCAGCAACCTGAACTAGTGTCTGCAGGGCTTGAGCTCACACCTCAAGGTCTGCCACTTAAACCCACAGCCGCGTAGATGAATCCCACGTTTCTCTGCATGGTTTCCTCCTCTTGCTCGTATAAATTGTGTGAACCAAAAGCAGACGGTGGCAGGTCGACCATGTCACCCACCCAGCTCCTCTCACACACAGCCCCTCATCAGCAGGACAGGGGAGAAAATGGGAGGTAGAGACGAGGACGGGAGCTCCCTCACCGGTCACTGCCACAGGCAAAATAGACTCCACTCGGGGAAAATTTAATTCATTGCAAATTAAAATAGAATTGAATGGTGAGAAATGCAAAATTTAAACCCTTTCTTTCCCAAGCATGCACCGGTGTGTTCCCGCCCCACCGTGACATCTCCACAGGTGGCAGGGAGTCCCCGCCCCCACACCTGGAACACACCCACACACACACCCTCCTCCTCACCCCACCACAGTGCTCACAGGGCTGTTCCTCACTTTTCTTCCCCTCACACCTCTCCTTTTTGCAGCATTTTTCCCCATTTTTACCCGTTTCCCCCAGGCAGCACACCAGCAGGGCTGAGGGGCTGTGTGCCGCTGCAGGGGCCTGCAGGACCTGGCTGGAACCGGCTGTGCCTGAGGCAGTTCCCGCCTCCCCTCACAGACCCCTCAGCCCCGCTGGTGCCCCTGGGCATGGGCGCCTGTCCTCAGGCAGAGGGGACCTGCCCCATCTCGGTGGGCTGGATACCTGGGACAAACCAGTGCCCATGCTCAAGGAGGAGCCCTTATTTCCTCACAGGGACCGTGGCGCTTTGCTCCCAGCCGAAGCTGCCATCTCTGAGGGTCTCACAACCCACATGTGCCCGTACACTCGACGCACCACTCTCCCCACCTTGACCCGAGTTTCCAGACATGACAGTAATTAAGTTATAAATGCTATGCTTTCTTTTCCCCTCACCTCCATATGTTTTCACTTCAGCCAAACAGCAGAAATATTTCCTGGCAGCTGTCTCCAATTGAGGGCAGGGAGGGAGGTAAGCTGGTGGAGAGGAGACACCCACAGAGGGGATACACTCAGACTTTTAGGAAGAAAAAATTCAGTAAATAAATGGGGAAAGGGAAAGGAAAGGTGTCATTACTCAATTTTTCACATCAATGATGCTAAGGACAACCATGGTGCAGGCAGGCAGTGAGTACCCACTCCATTACCTCAGGTCTCACTGAGGAGCTTCATAAAAGGTGGAACAACTTTGCAGAAATCTGTGTGGAATAGCAGCCCACTGACCAGTTCTCCAAGGTGTCCAGCTGCAAGAAATAGAAATGCTGGGGAAGCCAAGGGGAAAGAAACTAAACCCCAGACCTTCAGGCCACACAAGCCCATGGCTCTGGCCATGGCAGTTTCATACAGAAGCATATCAGTTATCCCTTATGGTTTTTTTAAACCAACGCCCTTCTGCTCCCCTGTCCTTTATAGCCCTTTGCATCCAGGGCTGTTAAAACCAGGGCAGCACAGCAAGGATGGCCAGGCACCAGCTCTCCACTCTTCTGGCCAATGCAGCAATTTGGGGACAGCAAATGAAGCTGATGGGCAGCTGGCTTGGCATGAAAGAAAAGCTGGTCATTGCCCAAGGCACAGCCAAGCTGGGTGAAAATTGCCTTCACCATCAATGGCCAAAAAGGCATGATGGTAAAGATAGGTTTGCTGTCTTGGGAGCAAGGGGGCACTTTCACATACCACTTTCCAAGCCCTGGAAACCTGAAGTGTCCCCTGTAATGCCTCCTTCCAGTTGACAGCCTCCTGCATTAGGTCTGTAGAGCCCATGGCATCGCTGGCAGCAAGGTGTGGAAGGTGATTCTGTCTTGGCTTTATTCACACCGTCTTGCAATGAGCTCCCCCAGGGATCTCATTCACTTCTGGATGCTGAGAAAAAGGTCCTTATCTTCACTGTGTGTTTCCTTGCCTGAAGTCAAACAAAGAGAATCCCTCCCAGAATTAGCACAGCAGATAGCAGCACAGAAGCCAAACCAGGAACAGTAACATTAGCAAACACCATGCTGGCCTCAGTACAACACTGCTGCCTGGGAAAGCACAGAGACACCACGTACATCCCCACTGTTGTGCACTCACATGCAAGCTGCAGGGCCAGGGATTAACCTCCCAGTCAAAACCAGGAGCAGGAGACAGAAGTCACGGGCTAAAAAATCAGACCTGGAAAAATCAGAGACAGCAGCAAAGTGGAGATCAGGATCCAAACCTGCTGCATGTTGGGTAGGGCTTGGATCTGGGTTCAAAAGCCAAGCCCGGGCCAAAAACTCAACAGCTCCTCTTCACTGACAAGGACTCATGCCATCACATTCCTGGGCAGAGCTGGCCTGCATGACGGTAATGATATAAGATGGTGTGGTGAAATATCACCTGCAAGCAGCTCTTACTCTTAGAAAGTAATTTCACCTCATCTCTGTTCTCCGCATGCACACACAGAGCTTATTTTCCTCTCTTTCCATCTGCAGGACATGAGGTTTTCTCTTCAATATTATAAACCTTCCAGCAGATCTACTTGTACTTTATTTTCATATCCTTGCTGGGACATATTAAAAAAAATAACCTGATGCAAAGCTGTTTTCCATGGCATATCTTCCAGGCTGGCTTGCTCCTTCCCACAATCCCAGCTTTTTTCCCAAACCCACCTTGTACCAAAAACTAACATTTATTTACACTTGAAACACACTCCTGCTGCATCCCAGACCCTATGTTAAAGTACAATGGCATTGTGAAAAGTGCCTGCCATTTCCAGAAGGAAAGCCCAGTAATTAATGACTATCAGAGCCTCAGCTAATCATTCTGCTTGTGCTACCTTTGCACAGAAGCCAGTGAAGTAATAAAACCACCAGGGCCAGTGCGAACTGCTGCACTGCCCAAAATGTAATCACCTGCTGCTATGGTATTTCCATAAAATCCCATCCCCTTTCCTCCCAGACCACTCCACCCCCACGCTTATTTTGCTGCACCATGGCCTTGAAGTGCAAATGTCCTCACACAGGTTTCATCATGTCCTAGAAAAAATTCAGAATATCTCAACTGGGCAGCTGCTTTTATTTGTCACCTCAACAGCCTGTGGAAAACCCCCAAAACACTAAAATGAACATCACAGTTAAACAGGCAGACACGGCCACGTTCAGTGCTCAGAGCTCTGTCTTGCATGGGAATATCCAGAAAAATCCCAATTTTGCAATATCCTCTTTACCTTTTAGGTTACTCTAGGTCCTCAGTCCCACAACAGGAGCAGCTGAGCCCCACCTCTTTAAGCAAGGGCTCCTCTTCAGCTTTTATAACCACAGGCAATCAATGAAGGTCACTCTTACTGCCACACTTCCAGGTGGTCCCAATTAATCCCAGAGAGTTAGAGCACAGCACAGAATCAGAAGCTCACCCATGCAGTCGGCAACTGGGAGCCCCAGACTCACTGTATTTATCTGTAAATCAAAGTGAAGCTAAGCAGCTCCCTGGCCCTGACAGCATTGGTGTATCTCCCAGAACATATTCCAAATGATTTTTATGACATGCTATGTGTCTTTCCATGTTGGATGTGTTTACTCAAAACTTTCTGCTGAAAAAAAAATGCCAGGGGCTGTCCAGTGGGACCAGAATAACTTCAAGAGGATGTGCCGTCCTGTTTTATTTTTTATCCATCAATAGCCATTGTGCTGTTTAAAGACCTCAGAAGAGTTTTGCTAGTGGAAAGCATTTCAGCACTTTGATTTCTAATTTTTTTTCCCCCCCTCTTTTCTTTCTCTGCAAAATGCCACTTGCAATTCTCCATCTTTTTTTTTTTTTTTCCTCTGGGGGGTTACATTAAGAGTTCTGCCCAAAGGCTTCTGGCCAAATTTTGCCCTCAGATATGTGCATTTAGCTGTGGGTGAAATTAGTGGCTTGTTTGTGTGTAAGCTGGAAGAAGGAATTTGGCTCCATCAGCAGCATTTTCCAAGTGACCACAAAGTGCATGCACACCAATTGTTTGGACCCTCACTTCAGACACCATGGCCCAGGGGCAGCCAAATTCCCAGACCCCCACGAGTCACATACCAAAATCTTCCCATTAGTGAGCTGCACAGAAAGCATACCTCAGCCCTCAACGCTCAACATGGGTGTAACATGCCTGCATGGCATTCCAGCACCAGAGCTGGAGAGCTTTGCCCTCCAGGACCTCACCAGTTTTTTGGCCACAACCCTGCTCAGCTGCAGATAGGGTCAGCATGGAGGAAAGTGGGTGTTATGCATTAAAAGTGTGCATTATCCACACTTTGAGGATCTCCCTGGGATTCTGGTGGGCTACTGAGTGATTCAGCTCATGTAGGACCCCACTTGCTCTGCACTGATTACAGAGGGAGATGGGAGTCTCCATGCGCTGCCTGGAATTATGTGACTAGACACCCACAGGCTTGAATGTCACATCCTACCTGCTATCCCACACCTATAGGACATCCAGAGGGACATTCAAGCCAGGCTGGATCCTCTGTAGCACTTGTAGAGAAATCAGCTGCTTCCTGGTGGAGGTAGGTTTGCTTTTGTCCTTCCTGGCATCTAGAGACTTACAGCTATTCTTCCAGCATCTCATTCTATTCAGGCTGGTACCTCCAGTGTGTGGTGGCAGAACAGAGGAACTTCAAGGGTGGCTCCTCCAGCTCCTCCAATTGACCCTCGCAGGAAGGACAGCAGGTCACAGAGGGGCTCTTTTCAGGACTGTAGCAGACTCAAATACTCAACCAACATTATGCCCAAAAGTCAGACAAGATCAAACTCAGGCCCTTCCCACAGACATATGTGCATTTAAATGTGTGCATGTGCTTATACATACATACAGGCAAACATAAAACTAAAGGCCCTCAGCCCTTCTTGATTCTGATAAAACAAAATTATGATGGAAGCTAGTCTTGTGTTTTGGGGTCCTGGCATGACCAAGCTGTCTTAGAAGAAAACCTGGTTTGAGGAAGTCTAGCTCCTTCTTTCTTCTCCCCGTGTGTGCACACATGTGTGTCTGGCGGGCTCCATGGATAAATCTACCACCATGGGGAAACTGGGACAGAGGAAGCAGTGTTGTGCACAGTTGGTCCCCATGTTATTTCAGTTAGTGGCAGGGCAGTAATGAATTCCAAGCAGGGTGGAGTGTGGAAGAACGAACCAGCCCAGCACTGGTCTCCTTTGTTCATTCAGCTAATACCATAATCTCCAAATGTCCACAGACTGCTCTTCAAAAAAGGAGGATAAAGAGCAAATGATGTAACATGCCCACCACATTTCCAGCCCAAAGGCCTTTCTGGTATTTGTGTCTATCTCTGTTCCAGTCTTAACCCCTCCTCCATGCTGCAACACTTAGGGAGAAAACAGCATCCCTGACCCAGGACCCAGCCAACATCCCTTTCAAACCTGGTTATTCCCTCTCTAGGTTGGTTCCCAAAACCCAAAAGATGCATCAAACCAGGCAGTCCATAGAAATCTCCCAGATTAGCTGACGGAGACAAATAAGGCATTTCCAGTCTATAGAAGTTACCTTTTTGTCAACAGGAATCCTTAACAGCTCTGGACCAGCACCTTCTTCCAGAAATATCCTGCATTGGTAAAGGCTGCAAAATCTTTCAGTCATTCAGTTGACTTTCTTGGCCTATATCCTGCAGTTCATGTTCTGCAACAGTCCCACAGACATCCGTGAAGCCAATCATTGAACAAACACTCCTTGCCATCAACAAGGGAGTTGGGAGACAACTTTGCAGGTACACACACAACTTGCAGACCTATTGGCATAATGCAAGAGTTTCAGACCTTCTGCTCAGAAGTGACAGACTTCCAACAGCTTTGCTTTGATTTTTGACCTGGAAATATTTCTAACCTTCAAAAGTCTCCGTACCTCAGTAAATGTGAGGGTTTTTTGGTCTGAACCTGTGCTCTGGCATCCAAGTAGTCCCAGCGGAGGTGAACCAAAAAAAGCCCAATAAACTGCTCGACTAAAAGAACAAAAATAATTGCCCCCAAAGGAAGAACCTCTCCAGTGTCTTGGCTATGTAACACAATGATAAAACTGAGTAAAACTGGTCTCAGTCTCTGTTGACTCCAGAGACCTGGATGGATTTTGTTGCCATCACTTTGAACTGAAGGACACAAAAGACCTCATTTATTCTTCCTTCTTCATTCCCTGCCATAAAAGCCAGGAAATGCAGTAATATGGCATTTCCAGTGCCATTTAATTCGCTTTGTGCCTGAATTATTTTTATTTCCCAAGGCAAATGGAGAAGTGCAAGACAAGCATCCATCCTTAATTCCAAATTTCCTGCCATTGACCAATTTAAACCATAGATCTAATGTTGTTAGGACAATATTTTCTTCTATATGTGTCTTACTATTGATGTTAACCACTTACAGTTTATTTCCTACTGCAGCTGGGAACATGGAAACATGTACTGAAAGGACTGAGTCACCTCCCCATTGTCTAATGTTAGCCTCGCAGCCTGGACACAGCTGAGTAAGGACAGTCTTACCTCCAAAACCAGGATCCCCCCATCAGGGTGGAACACAGACTTTCAAAGAGGAGAAACAAAAGCAAGGAGCAGTGAGAAATCAGGGCAGGCCAGACAACTAGCAAGTGGGGAAAGATGGCCAGACCTTAATCCCACTAAACAGAAAGCGGCTAGCCCTGAAGGAAGGGAAACTCCTGCTACTCTGTCTCCTCATATAAACAAACAGGATTTCAGCTCTTCATGGACAACTAGAGCTGGCAAGGACTGGGGAGAGTCCCTGCCTTTATCTGCTCCCCAGTTTATAGTGCTGGCTGGAGGCAAGCCCCCAGCAGCAGCCCCTGGCACCCATCTGGGGACCCCCCATGGACTCAGCTTGGGTTAATAACGTCCGTCTTCCCTAAGAGCCAGGGATTTGTTGTGGAAACACTGCCAGAAGATCCTAAGTTTGGCTCCTCTTCCCAAACATTTGTGGAAAAGGCTGCAAAGCATCTGCTGGGACCCCAAGCTGAAGGGAAGCCAAAGGCAAGCGGGGAGAGATGCCCCATAAGGGCTGCAGTTCCTGCCAGAGACATGGTGCAATGTCAGCCCCTGGCTCTCCAGGGCAGGGGTAGATCCTCTCCTTCCTTCTCTACTTTCCAAAATCACCCTCCAAAATAAAAGGGAAAGGCTGGATCTGAGAGACTCGTAGGCACTGTGGGGAGAGCTCAAGGGCACTCCACCTTTGCACATCTCCATTGTTAAGTGCCATTTGGGAGATAAGCAAGGGTGGAAGAAAAAAATAATTACCTTATATTATTTTAGGGAAATAGAAGAAAACAAGGACAGGGGATATGAGACTGCCAGCAGGAAACCAGGTCTTGGCAAAGTGAGGCGTAATGAACAGAAAACACCAGTCCATAGGGCTCTCTGCAGGGGACAGTCACAACTGTAATGGAACCATCAGAAAAATATTGTTTTCCTTGCAGTAACACCTCAAGCCCAATTTACTACAAAGAGGAGAGAGCTGTAAAGGAGTGGGAAGTCTCTTCATCCACTGCTGCTTCCCAGGGACTGCATGAGGCCAGTTCAATTTGCACCTTTTATCACCCCTGCCTGTGTTTCACTTGTTTGCAGGAGCCCTCTCCCCAAGGCAATAAAACCAAAATTACTGCAGAAAGCAGGCTGTGGAAACAGCTCGCCTGGAATCTGTAAGGGGCTTTGCTGGAGCAAGAGCTGCCAAAAGCAACCCCGAACCCGCTAGCACCCTTCACACACCACCAGCTGCCCATTCCCTGCACTGAATTAGTACAAGCAGAGCTCCCCCATTCTTTGTGGGTGCCTTCCCATCCATGCATTTCCTTCCTCCTCCACTTGAAACCCCCAGCCCAAGAGGAGCCTGGGGGCTGAGCCCACCAGAGGAAAACTTACTGGCTCTGCTCAATTTTTCAGCTTGCAAGCATTCCCTCAGCTTGGCCGCTTGCTCTTGTCATGAAAATACAAGGCTAGCTCTCTAAATTATAGTCCATTTCAGGGCCCAGCTGCTACGTATGAGAGCAGCAAGCCCCTCTAATTTTTTTCCATCATTTTTCTTTTTCCATTTCTGGGAAGTGAGGGTCCCCAGCTCCCTGCCTCTCTCCCACTGCAGCACTGCTGAGGATGAGAATTGCCTTGAGGAGCATAAAAAAAAAAAGGAGCTGGTGCAGGCACCAGCCAGGGCACACAACACCTGTACGGAAAGGCAGCAATAGGGAAAATAAATATCTTCTGAGAGGGGTTGATCAGGGAAGGTGCCTGTTTAGATCAACAGGTAGCCAGGATCCTCACTGCTGCCAACCCCTGGTTCATTCTAACCTGCAAAGGGCATCTTTGCTGATCATCTGTATGGCTTTGCATAGTCAAGAAATTGGAAATACAAGCAGTACTGCTTTTGCAGGCTGATAATTGCTGTGAGCTGATAAACTGCAGCTCTTCGGGCTGCTGTGACCTCCTGAGCACCCCCCTCCCCGACCCAGAGCTACTCTCCCACTCAGCTTTGCTTTCAGGAGAAATTAGGCTGAGTTTCAAGCAAACCTGGGCTGAGCTTCAAGTGAGCCTGAGCCAACTCCTAATTTATACCGTCAGCATATTGTTTGGGGTCAAAACCATAAGACACATGGAGGCTTCACCTTGTTTTTGCTCCAACCTGAATGCACATCTGAGACATCCTGGCTGCGTCTCACTGCCAGCAGTTGCCTGGATCACAGCACAGGGCAGGACTCAGCTGGGAGCAAAAGGAGGCAGGTCTCAGAGGCTGGACTGGAGCAAAGGGTTAATGCACAGGGTCCTGAGTCCAGCCCAGGCAGTTATTTCAGGGTCATGCTCCTGAGTGATAAATTGTCAAAAAACAAGTCTCACTGCAGCAGAAGATGCTGTTACTCTTAATTAGGCAGAGCTGCATCTTAGCAAGTAACCCTTTGCCTTCAAGGGGTCTGTGCATGAGGTGACATGGGAAGTAGGTTTCTAGAAGCTGCCAGAGGCATCATGGCTGGACATCACCCACAGTCAGCAGGGTACAGGGCCAGGGCATGAAGGGTAGGGCTTGACTAGGAAAATGCTTCTTCAGTTAAGGACACCTCAGAGAATAATTGTATTTTATGGATGCTGGGATACATGGTGGGGGGAGTCATCACGCGTCTGTCACTGCAGGCATAAGACACTCATAATATTTAGCTTTGTCCCATTCTCTCTCCTCACAGACCCTTTTGAAACATCACACCTCTTTCCTGCCCTGGAAAAACTGACCCAGAGAGAGAAGACTCACACAGGATACAAGGGCCAGAGAAGCCACTGACCCACTTCCAGAGCAAGGTGGGTATCCCAGGACAGGGGTGCACATTCAGAGCCCCCCTGCTCCCCAGACACTCACTGAGACTACTCACACCATATCACTGCTGCCAGAAAGGCAGTTCACAACACAGGAAAAGGTCTCTCACCTCATAACAGATCTGCCAGGAAATCTGAAGAGCAGGAAGACTTTCTTCTCTGGAGACCTCTACTCCAGTCCTGTAAAATTCACAGAAAAGGGTTTTGGCAGGTTAGGGCTTCATCTGCACTGCGAAAAACAAAGAAACACCTTGAATTAGCAAGGGGATTGGTAAATCAGTGGGCACTGAGATGGGAAGTCTACCTCATTCCCATGAGCTCTGGCAGCAACACAGATGGAAAAGTTGGCCAAGCTTCACCAAGAGCATCTACCCTATGCAAGAATTTCCATATACGTGTGGCATATAGGTATGACATACAAAGTGCATACAAGCCACTTCTTCACAGCATCAACACAAGAGGCAAACCATGGTCTGCGATGGCAAGTGGAGGGTCTGTATCAGCTTCAATGGCAAACAATGGCCTCAAAGTGACCACCAAGGTAATGGCATAGAGGCCATCATGTCAGCGGAGGAGAGAGGAGCACAGCTTTTCTCTAAATTTTGCTCTTCTCTATGAGAAAGTTTAGTCTTGCTGGGAGGCTGCATTTATATTGTGGCTGAAGGAATTGCTCCAAACTGGAGACCAGTAAGTTAAACAATCTCCCCAGCTTGTCTTTGTGCTGCAAACATGTTCCACAGCACTTCAGTAGTTTGGGCAACAGTAGGGCTGTGTGTCATGTATTATTTCTGGCCATCTGGAACAAGCATTAACCACAAATAAGCAAATTTGCTTGTTCTTTACTGCAAAGAAAGAAGAGCCTTGCCAGAGTGATGCTCATTTCCACCAATGACAGATGTTTTGGGCATGCTTGGGTACCGATTGCTGCATGTAAACCAGAAGCCACCCTCCTCCATCCTGAGGAACCGCCAAGTTTCTTGGGCTGAAATTCTGAAAAACTAGAAAGAGAGGGGAAAAGAAAAAAAAAAAAACAAAAAACAAATCAACCTTTTAAGTTGACTCAAGTTTACTTTTTCCCTGGGTTTTTGACCGGGTGTCCCTGTGGAACAAAGCTTACCCAATGGCTCTCTGCTCCTCCTTGCCCTGCCAATTTTTGCAACCCTGGGCAGCTTGCAGGCGAAGCAGAGCGAGCTGCCCAGGACAGCCGTGTCAATGAGGATGGATGGGCACATAGAGGCAAGGCCCCCCATGGACCATCTGAGCTGTTGCCTGGAAAAATCCCCAAACCTGGGGACTGCGAACTTCCTAAAGCACCAGCCCCACGTTCTCCATAGCCATACGCACGCTTTCCCCCCCTCCCTCTCATACACATATGCACACAGGCGGCTGCTCTCTTACTTTCAACCTCCTACACGAGCCAGGGGGACAAAATGAAATCAATAAATAACCACTGTTAGCTCCTGCATTTTCAAAGTACTGCACAGGGATTTGAGTACATGTAACTTCCATTAACCTCATTTAGAGTCAAAAACGTAACACTCTGGCCAGCGCTCTGCAAACACTGAGACTTTACTGCAAGCCACTTGTTGGCAAGCCCTTGCTGTTTCTTTGCCCAGACCAAGGTTGGGGTTTTGGGGTTTTTCTTTTTAAGAGGAGTGGCTGCCATCCTGAAGTTCTCATTTCCCCCACTATTGTTTTCAATTGACATAATTCAGAAGGGTTCTGCGATCCAGGACCATCACATCCCCATAGGTCAGGACTTCGGCAGCGGGCTGACGAAGCACACTGCACTTTACTGCTAACCTGCATGCGCTTAGAAGAGGTGCTCAGGCAGTCCCATTTCTTGCAGTAGTCATCCTGAAAGTGTTCCAGGAGCTCCTGGCTCAGTGCAGAAGAGATTTTAGGTACAGACTCAGCTTTCTCATTCCAGGCTTGCACATATGCTTATATTTATTCCAAGATGGTGGCAGAAACCATCAAGAAAATAAAACTGACTGGAGGTTGACGCCACTGGTGTTCAGGAAACTCTGGAACACTGCACCATCAGTGCTGCTCTCCCACCAGCCACGAGCAGATACAAATAAGCCTCACAGCACAGCTTTTGGAGAGCACATCCCCTCCATTATTCCACAAATCCAGAAGATTTCCATGAGAAGCCCTAGCACTGCAGAGCACTGACAGCAAGCACTGCCACCCAGAGCAGGAGAGCGGGGAGCTGTGTCCCACGCAGCTTTGGCAATCAAGGTAACACCACTGCATTCCAGCATTACAGGTGTTCATCAGTCCTTTGATATACAACCCTTTACACCAGGTAAAAACCAAGGCCTCGCTCGCTGCAGGAATTTCTCCAGCCTGAGAGCAAAGGATTTCTCATTTTTGTATTTTTCCAGCCCTGATAAGCAACAGATGTAATCAGCAAATGACAGCAATTGCAGTCTTCCTTGCCTTTGCTCTGAGTCGCACCAAGCAGCTCTCCAAACTGCAGTGCAAAGCACATTGCTGTACATTTACACTCTGAGCAGCCCAAACCTTTAGACTATGTATTTTTAGAGAAGCATTAGGAGACACGGCAATTTTCTTCCTTTTTAGGAAATCCTTTTCAGGAATACTAATTTCTGATCAGGGCTGGGTCCAGAAGTAAGCATCCTTCCACAGGAAAGGGCCTATCAAAACGGCCTTCAAAATGTTCAGCAACAAGGTTGGGAGGCAGGTGAATTGTTGCAGGGTGTTCCTTTGTACTTATTTTCTCTTTTTATCTACCGGAAAGAGGACAAAAAAGAAAATAGGGATATTTTTAAATGATAAAACATAAAGCCAAACATTTTTTGTAAGAAAAATGGAAAAGGAAGGAACATGCACATTTAAATTTCATGTAACTGAAAACCCCACTTTAGGTAAAGACACTTCCATGAGTGTTTGCTTCCTATGGAAAAAAAAAAATCCATTCACAACACTTTCGTCAAAATGTTTTTAAACAAATGCCTTTTGTTTAAAGAAATTCAGCTGCATCTCAAGCAGTTTAGCACATGTAAAGAAAGCGTGTACGCTGCTGGCAGAGACATTTCTCCATCGGAGCATTTGCAAGGCTTTCTTATTAAAAAGAGCAGCTATGACCTCTTTTCCTCTCCCTCAGCATCACTAGTGTGGATGATGAATCCATGAATGGAAAAAAAGTCATTATGTTATACATTAGCTAAAAAAAATTCTGCAAGGACTAGTTTTGCCCACTGAGTGACTTGTCTTCGGCTACATTTAAGCAAAGCTTTCAGGTCACGCCTGGAGACAAGCGAACAGACCCCCAGAAGCTGTATTTGTACACATGGATGCACTTCCATACACCTGGTCATAAAAGAACAAGTCCATCTATGCAGAGCAGAGCCACTGGTGCAGGAAGATACGTGCTGTTGTATACAGTTGTGGAGCAGTGGAGTTTATGAAACCCCATGTACTATGTCCTCAGACATCTGGCTTGGACTCTTCGGTGCCTGATACGAGCTGTGCTCACACACAGCCTTCCCCTCAAGCAGAATATGAAAAGATTTATTTTTTTTTTAACCATTTTGCAAGACCACCCATTTTCCCAAACCCTGAGAAAATGTAAAACTCTTGGAGATTTCTTCCTCCCTTCTCTTCACTCAGGCTGAAGCTAGCCAGCGAGGAGGACAAATCGAAGGCCCATGCAGAGAAACGCTGCTATCACTTCATTTCTGTAAAAAGCTGGCCAAACCCATCAGTAGACACAACTATGCACAAATACTGAGTCTCTTCTCAATTCTACACATACACCCAGGCACAGAGCAGTATAAATGACAGTAGGAAGCACTACCTGCAGTACAGGAGTGCAGGTGAGGTCTGCCTAGAAGCATGCACAAGTGTCCCTGCTGCACACCTCTATCACCATCAGCCTTTCCCTTGCATAGCATGGGATCTGCCACCCTAAAAATAGGCAGCTGGCTGACAGCTGATCCCCACACAAAAGACCCTCCGTATCCCAGGAATTTCACATGGCCGACAGACAGGGGAGCAGTCCTGCTTTGTGCTCCCAGCCCCGAATACCACCGGCAGTCCGTCTGTCCCTAGCGCCGCAGCCTGCAGCAGCCTCGCAGCAAGCCCCAGCAGCCCCACACGCGCCCCCGCAGATGTCTCTGCCACCAGTAAAGCTGGTATGGATTTGTACTGGCAGACACAAAACCGGGGTTGTCTTATTCTTGCAGGCTGGGCTGATTTTCCATCATGCAGATTTTGTGATGGGCCTTTCCACTCATTTTCCTTCCTCAGTCTAAATCTTTTTGCCCCATTTTTGCCAAGTCATAGTCTTAATGGCGGTGCTTTACAGCATCCACGCAAGCTTCTGAGGGCAGGAGATGCGTGGCGTGGGAGCCAAAACCTGCCAACCCCAGCAGCAAACTATGAAACAAACCCAGGCTGTGAAAGGCAAGAAGCTGCCCAAAAGGCATCAGCAAAATGCTGACACAGGTATGACATGAAAATTATGGTGATTTTGAAAATAGCCAGAAAGCTTGGAGAGGACTTAACTGCCTACTGATGCACCACCCTTGGTATTTTAAGAAACAGTATTCCTGTACTTTTGGTGCTGCTGTGGCAAAACAGCATCATTGTGGCAACCCATCATTAGGCTGGTGGTTTTGTTCCCACCCTGAGAGGGCTAGGAAATGGGGTAGAAATAGAGCACCTCACAGGCAACAGCACCTCAGGGGGAAGCACAGCACAGCCAGGGGGGTGCACAGGGAAAGCAAAAGCTCATGCAAGGCTGGAGGCTGCCCAGCACAGCCAGTGGGCAGGAAAAGACAGCCACCCATGCAGAGCCCAGACACCCTGCAGGAGCAATGTCTGGGGCCAGATGAGCCCAGACATGGGTCAGCACATGGCAGGTGTCACCATAAATTATCAAGGATAGAGCTGGGACAAGCCAGGCACCTTTTTAGGATAGTGATAGCCTCACACAGGAGAAATTTGGGCAGTTGAGGCAGGAGCCAGTGGCTCCAGACTTTGGCTAGGGGGTTAGCTGGGGGGTTAGTCCATCCAAGTGCCACCTGCTATGGCCAATCAGCACCACAGAGCAAACCAGCTGCAGATGGACAGAGGACCATAACAGGCTGATAAGTGCCTTATCTTGTCATTACATTAACCACAGGCACTTAAATCCAGGAGCAGGTTTCACCAGCACAGCTCAGCTGCATTTCCCCTCTCGCGCCTGCCGGGCTGGGCAGCAGGAAGGTGCAAGCACTGCTCTGACACCAAATCTCTTTGTTGTCTATTTATACCCTGCCCTCTGGAAGCAGCTCACTAGCGGCTGTCCTTTGGCGTCTTATCTCCCCTCACTTTGCAAACTGTCTCCTGGCAGCCCTGCTGCACCCCTGCCACCACTTGGGAGGCTGCTCCCTTCCCACTCCCCTTCTTAAAAAAAAAAATAAAGCATCATAAGGCACCCAGACTGCACTGTGTGGTTAAAAGGCAGGAATTTGCTCTTCTTATCAAAGGCATAAGGATTTTCTAACAGTATCAAGATCCAAACCATTACCTTAATTTTGTTCCTGGCATGCAGAAGTTGATGCCTCCTGCAGCACAAGTGGGTAACCAAGACAGGGCACTAAGATTCATTATAACAAAATGTAACAGTCACTGCTTACATAGCCTTAGATCTCAAAGCCCTTTAAAAGAATTTCCATATCGTTATCCTTATTTTACAAAAGAGAAAACAGAAATGACCACACATGTACACCCAAAATCCACAATCTCCAAGTTTTTGAGCATGTAAGCCATCAAGAGCACCAGGGAAGCAGTGACTGACCTGTGGATGCTCACAGCACCTACCTCCCTTCATGTCTCTCTCAGTCAGCATTTGAGGCTTATTCCATTCACACCTGCAAGGACTGCAGAGAGGGTAGAGGAGCCTGTTCTCCTCCTGGGTCTTTCCAAAAGCCACCACAGGTAGCACTGGAAGCTCTCCTTGCTCTGGTACAAACCCACATCCCTGGTGGAGCTCCCAACCCTCCGCCTGAGCAAGTGCCCAAGAGCAGGATGGGAGGGTGCTCAGGGCCATGCCTGCTGCAGGACCATCTCCTTACAAAAACCGTAAACCAAGGTGTTTTGCCAATCACCAAGCCTAGCACAAAGGACACAGCCAGCAGTAGAACAAACCAATAACCAGATTCTATTGCACACAAAGGGTGATCGCTGGGGGTACAAACAAGTCAAACAGATCACACATAATAGACATCAACCCCAGAGACCCCAAGAATGATACAACACAGCCAACAATTGGTGGAACAAACAAAGCAATGAAGTCTCCCATGGTAGAGATGGGAGACAGCCAAGCCAAGAGGCTGATAACATAGGACAGAGGCAGCCACATACTGTTCTCACAGAGCCCACATTCACAAGCACCAAACCTGACCGGGGCCCAGTTGCAGGGAGAGTCAGGAGGTCCTTCCTCAACAGGGAAACTCTGCAAAGTGCACCCACCTCACACACAGACACACCACCCTGCCTGCAAGTGGGCCCAGCTTTTATCCCCACAGCAGGACACCTGGCACTCATTTACCCAATGTGGGGCACCTGGGGCTTGTTTACTTGAGGGCTTTCCTTACAAGGCCAGCCACACCTTGGAGGAAAGCCAAAAGGCAAACTCATCCCCTCCTCTTAAAGGACCATGGGAACCACCCATATGTCAACCTTAATTCAGGGCTTGGGGTTCAGACCCCAGCACTTCACAAGGTCAGGAAGGGTGTCCATCAGCTATGAGAAGATACTGGTCCCTGGCTAGTGAGACCAGTCTCCCCTCCACAGGAGGCCCCAAGCCAGCCCCACATGGGGAACACATCCCAGGGAAGGACCATGGTGCACCCAGCAAGGATGCTCTGGGCACCCCATTGGGAACCAGCCTTCTGTTACTTCCCATTATTGCCTCCATTCTGGGAGACAAGGTGGCAGACAGACACCCAGGCAGCAGGACTGGCAGGTGATTTATTTATGAGCATGCCTCTGCAGCCCAGGGAGCCTTCAGCTGTCTCTGGAGCTGCTCAAAGCCACAAGGCAAGAAAGTGTCAGCTGGGGGAGCCCTCCCTCCCTCCCAGGTCCTGTTGCACAATCAGCTGATGGGGACAGAGGAAGAGCAGGACAGCCATTGGAAGTAAAAGGGCTGTCAGCACCTTCTTGTCATAGAAAAGCAAAAGCAAAGAAGCCAAAGCAGAGAGCAGACAGGAGCAAAGCAAGGCTGGGCTCTCCAGCGTGGGTGAAGGGAAGGTAAGGAGGTGCTGGAGACACACGACCCCACCCCAGTGGCAAGGATGGGCATGGGAAGAGGGGCCAACTCATAGAAGAGGGGAGCAAGAATCTGCAGCCACCATAGCATTCAGGAAAGTACCACAAATGGTTTTTGTAGGCCATGACCCAGCAACAGCTTATTCTTTTTTAGCCTTTCTGCAGAAGTGGCACTTCTGCATCGGGAGGCAGACAGCAATTTTGGGGGAGGGGAGTGATTTGCCTGGATGATATGTAGGACAAAGGAGCTCGAAATCAGGCCGTAGAGGCTCCAAGATGGAGCAAACCTGACCTCCACAATGGCCAGAGAAGACCACAGTGCTGTTTTAAGTCATCTCAGACCACCCTCCACCCTGAAACACAGCTGAGCTGTTGGCTATGTGCAAGAGCTCCTTATTTAGCCAAGGCCACATCCATCCCAGGGATGAGCAAATTCCTCCTCCCAGGAGGAGCCCAGTGACAAACTCCACCCGCTATATGACCAATTTCCAAAGCATTTTCCATTTGCTTTCCTGAAATCCCTTTTGCCTTGTGCCAGAAGGCTCTGGGGCAGCCTCAGAGGCTTTCTGTGCACCTGGGAGCTATATGGGGTGTTCACTCAACTATTCAAATTAATTCAAAGCACTGGTGAAGCTTTGAGTGCCACATTGTTTCCTAAACCATTGCTCCTCTGGCCCAGAAGCACTCATGGGAATGAAGAGAGCAAGCATTGCCTTCTGCTTACAGCAGATTGCTCAGCAGTACCAAGAGCTAAAAAGAAATCGCTGTAAAATGCAATCCTTGCACTATTCATGCTGTTGTTAACCTTTTCCGTGGAATTTTGGGGAAGTTGGTTTGTGGAGAGGCTTTACATTTCAGCTCTTCTCAGCAGCACAGTTTTCCCCAAATTTTAGATTTGCTGAGCCCTCTGAAGGAGAGGGGGCTCATGTTCCTACCTCTGGGCTAGTTTTTGGGCAAAGCTCAAGTACAATCCTCCCAAAGCAGGCCGGGGGTCTGACAGCTCTCCTGCAAACATGCTTTTTCACAGCTAGAAGGGAAACTATAACTCTTCTCCCTTAACAGTCACATGACAGCTTGGTAAGAAGATCAGTGCATTCGTCCCTCCGCTCCTACCTACACCTTTATGAAGGTGCTCATGTGCCTTTTAGGCCCACAGGGAGCTCTCAGGTGGCACTTCACATTGCACAAAAAAAATCACTGCCCTGTAAAGTCTCCAAATACTTTGTGTGCACAAAAAATATAGAAGCAAAATCATCTCATAAGAAGGTTCAGCTCAGGCAGAAAGCACTCCAGGCTGTAGAAAAAATAACCATAAACTTTAGTGATGTCTCCTGTGAGACAAGTAAGCCTTGAAAGGACGTTACACTCCCAGGAACATTGGCTGGGGACAGGCTTGCCATCAGCCCATGTGCCCGCTGTCACAGTGGCAGCTCCCCAACCACCCTCTGTTTCTGTCCCCATTATTCCTCCTGCATCCCAGCTGCCGGTTCTCAGAAACAAGACTGTAAACACAGCCCCAGCTCCGAAAAGCTGCTGCCATCTCCTGGAAAGAGGCTCCTTCCCTGGAGAGAGGCGAGAGCATGCAGGGGCCACCGGGACATGTGCCAGAGGGGACCTGCGGCCACCGACACCTGCTGCTCTGGGGACAGCCTAATCCTCCCCCGTGATGTCATACCTGTCACCCTGATGACCCAGGGTGATGTCAGCAAACAGGATTACAGGCTTGTGCTGCAGAGAGCATGTGGGATCCGTGGGGATGAGGGCTGGGGCCACCCTTGATTTCAGCTCAGGCTTCCCATGGACAGGAACACAGTCCTTCCTAATAACTTTTAACCAGCATGGGCAACACTTGGCACCAGAGCTGCTTTCTCCCCCTCCTGATTGCAAAACCAGAGCCTTTGATGGAAGGAAATGGTGCAGGATGGCTCCCCAACACCAGACACCAGGACCCCATCACCATCAGGGGGCTGAAGAGGAAATCACTGCAACTCCCCACATCTCCTTTCATCTGCAGCACCCCGTGGCTATTGCACAGCTGCCCAGAAGATAACCTGCCACTTCCATAGGTCCACACAGGGATAACTCGCAGTCCCAGGAGCCTCTCTCTGGCACCAATACACATTTTTATAAACACATCTGTATCAGGGTTGGGGTGGATTATTTTTTTCCCCCTTAAAAAAGTAAAATCTCAGCCATCTCTCCCTGATGCCACAGGACCAAGGGGTTCAAATTGCCTTCCCTGAACAGTGGCGCCCACCAAGGCACAGCTGATGGCCCCGCAGCAGGCTGCATGCTGCCTGTGACCTGTGAGCTGGCCCATGTGAGCGTCACCGCAGTATTTATATCTTTTTATTATGCTTTAAACCATGGGGGAGAAACAGGTGCAGAGCTGCCTGCAAAACAGCAGCCAGCAACATCCCCCCAAGCCCAGCCGTTATGCATGCCTGTATGGACACACACATGCATGAGGACAGACAGACCTTTTAAATCCCCATCAAGTGCTGAAGTGGTGAATAAAATCAGTCCTGGAGGAGAATATGCACCAGGACACATGAGGCACAGTATAAACCTGATGGGTAGATTAAACCCTCACAGACAGTTCCTCTGATAAAGACACCCCACTTCAGCCTGCACAGCCATTCAGAGAGGGCACAGCCAGCTGGGGTCACCCCCATGTGCTCTGGGGAGCCCTTTCTGGCTACTTCAGAAAATAAGTCACCGCTACCCTTCAGCTGCCACCCCGGGAGTGCAGCCTTAGCAGGAGCTACTTTCCTGAAGGTGCCTGGAGCGGGATGCACAGCTATGGGGCTGCAGAAAGGCCCTTTGTGGTGTACAGCAGGCTTGGATTGTGCCTCTTACCTTGTTTCTCAGCTTGCAGTCACAGGGGGCAATTTGCTGGGGTGCATCTGTGGGTCCTCTGTGGCAATAAAAGGATGTTTCCTTCAGAGAAAAGATGCTCTTCTAGGCGCAGATCAGGCTCTGCCCAGCTGAGATCTGCTGAAAACTCCCCATCTTCTTCCTTAGGAGTAGGTTGGTTTGCACTTTCCCCAAGGATATCTCATTTTATAATAGAGCCACAGCATCCTCCAGCAAATTGGAAGGCCAAGATGTCCCAGAGAAGCATGGCCGGGGGGTGGGGGGGTGGGGGTGGAGTAGCTTATTGCCCTCACTCCAGAGTGACACCATCTAACCAGAGGTGAACCTGACCCACTTTTCCAAGGCAAAATTAATGGAGATCAGAAAAACACCAGTAGCTTTAGGGCCTCAAATCAGCTGAACTGAGAATAAGGCATCCTTGCTAAGCACACCAGAGGTGTCCAGGGACACCTCCCAGCTCTGTCCAGCCATGCAACACTTCAGGGAGAGCCCCTTGCAATAGCTTCAGGCTCAGAGCTGGCTGGTCACCCCTAACTTTTCCTTAAAGCAGGTATTAGGATTAGCAATATAATACCCCAGTGTCTCGAGCCCACCTGGCCTGGGGCAGCAGGGAGCTGAGCAACAGATTTGAGCTGAACCTCACTAGTGCAGCTTGCCTTAGAACATGCCTGGCTTTCACAGGAAGGAGGTGGGAAGCCCTGGGTTAATTGATTCAGCATTGACACTCCGTTGCCAGAAATCAGAGCTGAGTTTAGCTTTGAAACACATCTTTTATGGGCACAGACATTACCTAGCGCTACATCATACTGTATTACCCCAGACCAGGACAAAGACAGGTACCACTGTGATAACTGCTATTCACCCTTTACTGAAAAGGATCCCTTTCCCTTCCTTCCCAAGCAGGGGAGGAGCAGAAGTGATCAGTGTCCCCTGCAGTCGAGCACCTCATAAATCTCCCTGTTGGAAAGGCCAGGCTCCGCTCCCGGCAAAGAAAGCAGGTATTGTTCAGCATGAGGCTCAGGTACGCCGCAGGGAGCATCTGCACTGAAACCCAGACGCATGTGCTGTGGGATGACTGGTGTGACAGCCAGGACAGCCCAGGCTGATAAAAGACCACAGGTTTCCTCCCCGCCAGGCTCCAGAGAAAAGTGCTTCCGACTTTTACGTTGCTTCAAAGAATAACGATGCACTTTATAACGTATGAAATGGAAATCCGGAGATCAGGTTCACCTCCACCTCTCTTCCTGGGGACATGCCAAGGGGACATGTTGCTGGGCGAAGCTAGGGGTTTTCCATTCCCCCCAGTACCATCCCCAGCACAACAGAGCAAAGCTGTTGTAGCCCACTTGCCAGCACCTTCTCTTTGACTTCAGGGCAAAGCTGTGGGCACCTTTCTGAACTGACAGCCTGGGTTTGCAGATTTATATAACATCTGGCTCAGCAAGGGGAGACCCCCGTCCTCTGTGCCACTGCCACGGGGAAAACGCTTCCTCTCCCTCCACACACCTCCCCCGGGAAACCAAAGGTCGGGGAGCTGGGGGAAATTTATGGGCTTCCCCTCTCCTAAAAGACTTCTCCAGATGGGGCTCCAACACTGGATTTTTTTTCCAGATGAAGGTAGAGAAGAGAGGGGAAGGAAACAAGGGGAGATGGGCAAGGGCAAGTCTGTGGGTCACATTTTTCTGCTCACAGCAAACGCACGGGGCAGAGGACCGGCGGGTGGCCAGGCTGTTCCTCCCGCTCAAGCTGCAGTGGCATTAGATGTCTGGCTCAACAGGGGGCACAAAGCCAGCTCAGGCTCTGAGTTCCCAGCTCATACCAACAGCAAAAATCCCCATCATAGCAGCCAGCGGCTAGAATTGCCCCCTGGAAAAGCTCCTTGTGCAAAACAGCAATATTTTGGTTATTTGATGCAATAGCCCACACTGGGAACAACCAGCGTTTTAAGGGGAAGAGGCACGGCAGGTACTGCGCAACACCCTGCCACCCCATTTCAGCCAGACCTGCAGCCACCAACCTCACCAAACCCCCAGCACCTCCTTGAGCAGCAGGGCTGGGGGGTGACATTATTTCAGTTCCCCTGCTTTTCATAACAGTCACCTGCAGGCAGCCAGCACAGCAGGACCACGGGCATCATCCAGCCTGCCCGGATCGCCTGTCGGGAAGAGGAAATGCCAAGCATTTTCCAGCTGCTTGTACCTGTGCCAAGCCTAAATGCCACCCCTAAAAATACCAGTGGGAAGGAGAGGCGCTGCACTGGCTGCTCACTCCCCTGGCCAGGCCACCACAGCCACCCGTTTTTTTTTGAATGAGGCAGCAGCTTGAAGCAGCTGAGAAGGACTCAACTGGGCTTTTGCACCTCCCCGTGCAGGTCAGAGGGTGACAGCCCAGTGTCACCCACCACAAGGCAGCAGCAGAGCCACGATAACACACTCAAATGGGCTGTGGGCAAGAGTTCACATCCCAGGAGCTGCTCTTGGCACCCACAGGACACCAGGGGCTTTGACCATTGCTCCTAATGAAATTAAGCTCCTGCAATGCTTCTGTCTGATCAGCAGCCAGCCCTGCATTGCTTTAGCCCGAGCAACTTTGATCCCTCTGGCAAATGACCTCAGGCACCTTGCTGGCTCCCCTGAAAGCCACAGCCTCCACTCCCCAGCAGAGAGAGGGGGCAGCAGCACCTCCCATGGGATAACCACTCCCACACAGAGCAAAGCTGCCCATGGCCCCGTGCCACTTTGCATCAACGTCCAGCCACGAAAAGCATCCCTCAGCCCCAGACAAGTGCACCCAGCAGACCGTGGGGCCCCAAGCACAGCCTGGCTGCAGCAGCTCTCCTGGTTATTTTTTTAATTGAACATTGCCTTATTTCAATGTCTGACTTATTCTGGGTAAATCGAGATTAAACTGTCCAGCCATTGAGAATTACCTTCAAGTTTCCAGCTGCTTTTCTGCCCCTAAAAAGCAGGAGGTGGTGGCTGGAACAGTTCAAGGAGGCATGAGACACCCCAGTGGCCCATGGCCCTGAGGGGGCACATAGGAGAGCTGAGCTGGGTGTCATCACCCTGCAGCCTGAGCCATTCCTTTGGGGGATTTGCACCTTCCAAAAACTGGCAAGGTCCAAGGGCTATCACATTGCTGGCACCAGGCAGGGAGAGCTCAGCAGCATCTCTTGCCTCCCCTCTGAAACACATCTATGCAGCTCGTGGTACCCACATGATCCTCCCTGACATCACTCTGAAACCAGTGTGGGGGGGAAGAGTTTTGCCTTTTGCTTTTTAAGAGCAGCCACCTCCATGTGCATTTCAGTGTGCAATGCTTCAAGAACATCCACACCCAGTGCAACAGGCAAAACACCTTGGGAGTCCTTCCAAGGGCAAGAAATGCAGCAGCTTCAGCTCTGCAGCCCCTTTGAAGACACCAATCTGTAAAGACAGCAAAGCCCACCTCTGCCTGCACCCAAGATACAGGATAAGAACAACTTTCTTGCCAAATGTATATAAAGAATTTGCTTAAATGTCAGACTGGCTAAGCAAGACTCCATAGTGCTTATTTAGAGCAAAATAACGCTATTGTTTTTTGTGCAATATACTCCGATTGCCTCTTTGAAGCCACCCCAAGCCCAGCTTGGATGTCTGGACCACACAGACCCACCTGATGCCTGTGAGCATCCCAGGACAAAAGGCTTCTGTGAGGATGAGGCGGTTGTCTGTGGTGGGAGCACAGAGGCCACCAGCAGCACATGTGCAGCTGCCCCAGATCCAAAGGGATGCACCAGCACGGTGGGGAAAATTGATGATGATGAGGGAAGTCCATCAGGCCGCACACTGGCCCCGTAGATTGATGGCCTCCGCAATGAGCCGCGCATAATGGCCAAGTTCAGGCTGCGGTGGCTGGGAGCTGAAAGGCAAAAGCCATAAATAAGCTGGGGAAAAGAGGAAAGACAGAAGGCTGGCAGGAATAAATAAATAAATACTCACACTGCAGCGGGGCTTGGGGGGGGAGAGGGGCTGTGACACCAGGATGGGATGCAGCCCACATTGGGATGAAGATGCTGCCACAGAGTTGGCTGCTTTGGGATGAGAGCTCCCCACTGAATAACACCAATTGAGCTGTTTTCCCCCAAAAAACTACATCCAGCTGCTAAAGGGGCCATGGCACACATCCTCCCCCAAAATACAGCAGGGGGACAAGAGTAACCAACAGAGCTTGGTACAGGAGATTTTAGGGTTATAATCCCACCGTTACCAAAGCTCCAGCTCAGTCTGATGCTCCCCCCCCAAGAGCTTTACATCTGAGCAGGTTTCTCCATGACTGACCTGACCAGCTGGGCTTCCCTCAGCACCTTCCTCAGCCAAAAGCACCAACCTCAGGCTTTTCCCCTTTCAGTTATTGCCCACTGATGAATAAGGGAGATGGGGGGAGCGGAGGGTGCAGAGCTGGAAGTTTCCCTCATTGTCCCCCATCTGCTTCATTCAGACCAGTTACTCTTCTCCAGCTTAAATAAGCCCTTTGCATTTTGCTGCGATCTCTTTTTTTTGCCTTGCCTCCGTCGTTTTGTCAAGAAAAACCTTGCCCAAAGAGCCGCTGTGATTTACTGCAGCGTTAACAAATGTCAGAGCTTGGGAGCCTTGTAGGAACCGCTCGCTGGCAGCCTGCCTGGACAAACATACTAAAAGTCAACCCTGGCGTGGATACTTGAGGAATTAGTGTCCATACAAAGATGCATTAAATACAGGGAGAAAGACAGGATTTTTACAACAGAGGCTTGAAAGCTTCCTCAGGGCTGTTTAACATATGGTGCTTCTCCTCTGCACCTGTCCCATGGCCCCTCATGAGAGCAGCTCCCGAACTCCCATCCTTGTCACCAAAGCAAAATGCCACTTGAGTTTAGTTCCCAATGGGCACTGCCTGTCTGGCAAGGGCTGATCCCACCTGCAAGGTGGGGTTTGTACATGTGTGCTTTAAGAGTAAACTTGTCCCCCAACTCTCTCTGCCAGATGGGTTTTGCTGGTGGAGGGCATATTGCAGAAAAAAACCCTGCTCAGCCAGGCAGGATTCCCCACTTGCTACCCAAAATGTATTATTAATGTAATAAGTAGAGGAGGGGAAAAAATCCATAAATCCAACTTTTTGCTAATGAAATCCCTACACCCAGCTCAGCCATAGGGGAACACATCAGACCCAGAGTATCCGGGCAAGGAGAACCATCAGGAAACCAGAGACACATTGGCCAATCTAGTGATTATTTAAAACCCTCAGCATTTCCTCAATGGCTGCCAGCAGCTCCCCAGCCCTGCCTGGGTTGGCTGGACCATTGCTACAGGCAGGCTGGGCCGGCCATACATCCCACACAGCCCCACTGCTCTGCTATTGTCATTTGTGCAGATCCCAAGCGTTGCATTAGGGAGGAATATTTTGCCTGTGTGTTGTGTGTGTTTTAAAGGTTAATTCCTCCTCCAGCACCTTCTGCTCAACAGATTTGTCCAGCATCATCCACACAGTAGAAAGCAGCCTCATGCCAGGAGAGTCATGCTCCACCTTGCCAAGCACGGCCAGGAGATGTTCCTTAGCCAATGCCAAATTTCCAAAAAAAATAAAACAGAATATAGAAAAATATCATGTCCTAAAATACAAAAAATAATAAAATAAGCACCCTCTGGGGCTCTCAATAG
Organism: Podargus strigoides; assembly: GCA_028020825.1. Taxonomy (NCBI): domain Eukaryota; kingdom Metazoa; phylum Chordata; class Aves; order Caprimulgiformes; family Podargidae; genus Podargus; species Podargus strigoides. The sequence continues at coordinate 34,436,589 of CM051626.1, read as the reverse complement.
AACAAAACATTTTTCCCAAGCAAATCTATTCCCATATATGCACTGGCTGGCTCTGAGGAGGGGTGGATGGGGAAGGCTCTGGAAAGGCAGTTATATGAACTGATGTGCTGTAAATCTCCTGCATTAAGTGAGATATCATAACCCACAGTAGTTTAGCAACTTAAGGATCATCATGTTGACCCAGTTGACATGATGTTACCTTAGTTTACCTCTACATCCTGCATCCGAAGGACTGCTCCTCAGCCATCAGATAAGACCCACAGGAGCACACCAGGAATGGAGGGATAAACTGCTGGAAACCTCTCCTGGGTATTTATGCGGATGGCAGGAAACAAAAGGAAACTGGAGGTCACCAGCCAAGTGGTGCCTTAGCTGCTTCTCAGGGGAACACTTAGAGTCCCTACCCACTCCCCAGGAGAGCTTTCCCATCTCCACTGACCGTGGTGGAAACACAGCAGCAGATCAGGTTGGATAAGGGCTTCCCAGGGACCCTCATGCATTTAGGGCTGCAAACTGCTGCAGCCAAACACACGACCTACACAGTTCCTCTGGGTCTGAGGAGCAGTCCGGCCCTCCACCAAGCAGAGAGGAGGGACTCAAACCAGAGCTGGGGAGGGAAAAGAGCTTTTTTTATTCCCCCCCCCCCTGAACTACATGCTCACTGAACAGGGCCAGCAGAGGCAAAGCCATCCTGCTTCAAGCCTGGACCTCGCATCCTTAATCCCAGAGGTTTGCCTGCACAGCTGCAACCAGGAGTGGGAAGAGGAAGATTCATCCAGAGAGTCCTACCTGCCCGCTCCCCCACACCACTGGCCTCACACCAGGCACTTCTCACCATTCCCAAAAAAATGCATTTGCTGGATGAAACCCCCTCCTCCCCCATCCCATGATGGCTCTTCCCCACCCAGCCTATTCCTACCAAAAAGCTGTTCCTCCATCAGGTGGCTGCCAGGGGCCCAGGGAGGGGCTTGAATCTTCAAAACAGCCAGGGTGTAGGAGGAGGCAGAGGGACTTCATGGAACAGTCCTTCAGCATGGCAGCTCACCCACGTCCACAGAACAAGAGTCAAGGACTGCTCAGCTCTCTCCCCAAACTTGCACCCTTCCACACCAAACTGTTGGCAGGGAAGGTATGATAACCCCAGGCTGGGCTTAAACAGAGCCAGCCCAGGGGTGTGGGGAGACCCCAGGTGAGACTGCTTAAGACTGTTAAGGCCAATTAGTGCCCTCAAGGCTCCACACCAGGGAGATGCAACTAATAACTAACTCTGGGGTCCTGTCCCTGCTGGGGCTTGTCCTTAGAGTGTGGGAGGGCTCACTGTACTGTCTGCCTGTGTGCTGTGCATACCCATTGCATTGTATTTCCCCATGCCCTGGTTAATCCTGCACCCAGCCCCACCAGGCAGTTAAATCCAGTGCAGGATAAGTGCACATGCCTTTCTTCACCTGTCACCAAAGCATACACCAAGGCTCATCCTTGTACTGCAGAGTGTTGGCTGGCAGGCTGAGCCTGCTGCAGTAACTGTAGGGTAGGGACTTAGGGGAAAAAGCCTCCTTATTTGTCCTGCCAGACAAATAAAGCTCAGCTTGGGTACAAGCTGAGTCCCAAAGTGCAGGGCAAGCAGCTGCACCAGCTGTGTTTCCTGCCACAGGGAGCCCCAGCATCACTGTGGGGCCGCTGGCTCTTCCCTCACCCACCACCAACTCAGCAGCTCCGATGCCAGGTCCCAGCCAGGTCCAGCACATCCCAGCATCACCAAAGCCACCTCTCCACCCAGCCAGGGCTACAGCGTCTCCAACAAAGCCTGGCCTGTTCCTCGCCTTTCCACTGGTGCCACATATATCACCGGGCTCCCCTCGCGGCTTTTCCGTAGGAGATGGCCCCGCCATGAATGGGTCCCTGTTTCTCCCTCCTCGTGGGATGCGCAGGAGAGTTTCAGCCTCCACAGCACTTCGTAACTCGGGATTTTATTAACCCCCAGCCACTCCGATTCCGAGAAACTCTAAAAAGAGACTTTGATTTCCAGGATCTGCTTTTGCCTTGGGATTTAAAATACCTTTCACCGTCGCAAACAGCACGGCAGAGTTACAGAAAAAGGGTGGGGAGGGAAATTAAAGTAATTGGGGGGAATTACTGGAACACATGGGGCCTCTCTGGGTGCATCCCACTCACGGGAAAGGAGCTTCCATCCCACCTCAGTGGGCAGGAGAAGTCTCTGGCTGACCAATAAGCATTTCTCAGCCTTTTGGGGACACAGCAAAGCCACTCCGCACAGATCCAAGGCGGAGGTGCAGTGGGGAGCCCTTGGCAGAGGTTTGGTGCAGCCTGCCACAGGCTGCTCCACCCCAAACCCAGCCCGCCGGCTCGTCAGAGCCTTTACAAGCCCCTAGACTCCCACAGAGCAGGAGTGGAGCCATTTAGTCCAGGTGAAAACATTTTTCTGCTGAAAAATAAGGAAAAAAAGCTACTTAGGAATGCTGGCTGGAGTTAATAAAGTCAAAAAAAGCCATATAAAGAGTAATAAGTGTAGAGAAAGAGCTCTTTAACTTCTATTTTAATACAAATACTAGATCAAAAGTGTGTTGCTGTGCATTACTGGCCAAAGTACACCCATCTTACTGATTTCTTCTCTCCAAACCATGAAGGATTTAAAACCCTGCCCGGTGGGCTGCACTGGTGGCTGGCCCGGGGAGCTCTGCCATTGTGGGAACCCATCCCAGGTTGCTCTGGTGAAGGCCACGCAGTTTGGACCCGGAGAGCTGGGCCTCATGGCCAAGACCTTTTTTTTTAATCTTAATTTTTTAAAATCTTTTTTTTAAGATATATAGAGATTTGGAAAAACAATCTGGCTTCTGGAAATATGAAAATGCTGGGCCAGCCACTATCTGGATGATGCCCCTCCACGGTATCCTACAGAGCAGGGCGGTGCTGGGTTATCCCAGAGGAGCACACGGGTCTGAGGGTGGAAACAGTGCTTTACTCCAAAATGCCCTATAGCAAAAACCCCTATAGACACTGCTCCCCAACCCCACTTCAGGCCTTGCCAAACCCCATTTCCACTGGTGAGATTGTCCTGTGAGGGGTTACACCAACAGTAATCAAGAAGCCATGGGGATCCTCGCCCTGCATTTTATGAGGCTGACCTTGCTGGGGTGAAAAGTACAGGGGGAGCAGCGGGGAAGTCAGTGCAGTCCCCTGCCCTCCCACCTGCTCATGTTTTTAATTTGTTTTCTGCAAATCCCTGCTTCTGCAGCAAAGCCAGGTCATCGCCACGGCCTTACCGGGGCCAGCAGTTTGGGTGTAATAATGAGAAATGAGGGTTGGGGAAGAGCAGTGAGTGGGAACGATGCTGGTGGCAGAGTCCCCATGCCAAAGCCAGGAGAGGTGGAAGGAGAGGTGACAGCATCCTCAGGGAGCAAGCTCAGACAAGTGGCCACGGGAGGCAAATTTGGCCAGTACTGTAAGAAATGCACGGAGCAACTCATCAAAATAATAAATAACTGGCAAATAAGTAGCCTAAGAAGCATGCAGGGAGCTGCAAACAGCCCCTCCAGCAACAAGTACAGTCAGGGCAGCCGTGGCCGTGCCATGGCATGGACTTTCAGGCCAGGAAACAGTCTAAATCAGGCTTCTCCCCTGCAGTATTCCGGGCTGCTTCCTGAGATATTGTTTTCCTTCGCCCTCTTGATGTATTGTCTCGTAGTATATTCGGGGTTTCCCAGTGTGTGCCAAGAAACTGCTGGCCGTGACACACCAGCCTGTTTTTAGGCTGCCAGCAGCAGCTCCTTACTGTGGGAAGTGCAGCCCCCCGGGGCTCCCCAGGGTTCCCCCCCCCTTCTGGTCCAGGGGAACCAGAAGCATTTACCTCCATCAGGAGATGTGGAAAATAATAATTTGACAGGGAAAGAGGGTGACAAGCAGCAGCTCTGTGGCCCTGTGAATCTCATGGAGCTGTCTGTAGAGCCAAGTCCATTGTGTTACTCCAAAATATAAGCTGCCCCCTGCGTTTTTCTGGATTTGGCCAAATAAAGGGGAGGAAGGAAAAAAAAAAAAAAGACCAGGCCACACCTTTCCTCAGCCTGGTTCCCAGGCAATAAAAATATCTTGGAGTGGGAGCCCTGGCTTCACAGCTTGACCACTGACAGGATCGGGTTGTGGGCCAAGGCAGCAGGGAACTCATCTGCATCACTTGGCTTTGCTTTCCCATAGGGTGGATTTTGAGGACCCCAGTTCCCAGGCAGTGTTGGCAGAAGCCATTTGAGTAAGAAAATAAATGGCCTTCCCTTCCCGATGCTCCCACGGAGCCTCTCCTCCTCCTCCCTGCCCATCCCTGCTTGCGGCACTGGTGAACCCCTGCAAACCCCAAAAGCTCCCCTGGGGACCCTGTGCCCAGGGCCACATTTTTCCAAGCGTCTCTCTGAATATATATGCCAGCAGCAGAGAGGGAAGGAGAGCAAGAAAAAAAAACATTTTGTGAGTATCTATCTGTTTGCAGATCATTAATTCTCCCTGGGGGAGCCCCAGAGCTCTTTCATCTGCTTTTTGCTAAGTTAGGTTAGGGAGGTTTTCGGGTGCGAGCCCTGGGCTTTAGCAGATCACTGAGGAGGAATTTGGGCAGGCAACAGGAAAGCTTTTTCCCCGGCTGGGAGGCATCCAGTCAGGACAGAAACAATCCTGGCTGCTGAAGGCTTTTATAAAAGTAAGAATAGATGTTTACTCGCAGGAAAGCGAAGAACGGAAAAAGTTATCAACACCATTGTTTGCCACAAATAATTTCACCTTCTCTAGTCATATGGTGTGTTCAAAAAACCCCTGCTCTTTCTTAGTTAACATCACATACCGGCTACTACGTAGCACCTACGTAGCTGGGCTTACCCCCGGCCGTCCCCGAGGCAGAGCCTGTTTCACATCACCTCTGTATCACTTTCTCACTCCCAGTGCCTCATGGCTGACAAGACCTGACCTGAGCCCCACATTGACAGCTGAGCTGCCCCTCTGCGGCTGCATTTATGGGGCTGACAGCTCTTTAACTGCTGTTTATGAAACACCCTGTCACAGCCCAAAGTGCAAACGTTCAGCTAAGAAACCATCTCTAACCCGTGCTGGCTGCAGCATGGTTTGCTCTGGGTCCGCCCCCTGAACCGCAGTGGTGCATGGGCAGGCTTAGGCAATGTCAGAGCAGAGAGGGACCAAAAACGTCCCCGAATTATTGCTCTTTAGGCTTATGTTGTGGTCTGTCCTTCTCTGCGAGTTCCCTGGCATGCTGCTCCCTGGGAAGGGTCCTTCCCAGTTTGATCCGTGGCTCCCTGGTCTTCCATCGGGACGTTGCAGAGAGCTCCTGCCTTGCCGGGCATGGCACAGCACCACCTCCCCCCTCCCCTCGCAGCCCCCCCACAGCCGATGGCTCCCTGGCAGCGTGCCCAAAGACCGGCATCCTAGCCCATGTCCGGCCAAGGCCAAGGGCGCAGGATCCCAGCACCACCTCCTGGCAACGCACCGCCATGCACAGCCCACACGCTGGCTGTGGCCAAAAATCCCCCGACAAGCCGTGGGGACCACCCGGAGAGAGAAACCGGGGTCTGCACGGACCCCGGCCTTTCTCGTGTCTGTCCAAACCTGGGTATTCTCCCCTTTCCCCGGCATCACGGCTGGCCCCAGAGTGGCTGCGGGTGCAGGACCCCCAGTCGCATCCCTCGGTGAGCGGCAGCTGCCTGCTGCGGGGTGAATAGCGGCGCGGCTCGCCGGAGAGGCGACCGAATTTAATTTGAGATGAATGGGCACCTCCCTGCCGCCCATGACATTTTCATTGCAGGCTAATAAGGGGAGAAAAATCCAATTAGGTGACAAAGGCGGTCCCTAATCGGCCGTGCAGCCCGGCGTGGGGCAGCCAGGACGGCACAGCATCCCGTAGGAGAGCAGGGACAGACCATGGGAAAACAAGAAAATCCTCCCCAAAAGTCCTCTTGTGATATTGCAAAGGCCAAACTGCAGGATGGCAAGGCTGCAGACAGTTGCCATTTGCACCCCCAGGGTCCCAGCTGGAAGTCTCCCAGGTCACTGAGATAAAGTGGCCCAAAGAGAGCAGGGCAGGGCATCTCCCTCTCCCAACTCCAAGGGCAGTGGGGGTAAATAACCTGCATCCAGGAGCATGCTGCTCCTGAAAGAAAATACTAATAAAATTTGGCAGACTCCTCCCGGAACATCCACCCCCCACCAAATATTCACCAAAACCCAGTTCCAGGAGCAGGTGAGGATGAAACATATCAGGGTTTATTACTAGAGGAGCTTTTTCAAACCAAAAAGAGTTTGACTAACCCTGGGTTGCAGTTTTTCCAGCAGCAGGTGCCCTCTCACAGTTTTAATGTGTTCAGCCAGTGGTACCAGTTATCTCCAAGCTCTGGTGCCTAAAGCTGGGGGGGATCGATGGTGGGGGGCCATTGGGGCATCACGGGCTGCAGTGAGGGCATAGCAGCGCACTGGGAAAGGCAAGGGGGGTACACACACATAAATAACAGCTGGGTTTTAAAGGAAGGGTGATAAATGGGAATGCTGCGCTCCCTCGGGAATTATTAACGGTGGGGGAGGCTGAAACCTTGGCTTTGCCCCAGGAGCCAGGCTGCGTGGTGAAAGCCGATGGGCGGGAGTGGGCAGGGGGAGCAGATGGCCGGGGGAGGCCGGGGGTCTGGCCAGGAGCAGGGGGGTCCCCACCAGCACAGCTCAGGGGGCTGTGGTGGAGTACGACAGCTGCATCTCCCACAGGACACAGCTGGGCCATGTAGGGGGAAGGACCCCCTGTGTCCTCTCCTCCCTGGAGCCCCTCAGGTGGCTCCAGCCACAGCACCAGGTGGCCACCGCTGAGTATTGACCCAGCGCTATCTCAGCTCCCACCTTATCAGGGCCAGGGCCAGCTCCGGGCACCAGCACCTGCCCCATTAATCTTCCCCTGTCCCGCAGGCACGAGGTCTCGGTGGCTCAAACAGCCTGCCCGGGGAGGGAGCGGGAGGGCTCAGGCCACTGGTGCCCAGGGTTTGGGGTGATGGATTGGTACGTGGGAGGTGACAGGAGGAGAGTTTTTCTTTTTCTCTTCAGCTCATGCCCTGAAGAGGGGACCGTGGGCAGACAGGTGCCTTTATACCTGGGCATATTGGTGGAAGCATTCTCCACTGAAATTTGGATACTGGAGAATGTGGTGTCCTGTGGATGAGAAGAAATAAGCTCCACAGGGCAGGAAGGGAGGGGGAGATAGTTTCCCTGCAAATGCTAATTGAAATAATGAGCTGAGCTGCAGCAAGGAGCCCCCATTTCACTGACAGCTTTCCAGGTGAAGATGAAGATGTGATTCCTCACACCAGGGCCTGCTCCAGGCAGAGCTGCACAAAGTCCAGGCAAAAGTAATGTCTGAGACCCCAGAAAAATGAGGTAAAGCCTCACAGCTCTGGCTGAAATGAAAACAAAAGGCAGCAATTCTTCATGGCTGCAGCTGCACAGCTCCTGGCTGCAAGGGTTAAATGGAATCCTAAGTGTCCGAGGGGACCATTAAACACAAAGCCTGTGTGTGTCCCTCAAGGAGGGAAACCCCATGCTTTGACCAGGGCAGGAGCCCGAGCGATAATGGGGGTCGCTGAGGTGGTCCCAAATGCCTCATCCCCAGCACCCTGCTCTTGTCTGTGCCCCGGTGAACACTGCTATGAGGGTGAATGGAGCTGCAGAGGTGCCAGCAAGCGCCCGTGGAAAAACTCACACCTCCTGCTTGCCCCAGTGTGGGATTTCTAGGAGCATTCCCAGGCAGAGAATAACTAGGAAGGCAGGATGACCCGAGCAAAGCTAACGCCGGGCTTTTGCCATAAAACCCACCTGAGGACCTGTGTGTCCAGGAATGAAGAAAGATGCTGTGGGTGTTATCACTGAGAGCATCAGTAAATAGTGTAAGCTGGAGGAAAGGACACTGTGGGGAGAGAGGCCACGCCACTGGCTGCTCCTCGGGGAGCTCACTGCTTAGTCGATGCTTTTGCCCTCCTCTTAAAAGCCCTTTAAACCCTCTGGTTACATTTCCTTTGACACAGAAAAGCCCAACTCTTTCGGCGAGGGCACTACATGAACCCCAGGCAAGTCTCGAATGCAGCTTGGGTACGCTGACACCCAGTGCCATCCCCCCTCCCGCCCTCCCCGACTGGGCTGCGCAGACAAGATGGAGTTTCCCCTTCCTTACACAAACTTGGGATCTCGTTTCAGCTATTGCTTTTTTTTTTTTTGTATTGATTTTTTAAAAGGGGGCACTGCAGCTTTAAAGAGCTTCCCAGACTTGCCTTTGTGACCGGAGGAGAGGGTGGGGTGGTGGCGGAGGTGGGGACCCAGAAGAATGAAATAAAGAGAAGTACAACAAAAAGAAGTTAAAAGTGTGAGTGACAAGTTTTCGGCAACAGGCTTCAGCCCCTGTGGGGTCGTTTGGGCAAAGAATGGCAACAAATGAACAAATGAGCTGGATTTTCATGCTTGGTGGACGGTGAATGAATAAGCATCTTTTAAAACCCTATCAGGAACTCTTTGGATTGTCATTATAGTTGGGAGGAGGGGGGGGGAAGGCAGACTTTTGAGGGCTGACCATGTGAAAGAATCCCAGTTCTTTGCCTTTTCTCTGCCGGCGAGCGCGGCTACACCGCAACGTGCGGGCAACGCAGGACAGGCATGCAGCCACAGCCCAGCATCCTGCCACGGCCCGGTGCAGCAGCACCTCTGGGGGACACCAGGGCACCCGGTGCACATTGGAAGAAGCGAGAGGGTCTTCTCTGCTTGCAGGAGCCCCCGCTGATCCCCAGCAGCATGGAAGGGACAGGCAGTGGTTCACAGCCCTGGCTGCCTCCTCCACCAGGAAACCTGACTGCAGTGTCAGATGCAGACAATGTGAGAGGGCAGGAGGCGACTCACTTAAAGCCGTATTTAGAGCACAGAGTGGAGGCCTGAGGTCAAAGGAATTGCCCTGGGATTATAGGAATCACCTTCATTTTCTCGCCAGCCTTCAGACAGGGAGCTGGCCAGGAGCAAAGAGGAGGGGGACCCTGGTGTTTCCACTTCCCTGGCCCTGGCAATGAGCCTGGCCTCTCTGAGCCACGCAAATAATGTACAGGCTCTGTTTGCAACTCTTTGTTATCCTTAATCCCCCGTTTTAACCTTGAGCAGAACAGAGCATTGGTGAGGCAGTTGCAGGAGACCCCACTTTGGAGGCATGGCCAGAGTGTACTGAATATCCATACAGCCAGAGTAAAATGCAGCTGTGGAGAGGGAAGGTTTGAGAGGAGACAGGTTTAAAGCCTCTTTATTTCTGTAATAGAAGATAATATCACATATTCAAAAATCTTCTTGTCTAAACAGAAAGAGACCTAAAACTGAATGTTGGGGGCATGAAAACATCACCTTGTAGCAAGAGGGTCTCCCCTGGCTGCAAAAATAAAAGTTGAGTCCTCCTCACATGGGATTTCAGCAACCAAACCTAGCAGCACCCAAGCTAAGTTTGTTTTCAACCCATCGCCTGCAAGTATGCGAGGGCACAAGCCTGCGTCTCTGAAATGGTCGCAGTCCCAGCAGCCACCTGTTTCTTCCACATCAAAAAGTCCGGAGGCCATTACAGCAGCCGTGGTTATAAAGGCCGGGCACTGGCGCTGGGACAGCCCCGTCAAGAGAAATGAGACCATCATGCACTAAACATAGAGAAAAGATAAATGGAAAAGGAGTCTTTCAGTCTTCATTATCAAGTTTCCATGGGTTTGCCAAAACCATAGCAACCAGTTCAAGCAATGATTAACCTAATAATGTGGAGGCAAAGAGAGAAAAAAAAAAAATGCATTCAAGCCCCTAAAGAAGTCACTAGTTCTCCAGAGGTAGTAAATCCGCCCGCCCCCCTCCCCAACATACAGCCCCACGGCTGGAAGACCAGAAGCATCCTAAGCCTCTGGAGAAAAGAATCTGCAACACAGTAAAACCCACTAAAGTGACCACTTTCTGAAAATACAGCTGTATAGGCATCTTTGGGGACTTTTGTACTACCTGCTCTTCATGGGGCTCTCAGGCTCTTCTCCCTTCTCTTGACCCCGAGCTCTCTTTTGCTCTTTTTTGCAAAAATGCTACTTTTGCACAATAAGTGAGTGGGTTGTTATCCTCCTCAGTCCCACGGCACACGCAGATAGCCAGGGCAAGGTGATACCTCCTGGAGGGAGATACCAGAGTGGAGCTGGACTAGCAGGGAAAACATTAAATGATTTTATCACCCTAATAATCACGGTGTTTCTCCTGTGGCCACACACAGAGACCTTGGAACACTTTGCAGACTGTTAGAGTATGAAAACAATACACAATTCAGCCAGAAAGCGGGGAAGGGGGAGGAATACTATTAGGTCTTTCATTCTGCCTATCTGATCTACGACGCAGATAGATCACGTTCAGGACTATAGCAGTACACACAGAGATAGGCACACACTGCCTTTTCCTAGTCCTCAACCTTGCCCCATGGCCTATGTTCCTTCAACAATGTGGGTATTGCTTCTCAAAGGGGTGAATAGACAAAGTAGTGGGGCTCTGCATGGATGAACAGGTCCCAGAAGGCAGCAGAAAGAGCAGATCTCCAAAAAAGCTCGAGTAGAAAGTGAGACCTGCTCACCACGGTGCCCTCCCTCCCTTCTCAGCACTGGTGAGGCCGTATCTCAAATACTGTGTTCAGTTTTGGGCCCCTCACTCCAAGAAGGACACTGAGCTGCTGGAGTGTGTCCAGAGAAGAGCAACAGAGCTGGGGAAGGATGTGGAGCACAAGTGTGATGGGGAGCAGCTGAGGGAACTGGGGGGGTTCAGTCTGGAGAAGAGGAGGCTGAGGGGAGACCTCATTGCTCTCTACAGCTCCCTGAAAGGAGGGGGTAGCAAGGTGGATATTGGTCTCTTCTCCTAAGTAAAAAGCAATAGAACAAGAGGGATTAGCCTCAAGTTGTGCCAGGGGAGGTTTAGGTTGGATATTAGGAACAATTTCTTCACTGAAAGGGCTGTCAAGCACTGCTACAGGCTGCCCAGGGCAGTGGGGGAGTCCCCATCCCTGGAGGGATTTCAGAGCCGTGTAGATGTGGTGCTGAGGAACATGTTGTAGTGGTGACTTGGCAGTGCTGGGTTAATGGTTGGACTGGGTGAGCTTAAATGTCTCTTCCAGCCAAGGCTGTGCTATGATTCTCCTGGGTGCATGGGGCACGTGCGGCTCCTCTCTGTGGGACGGTTCATTGACCAAAGCTGGATCAAGTGCACAAGAACAGATCACTGCTTCTCTAAAATCCACCAAGCTCCACGTTTTTCCTGAGCTGCAGTGTCTGGTTGGCACCGGGGCCAAGCTGGCCTCTCCGCCGCGGGAAGGGAGCACTCCACTGCACAGCCCACCTGAACACGCACACTCCACCACTCACCTGCGTCCGGCGGGCCCGAGGGGACACGCACCGGGCGGGGGTCCGCACCAGGGGGGTTTGCCCATAGTGAGGGGCAGACCCCGACGGCTGAGACCCGGCGGAGAGCCTGGGGCGGGGGGAGCACCGCACCACACCGCACCGCGCCCCCGGCCCTGCCCGCTCCCGGCCGCCGCCTTCAGCACCATGGCCAGAGCCCGCGGGTCCGGTGCGGGACGGGGCGCAGGGGACGCTCCGCGCATCGCTCCGCGCACCGCGCACCCACCGTCCCCAAACCCCTCCCCACGCCGGCGGGTGTCCCCCACCTCAGCCCGCCCCAGGGGAGCGGGGGGCGGCGGGACAAGGCCCCCGGGATTCCGTTCCCGGTCAGGCTTCACTCTCTCCTCTTTTGTTGCGGTGCGGGATGGGGGTGTTGGGGGGAGGGGGAGGGTGTTTGTGCGTGCCTCTTTGTTTCCAGTAACCAAATTTCTTTTGTTCTACAAATTGCCTCAATAGGGTCTCTTTGCCGCGGGCTAACGGGCTCAGCTGAGAACAATTAGCATCACAATGGGCTTTTGGCCTCGCGGGCCGCTTTGTCTGGCGACTGCCCCCCCCCCACTGGGGTAGAGCGGAGCGGGGAGGCGGCCCGGCCCGGCCGTAAATCTACCAGCTACACACTGAGTCCCTGGGAGGGGAGGGCCGGGGGAGCGCTTGCGGGATTCATGCAGCCCCTCTCCTCATGTCGCCGTGGCGTGGGAGGTGTTGCTTTTCCCACCTCCTGCGTTTTTACCCCGCCTGACGCTCCCCGCCCCCCGAGGAGGATGGGGTCGATCTGGGGCAACACTGCCCCGAGGGACCCGCACCACCCCGGGAGCTGGAGCGCTGTGCCCCGGGGACGTCTCCAAAATAAGCTGAGTCGGGCTCTGAGAATCCATCTTCGTGGGGAGGGTTGCAGCCGGGCACACCTTGCCGGGACTCGGCAGGCAGAGCGGGGGCAGCTGCGGGGGAGGACGACACGGGGTATCACAGGGACCGACCGCAGCCCTGCGGGGAAAGGGCACCTGCAAAGAGAGGGGGATTTAAAATGCGCGCACGGGTCGCGATTGGCACACACCGGAGTGCGCACAGGCGCAGGACCCCGCTGCGCCGCTCTCCATCGCCGCTCCTCCCCGCACCGGGCACGGCGTCCCCGCACACCACCCCCGCACCGGGCACACCTCGGGCTGCGCACGATTTTGAAACCCCCGAGGAGCCCGCGGTGGAAAAAAACCACGGCGTTGCACAGGTGTGACCGCGACACACTTTATTCTCCTCTTCTTCAACATAACCCCAAAACAGCGCCGCGGGTCCCCTCCCCGGGCCGCTGCTGCCAAAAATACTCTTATATACAAAATATATATTTGTTACGAAATATAATCAATAAATACCGATAGCGACAAATTAATATAATTTACCGTTTCCGAGTACAAAACCGTGATTTGTTTTTGCCCGCCCGTCCCCGCTGCGCTTCAGCCAAGCGGGACGGGGCGGGGGGGCGGGGGGGAAGTGGGACGGGGCGCAGCCCCCCCTCAGCTCCGCCGCCGATTCGAAGGGCAAAAGCGGGGGTCGGCGAGCTCAGAGGAATGCGGGGAAGGCGGCGGGGCGGCGGGGCAGGGCGGCGGGCGGCGCGGCGGTGGCGCAGGGCGAGTCCCAGGCCCCGGGGGAGGCCGCGGCGACGGGGGGCGGCGGCGGCGGGGAGGGGTCGGGCAGGCCCTGCTCGGCCAGGCGGAGGCTCTGGGTGAGCGCCCAGATGTAGTTGTGGGCGAAGCGGAGCGTCTCGATCTTGGTGAGCTTGGCGTCGTCGGGGAAGGTGGGCAGGACGCTGCGGAGCGCATCCAGGGCGGAGTTGAGGTGGTGCATGCGGTTCCTCTCCCGGTCGTTGGCCTTCATCCGCCGGGTCCGCTTCTGCTTGCTGAGCAGCCCCTCGCTCCGCGCCTTGCCGCGGCCCCGCCGCGCCTTCCCCTTCCTGCGGGACACCGCCTCCCGCGGGGCCAGGGCGGTGCGGGCCGGGGGGGAGCCCGGGCTGCCCGCGGAGCCGCCGCCACCCGCGGAGGGGACATCCTCTGCGCCGCCGAAATAGGGCTGCGCTTCGCCCGGCGAGCGGTCGCTCTGCGGGGCCATCCTGCGAAGCCAAGCCCGCGTTAGCCGGCGGAGAGCGGCGCTGCGGCCGGCCCGGGGGAGCCCTCCCCCCCGCGGCTGTCCCTGCTGAGCCCGGGCAGGAGAGCGGCTCTCGCTCCGCGTCCCACGCCGCTCCCCCCTCCCCGCTTTCCCTCGAGCGCGGGCAGGAAGGGTTGCGCGGCCGGCACACGACTGCCGTTAAGCCCCTATATATATAGGGCCGGCAGACAATGGGGATTTCCCGACCGGGCGGCGTGTGCGCCCCCCCGCCCGCACCCACTCCTTGGCACGCTTTTATCTTATCAGCCCGGCGGGAGCGTGCCGGGCCCGGCACCGTCCGCCCCCCCGTCCCCCGTCACACGAGACCCCGCCGCTCCCACGCCGCCCCGGGACCCCCCCGCCCCCGCCCGCCCTCTCTCCCCCCAGCCCGGCCCCCGTCCGCCCTCCCCTGGGATGGCACCCTGGGGCCGAGTTGCCGGCCCCGAGCGGGGGAGGGGGCTGCACGCAGACCGAGGCGGCCGCGCAAGCCGGGGCTCCGCGGCGGGGGACCCCGGCCCATGGCCCCGGCGGTGACGTGGGGCTCCCGAGCACCCCGGCTGCGCAAAGCGAGGCAGCGCCGGGCCCCGCGCCCCAGGGTGCCCAGGACGCACCACCGAGCCAGGCGGGGTCCCCCCCGGTGCCAGCCCCGACCGCGCTCCGACTCCGCTCGCTCTGGCAGAACCAGCGGCAGTGCGCTCCCAGGACCCCTCCTCCGCCCCCGGGGTGAGGAATGAGAGGACCCCGCGGGCCCCTTCCTCGCCCCCGCAGCGCCGGGGACAGCCCCGTGGCCCCCGGCACCGACTGGCGGAGCTGCAGGCGCTGCCCTCCGGGCCACGAGCGCAGGCACCGGTTTGGGGTGAGGGCGCACCGTTCTTCTGCCCGCCTCGCCGTGTCTTTGCTCCCCCCGGGGAAACGGGGCTGAGTCCCGCGGGGGAAGGGCTTCCCCCGCAGCCCCAGGCCACCCCCTGCCCCGCCAGCCCGGCGCGGGGCCCGGGAAGGACCGCTCCGTCGCCGGGGCTCGGTGCGCAAAACGTGCCGGGGACCTTTGCGCGCCGGCTGCGGCGGGCGGCGGGGACCGGCCCGGGCCCGGGGCACCTTTCCCCGGCGGAGGACGGGAGGCCGGGAGCGGCGGGGACTGGCCCCCCTTTGACGGCTCGGCGCCCCCGGGGATGTGGGCAGGGCCGCCGGGAGGGTGCAGCCCCGGCGAGGCGGGAGCCCCCCCGCTCCTTCACCAAACCGGCGCGGCGGATCGCGGCCGGGGGATACCGGCACCGGCAGCGGCCGGACCGGCCCGCCCGAGCCGCGACGGGGCGGAGGCAGCTCCCTGGGCCCGGCCCGGTCCCCGGCCCCGCGGGGCGGCCGCTGCCGGTGCGATGCGGGGCGGTGCGGGGCGGTGCGCGCTGCCTCTCCAGGGAAGCGGCGGGCGGGCAACTCCGCTCCCCCAGCGGCGGCGCTGGGCGGGCGGGGGAGCGGGGCCGGGGGGGCGGCCACCGCGGCGGCACAGGAGCCCCTTCTCGAGGGGCGTCTCGGAGGGCAGGGGAGGATGAATAGGAAGGGCCCGGCGGGGTTTTTTGTGTTGTTTTCTTTTTTTTTTTTTTTTTTTTTGTGCCTGTGCAATTGGATGACAAAAAAAATCTGCCGAGCGAGTTTCCAAGCCTCAGACTGCCCACTTCAAACGTCCTTCAAACAAAAGCTGAAGAGGAAAAAGAAAGCCCCACCTGGTACCGCTGTTTGCTAAAATAATAATAAATAGATTTCGTTTAATAAATAATTACAAGAGATTGTAAAGTGGAGTGCTTTGGGAAGCATTAATCATGGGGCTGGGGGCAGACATCACCTGCTGGCAAACAGGACAACTTTATTGTTAAATCACCTTCCCACTGCCACTTTCCGATAACCACAAAGCCCGGCCGGGTATGTTTACTCATAGTTAGCATAACAAGCACCAGATTACCACAAACGTGATAAAAATCTCCGGGGGCAAGGCGGCGGACTCCCGCTCACACCTGGCCGGGCAGCCCCGGCACCGGGCTGGCACCCAACGGCCCTTCCAGGAGGGGCCCTCCTGCCGTTTACATTGGCCTGCTTTATCCTGCTTTATAACAGGTTTACTGCAATCCCTATCTCCCGGCCCTATTTGTCTTATTTTATTGAAAACATATGGTAACCAGCCCAGCCCCGGCGCATCTCTCGCCTGCCAGGCGTCGGGGAGGTTTTGCGAGCCGGGGCTCGGCCGCAGCCCGCCTGCCCGCCGGGGGCTGTTTGCTCCGCAGAAGGGAGAGCAGATAAGGCCGGGCCCGCTCCCGACCCCTCTCCCCCAGGGCCGGGGGACCATGGGCCGCCCCGCGCCCTCCGCCCACCCCGAGGCCACCGGTGCGCATCCGCGCCTCCTCCCCGCGGAGCCGCGGCGGTGGCGGGGGGCGCACGGCGGAGACACCAGCGGGCAGGGCCGCCCCGTCCTTCCCCCGCTCCCCCCCGAGCCGGGGCTGCTCTGGAGGTGCCGTGATTTGCGGTGCCATATGTCGAGCGGCTCGGCAGAGCGGGAGCAGCTGCTGCCCCGGCCCTACCTACCCGCCGCATAATACCTGGGAGCCGCAGCCCCGCGTCCCCCTTTGAGAGGGCAGCGCGGCGGCTGGGCCGGCTCCGCGCCGCTGTTTTGTGACTTTATTGTGGCGCCCAACAGATGCACGCCTGCCCTTCCTGCCCCTCGCCCCGGTGCGAGCGCTCTGCTCGGGACACAAGGAGCACAGATGCCAAGCGCAAGGTGCACCAGATGCCCCGCTTTGTGAGTTCAAACAATATTTCTCCCTTCCTCCTCCCCCCTCTTCAAGAGGGAGAGGAGAAGGGGCGCAAAAAGGAAGCATATATTTTAAAAGAAAACATTAAATAGGAGAAGAAAGGCGAGCGGCGGCAAGCGGCGCCGGGAGCGCACGGCTGGAGCCGCCCGACGGGGCGCACGGGCGGGCGCAGCGCCGCCGTCCCGGGAAGGGAGAGCGCAGCGCCGCGGGGACGGCCCGGTAAGGGCGAAAGGAGCCTCCCCGGGAAATCATTAGTCAATCGCATAGCGAGCCCCCCAGGGCCGGGAACGGGCAGAGGCAAAGGGAAAAGGAGGGCAAATCCCATTTCACCACCATCAATCTTCCCGCCCGGGATCCGGTACAGGAGAAAGAGTCCAGAGCAACTGGCACACGCACTGAGGGCTTGGCTAGCAACAGGTCTCCGTGGCATGAGCCAAGGAAAGGATGTGCTCCCCTCGGGTGTCCCTCCCTGCGGAGGCAAAGTGTGCTCTGCTGAATGGCAGAAGGGGCTGTGTGAGGAGTAACATCGCCCTAAGGTTAGAGCCCCTTCCTGCCATGGACGGCAGTGGCACAGATCCCACCAGCTGCAAATTCCGATCCCCTCTCTAACCATCTGGCAGCCCTCATCCCCTCTGCGCTGCAGACATCTGCCTCCAAGGCCTGACCCACGCCAGAGCTGATGGGTTTTCCTCTAGCCCCACTGGGAGCTGGGCTCTGCACCTCACACACTCCAACCTACAAGGTCTGGGGGCTGAGGCTACTCAGAGGCAGGACTGACCTGACAGAACCCTGGGCTGAGGGGTGCTGTCACTGCACCCAGAAGAGGAGGAGCCCTGATAATGCACAGGGAAAGAAACCCCCAAGGGTTTCCTGTGTGCAGTCAGGCTCTGTAATAAGCTCTCTCCATGCTTATGTGCCCTTAAAACACAGCCTGACAGGAGATGGCTTCATAAGGCTGCAAGAACAGATAGATCATCTGACACTGAAACGTATTTTGGGTCAGAATGCTACAGTCTTGAGCACAGCAGAAACCTGGTTTATCTCCAGATAGGAGAGAGAAAAAGGAAAGAAATACCACAGAAGGGAAAGACAGGGAACAAACACCAAGTACAAAAGGATCAGTCGGATGCTGAGCTGTGATGCCTACAGGTGGGTGCTGTGAAACCTGTTGCCTTAAAGTATTTACCCAACCATCCAAGTATCTGCCCAGGTAAGGAAAGACCTCTCTGGGAGTCAGTCACCTCCCATCATTCCCAGTTCTGCCAGGCTTGCTCCCTTTCCACTTGTGGTGAGTGGTTCCTTGCCCCAAGCCCATTTGACCTGCCAGAAAGAGGGCTTCTCCTCTGCCCTGGCAAAAGCCTGGGCACACAGGATGGGTTACACATCCAGCACACTCTTTCATTCAGGTTTTCCAAGTGCTTTAAGCTTTACAAGTCTCTGGTGAGATCTCGCAGAAGCCACCACCACCATCACATTCCTCTGATGGCTGAATGAAACACAACAGGGGCTTACAGTCATTCAAGCACACGTCCATCTTCAAGCACTCACCAGCAGCCCCCATGGCCCAGAGTAAGCCCATACTTGTGTATCTGCCTGTATGGAAATCTCAAAGAGTAGCTAATTAGAAATTTACTGTCTCCACAGCTACAAGGAGGAAGCTTTCATGCAGGATATCTCCAGCACTCAGACTTTGCTGGCTAGCAGCGGTCATCTTCAGCTACCAGCTGGAAACACAGACTTGAGGCTTCAGTGTTCATTTGCATCAACCCTTCTTTGGCCAGCAATAGTCACAGACCATGGATGTGCTGATCTCAGACTGCCATCTCTCCTGTAAGGATAAGAAATTTAACTCCTGGCCTTTTGATGCACAATGAGGTTATAAGTGGTGTGGATTGGTCATACTGGCTTGCTGTGAAACTCCTCACCCCTCAGCTGCCCATCAAATGGACAGACGGTGCTTCCCAACCTCCAAAAATAATTAAAGATGTGCTTTCCTCTCTGATTTAGAAGCTCTGCTGGTCAAACTTTGAACGTACCAGAAGGCACCAGAGCTGGTTTTTGAGAAGTGAAAAAGTTGCTAAAAGCCAGGAGTCTGGAAGGAAATTTCCCACCTGGCCTGGAAACAAGGGCAGAGGTGCCCTGAGGGACTCACACAGCACTGACCCCTCCCCAGATCTTCATCGAAGCCCCCAACACAAGATAAAGCAACATGTGGGGACTTTGACCCTTCCTTTGCAAACTGACATTTCTGGGGTCACTGCTCAAGCCAAACCCTGCTGGCAGGAGGGATGTGCCCCATAAAGATGTGGCATGGATATTTTGCCTGCTGGCCCCACAACATGCCCAGGAGCAGCTCATGCACCTCCCAGCACCATTCCCAGCTGTGCCGTACACATCTGGCAGCCCACAGTGCTATGATGGCAGTTCTGGTACCAACCATCCCAGAGGGTTGAATGCAGCTGCAGCCCCCACACTGACTCAAGCAATACCAGCTGCCATAGCTCACCTGCCCATACCCCCAGTGCATGACCCCATCCCTTCCTGGCCACCCCTGTACCAGCCCTGTCTCTTCCCATCTCCTCCCTACTTCCAGTCTCATGAAGAAGCATCCCTCCTCACCCATTCTTCTCTGTCCCAGCCCCACCATCCCCTCACTCCTATCCTCACTTCTTCATGTCCCTCTCCTGCCACCTCTTGTGCTGGTGTCCCCACCAGGCAGCCTCAGTGCCCCATCCCAGCTTTCCCCAGCTATCCCTGCCCATCTGCACACACCCTGTCCCAGCTCCCAATGTTAGTGCCTGTCTCCTAACCCTTCATCCACCATCGGGGTCCATCTACCAAGTCCCCAACGTTTGAATCACAGCCTTCTGCCCTGCACTACTGCAGCGCTGAGGAGGAGGACAAGATTATATCCAGGAGGCACCATTTTCTTCCCTAAGATGAGATGTCTAATGAACATGGGGAGCCCACAAGTGGCACAGCCCCTCCTGCCAGGCCACACCAGGACCTCTGGGAAGGTGAGTGGCCAGTCTGACTTCTGTATCTCAACAAGAAATGCTGTATTTGCAACAAAAAGGGAAAAAAAAAAAAAGATTCTGTATATTTTCATAGAAGCCACTGCAGTTACACCACAGAATTTTAGCTGCAGCCCAGCTCTGCAAGACAAGTTACCACCAGCCTGTATTGGTCCTTGGCAATTTTGGGGAGCCACGAGCAAACCTCACACCACCAGGTTGTAAGAATGGGAGAAAGGCAGTGATCTCTTGGCAGGTAACAGCAGGGAAACCTCAAAGGATGCACCCATGTGCAGGGAGGGGAGCACTGGCTCATTGCCACCTGTGCCTGCACAGCTGGGCTTGAGCCCGAGCTGGAGGGGATGGTCCAGCCCACAGCCCAAAGGGCAGCCTGCAGGGGTGGGACTCTCACCCACAAACCCCCTCGGGGACTGAGACTGTCCCCAGGTGCCCCATGAAGCACTGCCAAGTCCTTGGAAGCCATGTGACAGTCTGAGCTGGGTTCCGACCTTGCCATGGCTCTGCAGAACAGCACCAGGGATGTGGGGGGCACAGGGCTGTCATCCCCCACACGAGTGCACATATCCCAGGGTCCCAGAAGCTTCCTGAGTTTTATCAGCACCTTTATCAGTTTCTTTCACTACCACATTGCTTCAAAACTACTGCGGCTGCTTGGGGCGCCCTGCCCCAGCCACCCCTGGCATCTCCCGGGTACCGGCACCTTTCGGGGGTCTCTGGCTCCAGCAAAGCCCCTGCACTCAGGGACACATCATCTGACATCCCTTCATCATCCAATGTCCCCTCACCCTGGGGGCTACACCTCCCTCCCCCAGCTCTTCACCGCAATCCCCACCATTTTCCACCATCATTTAAGTTTCTGAAGTAATTTCTTTTTTCCTTTTTCTTTTTTTTTTTTTAAAAAAAAAAAAGCAAACCATCTACCATATGTTCTCCCCTGAAAGGGGTAATTGTTAGCAGATCATTAAAACACCGTGGCGAGTGCTCTGAGATTCCTTCCCTCCGTCTTACGCATTATCCCGTCTCTGTCACCTTTTCAATGCGGCTTTGAGGGCTCTGCTTTTCTAACTTCCTTCTACGGGGAGGAAAAAAAAAAAAAAAGAGAGAAAGAGCCACTAAAGTGACCCTCTTCACAGCTCTCCTCCTTGCTTTTCAATGTCTTTTTCGACACCCAACAATAATCGGGGTGGGGGGCTGGCGTGCTGCTGCTGCTGCTAGGCTGGGGGTGGCAGGGCCACATCCTGCTCCATTCATGGGGTGTCGGGGTTGGGAAGGCAGCATAAGGTACAGCAGGGGTGCTCCAGCTGCCCCACAGGTGCTGACGGCCTCTCTTTCCACGGCTGGGCAATGAAGCTCCTCAAAAGGCGCATCCCATCCATCCCGACCCCTTTGTCCCCGCTGCTGGAAGAGGGGCTGCAGGATGACCCCCTGACACACGTACATCCCACTGAGATAGAGACTATTTCCTACAAAGCTCGTTTCCTCAGGCAGATGGGATGCTTTCAGTGGCACAAATACATTTTATAGGGAAATAAGCTAACAGCTGGCTGGGAACTGAACTGAGTCCAGAAATGGAGCAGTTCCAGGGGGCTTGGACATTTCACCTCCCTTTCCTGGAGGATGAATGCTATTTTAGGAGACAGCCAATGCCGGGAAGCTGAGGACCATCAGGGCATGGACTGCTTTTACCCGAGCCACGGTCTCAGCTCAGTCAAGCACAGAACCTTCCCAAAGCTGCACCTACACATGGGCCCCATGTGTAGCCCCATGCACAGCGAGAGGGACCCCTGGAGGGCTGTCAGCCCCTCCCCATGGAGAGAAGGGTGAGAAGACCCAAGAGAGGCAAAGGCACCTCCCAACAGCAGTGTTACACACACCCAGTTCCAGGGTGAGGGCTGCCAAACTCACCGTGAGCCCCAGGAGCAAAGGCCTTGGGTTGAGGGACAGCTCATCACAGGCTCCCTGCTCTTGGCATGGGAAAGGTCAAGGCTTTCCAAGCTCACGCCTATGTTCCTTACCTGCATCTTCTTCCCTTCCACCATGGACTTGGCCATTCCTCCAGATGACCATGTTCCCCGACTCATCACAGCCTGCAGCCGAGCTTTGGGCACCATTTGCACCACTCCTAGTGCAGACACCTTTCCCAGCACTGGCACAAAGCCCTTTGAATTCACACTTACCTGTCCCAGCAAAGGACCATGCTGCATAGGACTGGCCAGTGCCTGGCATAGGGATGGGGCAGCTGTCCTGGTCAGGAAAACCCAATTACATTTAAAAAAAAAATCAGAAACTTCAAAGCCCTGCGTGCAAACTTCTCCAAGAGCCAATATTCTCCAGCAGCTCAACCACTTGGGCAGTGCCTGACCACCAGCTCCTTCACAGAGAGCTTCTTCCCCGATCGAGTGCTTGCCACCCACACCCACCCAGCCAGCCCCAGCCCATGCTCTGCCCATCTCTTGCCCTTCAGCCAGCAGATTGTCCCAGCACCCTCCAAACCCCGCACGGTGTTGCTACGCATATTTTAATCCAGCAAGCTGTAGCCTCAAGTGGGAGGAGATGGTCTTGCTCTGCTTTGCCCCAGCCAAGGGATAAACCCCATGGGGTTCCCACTGCTGGGTCACCGAGCAGCACTGCAGTGAGTGATGCTCAGCCAGTGCCAGCAGCTCCTTGTGCTTCCCCAGGGAAAGGCTCCTCGGTGCCAAAACCTGCTGCAGGCAGTAACACCCCACCTGTGGCAATGACCCACAAGAAATCTCCAGGGAGGGCTGAAGACTGGGACAGGGGCATGATCTGCAAACTGGTACCTAATGCCACAAGGCGGCTTTGTGCTGTTGTGTGGCTCTTCTGTCCCTTCTGGGATGACAGCTTTCACCTACCTTTACCTCTTCATCAAGGACAAAACTTTCCATGGATGAAAAAGTACATCCTTCAAGGGAACATGCTGGAAACAGGCAGGACACCCACCTTCCCGCGGGATTTAACAGCTGCCTTTGCCGAGGCTTCTTATCACTGCTGCGAGGCAAAATTTTAGCTCCTAGCAGAGACAGACTTCAGGCCATGAGCCAAATCCAAATGGAAGCAGTACTCCCATCCTGAGTGCAAAACCAGACTGGGGCTGGGTCAGTTGTAAGAAGCATGATGGCCTGAACGTAATTGACAAGTTAACAGCAGCGTTGCTCTCATCACCACAGATGAAGATGCTGCCCTCTCTTCCCCCTCCCCAGAAAGGCATAGACATCAAACAAGGATGCCAACCCAAAGCAATTTCACATGCCATCAATGTGCTTGGGGTCAAGCTGATGTCCATTACCCAGCAGACCCAAGAGGATCCCAGGGAGCAGGAGCACCCACACTCTGCAGCTGAACACCCACCACATCATTTCTTACCAAAAAGCAATTCCTGAACCCACACAGGCACCTTTTAATCATCAGCTTGTACAGAACATCACAAGCACTGGAAGTCCTAGTGAAGAAAAGGGCCTCAGGAATACAAATCTGCAAAACAGCTCTTAGGTAAATGGCTTTCATATCCTAAATGCCGATTTTTATCCCATCAGGAGGAAATTAGCTCATCCCGCCTCCAAGGCTGGTTTTCCAGGTCAGGTTGTAAGGAGCAGTGATGCTAATTGCTGCAGGCGTTTGGGGCTAATGAGGGTTTTCCAGCTATGGGGGGCACAAAGCCCATGGAAGCTGTGCCCACACGAGGGGGCATCTTGAAGCAGGGTGGGGGACAGGGTCATTGGAGAAACCCCAGTGCTGCACAGACACACTGAGCGGAGATTTAATGAATGCCTCATGATATGGCATGCCCACACCACCAGAGGGAGAGCTGCTCAGCATTTCTCCTCCGTCACCGCGCTAATTACAGATTTTTATCGTGTAACACCATCGTACAGCATCGCACAACGCTCCAGCCAGCCGTCAGCTCATCAGCGTGCATCACCCAAACGCCGTGCCAGGGCTGCGCCTGGATGGCCCCTAATTATTTGAAATATAAAGGTAAATCTCTGTTTCTAGCTGAACAGCGCATAATTCTCAGTGCAAAACCCCTCGGCGTTGCTGGAGTGGCACAGTGACCCTACTCCCTGAACCTGCAAGGGAGGGAGGGTGTTTAAATTGGGTATCACTGCCTCCTGGCTCAGCAGGCAGCCACCACTGAAGAGCTGTTGCATCCCTTTGGTTCCCCGGTCGTTGAACAGACAGCTGCTCCCTACAGCCATCCCACAATGGGCAGGAGGGACACAGGCAGGAGGGAGGCAATGCAGGGGTCAGGCAGCAAGGACTGGTGCAGGTGATTTTTACAGGCAGGGAGCCTGCTGCTCAGCATCCATAGAGGGCAGGGCAGTGAGGGGCACAGGGAAAGCAGGAGCACGCAGAGGGGGAACCGTAGAAAGCTCACAGTTGTACACACACACACACACACAAATTCCATAATAGTTCTGGGATTTTGTAGAGTTGCCTCAGTCTTTTAAACAGTAGGCAAGGAGTATTTTTAAGAGCAGGTTAAGGATGCATCTGTGAGGAGTGGTCCAGCTGTGGCTGCTCCTGCCAGGAAGGCAGGGATAGAATTAGTGGTCACCTGTTTTAAAATCAACTTTCACATCAGCTGTCTGGAAAAGCCCAGATGACTTTCACTAGTGTGGCCACAGTGGTTTTCACTTACAGGCAAATGCCAAAATCAGACCAGGACAACATTTTGAGTGCAGCCCTTCACATGCCAGCAGCTGATCTGCTTGTAGACTCAGGGACGTGAATATTTAAAAGGTAAATGCTAGCAGTTGGGTCAGTGATGTGTGTGGAGCACCAGGTTCACTAACACTGCACCACAGCCCCTCCAGACCTGGCTCGTGTGGATGAACTGAGCAAGACAGAGCACACGCAGGCTCAGTGGCTCAGGATAAAACCAACTACTCCTAAGCACACAAAACACCCGGTGCATGCTACAAACCCATTCAAAAATCCATCTACTAATGGGACACGAGCATGGCACACCAAGAGCAGCCAAGCCTCATGCTTAAGAGCAAATTCACTCCCCGTCACAGTGTCCCCATCATCTCTCACAGCTCAGGTGCCTGGAGGCAGCTGAGCAGAGACCCACTGCATCCCTCTCCTCCAGCCATCTCCTCATCAGCATCGTCCTTCCCTCCGGTCACCACAGGCCCCTGATGCGAAGAGAGGGAACAGGAAGGATCAGCAGTATTTGCATCAATCATTTATTAAACAGTCACACATGTTTAGTCTATGATTGTCAGGCAAACCCCTCCCCACAACACTGCATGTGATGGAGAGCACTGAGGATGGCTGAAAATCCAGTACAGCCCACAAATTCCCTTGCTGAAGGAGAAATGCTCCCCAAATACTCTCCCTGTCCCAATTAAAGCACCCAAATTTTAACCACGCTTCCGTCATCTCCTGCTTTCCTGGATGTCTTGTACTTCAAACCACCACAAGACACTAATAATAAAGAAAGAAAAATTACCTTTGTCATTCCCTCCTTCACTATTCACTACAGCTTTCCTGCCATCTCAAATTCAAGCGTTATTCCCCTTCTTGCTGAAGGCCAGGGCACAGCTCTGCCTCTGGCAACACCTCAGCTCTTGATGCTTTCAGCTCCCACCTTCCCAGCCACTCTCCACAATAAACCAATTTTGGCTTCAATCTTCCTCTCTTTCACCAGCTTGGTCCTTCACAGCTGCACCCTCCTCTTCCCCATCCTCTCTTTGTACACAAATCCACCCTTAAAACACACCTTGCTTCTTAACTTACCCAAATTCATTCTTCAGGACAGAGACCGGGAAAATTCAGGCTGCGATGATACAGAGCAATTAAATATGTAACCATGTGCAGGAGCCACCGCTAGAGCGTGCTGTGTAGGAAATAACCTCGCACTGCAGATGCTATGGGCTGGGTGATGCAGCTGGATCTCTACCTCGAGACACCGTCAGAAACACTGAAGAACTGGACAAGTCCTTTTTGGCTCCTGGGAAAGCATGAAGCTTCCTCAGAAATCCTTAGGGAATGTGGAGAACTAAGCAGCAAACACTGAGATTTGAAAAAAGCAGAAAACATCCGGGACAAGGAATTTTTTTTAAAAAAAGAGCAGAATAAAAGCAGAAAGGAGAGAATAACATCAGATATTCCTTCAGTGACTCAGTCCAAAAAACCCCAGGCAATTCAGCACCCAGGCCAGAACCACAGCTCAAGGTATTTCTACCTTCTGATTCAGTGTTTGAGGGACAGGCTTCACTTAGATAATAAAAAGCATTTTAAACAAAATCTTAGAGCTTTTTTAGAAAAAAAAAAGTTTTTATTTTGACAAGAATAAAATTTAGAAACATCTCAACATACACAACTCAAAAAGAAAAAAACCATAAATCACTTAGTTAATTTACTAAAGAGGAAAAATACAGTACAGACAAGATTCAAACATCCCGTAAGTTAATACAAAAGCCAGGCAGTAATAAATTGCGTTAAAAAATAGATCAAGCATTACCTGACTGATTCGACATTGGCATTTGTCCCATTATTCCAAGGCACGAAAGACTGAGCAATGAAAGTGTTCAGCGTCACATCCATTACTGTCAGTAAATTCATCAGGATTAGCATAAAAATTTATTAAACACACACTTAATCACAACGTAGATTGGTATGAAATCTTTTTTTTGGGGAGGAGTAAGAAAATAAAGTTAGAAAGGACAAACATTTAAATACAACATCCCGAGACACAAAGGCTCTTCCTAGAAACCTACCTTCAAATCTTCCCAGGACAGTTTTCCTGGCTGTGTATCACTCAGCAATCATTCACAAAAAGGTTTAATGATCCACAAGCCCACTTGCCAGCAGCAGCACCGTGGGCAGCGCGGAGCCCTTCCGGAGCGCCTTTGGTTGCAGACACACCGAGAGCAACGAGGCTACGGAGGCATCGGTGCGCTGCCGACCCACCACCGGTCTGCTGGCTGATTCCTTACACCCACAGTCTCCAGCAGCCAGCACAAACCAGAACAGGAGGTTTTTAACCGTGTTTGAGGTTTCTGAAGTCACTCCGGGTAACACATGCAGCAGCCGGCTCCAGCAAACTCCGGGGCAGATCTCTGCTGCCCTTCTTCGAACAGCCTTTCGCTCAGCTTGTGCTCGGTGATGATATCTTCCACCCGAGTTATGTAGAGCAAGGACAGCAACACTCCCAGGAACTGTGAAAGGAAGGGGCACCTCTCATCAGACATTAAATACTGCTTATCTACCACCTCTTACAAATTATTGGTACAGATACACAGGCAGGTATGTGGTATATATACAGACAGCAGCTCACACTGTTATTCTTCTTTGCATATAGGGCTATAAATGGATCATTTCTGTGATTAAGAGATAATACAGCAGAAGAATTACCACCCCTGTACCCTGGAGCATCAGAAAGTCTTAGTGGATGCAGCTAGAGGAAGGAGAGGACTCAAAAAACCCAAGCAAAACCAAATTAACCCACCAGATCCTGCAACATATCACAGTAACGCTACCAAATTACCAGAATGCCACCTCAGATTATCAGTTACATTAAATTTAAATTAAAAAATGATAATTAAATATAGTCCAGTGGCATTTTGCATACCGTAGCAACAAATCAGATACTCCCTTTAATGGATAGCACACTGGTCCCTTCTTACCTGGGGCAGCAATATGCCAAGCAGCACGCCAGCCATGATGCTGTAGTTGTCCAAAAACCAGATGAGCACTGCATTCGTGCACCCACGGACATATATAACATCCTGAATGCTCAAGCGCTGCAAAATAACAGAGCAGATGTTCCAACAGGCAGTTGCACTGGTCTAGAATACACTAACACATGATAATTCACAGTACAGGGAGGCAAATTTGGCCCTCCTTCCCATCTCTTTAAACCCACTGAATTTAACCAAGACCTCATCGTTAATTCTTCCGTCTGTTTTTAAGTTGTTTCACACCTGAAAAAGTAATTTAATTTTTAAAACCCTTTTTTGCAACTAGTTTTCTGAAAGAAATTAATCCAATTCTCATTTTTGAACACTTGGAAAGTAGAGAAGTCTCTCTTTAGCTTTTACCTCTGCTTCCAAGATGAAAGTACAGCAGTGGAAAAAAAAATAAAAATTGCGAACAAAGTACTTTGCAATAGACTCTAAAAAGGGCAGGAACAAGAGGATTTGGGATTCAGTCCCACAAGCTGTGCTGCACCGTGACCCCAGCCCATAATATAGAAAGCACTTCAGGCTGCAAAGGGTCCTAAGCAGATGAATGGGGTAAAGTTAAGCATATGCTTAAGTGCTTTGGGTGTTAGAGCCAGGCTGGAGCGTTGAGGTGATTAAGCCATAAATCACTGAATCTAAATGAAGACAGGTCATATGTAAAGATAACCAGTAATCCCCAAAACCAACAACCCAAGGTGGCATTGTGCACCAAGTGCCTCAAATGAGCTGGGGAGAGGGGCTATTTTAGACCAACCCCCCCTGCCCCAGCACTCCACAGCTAGGAGTGGAGAACTTGCAGCAGATCCAATTACTGATTTCCCTTCTTAATCACTCTGCAATTAGTGCCTTGAGCCAGCAGTCTCTACACAGAGTCACCAGGGCTCTTCCCAAGAGGGAAACCAGAGGAGGAGGTGGCCCCATCCTGCTCCTGGAGGGAGGAGAGGTCTGCCAACACAACCCGTCAAGTCCCACTCCTCCTCCAGGAATAACTAGTACAGGCTTAAAAATAAAACACCCACTACTGGGCTATAAAATACTTGGAAAGAGCTATGTTGGCTTTAGCAAAACCAATTTTACTCGGTGAGAAACTTTGGCTTTTAGGGAATAAAAGCTTTCCCCAACTCAAGTCACCACTTAAAAGTATTGCAGCATCTTTCTTTGTATTAACTGTGCAATTAGTGTAAGGGGGGTGAGCTCTGGGAAGGAACATTTCATGCATGGGGTAGTGGTGACTTAGCAGTGCTGGGTTAATGGTTGGACTGGATGATCTTAGCGGTCTCTTCCAACCAAGGCTGTTCTGTGATTCTATGCACGTCAAAAGAGGAATCGTGGCAGATACAACAAGGAAAGGAAGATACCACAGTCAAACAAGACTAATTTTTGTAGTATAAGAAAACCATTCCAGATAAAATAATCTTAATTGCTGATTTAACTGTCTGGCAGATTCAAGTAGGCAGAAGAAAATTTTATAGCATGCAGAGAAGTAGAACCCTTTGCCACGACAGGACAGACACTGGTTACGTTACCTCTTTGTCAATGGTTTTGTACCCGCACATAGTGTTGACAATGCCTGTCTGAAAAGGAAACAACAAATATAAACGATAGCAGAAAACAAAAATTAGGAAAAATCTTATTTTTCCTCTTTCTGTGTTCACTCAGCTCATCTAAAAGCAACAACAGGGAGTAACTCGCCAGTCCAGCACCAATTTCTCCCCGGCATCCCCAGGGTCAGATGGAGATGCAGCTCTACACAGTATTAGAGAAATCAGTATTGCCAGTGTGACACAACACGAGACATCTGAACCCTACCCACCCAGCCAAACCAGCATGGTGTCAAACAAAAGCTAGCTACAACAGAGCTGTAAGCCACAGCTGTCCCACAGAACGAACAGCTGGGTTTCATTTTAAGGCCTTAATAACTTAACACATCTTATGAAGAAAACCAGGGGTTAACCCAGCCATCACGCCATCCCAATGACAAATTTAAGCTCAGAAATACCTGAAAACCAAATAGCATCCCATACTATGAATGCTCACATGAACATTTTACAAGATCACATTTATTATAATGTAATATATTTTTATTTATCATAATATACATGAACATAAAATTCATGTATTTAGAAAAAGACTGCGTGCTTGCACTCATCACAGATTACTAATGCATTTCCTGCAGCCATTTCATATTTTGATATTTAATATCTCTGAACCTGCAAGGAGATAATAAATGCCCTTGGAAGTCAAAGTTTACAATAGCAGGCACCACGGTGTGTGTTGCTGTGGCCATGGTGAGTGATTTCTCAGTCACCAAACACTTGAGCCTAGCAGACAAACGCATGCCCACCCCCAGAATATTTACTAACAATTAATTTTAAACACTGTGTTTGCTAAGAGGGCATCAACAGCATAAGGAAATGCACACAACAGGGATAAATGCATTAGAAAGAGAGGTTTATAGGTATTTAGGGAGTAATTTTTATCTGTTACAGTACTGTAAGTATTTAATAAATACTTTGACTTGAAAATAGTTCCCTCCAAGCCCCCCCAGTATAAGCACAGGGCTTTTTCAGAGGATGAGAACCCAACCTCCGACATTAACAGGAGTTTTCCATGACTACAAAGCCAATGAATCATCACGACGCGTATCTGTAGTTTTTCAGGACAGAAACCAGCCTGTATTTGGAAGCATTTGTCAAACATACAAGATTTATGCTCCTCCTGGTTGGGTTTTTTCCCTCCCCAGAGCAGCTGGCCGTACAGCCACAGTGTCAGCCTGCCGAATACATGCCTGTGCTGCTGGCACTTCACAAGTGGCATCCCAGGGTGGCAAAGCCACAAGCTCTACTGTACTGTGCTAATGTATTTTAGCACTGTCCTGCCCAACAGGTTGCATTTGAAATCCTCAATGTCTTTAATTTCCAGGCTGGAAAGGACCTGACAGTATCAGTCACTGGTTGTCGCAGCGCTGCCTTCACAGTACCGCTGTATTTCCACACACCTGAAGTAACCTTTTAAAATAAGCCTTCAACAAGTCATTCTCAAGAAATGAGAGCAACAGAAACCAAGCATTTTTTGGAAAAAAGCCAGACTGCTCTTTATGAGCCATCTCCATCCTCCTTTACCATCAACGGAGGGGAAAGTCCTGAGCCCTCCTGCTCAGTGCAGCTGTGGATCAGCAGATATTATTTTCATACACACGGCTTTCTTGTTCTCAAACACCTAAGGCTTAAAGCATAACTGTTTAGCTTTGCTTTCTGAGACCAAGTCAAAGCTCAGTGCAGATCTAAACAGACTCTTTCTCATGCACAAAAAACGTGTGAGCACACGTAATAAACACCTTCATACTGTACACATTTCTCAGCGGCACCTAGCAGGATTACTGACACAATTACTGTGTTTACTTTCCCTTTTTTTAATTAAACAGCCACGCTCAAGGCACACATTGACAGGGCAGCACATAACAGGCTATCCATCACAAGCTCTACCACGTCTGCTCTTACACATACTCAGTTTCTCCGTCTCTTGTTCAGACCAAGACCAAAACCCAGTGAGGCAGGGATTGCCCAAATTAAATTAAATTTAAATTGAGTCATTTAAATTGAGAACAACTTCTTTATCAAATTCAGCATTACGTCCATCCCTCAAATGAAAAGCAATGAATTAGAATTGCTAAAATTTACATAAAACACATTTACATGGAACTTAATGCCTGCTCATACATAATACCAGTTCATCATAGACTGAGACACTGGTCCAGACTCCAGCTGACAGGGTGTCCTTCCAGGGAGGATTTTACAGGGCAGCAAGGCAGGCAGTTTTCACAGATGGGTTAGGACAGAGCAGCAGCTCCAGCCCAGACCCGTACCCACAAGGATGCGCTGACCCTGGGGTAATTTTCCCACATTTCTGGATTTTTCTGGATGATGGGGTCATTCTTTGTTTTTCAATTCCCACAGCAGCTGGTGCACATCACTCCAATCCCCACCCACAGAAGCAGTCGGGGCCCAGGCTTCCTGGCAAAGCTGGAGCAACAAACCCTGGGGAACACACCACAACTGAACTTTACGCAGTGCTGGTCCAGGCAAGCCATGAGCTTAGAGGAGTTCCCAAGATCCCTTCTGCGAGACACTGGCCCAGGCTGCCCAGAGAAGCTGTGGCTGCCCCCTCCCTGGCAGTGTTCCAGGCCAGGTTGGATGGGGCTTGGAACAACCTGGTCTGGTGGGAGGTGTCCCTGCCCATGGCAGGGGGGTTGGAACGAGATGAGCTTTGAGGTCCCTTCCAACCCCAACCATTCTGTGATTCTATGTAGCATTAACACAGACCAGAGCCAACACACCTAATTCATTATTTCTCCTTTTCAAGCTGTCAAGACCCGAAGATCCATAGCTCCCATTTTTCTGAAAGACCCATCTGCCTTCACTTCTTCCCCCAAACCTTTTAAAGCAAGGTACGTTTTTCAGTGAACACCGGTGACCCGGCAGAGATGAGCAATGCCAGAATGCTGGGACTTACCTTATTTGTGACACAGCAAGTGTAGGGCACCCCGCAGGCCAGAGGTCCCGGTGCCCCACAGTTGTGGTACACGTTTTGTGACC
This sequence comes from Podargus strigoides, assembly GCA_028020825.1. Classification (NCBI taxonomy): domain Eukaryota; kingdom Metazoa; phylum Chordata; class Aves; order Caprimulgiformes; family Podargidae; genus Podargus; species Podargus strigoides. Next base: position 34,404,845 of record CM051626.1, on the reverse strand, counting down.
AATCTCTATAATCTTCCCCACCACAGCACTTAAACTGGTAAAAAAATAACACAAAAGGCAAAGGAACTTAACAGAAACTCTTCTAGTAACTAGAAAACAAAGTAATAATAAAGCAATTTTAGGAGCACTGAGCTACCCAGAAATTCTGTCATTTTATCAGCAAGGCAGATATGAACGTACATGATAAATACAATTGAAAAGAATTAAATATATAGATAGCATTCCTCCATCACTCATGGAGCTCCTACACAGGGTGCCAGAGCAAAGCACTCGGTGCTAAGTTCCACCTCCCATCTTTTCCAAGTTGAAGAATTATCTTTTCAGGTCTGGACATCATTAAGCAATGTTTTTACATTCACTCCATCTTGAGCTGCAATATACTTCTCCATTTTTTTTTTTTTAAGGATTGTGACTACATTTCTAAATGAGTCTAAAAGACAAAAGTGTTGCTATAAGGCATAAAAATATCTCAGCAAAACATTTTGAGTGTAATTTAGTAGAACTGAGATCTGGCAAACAAATACACTGACTTAATAATTCATATATTAAACAAGGGGAAAAGGAGCAGTTTATTTAATCATGAAAATGTATATTTGCTGTACGTATGCATAATTTTGGGCAGTGCATGGAAACTTTAAAGCATTATGAAGTCTAATGACGAAATTTCCTAAGGATGGTTTGCTTTTGACAGACTTTCCATGCTGACTTTGTTTTTCAAAGCAGGCTGCCATCTCCATAACGATGTCATAAAATACACATATCACTTCCTAAGTTTACTTTTTTTAAAAAAAAAATCATTATTTGGCACGGTAACTGACATCACATGGGCCCTGACATCAAATTTCTGAACATTTTCTTCTTCTATAGTCTCTGCACTGCACGGCAGAACTCTTCAATAATCCAATAAACTTTTCAAAACATCAGCCTTTAAAAAAAAAAAAAAAAAAAGCTGTGAGTCAACTACATGTGCACTTAAGTAATGCTCAGCTGGGCTCAACATAATTTCTGAATTTTAATTGCAGGTGTATACGCTTCCACGGGCACTTCCTTTGAATAACCACCTTGTTAAAGAGCTTGGTATGTACCCTCGAGTGAAAATACAGCAGCTCAGGTTCCAACGGCCTAATTGCCACCTAATTTCTCTTTATCCGGTGCCTCCTATTAAAGAGATGCTTTTGAATGTCTTAGACCAGGCAGCAGAAATGCTAAGCTTAAGAACTTGAGTGGAATTTAGGCTGAATTTGTCTGAACCCAGCTGTGGGGCTCATATAAACCTAAATATTTGCAGAATCTGGCCTTGAGCATCCAAATCACGCCTACCGAGGCAAAAGCTGTGTTTTGCCCCTGCTTCTTGCAGTGATTTAGGGGGTTTCAAACGCCAGCTGGGATGCTGGAGGAGCTGAGGACCTACCACACCTCGGCACCCAATTAGTCCCAGCAAGAAAAACACCAAACAACACAACAAACCTGCTTTTGAACAGAATCCATGATGTTCTTGAAGTCTAAATCGTCGTAGTAATTCTCAATCCCTCTTCTTATATTATCATTCAAAAAGCCGATTGTCTAGAAGGCCAAAGTTAAAACAAGATTCATGGGTTACACATGCCAAAACAAAATGAAAAGAACAGGCTGACGTGACAAGTGTAACTGATGAGCACAAGAGGAAAGGCTCGATTTTTATTTTTTTTTAAAGAAAAAACAAATACCAGTTAAAAATCAATCACAGCAGAGTCCTGCAGGGACTGACTATCCATTCTCTTCTGAGGAAGCAGCCACACTGCTGGTTTTGTGCTGAGAAGTACTAACAGTGCAATAAAAAAATCCAGCACCATCATAGCACAGCAAAAATTGAGGCTAAACATAACCAGAATGTAACAACTTCCCTTTCAACTCAGCTGCTAAAAAGATCAAAGCAAAATCCTTGCTTCTAGAAATGAAGATAACTCATCCTCTGCTCTCACAAGTCAAGTTCACAACTCCAGTCCAGCATGGAGTAAGAAGAAAACACTGTCTAGGA